>OX438931.1:13554865-14754865 GCA_949316025.1 Lapara coniferarum | reverse complement strand
TCATATTTTAGCTATATATTAATACGTAAAGAAAAAACATTGAACCCACGTAAGTACATTGCGCACACGGAGGAGTGTGAGATTTAGCATAAATGCTCACA
This sequence comes from Lapara coniferarum, assembly GCA_949316025.1. Lineage (NCBI taxonomy): Eukaryota > Metazoa > Arthropoda > Insecta > Lepidoptera > Sphingidae > Lapara > Lapara coniferarum. The sequence continues at coordinate 14,754,764 of OX438931.1, read as the reverse complement.
TAGAGGAGAGCAGAATAATAAAATGTATTTGCAATATTTCTTACAATTATATTAAATTCGACAGTCTAATATCATCCGGTAGTAGCAATAAAATTGCCCCAAATCAAAATATATAAAAATTCCAGGCTGATTTTGAATAGAAAAACCCAATATCACTTTGTCCGACCCGGGGAGCGAACTCGACACCTCAGCATTGGAGTCATACCGCAATCCAACTACGCATCCAAGACAGCTATAGAGGAATTTTCATGTGGTATTATTTTAGTGAATATACTACATATTATTATAGTTGACCAGTATGCAGTAGACACTCTCGAAGCAGTAGGCTCGCTAGTATGAGTGCACAGAATGAATTACAATGGAGACTCAATTATGCGGACAGCCAAACGCGAGTCGCGAGAGGACGAAACATAAAACTCAAAAACTTTATTGAAATAAATAAAATAAAAATAAATGCAAACTTACTGGTCTTAGTATGAACGTTTATATAGAGAATTTATTGGAGTAATATTTATATGCTTTCACGGATTTTGGACACGACTGATCATTCCTGCTGTCTACGGGCCTGATTAATATGTCTGTAGTACATTGATGTATTAAAAAAACCCTACATCAATGCTGTAGTATTATATAATATTTTAAAATAAATATGTACATACAAATAAAATTTTAGTAATCCTACTAATATTATAAAGGCGAAAGTTTGTAAGTATGTATGGATGTATGTATGTCTGGATGTATGGATGTTAGTTACTCTTTCACGCAAAAACCACTAAACGGATTTCGATGAAATTTGGCACACGGGTAGATCACTTCCTGACTTAACACATAGGCTACATTTTATCCCGGGAAAATAAAAAGCGGGACTTTTATCCCGCAAAAAACTTTTTAAGGCGGGCGGAGCCGCGGGCAAAAGCTATCTATACTAGACATGGGCGCCGCGCCGGCGCTGCGCCGCCGGGCAGGACCCGCGCGCCACCGCCGCCGCCGCCTAACTTGAACGGCGTGGATTTTGTGAAGCTTTTAATTTTTATTGTCAAATTTTATTAATGATTGGGTCTCAAGTGTCATATATATTGTTCGATGTAGACATGGGCGCCGCGCCGGCGTGGATTTGCAATTAAAAATCATTTTTCTTCTAAAATTTTAAAGATTTTTAAAGTTAATAACAGAAAAACGAATATTAGCGTTAACGATTGTAAAAGGCATCTTGGCTACGGCCTCTGTGCTCACGCGCACATATGCGGCTGCGCTCTTTTAAGCTTGCTGTCTAACCTAAAAGGTCCTGGCATCGCTAACCAAACTTTATGCCACGAATTTACGTGGTCTATGAGCTTTTACAGTAGTCCCTATTCATCCGAAACATTCGACCTCCGAATCCCTCTGCAATGCTCTTCAGCGACATCCGCAGCAGACGATAAGGGTGTACTACACGGTCTTGTATGTGACTTACTTGTTGGTTAGATACCGTTCTAGGATCTGGACGCCAAAGCCCTACGGCCAACTTCCGCTGGCTCGAGGACGCTTCCACGCCCGAGCAACGTCCGGCTCCTAAATAGAGGCCAAGCGGGCTCATTTCGCCGGAGTTGCCTTGGAGGATGTGGTCTCAGGCTTTTTTTTTACGCGGAGAAAGTGACATTTTACTACCGCCCAGCGTTCAAGGGGAACGACTGAGCTGTTATGTTGGGTTCACCGTGACTTACGACCCGACGTTGAGCCGCCCAGAGAGATGGAAAACGTCGGGCGACCGCCGGGCCGAGACCCTTACCTATATACAACGCACGGCATATAAACCAAAACTCCGCGGTAGCCATCTTCGGCGCATTAGAAGTGGCTGCGGGCTTCTTCTGATGGAAGTGTCTAATTTGCCGTCCGCAACTGCCCCTGCGCGTTGCCGCCTAGTGCGGCCCGTCTCCTGTTGTGTTGTGCGGGCTCAGAAGCTCCGGGCACTGAAGGACGCCCTCTGCGTCAACGGCAGGGTGAGGCCTACCTACCACGCTACCGTCCATAACAGGGATCGCAACAATGTGCTAAAAAACACAAAAATAAAGACGGACAGCCCCCTGCCGCCCACCTGCGACCCCTGGTGGCCCCTATTAGACGCCTTTTACGACAGGCAGGGGATATGTACCGTATTGGAGTTCTCCAAACGGCCTCAATCCATAGGGCGGATAGAGCATGGGTCCTAAAGGGATTTTTATACCGATAGGTTAATTGGCTATTGCTTTCAACTACCTAGGAACGTGTAACTCAGGAATTTAAATGTGGCCTGTATCCTACTAATATTATAAAGGCGAAAGTTTGTAAAAATGTATGGATGTATGGATGTTTGTTCCTCTTTCACGCAAAAACTACTGAACGGCTTTCGATAAAATTTAGCACACGAGTACATCATGCTCTGGATTAACACATAGGCTACTTCTTATCCCGGGAAAATATAAACCGGGACTTTTATCCCGGAAAAACTTTTAAATGCGGGTGGAGCCGCGAGCAAAAGCTAGTACTCAAAAAAAATTCCACGCCGCCGGCGCTACGCCGCCGCCGACCAAAAATTACCAGCACGCCGCCGCCGGCTTTTTCCTAGGCGGCGCCCATGTCTAATCTATACTAATATTATAAAGAGGGAAGATTTGATTGTTTGTTTGTAATGGATAAACTCAACTACTATACCGATTTTAAAAATTCTTTTACTAATAGCAAGCTACGTGACTCCTGAGTGATATAGGCTTTTTACTGGTGGTAGAACTCTCATAGTAAAGTAAGTGTCCGTCTGGGTGGGTACCACCGCAATGTCTATTTCTACCGCCAAGCAGCAGTGTACATACACTGTTGTGGTTCGGTTTGAAGGACATTGTAGCCAGTGTAACTACTGGACATAATGAGCCTTGACATCTTATGTCTCAGGATGACGAGCGCAGTGGAATGCCACACAATAGGTACTTTGTAACTCAAGGTGTTGGATGGTGTTGCTACTGTTTATGGGTGGTCGTATCGCTTACCATCAGGCGAACGTCATGCTCGTCTCGTCATTCGATGCCATAAAAAAAGGCTACGTTTTAGCCCGGGAAAATATTATTATCCCGGAAGAACTTTTTGACACTCGTGGAGCTGCGAGCAGAAGTCTAGTAATTAATAAACTGAGTTTATATTTATTGTTCATAGAAAAGGCGCAAAAATAAATGCGAAAAATTATTGTCCTTACTACGCATAGAACTATTGGTAACTGTTGCAATGAAATAAAAACAAACAGCCGAGGGTGCATCCAGTGGGGTTCATCGACCGCGGTACGGTGCGCCCGCGCCCCCGCCACGGGACGCCACTGCTCCGGAGCCCTGTCGGTTCAACGACCTCTGCCCACCCCTGAATGAAGTCCCCTGTAAATGGTATTACAAGCAAAGACGAGATCAACTATCAATACGTGTCATCTTAACAGGGCAACGTGCTTATTGTGCCACATCTAGCGACGACGTTCTTAGTGATGGCAATTAAAGGGTCGTAAACCCTTTGTTTACGTTCACAATTTATGTCGGTTTATAATCTTTCTCTCTTGGTTAGTAATTATGACGATAAGTTTACCTACATGGCTAAACGTGTGCATTATGCATATAGGGTAAAATAAGAGAAATAAGCGACGAAATAGTGCACGCGTCGCAGATAAGAAGTGGCGACTATTTCTGTACGAGCGTCAGGGACACACTAAACGAGAAATAACACGGCGCGCGAAGTCGTCGTCGTCAAGCGCTCTCAGAACTCGTTTCCACACTTTCATTTCTTCGTGCGATATACAACACTCGCTGATGAGCACGCAGGTTTGCCCGTCGCCCCGTTTAAACAAAGATGTAAAACGAACGATCCAAACTGACTATCCTTCAAACTGTGAATCGCTCAACTCGAATGTAAGCCGGCATGCATCGGTTGCCGCATCGCACGCGACTGAAATAAACTCCGCTCAATGAAAACCATTTATGCATATCAAAATATGTATCAAAAATTAATTCACATCGTATTATGTGCTTCGTACATGATGTTTAATAAAACCAACGTTTTGGATGAAGCAAATCGTCACCTCTTTAAAAATTTCAGCAATGTACATAATATAATCAGTTATTAAAAAGTTCTAGCGTAGATAATTATTTGCACGAGGACGTGCAGTTTTATCCACGTTCAGACCGCCCTATTTAACATAAAGGAAACAAACGCAATTCCTACATACAGGATTTTATGACAACGGGTAAGAAACACTGCTTATTTTGCACTTTCTTTGTTATTAAGAGAACGTACTGCTGTATATATCCTTAGTTAAACACAAAGTGTGAGTATTAGTAGTCAGTTAAAAAGTTTTTGTGCTTGAAGCAAGAAAACTTGCTTTATTGCGAAAGCATTGACGAAGCGGAGGCAAAAGGTTTCGTGACAACTGTTCACGTCTGTTGCATAACGTGGAACGCTGATCGGCCGTGATCAGCGCTGAGCAGCGAGCGGCGCACACCTCGGATAACGGAATACCATCCCGAACGAATGCAACACTCCGGTCCCCGATTCATTTTAGCTCGCAAATGATTCGGTCCGAACTCCGAAGCCGCTGACGCAGACTCGGCGGCCGCGGCGCGGCGTATACCGCGTCAATAAAACAAACACACCACAGTAAACAAACACTGTTTTATATTTTTGTGTAATTGAAGCGCATGCATTCATTAAAAGTGTGTCAGCAAACGAAAGAACGAGTTCAAGTCTACGGACGTTTTACGCAACGTGCGCAACTAGGCCAATATTGAATCTCATTTTGCAGGCTTCAATACCTTTGTGAGTTGTCCTAAATATTTTCAATAAGTGACGTTTTAACTGCCATGTCGGGTTCCGCAATTAGTTAGCATTATATCAAAATTCAAGAATACTTTTTGCTAAGAAAAGATCTAGATCATTGAGACCAGGAATAAAAATACAAACGAGGATTACTTTTCCGATATGAGCGTAGTATATGTACAAATAGTCTAAGAGCCCGCTGCAGAATTAGTGCACTCATCGAGTAGGTATTTGTTGGGGTTTTCCATCTTAAAAATTACTCAGTCGCAGCTCGCAGTCAGGAAATTGGCGGTGTGATACCCCCGTGCCTAGGAAAACACGTAAAGCCGTTGGCCCTGCGCCTGATCTCTCTCAGGTCATGTCGGATTGCCGTCTCACCGGACTATGAGAGTGAAGGAATAGCGAGTGCACCTGTGTATTGCGCACACACTTGTGCACTATAATATCTCCTGCGTACCTGGCTGATCTCCGTTGAGATTGGCCGCCGTGGCCGAAAACTGGCTAGGAGGATTACTATTATTTGCTACAAACCGATTTTGTAGCAAATACTCGATGAGTGCATTAATTCTGCAGCGGGATCTCGTACTAAAAGAAACAGCAATATAGGAAGAAACTTAATCGAAAATAACAATGTTACTGAATATCTTTTAGCTTTAATGCTACTTACTATTGTTGTCATCTAACCCTACTTGTCTGTAATAAATAAAAACTTTAGTAAGCCTTGTCGTCGAAATTTGATCATAATTATAATATTTTGAATGTTATTGAGGATTTTTACTAATTTTTTTTAATGACATTGATGCTACGAATTTATATATACATAAATATTATCAATTGACGCATATATGTAAGAGCAGTATTCACTTCAGATTTACGAATGACTCGACCGATTTGAGTGATTCCGGTTTTGGTGTGTTTGTAATTGTGAGTATATTGGTTTTATAGACTTGATTAATTATGGAAAATCGATGGCAAACGACAGAGAAAGCTGGAAATATATAATACATATATTTTTGTATAAAATTCTTCGTACGCGCTAATCTCCAAAGCCACCTAACCGATTTCAATTAAATGTGCCGGAAAGGTGGCGCTATTGCCAATATCTAAAAAATTGTAGTTTACATAAATTGCGGTCTACATAGAAGGCGGTCTGTGGTAGGACAACGTCTGCCGGGCTCACTAGTTTATAATATTAGTACAGAAGAATGGGTAATGATAAGAGTAAGACTCCGAAAAGGACATTCAGGTTTCTATTTTGTAAATTGATCATTAACCGCAGGATAAAAAATATCAACTCCGGTAAAAATTTTAGACTACCCCCCTCGCACCCACCACGGCAACTCCTGTAAGCTAGGATCGGATGTGGCACGCATTTTATGACACCGAGAGGTAAAGCTCAGCAAGTCTCGTTGAGCACTAATTAGTCTTGACCCGCAAAGAAATTGATCAAAATATAGAAGGATAGGAAGGAGCTGGAATTTTTTTTTTTCCGGCAACAATTAGTTAGTTGCCTTTTGCAAAGATAAGCACTAATTAGGAAATTAAATAAATAATCTTGAAGGAAAAGCAGAAAAGGGAAAAAATTTGGGGTTACGGGACACAAACAAGAAACTATTACTCTCTCTCTGGCAACAAGTAGAGAACAAACTGTCGAGCGACGTCTACAATCACTATACGGTTAAGCTGAAATAGGTCAAACCAAGTGGTATTCGGACCTATTCCAATAGTACCACTACCTTTTTATCAGCTAAGATCATGGCTGCGTCACAGAACACAAGAACAACACGCGGATCAATGGGCAAGTACTAGTGCATGTAGACAGTCCCAGGAAACAGTGCCACACCCGGACCGACGTCTGACGAGACGCCTTTTGTCTCTAGACAGGGCCTCTCTACGCACAATGGTGGGTATGATCACCGTACACTGCTCATTAAACAAACATTTATATGTTTTAGGTATCACCGACAGCCCCCTCTGCAGGGGATGCTTGTCGGCTGACGAAACAGCCTCCCACGTTATCCTGGAATGCGAAGGAGTAGCTGCACAACGGGCTGAAATCCTCGGTACACCGGGGTCACTCCGAGAAGCCTGTGAAGGAACCACGAAGATCCTGCGCTTCTGGAAGGAGTTGAGCTGGCTAGACTGCTAGCTGGCACATCACGCACAACGGCCGGACTTTATACGGGCTAAGTGCGGAAAAAGGAGCCACACAACAGTAACAGTAAGCTGAAAATAAATCTAAAATAGTATTCCACGGAATTAAATTGATAAAAATGTTAAGGTAGAAAAACTGTCTCCGTGTGAATTTATTAATACTGACGGTATGTGTTCACTGTTCACCTAATAACCTACATTCACAACGCGTTTATCTAATAATACAGTGCATCAGCGGTTGCCCTACAAACGCTGTAAAATTCACAAATGTTTTTTTTGATTCGCTAGTCGATCCATCAATGGTATAAGATATATCCGATAAGAATAGATAAGATACATATTATACCAACAGTCCCCCTGGAACAAAGTGCGGCGCGGTGCGGAGGCGAAGCGTGAAAGAGAGGACTATCAGGCATATTTGGAATACGCGTGTTCTCTCTACTCCGTTCTAGTGAAACCATACTGATATTATGAGTCGTGGATCGCGGTGGATGTAACAGGTGTATAAAATGGCTGCATAAAAAAGTTATATTTTTTATGCTGTATGGTTTTGTATTGGAAATCTCCTTGCCCATTGCCAAATCTTTTTGTACATGTCGGAACGTCGGCTTCTTGAAATAATAATCGTGCAAAAACCAGTCGAAATATCAAAACGTTGGTATAAATAAGGCTTTAGGCGCCTTGCATTTGAAGTAAGCAGTCACTTGCGAACCTTTTAACTGTGCGGAGCTCCGGAAATACGTATGGAGCATCCAGAAATAAAAGGTGAAGGACTAGTTGGAGTTTTACTCTCACATCATGGAAGATGATGATGAGATGGAACCCTATGACGTCGGCAGAGCTGACGTCACCCTTTTTTAAAAGAGTTCTAAATCTTCTCTGTCATACATTAGTGGTAACTTTCCAATGAGAGTTAAAACCTTTAACCGTAACAAGTTTTGACACCGGTTTTTACAAGTGTTTAGCACTCCGCAGACATAGCTGAAAGGAGATGTCTGCTTTTTGTATGGGTGCTGGGCCTTAAAATCTAACCAGACTCAAACTTTACGCATAGTAAAAGGGGCAAAATATGGAACTCGGATTCATAATAAAATATTTTTAACCCCCTCCATTTATTAAAAATTGTCGTTTTTAAGCAAAATAAAATTACACAAATCTCAAAATCCGTGGTCTTTAAAATTAAACGATTTATTGTAAAAGGTTAGTTTTTAGGAGTTCTATCCAAATATGTATATGCAAACTGTCTTGGTTAGAATTTGAGGCCCGTTTTTGGACATGTGTTTAAATACAAATTTACGAGTCAAAGTAATTATATTATGTGAGTACCAGCCAAGGGCGGATCCAGGGGGGGGGTCATGGGGGTCATGACCCCCCCCTGGACCGAGTCCAGAACCTAGGTGGACCACTAAATAAAATTATTAAACATTATGTTTTTATATATTTTTTGTCACAATATAGATTTTATTTAAGTATTTTAAATATTTAATTAATCTATTCATATAAAAGGCTTAGTCCTGACTGACTGACGGATCAACGCACAGCCTAAGCCGCTGATCGTAGAGACCTGAAACTTGGAGGGTGTGTTCCTTGTATGACGTAGGCTTCCGATAAGAAAGGATTTTCCGAAATTCTACCCCTAAGGAGATGAAAAAGGGGGGCAAAGTTTGTATGAGGCAACGCGATTCCTTGGTCCAATCTAATTCAAATTTAGCGTAAACTTTTTTAACACCATTGGCGGAAGACATGTTTCGTATTTTATTGAAATTTCTTCCCTAATGCGGTTAAATAGTCTAATCAATAAATTAAAAAACGTGAAAAATAGAGATAAATGGCCTAAAAATATGAGGGATGGCTCATTCGATTCGTAATCACCTCTAGAAAAATGATTTTGAAGGGTTTTGGTGCAGGCTAAAAATTGCAATTGTTATTAACAAAATAAGATGAAAAAGAAATGATATTTCGTTTTTTGTTAATAACTCGAAAAATATTAACATTTAGGCAATTTTGAAAAAAGCTCGTTAAAGAGGAGGAAATTTCCAAGAAAAAAGTCCTGACTTCTGGAATTCTATCTCCATTATTTATAATTTTAATTAGACGTTGATAATGGGGCTCCGCGCGGCAGTTACGGCATGCGCGCGCTGCCGCTAAAGAGAGTTCAGCAATAAAAATAATTTACTTATAAGATAAAATGTGATTTTAAAAATTTGAAAAAAATCTTGTATCTACTTAACACTTGAAAGAATCGAGCCCTGAAGAAAAAAAGTTTAATCACCATTTTCAAAAATTTATTCAATTGTTAACTAACCAATTTTTTCCCAATCTCCATTGGCATAAACAATGTGATGAAAGGTATAAATAATTGGCCTATAAATTTTAAACTTCGTGGAGCCCTTTTGATATATGTACTTTATAAGATCCTGCGGTAAATTTTCATTGAAGTTTATTAATTTATTAATTATAATTTTTTATAACTATTGAAAAATTACAAAATTTATAAAATTAAGTAGTTATAAAAAATCATAACTAACAAATTAATAAACTTTAATGAAAATTTTCCGTTAGGAGATGTGCAGCTCCTAAATTACTGAACGCATTTCAATGAAATTTGGCACGTGGGTAGATCATGTCCTGGATTAATACATAGGCTATTTTTTATTCCCTGAAAATATAAAGCGGGACTTTTATACAGGAAAATCTTTTTCACGCGGGCGGTGCTGCGACCAAAAGCTAGTCCTACTAATATTATAAAGGCGAAAGTTTGTAAGAATGTATGGATGTTTGGATGTTTAGATGTATGGATGTAAGGATGTTTGTTCCTCTTTCACGCAAAAAACTACTGAACGGATTTCGATGAAATTTGGCACACGCGTAGATCATGTCCTGGATTAACACATAGGCTACTTTTTATCCCGGGAAAATATAAACCGGGACTTTTATCCCGGAAAACTTTTTAATGCGGGCGGAGCCGCGGGCAAAAGCTAGTTTAATATAATACTTTGATGGCAAACGTATTATTCGGGAACGAACGCATCGAAAAGAATTTTGTCGCGCCACCGCCACGGCCGCTACCATTCATATTACGTATGTCAAATTTCGTGTGACACTTGTGCGCCCTTTTTTTCGACTAACGCCTAATGTCTGACTAGAACTAACCTCTAATGGAACGTTTAAAAGAACGAACGCATTAACAAAGAGCATTATAATAATACGGAAACATTAACGCGTTTCGGGAGAAGACTTAAAAAAAAATGTTATTTAAATATAGGTAGGTATTTTTAAGTACCTACAGTAATTACATTTATTAATAGAATACCTACTTTTTACTTTTCAAAATTAAATTATAACTTCTTGTGACTTGACCACGACTATGTGACCCCCCCCTGGCGCCAAAGCTGGATCCGCCCTTGGTACCAGCGAGACGCAAGAGTCAGGAAAATGCTTTCTTGACAGCGTCAGCGAAAGCTAGTCCACAAGGTCATTACCCAGGGAAGAAAATTCCTTGCAAACGCATCGATAACGAACGACATCCATGAAGGTATTGCTAGGATAACGACATCCAGAAAAAAATCCTTTTCTATGAAGTCTGTACGATGTAGTTTTAATGAGCAAATTCTGTTTACGAAGACAACAAACCATTTATAAATGTAGTTACTTGCCAAATGAAAGAACATACTGACCGTGAGAATCTTATCTATTAGGTGTTAAAATCCTCAGCGGCTTTTACACTGTTGCGTTTCCTATTTATTTTGTAGGTAGTAATGATATTTTGTAATTATATTAGACTGCCTCGGTGGCGTAGTTGTATTATGGTACGTCTGCAATGCTGAGGTGTCGGGTTCGACCCCGGGGTCGGGCAAAGTGATGTTGAGTTTTTCTATTCAGTATCAGGTCGGAGTCCGGAATTTATGCCAGATATGGCGATAGGCTCGCCCCCTATCACATCATGGGACGGAGTGCGAAATAACGACGAAAAGTAGGTGCACTAGTTGTGCTTCTGCCTACTCCTTCGGGGATAAAAGGCGTGAGTGTGTGTTTTTGTGTGTATGTGTGTGTGTGTGGGTAATTATATTTTATGTAATGAATACATTGTGGTAGCTAGCTATCGCTGTAATCAATTTTTGGTACGTTCTCGTTGAGCCAAAGGTGAATCGCCAGGATAATTATGCAGATTATTGTTGAAATATCGTGTATTTTTCTTAATACCAGTACATACTACCATTATGAAGACGAAAGTAACACACAATTATGAACGAATACATGGAATTACAACGTTACTTTCAACCACGTCCTGTCTATATAACGGGCGGCCGCAGCAGCGTGTTCGCACGAAACGTAAACGCCAGTAAGAGACAGGTGTTGGGCCTATTTCCGTAACTGTATTCTGATTACGTAAGTGTAAATTAATAACCACGTGCTGTGGACAGAAAACAAACTGAATGCATTTGTCTCCAATATTTAACCTCTTTGTGCTTGGTATTACATCTACTTAGCCTTATAAATTACGTCTTTGGCGTTATGGTCGTGTGACGTGTCATTGAGGTATAAAATATGAGTACAGTTTATGAGTCTGCACCATACTGGTGGTAAACAGACATTTCTTAACCCTTATTCTTCTTTTTCAAGCCTGGTATCGGCACTTGCATAACAACTCCATGCACGTGCCATCCTACTGTCACGTGTGTAGTGTATACGCTCACTGGCATGCCCATATCTGGCAAGCAAGAAGAGGAATCGCGACGAGTTGCAAAACCGCCGTTATTTAAGCATTCATCTTGCAAATATAAGCATGCAAGGATATCTTGCGATATTTTCACATTATGCCCAGTTAGTTCTACATGGCGCTAATTATCATTCACGCTACTGTTCCATTCCGGGCGACGTAAATCATCTAGCATGTTACATACGGTGAGCTACGTGTTTATTCGATATCCTACCCTATAAAAATACCAGCCACACGTCCTTCTAGTTTAGTACCCAGTGAGGTCGACTTGATTACGACGGCCAGCAAAAAGGATGCATCTATCGACTGTTTTGAGAGCACCTTTCTGCTCATTGTATGAGTATTACTTAAGTATCCTCGCAGAAAAACTTCGCCTTTACTAACACACACACCCCCACAAATCAGCTACATGTCCACCTTTAAGATTCCTACTTGTGATGCTTTGGAGGTTATCATCACGGAGTGACACTGCCGTTTCCACAGGAACAGTGCATACTGCATAAACCTTGATCCTCAAAAGTGTATTTCGTGGTAAGTCAGTCACAACAGGACCCATGCAGGCACTCTGCCAATATTGGACTACACCTCTCAAACCTCCTTTTTATCTACTTAAGAGATTCTAAGTTTTCCTCCTTTGCATGCCATGGTGAAACATTCCTAGGGGCACAGTTCGTACACGCTGTTCTATCTCGGCAACCGTTGGGCAATCAGAGAAATAAACTCTGTCCTTCACATAACCCCATAAAAAGAAGTCCAAGGGTGTGAGGTCCGGAGAACGAGCAGGCCATAGCACCGGTCCCCCGCGGCCGATCCATCCTCGCGGAAAGCGATCGTTAACATGTTCTCGTACGTTGCGAGCAAAATGTGCCGGAGCTCCATCATGCTGAAACACTATGTTTCTTTGGTTCTCAAATTAATCCCAGTCAGCCACAGGAAAGTCTTCAATCACCTCTTCGAATTCATTTTGTAATAACGTTAGATAGTTGCTACCGTTCAGACGTGAAGGCAAAATGACGGGACCCATGACATGCCCATCATAAATGCCAGCCCACACATTCAGCCGCCACTGGTGTTGAAATCTGCACTGCCGTGAAGTATGTGCATTCACGCGAGCCCAAACATGATCGCTATGCATATTTGAAAGTCCTGACTTCGTGAATATTGCCTCGTCCGTACAAAGAACATAGTTCACGTAATTAGGGTTTTCCTCTAACAACTGCCTGAACTCACGGAAGTTCCTCCTCGGTGCAAAATCGGAGGGTATCAGCTCCTATGTACGGCGATAGTACTAGGAGTGACGATTGTCGTCACGAAGAATTCGGCAAACTGCAACATGGTTTATACCGAATCTTGTTCCGGTTCGCCTCGTACTTGTGGTCGGCTCTTCTTCAAAATGCTCTAATATTAATTCAGACTGCCTGGCGTCGACTGTGCTTGGACGTCCACTTCCAGTAGACCGCCGAAAAGATCCCGTCGAATGTAGTCGTCTTGATATGTTCAGAATACACTGGTACGAAGGCAGCCGTCGCTGTTCAGTGGGGGGTCTACCATCGATAAATGGTTGCCGATGCAGTTCGCGAGCACGTTGTAAATTGCTATCTTCATGGCTTACGCATAACCCTTATATCGTAATATTCCGAGTTAGAAAGCATCGTTATTTTGCAAAAAATTATGAAAAAAAAAACTCAACAGTTGTAGGTTATTGTTTAGATGATATTTTGAAATTGACAACATATTATTTTTTTTTTAAGCCAGTACTTGAGTCCTTGTATTGAATTAGACAATTATTAGGTAAAATAGGAACTTAGGCCTTTCTGTTGAATAATCTGGTGCCCTGACATGACAGCTTACTAGGGTTGACAATATATTTGGCTTAGATAATTAATAATATTTTTTACAGGGTATTTGGTAACACGTTGTAGACGGCAACAGAACCGGTACTCAATGTAGTTTCGAATGCACAGTATAGGTAATGAGAGGTGTCGGGCTCGCGGCCGGGCCGCCGCCGCCGCGTCCGGATCGATACGACGCGGCCGGGGCGGGCCTGCTAGCTCCTACCTTGTGCCCCTGCCAATTCAACATACTTCCTCGCAGCGCGAGGATATCACCGACACAAAACATACTCTCTGATATAACATATTACTATAATAAAAACAAATCCTTTGTTTACGGTTCCAGATTTAAATATTTTTTTGTCATAATAATTTAATCAATAATTTTTATGTTACAATTCTCACGCTGCATAAATAAATAAAGAATGTTTGGTAACTTGTTAAATAGAAGGTAAAAAAGTAAAAAATACATTAATTTACAAATAAACAAACAGTAATATACCCATTATACTATTTGTTGAAATGAAATGAAATGAAATCATTTATTCAATTCCGTAAAATGTTAATTACTTAGATTCAGTGAATTTTTACTCTACCACCAGTTCGGAAAGCAGTTTCCACCAGAGAGGAACGGACAAGAAACTCTAGGGTTGCTCTTTTCAAAATCAGTTCAAAGGTATAAATTAGGTACAGTGAATAATACAAATATTTATTTTGTTTAGAGCAGTTCATATGTTTACTTGGATAATAATAAATTCTGTTGGTAGTTGTAATAACTGCTGACAAATGTCGCTAGTCATCTCCTTTAAGAGAATTAAGTACGGATCCTGAATTTGGCAATCGAAAGCGAGGTCGAAATAGCTCAATTGGAAAGAGCGACGGCACGGTTCGCCGGAGGTCGTGGGTTCGAGTCCCGCTTTCGACTGTTTCTTTTTCAGGATTCTATAAAAATATAAAAAATCATTAACCAGGCACTACATGGCCATTTACATGTATAAAAAATCATAATATAAAATTGGAAAAAAGTTTAGCGACTCGTTTCAGTTTACTTGCTCCTGTAAAGGGGCGGTGCTGAGTTGGTAGTTGTAATAACTGCTGACAGATGTCGCTAGTCATCTCCTTTAAGAGAATTAAGTACGGATCCTGAATTTGGCAATCGAAAGCGAGGTCGAAATAGCTCAATTGGAAAGAGCGACGGCACGGTTCGCCGGAGGTCGTGGCTTCGAGTCCCGCTTTCGACTGTTTCTTTTTCAGGATTCTATAAAAATATAAAAAATCATTAACCAGGCACTACATGGCCATTTACATGTATAAAAAATCATAATATAAAATTGGAAAAAAGTTTAGCGACTCGTTTCGGTTTACTTGCTCCTGTAAAGGGGCGGTGCTGAGTTGGTAGTTGTAATAACTGCTGACAAATGTCGCTAGTCATCTCCTTTAAGAGAATTAAGTACGGATCCTGAATTTGGCAATCGAAAGCGAGGTCGAAATAGCTCAATTGGAAAGAGCGACGGCACGGTTCGCCGGAGGTCGTGGGTTCGAGTCCCGCTTTCGACTGTTTCTTTTTCAGGATTCTATAAAAATATAAAAAATCATTAACCAGGCACTACATGGCCATTTACATGTATAAAAAATCATAATATAAAATTGATGATCTATACTTGTCCAATAAAGCTATTATTAAATTTGTTTTGAGACATAGTAAGCGAAATGGGCAGACCAGTCCACACAAGCACCCGTTCACGAGTATGACGCATGTGCCAGCCATCGGCCTCCTCAACCATGTTGCAGGGAAGTGGCTGACCCGGCACACGATGCCGCAGCAGGCACAGACTAAATATAATACTAATAATTTGAAATCTGTTAGGCTGTCTAGAGTCTAGACTCTAGACGATTTAAGCAAAATTAAATATAGTCTAGGCATGGAGGGCTTTATTAGATCATATCATTCATCGTTTAAATAAATCATTAAAAAAATAAACCAACTTCAAAACCACTGCAATCCAAAAAATAATTCAACTTTATATTCGCTTAGTATATACGTATATTTGGAGTCGGTGCTTAATTTACCGGATAATTCAAATGCTACTAAATCAATTTACATAACTATTATCACGAACTGGTACGACAAGTCGTGACGTCGATGCTAGATGATAACATTTGTGGTTTAATACTTAAGTGTATATTACAAAAATAATATTTTTTTAATTGTTATACTCAACTGACAAATATAATATGTAATTGCTGCTGTACTGGAAATATATTTTACGTAATTTATCGTCACTACATCGTATAAAACAAAGTCTTCCCGCTGTTTGTCCATACGTGAGCTTAGATCTTTAAAACTACGCAACGGATTATGATGTGTTTTTTTTAATAGATAGAGTGATTCAAGAGGAATGTTTATGTGTACCTTTAGGTGATGCTCGCGGCTCCGCCCGCGTGAAAAAGATTTTCCGGGATAAAAATATTTTCCCGGGATAAAAAGTAGTCTATAGCACTCAGGAGTAATGTAGCTTCCTATTAGTGAAAGAATTTTCAAAATCGGTTCAGTAGTTCCTGAGATTAGCGTGTTCAACCAAACAAACAAAAACTCATCCGCTTTATAATAATCTATACTAATATTACAAAGCTGAAGAGTTTGTTTGTTTGTTTGTTTGAACGCGCTAATCTCAGGAACTACTGGTTCGAATTGAAAAATTCTTTTTGTGTTGAATAGAACATTTATCGAGGAAGGCTTTAGGCTATATAACATCACGATGCAACTATTAGGAGCGAAGAAATAATGGAAAATGTGAAAAAAAACGGGGAACATTATTCATCCTTGAGGGCTTCCATTGCGTGCGCTGCGAAAACGGTGCAAGATACCAAAAATATATGTATGAAAGAATTATTCCTCTTGAAATGATCTAAAAAAATGTCCGCGACAGTATATGCCTATCTATTAAGATTAACTCACTAGAAGCGTTTTTATGGTAATCAAATTTGGTCGAAATTAATGCATTATTTGTTAAGAGTTGTATCAACGTCATAATATTAATCTTTATCCAAATAAATGTGTTGGATAGAGTGATTCAACGGGAAGGTTTTTATGTACTTTTAGCCCGGAAAAACTTATTAACGCGGGCGAAGCCGTGGGCAAAAGCTAGTATTACCATAAAAACGGTTCTAGTAAGTTAATCTTAAAAGATAGACATATACTGTCCCGGACATTTTTTTAGATCATTTCAAGAGGAATAATTCTTTCATACATATATTTTTGGTATCTTGAACCGTTTTCAAGGATGAATAATTTTCCCCGTTTTTTTTTTCACATTTTCAATTATTACTTCGCTCTTAATAGTTGCATCGTGATGTTATATAGCCTAAAGCCTTCCTCGATAAATGGTCTATTCAACACAAAAATATTTTTTCAATTCGAACCAGTAGTTCCTGAGATTAGCGCGTTCAAACAAACAAACAAACAAACAAACAAACAAACAAACTCTTCAGCTTTATAATATTACTAGCTTTTGCCCACGGCTTCGCCCGCGTTAATAAGTTTTTCCGAGCTAAAAGTTCCCTTCCCGTTGAATCACTCTATGATGACGTTGATACAACCCTTAACAAATAATGCATTAATTTCGACCAAATTTGATTACCATAAAAACGGTTCTAGTGAGTTAATCTTAAAAGATAGACATATACTGTCGCGGACTTTTTTTTAGATCATTTCAAGAGGAATAATTCTTTCCTACATATATTTTTGGTATCTTTAACCGTTTTCGCAGCGCACGCAATGGAAGCCCTCAAGGATGAATAATTTTCCCCGCTTTTTTCACATTTTCCATTATTTCTTCGCTCCTAATAGTTGCATCGTGATGTTATATAGCCTAAAGCCTTCCTCGATAAATGGTCTATTCAACACAAAATAATTTTTCAATTCGAACCAGTAGTTCCTGAGATTACCGCGTTCAAACAAACAAACAAACTCTTCAGCTTTATAATATTATATAGATTTAATACTATAAAAATCCGCATTCGCATAAAAAGTTGAATTAAATATACTTTTAGGAGACATGGACCAGATTTCAATACATACATATACACTCACGCCTGTTATCCCCGAAGGGGTAGGCAGAGGCGCAACTAGTGCACCCACTTTTCGCGATTATTCCGTCCCATGATGTGATAGGGGGCGAGCCTATCGCCATATCGGGCATAAATTCCAGACTCCGACCTGATACTGAATAGAAAAACTCAATACCACTTTGATTTCAATTACCAGATTTCAAGCAATCAAAAATAGCACGATATCCTACTAATATTATAAACGCGAAAGTTTGTAAGTATTAGTGATGTAACGAATGTCCAATTTCTAACATTCGCGAATGCAAAGATTTGTATATGGCGCCAAAAGATTTTACCTATGATGATGAAAAAATGATGACAAAAAAGTAAGCCCGGAGTTTTTTTCTGCCTTTCTTCTTCGGGTAGTCATCGCTTAGGTAGCTAGTGAAAGGCTGGTAGATTAGTTAGGCTAGGACATGTAGTGTCCTCACCGGTGAGGATCGCGACGCGTTCCTCCCATTATTATTACTATTATTATATTTTTTTTTGTTAATTATCTCTTGTTTTATATTGCTTTTCTTGCCAGCCCGAGCTGGCTTCTTATTTTTTACTTTTTATTTTTCATCATTTATTTTACTCCTAATAAAAATGTCTGTAGTTATATTAGTGACTAATAATAATTATTAAATATGTCTCGACTTATCATAAGTGCAACTATGTTCGCCTACGTGATGAATAAAGTATTTTATTTTATTTTTATTTTACCGTACGTAACGTGAAATTAGCTGCAAAGTGACCATACTGCACTTTTTTTTATCCCGCAGGAAAAATCCTTATTATAGATACTTATCCTAAGCCTGGGGAGGGGAAGAATAATTATGTCGGACTCACCGGCCTTCCGACCCAGATGCCAACTAAATAACCTCTGGAAAGGGTCCCTCAAATTATGCCGGCATACCGACTAAAGCCCGCGGTGGCCTCTTCTGCGCATGTAGGACGGTTCCGGGAGGTCGTGAATGCATCCGAATTCGCCGGACCCGTCTCCACGCAATACCGCTTCGCGGCTTCGTCTCTTTGGGCTCAGATGTCCTATTCTGTAATGGCAGCCCGATGATTCCGTGCTGCCGTGGACTTGAGACTGCGTATTCCTTGCTGCGCAGTCGCAACTCCCAATAGCCCTCTTTTAGTCACCTCTTACGATAGGCAAGGAGTACCATGGCGGAATTCTTTAAATGCCACCATACCACAGGGTGGGGACCCCACTGCACCTGATAGTAAGCATCGTGAGGTCCAGATAGAGTGGCTTGTTTAAAATATGTCGGCGACATTCGTTCTTACGAATCTCCTCATTTCCAATTTGATTGCGCTGAGAAACACCGACCATCTTCATAGCTCGCTGAGTAACTCATACTCAGAGGCCATGTCTCAAAGCCGTACGTCATCACTGGTAATACTCATTGATTGAAGATATTTTTCTTCAAGCATTGAGATATATTAGATGAGAAGAGCTTGCCTAGTTTCCCGAACGCTGCTTAATCGAGCTGGTTTTGACCTCTATCTCGAAGTTGGACTTACCTAACTGGATCACTTTTCTTAGAGAGACAGGTTCGTCGACAACTTCGAGAGTTGCGTTTTCAGCACTAATCGGCATATGCACAAAATGAGTATTGGACAAGATTTTGATCTTGTTCATTTTAAGGCCTACCAGGTGGGAAACTTGGTTGAGGTCTTTGAGGAAATGAGCATAATGCCCGCAAATAATTTCTTAAGACAACAATATTGCAGCAAATCAAAGGTGAATAATGTACTCTTCATTGAAACTAATTCCAGATCCTTTCTAATCACAAATTAATTACACAGAGATGGTAATGTGAGGATATAAAATATGCTTTGGGAGGATTTTTACTGACATGAGTTAGATTTTATACATGGTATTGTATTAATCAAAAAAATCGCACGACAAACCACTAGACCACATATACTATACTACTTATTTCCCGAATATATTTGCGAAGAATGCTCTGGTTTATCTTATTTGAAATTGAAAATTTGGGTAAAAAAAATGTGGGTATAAAATCGAGTTTTACTTAACTTGAGCCCTTAAGTTGCCCCATAAATGCCTTTACGCGACTGACGGATACATTTGCAATTTGAAAGACATAATAGTCAAAAATAGCGAGCATGTGACTAAGGGTGTGAAGTATTAAATTGATGTAATTTAACAAAAGCTTTACTTGTTCATGTATTATACTCCGTCAAACCATTTATTTAACTTTGACATTTATGCACGCCTATGAAATTTTATAATTATTGACAAGGAATGGAAGCAAAATAATTGACTACTTATAGATGCCATTTTTTCTTTTCCATAGTGAAGCGACTTACTCTTTAGCTCCGATATTAATTATCAATCAATATTTGTTAATTAAGTGGACGATAGCCTAGTTCGGAATGGAACGGTCTGCCGAGACAATGTCCGGAGGTTCAAACCCAAGGCAAACACACCTCTGACTTCGAAGTTATGTGTGTATTATTTATCAATAATCGTTCGCTTTAACGGAAGGAATGAAAACATCGTGAGGAAACCTACATGCCTGAGAATTCTTCATAAGAATTTTGAGGGTATGTGAAGTCTGCAAATCCGCACTAGGCCAGCGTGGTAGACTAAGGCCTAAAACCCTCTCAGTAGTAGAGGCGGCCTGTGCTCAGCAGTGGGCAGTATATAATACAGGGCTGGTATTATTATTATTTATTCTTTAATCCCACTGATTGTGTAACAAAGATAATTCAAAACTTTTTCACTGAAAAATTAAATGTGGCAGTGTAAATGAATTAATTTCTTTTTATATGTGCATAAGTATATGATACCCAATATAATAAACTATTAAAGTTAAATATTGACAAAAAGTTACATTGTATATAGAATATATACATACAGAATAAATTTATAAACAGAAAATATACACATTTAAACGCTAAGGCATGTTTATAAAACAATACAAAATGTTGAGCAAAAATAACATTTTAATGTGTTTAATCAATCAACACTTCTTCATAAATTAAATCGATTGTTACAAGAAATGGAATTGGTAACGCATTAGTACATCCCCAATTGATTAGAAACCGAACTGTCAAAAGTTTAATAAATGGTTAGACGGAGTATAGTCTTACTTTTTAATGTTATATTATGGATAATAATTGTACTGCTTGTTTTCCAAATACAATAAAATAAACTTTTTATGGTGTCATCGGCCACATGCCTGATGGAATTTAACCTGCATTACTGTGAGAATCTAATATCTATACTTAATATTATAAATATGAATGTTTGGGTGGATGTTTGTTATTCAATGTCACAAGGAAAGCTGGACGGATCTGGATGAAATTTAGGACACAGATATAGCATGTCCTGGATTAAAATATTTTTTTTCCCAGTAATTTACTCCCATTTTAATACCATTTTTAAATAGCTAGCACAGACATTGTAGAGTTGGTGCTATGGATGGCTAGTGTTTTAGGGACTATTCTCACACAGGCAAAGCCACAAGCATCTCATAGTCCAGAATATATTTGTAATATATTTCTACCTTAATGTTATAAATTTGGGAATATATAACATTAAGGTTATAATAATTAAAATTGAGGTATTGTCTGAAACTCTGAACATAAGCTAGCTTCATTTTGTAGTCACAAATTGTATGGAAATCCTTCGGGTAATATTAAGGGTATAAATGCAGAAGTTTGTGAAGATGTTTGGAAAATACTTAACAAATTTGGGTAAGTTTTAGAATACAGAACCATATCTTGAATTAGTAAGTACATAGACTACTTTTTACCTTTGAAAAGTTAACAGAATGATGTCTTTAATACAGGGAAAGGCGTAGGGCTATATAGAAGTGAGGGGGGGGGGGGGGTCCAAGCCCACATCTTTTCAAAATACATTGAGTATGGTATCAAAATAAAGATTTTTTTACAGTGATTACAAATATATATACAACTTACATATTTTATTGGAGTTTGAAATAGGAAATGCTAATAAATCACATGACACTTCACACTAATAGTATAAATGCGAAGTTTGTGTTATTTTGTTACTTCTTCACAGTAAAAAGGCTTGACGGGTTTGGCCGAAATCTGCTCACTCCGAGATTTTGTAGCTCTACCTATATCACCAACCAAATTATGAGAAGTGAGCGTGTTATGCCTCCGACAGCGTTTTCAGTTCAATGAATATAATAAAGATGGCAGGTATTGACGCAGTTGGGTTTTTTGTTTTATTTAAATCTTTTTTTTGTTTAAGACACTGCCCCCTGAAAAAATACTCTTAATACACCCATGGAGTCTCTTACACAAATTGTTTCCCAAGTACATGTGTTTTACTATGCATCACATATAAAAGCAAAACATAGTCCTTAATTATGATAATTAATGAAGATTATTAATAAAATTATCAATTACTGGTCACCTACTGGTCAAAATTCGACTGCAGTTCATGCCTTATATTTTTCTGCACTCTCATAAAGTTAATATAGATGACGTTTAATTATCTCAAACCTCACATTCCTCTGTGTGCGCAATGGGTACAACATTTTTGTTTTCACAAATTATTAATGTTATGGTACTGAAAATTTAAATAGTAACAATATGGTACACCCAAGAAAATACATTATTCCACAAAACCAATAAATTGCACATTATTCTTGTTTACAACTCTGTCAACAAGAGCAAATAATTTCATTGATGCAATAAATAAATTTCTTTGTAATCAAAAACAGTATTTCCTTTGTTATAAATGTACATTGCTTTAAATATTATAATGTTAGTAATGATATGTTACCTTCATTAGTATTAATTAATTAATTAAACTAGAAGTCATTTTTACTATTCTCACTAATTCATAGTGTTTTTGACACTCACTTTTTATATATTTTTTTGTTAAAACTCTGTATATAATGCCAACGTAACTTATAATACGTATCCTAAACACAGTTACATCATGACCTTCTGATTAAATAGGCAACTTTACGCTGTGCATTCGTATAGACGAAATCAATACTCGGTTATACATACTATTAGAAACCTAGGTATGTAGAAAGAAGGAAGAATGTTTTAAAAATACTTACGTACTAAATGGCCTTTGATGTACGGAAGTTTTCATGAAACTGCAAATCGTTGGCCTAATTTATACACATTGAATGTGGGTACTACGAATAAGACGTAATAAATCACCAAAGCAATTTCATTTATCGAGTAATGTCTGACAAAACTTCAAATCGATTGTTTCCTACTTTACATTTAATTTAGAGAATGTATAAAATCCACATGAAGTTCACGGAACGTCACTGCGTCGTAATGAAATATCACTATTTAATTTTGATCCATACTGATTTTCACAAATTTTCGTGCGATCACAGAAGAACAAAAACAGCTGGTTGTTCATTTATGTTTTTTTTTTTCAACACAAAGCAAGAATAGAGCATTACAATGGTGTTGCTAACCGATATCTACCGGTTATTATTACCGGTAAAAGTATTATTATTTCTGTAATTCTACTAAAAAATATAATATATCTTATCTTGAATAGATTATTAAGTACTAGCTTTTGCCTACGGCTTCGCACGCGTTAACAAGTTTTTCCGGGCTAAAATTACATACATAAAAACCTTCCCGTTGAATCACTCTATGATTATGACGTTGATACAACTCTTAACAAATAATGCATTAATTTCGACCAAATTTGATTACCATAAAAACGGTTCTAGTGAGTTAATCTTAAAAGATAGACATATACTGTCGCGGACATTTTTTTAGATAATTTCAAGATGAATAATTCTTTCATACATATATTTTTGGTATCTTGAACCGTTTTCGCAGTGCACGCAATGGAAGCCCTCAAGGATGAATAATTTTCCCCGTTTTCTTTCACATTTTCCATTATTTCTTCGCTCCTAATAGTTACATCGTGATGTTATATAGCCTATAGCCTTCCTCGATAAATGGGCTATTCAACACAAAAAGAATTTTTCAATTCGAACCAGTAGTTTCTGAGATTAGCGCGTTCAAACAAACAAACTCTTCAGCTTTATAATATTAGTATAGATAATAGAAGAAATATTCTGGGGCTCCACGAATGAAATCCACAAGCAAATTTTAAAAAGGTGTTGTGGTTTACGTTTTTATCGAGAAATGAAGCTATGTGTTTTTTATTTGTAATAATGATAGCTTTATTTATTTAACATAATAAACACAATATTATATTCACATTTACAAAAAGCCGTTAAAATCTTTATATAAATCAAAGCATTTTTCATCACTTCGTTCTTGTAAAATCCCAATATAATCTTCTTCTTTTGATAAGCATAAATTTTTAAAAATCTCTGATGGCGAAGGTATATTTTTATCTTCAACTGGAATACTATCTATTAATTCTTCTATATCAGCGTGCAGAATATCAACATGTTCCGAGTTGCATTTACTTGTTGCTGCAGAATTAGACAGTTCAGATTTTTGTTGCGAGTTACTATTTTCATTAAACGTCTCAGATATTAAATTAAAATTATCGGATTCCATATCTTCTAATGACAATTTAGCGCCTGTTCGAACTAGTTCAGCGTTCACCTCAGATATTTCCGCATAACTCAAGTTCGCCTGTTTAGCTTGTATTTGGTGTGTAACTGTTTTATTCGATCTTGCATGTTTCTTTTTAAGCTTCTCAACTAAGTCACCTGCTTGACGAATTACCGTACCTGGTGGTTGTGCTTGGCATTTATGAGTTCTTTGCGAAACCTTCAATCAGATACATATCACAATCAGATATTTTATTTTTGGTACATAAAAAAAATGTATGTGTGTACACACGTATGAAGGGAAACATTTTGAATAATTTTTTTTTTTTAAAGTGAGACTTTTATATCGACGTACGAGAGAAATTTATGTTAATAAAATCGTATATTAAAATCGTCACATTTTCTGTCACTTAGGATAGTCACGGCGCCGTTTTCTAGGGTCATTATTCACAAATCTGTACATCTATATTTATTTTTCGTAGTTATTAATAACATGTGATGTAAAATTAAGAAATAACTATTGACATGTCGTAGGTTTCGAACCCACATCCATTAAGTCGGCGCATATCGAAATGCCTCCAGGCCATTTTGACAATTAGAAATTGGTGTTTGTAAATTATGTTTAAGCTACTGTAATACGAATGCTGAGCACAATATTGTGTGCATTGTCATTCAAAGGCATAGTAAACCTAACTATAAGTACTCTTACTCGGCCGTGTCCTCGAAATAATTACCTGCAGGCCCTGCAGCCGCACGGAACGTAAAAAAAACATTAATGACATTGGAAATTTCAATAAATTAATATACACTAGCTTTTGCTCGCGGCTCCGCCCGCATTAAAAAGTTTTTCCGGGATAAAAGTTCCGGTTTATATTTTCCCGGGATAAAAAGTAGCCTATGTGTTAATCCAGGACATGATCTACTCGTGTGCCAAATTTCATCGAAATCCGTTCAGTAGTTTTTGCGTGAAAGAGGAACAAACATCCTTACATCCATACATCCAAACATCCAAACATCCAAACATCCATACATTCTTACAAACTTTCGCCTTTATAATATTAGTAGGATTTACTAATTACTTATAATCAAAATTGAGGTTAACATAATGTGTTATATACCAAAATCATAATCACGTGATGATTTTTCAAAACAATAAAAAAATATAGTAGGTACTTATCTCACTTTCACTATTTATTTAAAATAATAATTTTAATAAGTGTACTAAACCATAATCTTTAAACTGTTTACGCTCGTCGACAGTACATGGCTCTGAACAGTTCGGCCTAATTCTCACATCGCGGTGCCTAGATTCTTTTCGAAAAAGTGTAGCAAACCACAATATATAAACTGTCTACGCCTGTCGACAATAGATGACTCTGTAAAGTTTCACTTAATTACTACATCACGATATCAATATTCTTCTTCTTCTTTTTTAAAAATGGCTCCACCGTTTCATCGGTGATTTTGTCAATGTCAAGTGGGTAGATGTTAAAATAATATCATAACTTTGTTAGAATAACTTTCGACCCGAGGATAACCATCTACCAAGAAATAATGGCACCAAATAGCAATGTAGCTAAAACATTTGACATTAGTTATGACTTATGGCAAAGGGAATGTAACCACTACACAAATTTAAAATCAAGATATCAATATTCTCTTCGAAATAATGACTCTAGAAGAATGCGTCGTGACCAAGGTCGTGACGGTCCAAAGTGACAGAAAATGCGACGACTCTTCCCATATTATGTCGATAAAGAAGTTTCACTTTAAAAATAATCCTTTGTAAACACTTACTTTGTAACGAAAACTCTTTTCGCATGCAGTACATTTGTATGGCATAACTCCTGTATGTATTCTTCTGTGTACTAAATACGATACCCGCTGTCGAAAGCATTTACCTGTGATAAGTAAAAACAGTAATATCAAAATATGATAATGATACCATTAACTTAGAGTGAATACATATGAAAAGGATACGGAAGTCTGGTTTTGTCCTATTGCTCTAGAAAAGGGGTAGTTTTGATATGTGCCTAATTTCGTTGATACTATACGCTTGGTGAATTTTATGGAACAAGTTATCGTTAGATTTCTTTTTTATGGAAGATTGTCTCAGATTGCGGTAACTTAAAAGATGCGTCTAAGTTCGCCTAGAATATTCTTTTTTCATTATGTAAAATCGTTGATATGTGTTTTATGGAAACATTGAAAAAGTAACAGAGGAAAGATAGATTCGAACCCGCGACCTCCAGTGTACCGTGCCGGTGCTTTGCCGTGGCGCAACCACCACCGTACTGAAATTGGGCAGACGAAGGTAGGGTCGAAATAGCTCAGTTGGCAGAGCACCGGCACGGTACGCTGGAGGTCGCGGGTTCAAATCCTGCTTTCGAATGTTTCTTTTTCAATGTTTCCATAAAACACATAAAACATTATCCAGGCACTACATGGCCATTAACTTGTATAAAAATCATAATATAGGATCGTTGATATATTTTAGTTTTAAGAACATATTTATTGCAAATAAAAGCACATAATTTTTGCCTAAAAAAAAATACCGGAAGAGATTTTCCGGTATCGCTAGACCAGCTCTGAATATTGACATATTATTAAATATTACAGCTCCATAATGAGAACATCAAACACAGCGGGGGTCTCCGTCTGCGGATTCGTTTTTAATAACATATTGATATAACTTTATTAAGACAGAAATAATTACCACATGTTTCACATGAAAACGGTTTTTCACCAGTGTGAATACGTTGATGGTTATGAAGTGTAGACAATTCTTTGAAAGCTCGCCCACAATAACTACATGTGTGTGGCTTTTCATCATTGTGATACAACAGATGCTTGTGATACGACTGCTGAAACGTAAACGTCTTGTTACATTGCGTACAGGCGTATGGAGTTTCACCTGTAAAAAACATACACTTTTACAATAAATGTAACAGTAGTACCTAATCATTTATATAAATTAAAGGCAAGCACAGTATTGTGATGTGGCATTGTTATTAAAGTTAAAAGCGCGATTGTGTAATCCGTCAGGTTACGTACGTACTAGTCAGGTTAGCGAGTAAATGATTGTTGTTGCCTGTATGTGCATTTTGAACCGTGTATCAATAAATAATATTATTCTGTTAGTACGAATTACCTCAAAAACAAACACCAATTATGTTTTAACCTGTATGAAGTCGTTTATGTTTCTTGAGAAAATATTTCGTTGTAAAACATTTTCTGCAAACGTCGCACTGCCATTGTTTATTATCATTTCGTTGTACAGTTAAAGGTTTTTCATTGGCGGTTTGATTTACATTTTTTTCGTTACTTTCTTCATGAACTACAGTTTCCGTGTTTGCGGATAAAAATCCATAATGTGCTACTCTCAGATGAACCATTAAAGATCCTCTCATTTTAAAATTCTTTGGACATAAATGACAGTGATAACGGGTAACGGTATGATTTGAATTGTCATCAATGTTATGAATTAAACATCTATGCATTTTTAGGATATTAACATCAACAAACTGCAGGCCACATATGTTACACGTTGTATTTGTTGGTAATATCGCAGTCTCCGTTTTAACGTATACTGATTCAACTACTTGTTTAGATTCATCCATGGCCTTGCTGGATATGTCTATAACCGGTACAGTATTTAAAGATATCACCGGTAGCTTTGGATATATTTTGACAAATTTTACTGGCGCATTTATCGTGGGTGAAGTTGTTTTATTTTTAGACGTCGACGCTTTAGACTTCTTGTGTTGTGGCACGTTTTGGTTGTCATTTTTTAAAGCTACCTTGTTCTTATCTTTTGCCATGGATTCCCTTGATGGTAGTAGTTTAACGTGGCTGAAAAGATGTATTGTTAATTTATCTAATCCACACACTTCTTCTTGACATACTGGACAAACAATTGTATTAGTAGACACATGAATTAGTCTGTCTCTTAACGATTTCACGGTATCAAAAACTCCCGTATGAGAACATATTGGACAGGGTAAAGAAGCAGCATCAGCACTCATGTTGATTAATATTATAATTTATGTACGGCTAACATCATTGCACGTTAGCAAGTTCCCACGAAACTCAACCTCGAATGAGTTATTTTTGGAAGTTTGCGCATATGTGTTTTTGGAGGCGATTCAAGATATTCTGCATTACCAGAGTTTAAATTTTGTATGGCATAATATGCTAATTTCCTTATATCATATAAACATAGCTTATCTTATTAATGAATTTATTCTAGGTATGTGTATAAATTGATAATCTTTAATCCAGAATCTATAATGGACAATTATTGGATGATTCTGTTTGCATTGTGTTAAGATTTTAATATGTTAATAATAAATTATATTTTTTAATACTAGTTCATTTTAATATTTATATTTTTCCTCTAATATTTTGCGTTAGTTACGATTTTTAGATACGAGCCGATAAAGCAGCACTAACGAGGTTTATGGTTCTCTTTTTTTTAGTAATTAGTAATGTCAAAATCATATTTCGAGAATGGCGGTGAATTTGTTTGTTTATTTAGCAACGAGATATTATTTATTTCCGTAGTGATTTATTGCTGTTTGAATATGAGTACTCTTTGAGTTTTCTTATTGATTTAACATCATTTCAATTATAGCAACGGTACTTTATTGAAGAAACTTTGCGATATTTTGTTCTTAAAAATTTTAACTCTACCAATAAATATTTTTTTGAAATTGTTCACATATAGTAATCATGACTGAACACCATAAAACGCCAAGCTATATGGCACAGCTTTTGGAACAACTTGGATGGAACCAAGGCACGCGAATACCTTTGGCAAACCAAGAAAATCAAGAATTAGAGACCCTTCTAATAAACAGGTCTTTTCATGTCTTATATCTGATTTACCTCTCTGACTCTTTAGTTGTGTTACAGTACGACTGCAATGCTGAGGTCTTGGGATCGATCCCTGGGTCGGGCAAAGTAATATTTGATTTTCTATTCAATATCAAACCGGAGTCTGGAATTTGTGATTGATATGGCGATAGGCTCGTCCCCCCTTCACATCATGTGACGAAATACGCATGGCTAAAAGTGGGTGTATTAATTGCGCCTCTGCCTACACCTTCAGGGATAAATGGCATGAGTATGCGTTAAGAAAAATGCGCAACTTATTGATATATTTACTAAAACATATTTTTTTTATACGTTATATGGTAAACATAGTGATTCTAAAATACATTGGAATTATACAGAATTGCATTTAACCCGTCAAGCCCTGACATATCGATGGTCCCTACGTAAGGTATCGAATCTGCAAAATTGATTTTTTTATTATTACTGTTTTGAGCTTAGCATATAGGCATATACACTATTTTGTAACCTTGACACAAGCATAAATATGTTTTTTTTATATTTTTATGATAATTTATGGTAAAGTATGCCAAAAATAAACTTCAAATAGCTCTCCCGTAAAGTAAGCACTTTTCACTTTCATTACTTTACGTAGGGACCGTCGATATGGGGAAACCCTATATATATGGACGCCGGCGTCCGTCACGGGGCTTGACGAGTCAGAGCCATTCATTGTTTATTAAAATTTTGAAAAGATAGCTAGTAGCAAATTATGCAACTGCTTTTAATAGAGAAAGATGAATTATTCTAATGCATATTTATGTTTAGGGCTTACTTTAGTCCAGCCAAGTGTTATAGATTCCTGCCATTGGTTTTCATGAAAGGAGTTTTTGTGTTTATGAGACATTTGTGTAATTTAATAGTCACTAGCAATACAGAACTTTCCTGTTACAGGCAAAATGAGTTGCAGAACCTTAAAGAATCCCTGGTATTGCAGACCCAGAAAAGTGATGATCTTGCTAACTATAAACATCATGTACATTCCGAATATCATGAGAATACTGTATGTATAAACAATGTTATTATTAAACAATGAAACTTATCAACGGCCTATGTAAACTATATACAGGGTGAATCAGGATAGACTGTTCATCTGAAGTTGGTCGATAGAGAACTACAATGTCCATCAATTTAACCCCCATGTATGTTGCTGGAAATTAGATAGGTTTAAAATTATTTAAATTTTAGATTTTTTTTGAAAGTGAACTTTCCCACCTAACTTCGTAATTAAAGCTTAATTGTTACATCTTTAGCCATGATATTTTACCCAAATAAGAGTATAGGTTGGACTTTCGAATAACAATAATACTCAGAATCAGGCCAACTATTACTGTATAATAACAATAGTATATAGGATCAAATAATAAAATCTATTATACATGTATACAAAAAAGCTTTATTTAAATATTGTGTATGTTTAGTTGTGGTGTAGTATGGTTAGTTGTGGTGATTGTTCTCAGCGCCTCCTGTTTGCACACAAGCAACAACTGGAGCAAGAGGTGAAGCTGCGCCAGCTGTCGTGCAACGAGGCAGAGAGGCTCGACAGAGATATTGTTGATTGTGCCAAACAAAGCAAAGACATCACTACGAGAATTGATAGGCTTCAAAGTACTTATACTTATTATTTTGTCATAGTTTGAAATAAGCTGTTTAAAGCTATCTATATTTGGGGATGGTTAAAAAAAATCAAACCACCCACATTTTAAAAAGCTTTTTTACTCTCTTTCTAAATGAACATTGTAAAATACTGTGTATGGTAAATTGAATATATGTCCTTTCAGCAAACATTGGCCGGTTGCTCAAGAAGGCGGATGATCTGAAGTCGGAGGTGTGCGGCGAGCGCGGCGCGCTGCAGGAGTGGCGCGCGGCGCTCGAGCGGAACGCGGGTGACATCACCGCTATTGAGCAGTTCACCAAGCAGGACCTCTCTAGAGCTAAAGTAACACAACCTTACCATTAAACTTGCATAATATACAACTTTGACAGCCCATAACCACTAATAAATAAAAAAGTAGTGATTACCAGGGTGTGGTGATATCATTAAAAATCAGCGCTGCTTTTTTTTTTATATTACGCTTTTTTAATATTTTTTTTATATCTCTAATTTTATTGTTATCAAAATTATTTGTTCTGGAAGTAATAATATCAGTAACTGGCTATTCTAAATGACTTATTGACGTACATACGTAGCACGCCTTTGTCCCTTTTCATGGATAGGCAGAGGTGTATCACACCAACATTTTGCCAGCTATGTTAGGTCCCACGTAATAAGGGGCTGCGATATTGCCATTTACATTTCCAGACTCCTGGCTGATACTGAGTAGACAAACCCAATATAACTTTCCCGGACCCGGGAATCGAATCCAAGACCTCAGCACGGGATTCGTACCGTAATACAGCTACGCCACCCAGGCAGTCGGTACTTATAGATATGAGTGCTTATAATGCCTTTTTTCTTTCAGGCGTTGGAAACCAAAAGACAAAAACTGAAGTTGGAACATGACCACATGCAGGACCGGATCAACCAACTCGTTTCAAACCTCAACGCTGAGGAGCGAGCATGTGATAGGATTTCTGTTCAGGTGAAATTAGGTGCTCGCGGCTCTGCCCGCGTTAAAAAGTTTTTCCGGAATAAAAGTCCCAATTTTTATTTTCCCGGGATAAAATGTAGCCTATGTGTTATTCCAAGACATAACCTACCCGTGTACCAAATTTCATCGAAAACCGTTCAGTAGTTTTTGCGTGAAAGAGTAACAAACATCCAGACATCCATACATACTTACAAACTTTCGCCTTTATAATATTAGTAGGATGCTGGAAACGAAGTGAACAATATTTTTTCGCCGAATGCGCAAATAAGATCATCCAATAATCAACAAGTAGGTAATTATAACAATAATTAAACAATCAAATCAGGTTATTAACGATTCATTCTGATTTTGTATTTAATTAAAATGAAAAATGAAACATTATGCCGCATCTAACATTCTTAGGTTCATGGTGTGAAATCGCTATAGTCGCCGAAAGTTGTTTCCTAATTGTCACTAGATGGCGGTAAAATTTGACGTAATAATAGATGTGGAGATATGAGGAGAGTGTAGTTACGACTAGTCCTGAGGGGTAAGGCAGAAGCGAACGCGCGAGGTCATTCGCGTATAGGTATTCACCTTAAGTATTCGTTGGCGTATAACGTCACAAAAAATCATCGGATTCAAAATCTAATGACTTAAAAATATTAAGCTTTATTTTCTGTAACACAAAGGGTAAATATGGAACACATGAATACACTCGGGAGATGGGCTACACGTGTTGCGCGTATTGTGTCCTGGGAGGGTACAATAATTATAATTAGTATAAGTTTTAAAGTGACAACGGAATTGAATCAAGCAATGTTGATTCTCGGTTAGGAGCGCCATTTATCGTTTTTAATCTTTCATCGCGTTCAGGTAATCGAGGGTATGGAACAGAGGAAGCAGATGATGATGACCTGGACCAGCGCCGTGGAGAACTTGCGCCAGAGAGACACCGACATTAGACACACCAGAGAGGTATGTACTATGTACTATTCGATGCAGAGATTAATTTTCTGAATGGTATATTGTCTTGGCAAGGAGTAATAGATAATAGCAAAATTTTTAGTAAAAATGTTTAAGGTTGGGAAATGCTTCGCTTCCAAAAACTTCACAGTGATTTAGAATCTATTGAACATTATATTGACTTTGGTTTTGGTAACATAAGGTTGGCAAACTAGGAAATGGATCATCTTGCCATAAGTGATCATCGGCCAGAATGCTGAATATATGATTGTTGTCAGGACTATGCTGTTTTGGAGGAGGAAGTCAATAACGTTGCGGAGCAATGTCGCGAGCAGCAGTCGTTCTGCGACCAGCAGCGCGGCAACAACGCGGACGCGCAGCGAGACAACATGGCGCTCGCGCAACAACTCAGCAACACCAGGCTCGCGCAACAGAAACTTGTGGAAGATAATCTCACGTTGGACAGCGAGGTATAGATCTCATTTAAATTACATCTGAATAAAATATCGCTAAAATTATTTTTATCGAAACTATGCCATATATAAATAGTGGTTATTATCATGTCATCATGGGAATTAACAGTGGGCAGTATATAATACAGAGCTGATTACATTGCGTTGCATATAATTTTATTTCATTAAATGGTCGTATTGTAAACAGAAGATTTAGTCTCATTCGGTAAATTTTCATTCGACGGGTGTGCGATGTGTCAATATACATATTATTATGGAATGATTGATAATCCAACTGACTTTAATTTACCGGAAGAGCTATTTCCTTAGTCCACGACTGGAAAAAAATGGCGGTACGCATTTCGCCGGGTCAGCTAGTAAAATATAAAAACAACTAATAATTAATTGACGCTGATACGGCAGCTGTTCTTACTGCAATATATAACGTAACATAATGTCGTTAGTCTCAGAGTCTTCAACGCGAGCTGACAAATGTGCGCAACACGCTGGAGAGGCTGCACATGGAGAACCGGCAGATCATGGAGGAACAACACCGCAAGGACATGGCGCTACAGACCGTCAACGAGAAGGTATGATACTTATACCCCTTGGGCGTTAGTATCAATATAAATTGTATGTTATGTTCTAGAAAATAATTGGGGGGGAGGGAGGGGCATTCATTTAAGAAGTATTAAACTCTGAATGAAGGGGAGATCAATTGGTAGACCCAATCTTGTTTTCAATGGTCTACAATAGGTATATAACATCTCGTAAATGCATCCAATGTTTTTCCCTTAACAGATCAGAGAGCTGAAAGAGAAATTGACAGACTCCTTGGACAAGTCTAAGTCTTCAGAGAAGAGAGCCAAAGAACTGGAGGACATGCTCAATGTAAGCAATTCATTCTATTTTTCTAATGTATCTGTGACTGTTTACAACAGCATCAGTGAAGTCTCCCGCCCTGTGGATTGGGGGCGTTTGGAGAATTCCACCACGGTATCCCCTGCCTGTCGTAAAAGGCGACTAATAGGGGCCTCCGGGGGTCACGGGTGGGCGGGACGTGCCGCCCACCCATCAGTCTAGCCAACTTCTGTGACCCCCGTGATGGACATGTCCGAGGCAGCGTGTCTCACGCTGCCTCGGACACCAACAGGCGGACACGATGCGGTGTTTCGGGGGCTTCTGAGCCCCCGCAACAGGAAAAAGGACCGCAAAAACGCGGTACGCGCAGGGGCGGTTGCGGACGACAACTTAGACGTGAGTCGGAGGAAGCCCGCAGCCGTCCCTAATGAGCCGAAGATGGCCATAAAAAAAAAAAAAATCAGTGAAGTCTAGAATGGTCATCATCATGATTGAAAAACGGAATGTGAAATATTACAAAAATTTTTAACCCTTCAGATGTCGGTAGGAGTAGAATAGTATGACTATGAGTCCATAGTCAGTCGACTATCTGTCCTTTTATTATATGAGTTTTAGCATCACTATTTCTCATTGATAAGCAAGATAGATTAAAAAAGTACCAAGTGCCATTAACTCCCAACATGTGGCGCCGCCATGGTGGCATAAAAATCTAGTGGCCCTCTATAGATTCGTTGTTTTTTTTTCTCTTGTTTTGTGTGTGATGAGTCGTTGGGAAGTGTTGTGTTTGTGCGCGTGGGTGAGATTAACCAGCGAAGGGTAGCGTCTTGCTATTTGGGTCCGTTAAGGTTAATGTATAATGCAGGAGGAGGAGCGGTACGCGAGCCAGCTGACGGTGAACCAGCAGCGCGCCATGCACTGCTCCTTCGTTGAGCAACAGAAACTGCTCGCGCTCAATAACGAGGAGAAACTGTTCCACATGCAACTCAAAGGTATGGCCATAATACATCTAATTTGTAGATTTCTGACAAGTTGCATTCGATATCTTATTAGTATTGTAAATATACTTTCTCATTAATTCCGGAACGAAGTTTTGGGTATTGCCTTGTATATTTTGTAATATTGTTTGGAATTGGTTTTGTGCATAATAAAAAAAGTATTATGGTACGGTTATACTTGATTAATGCAAACAATGACGAAGCCAACAATATTAAAGAAAACTAAGTTAGCGAAAATGCATTTGGTATACCTGTAAACCAAAGCGGAGCATAAAGTGCTAGCAAATATTTACCGAGATTACTGTTATTAGATACGCTTCTGGCTAGCTTGTGATGGGTATGTTCACCGTTTTTTATTATTGCAGCCTCGAAGGCAATAATGAGTAAGTTGGAAAGCAAGCAGCGCGGCATTCAAAGAGACCTTCAAAGTCAAAAGGAATCTTTGTACGCAATTGTAAGTAATTGTCTCTGGAATCAATTTGTTATAATAATGTTTAAAATTATTAATATTATATTATGCGTGCCATTACAATTTTACATAGTAAAACTTAACTGAGATTATATAATTTTTTGTCCCAACAACTGTATTGTATTTTTCTTTTAAAATTATGTGTTATTTATAATAATTTTTCAGAGCTACCAAGTTGAGACAATCGGTGCAAGAGTTTCATACATGGAAGGTGCTCAGGCCGAACGGGAATGTTCCGATGAATTGTTGGAAAAAGAAAATAGGTAATAATAAGTTTGGCAACTATGTATTGTCCCGTGATGGACGGCAGCGTGTCTCACGCTGCCTCGGACGCCAGGGGCGTCCCTCGGTGTGCGGGAGCTTAGAGCCCCCGCAACAACAGGAGAAGGACCGCAACAGCGGTATGCGCAGGGGCGGTTGCGGACGACAACTTAGACGTGAGTCGGAGGAAACCCGCAGCCGTCCCTAATGCGCCGAAGATGGCCATACAAAAAAAAAAACTATGTATTGTCGACGATCAAATAGGATCGTCTGCACGAGTTGTCGACCAATGTCACGCACGACATCCGCACTCTACACCTGTCGTGGCTCGCTAGTTTTTGGAAGCAATAATTGTAGCATTACTTGTAACTAAGTTTATAGCGTCCATTACTGAGTTATCGTACTGTAGGAATGTTAAAAGCGTGTGGCGTGGTTGCAGGCTGAAGGAGGTGTGCGGGCGGGCGGCGGCGCGCGTGTCGCTGCTGGAGCGGCACTCGGCCAAGCTGCTCGACGACATGCGCCGCCTCACCAGGGACCTCGAGCTACGCAGCGCAGACCATGGCAAACTGGTTATCAATGCTTTTGATTATGCATATATATTCGCGTCTACAGCGAATACATACAGAATATCAGAGATTTTAGTATGTGAAAATCTCATCAAAGTTTTAAACATTTGCAACCACGATGATAATGAGGAGAATATAAATAGTTGAAGTATTTAATATAAATTTACCAGCAAAGTCGTCTGAAGACGTCCTTGCTGGAGGTGGAGGGCGGGTCGAAGGAGCTGCGGCTGTCTCAGTCGGAGTGGCGCGGCGCGCGCGTGCGGCTCGCACTGCTGCGTCTGCGCACCGCCGCCGCCGCACACGCGCTGCGTGACCTCACCACACACGCGCTCACCATCGACCAGCGCCGTCTGCATCTCGAC
Organism: Lapara coniferarum; assembly: GCA_949316025.1. Lineage (NCBI taxonomy): Eukaryota > Metazoa > Arthropoda > Insecta > Lepidoptera > Sphingidae > Lapara > Lapara coniferarum. Next base: position 14,718,247 of record OX438931.1, on the reverse strand, counting down.
GCGGTAACATTGCTCTCGCTATTAGTATATTCATTTAAATAATAATCGAAATACGCGAACAACACCCAGTGTAAAATACAAATAACTATATATTCTGTTAGGCGATGAACGAGCGGCTAGTGGAGATCAAAGCGCGGCGCGACATGTTCGCAGTGCAGCGCCGCGCGTTGCTCGAGGACTGCGGCAAGCTGCGCAGCGAGATACGAGAGAGGCAGCAGCGTATCGAACAACTCAAGAAGAGGTACAATACATTGCATTGTATGATAGATTATCTGTTCGTGTATTGTTTTATATATCTGGCTCGAAGGACCACGGGTAAAAATTAGTATAATCTAAAAAGACAATCGTAACACACTTTTCAGATACGATATATTCATTGGATCTCTGGGAAAAGATGAGTCAGGACAACAACTGTCTGTTACTTTTTTCAAAATTAAGGTAATTGTATTTTATTTGCTGTCATAATATTATCACGTGTTTTGATAGATTAATTTGATAACCAATTTTGACGAATGTTTTTTTTTGTTGCTTCTGAATTAATTGGCATGGAATTGATCGCACTCAAACATGTCATAAAACTTCTGCAAGCCAGGACGTGTCTTAACCCATCAAGCCCCGCTTATATATATAGATATATGGAGAAACCCTATATATATGGATGCCGGCGTCCGCCGCGGGGCTTGACGAGTCAAACTATAACTTGGAATATTATCTTGGGAATTGAAATATGTAATTTTTTCTAAGTCTAATGAATTAAAAACGCGTGTTAGTCATTGTTAATAAAGTGTAGTATTTTTTTGTGTGCATATCGTGAATTCACGGATTATATAAAGATCCACCATAAATATCCATAAATATTGTGAATTTGTTAACTAGTGGATATAAAGAAAAATGTGTGTGTACGTGTTCAGTTCGCGGCTGCGCGCGCGGAGCTACGCGGGCGCGGCGCGGCGCTGGACGGCGAGCTGGCGCGGCGCGAGCGGGACGTGGCCGCGCTCGAGGCCACGCTGCGGGTCGTGCACCACGCGCACGCACACTTCATGCACCACATCTCACCGCTGCAACACGACTGTGAGATACTCCCGTCTACTTACTAACAGTAACTACATAGCGCGTACAATCTGAAACAGACATTTATGTTTCTATATCTGTCTATTATCGAAATGTCCAATGGGAATATTTCGAAAATCGTGTAGAGTTCATATCCGGCTCGAAGGACCATTTTTGTAGTGAAGTGCCATTCAAAATTCTGTTTGTGTTTGAACAAAATTTATTTCACAATATTAAATAAATAGTCAATTAGTGTAAATTCGTTAGAAATGTAAAATAACGAGAATATTATGTTTAAATAATTCTCAGCACCTGAAATAGAAGAGTTGAATGGGCTAACCAAGGAGTACTATCAGATGAGTGACGAGCTGAAAGCACTGAACGGCACCATCAGCACGCTGGAGCAGAGCATATCAGACACCAACTCGCGGCTGACTCTCATCACGGACAAGTACAATCAGCTGACTGCCCGGCAGTGAGTATTATTACAGATGAGTTGCAAGTTTAAAACCGCAAATGGTCTTTATATGCAGTGCAATCAGCCCTGTATTATATACAGCCCAACGCTGAGCACGGGCCTCCTCTACTACTGAAAGGGGTTAGGCCTTAGTCCAACACGCTGGCCTAGTGCGGATTGGCAGACTTCACATACCCTAGATTTTTTTATGGAGAATTCTTAGGTATGTAGGTTTCTTCACAATGTTTTCCTTCACCGTTAAAGCGAACGATTATACAATTGATAAACAATAGACACGTAACTTCGAAAAGTCAGAGGTGTGTGCCTTGGGTTTCGAACCTCTGGACATTGTCTCGGCAGACCGTTCCGTTCCCAACTAGGCTATCGTTCACTGGTCTTTAGATATCGGGATGAGGAAAAGGATTGACATAGAAGAGACATTGAATATTATTTTCAGCAACTGCAATAAGTGAATAAAACGCATCAAAATAACATTGTAAACGATGTTCTTTTTTTATTTCCTTTAAAATGTATTGCCTTTGACTTTCAAATCTCAGAATATATTGTTGTTTCACATTATGGTCCAGTTCGACATCTTATTTGTTAACTGATTGTAAGTCTCTCGTGGGTATGTGAGGGCCCGTCTGGTTAGTTACCACCGCAATGTTTATTTCTATCGCCAAGCAGCAGTGTGCATGCATTGTAGTTTCTGGTTTGAAGGACATTAACGTCTTATATTATCTGAGTGTGCCACGTACTATTTTGTTTTTGGAAGTTATGTACAGTGTTGGTGCTGTTTATCACTAACAAGCAGGCGAGCGGGATGCTCGTCTCGTCACTGTAATGCTATATACTGAGCGGATGTTGTATGAGGCAGAGCGGAGGCGGAGGGCTCGCTGGAGGCGGCGCGCGAGCGAGCGCAGCGGCAGGCGGCGCGCCTACACAACGCGCGCGACCTCGTGCGGCACCACGCCGCGCGCGCCAGGAAACTCACCGACAGCGGCGACGAGTGGCGCACCTTCCAGGTCACTACTCACTAGTCACTACACAACCAAAACTATACAGTTTTGTGGGTTATTAATCGGAGAACTATGGACATTGGTAACGTCGTGACACAGTGTCGATTGATATTGTCATTATGAACAGTTATGTGCAGTTCAAGTTACCATATGGTATGGTAGTGTTAATACGATAATACTGTGTCCACAAAGTGAGGTATGATCCGTTTGTCCAGATCGCGCTGTGGGTGCGCGACTACTCGGAGGCGGCGCTCAGCGCGCTGCAGGCGCTGGCGGAGGTGTGCGGGGTGGGGGCGGGGGCGGGCGCGGGGGTGGGGGCGGGAGGGGAGCTCGGCGCGCTGCTCGCCGCCACCGACCTGCAGCGGCATCTCACTCGCCACCAGCGACGACTGCACCTCTTCATACAAAAGTCACCACTTTCTACTCTCTGCCTTTACACTGAACTGCACCAACTACCGGTCTCACTTAACATGCAGTGATTTAACGGCGAAAAAAAATTACCTACCAAGGAAAAAAACGATTATGAATTGTATTACAGAAACATATTCATAACATTATTATGATTCTCTATCTCAAAATTATTACAGCTTATCAGTCAGTCAGAAATTTCCGGCAACGCGCACTTTAGCCACCGGCCACTTAGAATTGTATAAAGGAGAATGGAAAAATAAACAACTATTTTAATTTGCTTCAGGATATTGGATGGGGTACCTTCATCAGCGTTCAAAGAATCGTGTCTGGAACCTGACGGTAAAATATTTAAAATGTGCTGTATGCGTATGTTATTAATGTACTATAAATGTTGCCCCGATGGAAAGCCCTCACCGGAATTTATATAGATCAATGATTTATGGTGTGATGACATCCAGTCACGTTATTTAGAAGGGTTTAACACGATAGGCTCATCCAAATGTTATGGTAGACGGCATGCACCTGTTACGTTAATATGTATCTAAGATCTTAGGACTGTTATTATATTACCAGTCATGAGCAAACATCGAATACTTATTTCATCAAATTTGCACTGTGTTCGAAGTTTTTTTTAACACTTCTTGTTAATAACTTTGAGAACATTAGTGGGATTTATTCTAAAAATATTCTAATAAGATTTATGTTTATAGAAACACAATAAACAGTTTTATTTATATAATGAAACATCTTAACAGTTAACTGTTAGCGAGTGTAGACTGTGATCTCCCGAACTCTAAAACGTTATCGAAAATTCTTTGAACAGAATCCATTTTGAATGGGTCACTATCCACACTACCATGACGTAACTTATTTTACCGTTTTGTCGGGAAAATAAAATACCGGCACATAGGCCTTGTTTGTGCTTGGGTTCGTGTTCAGCCAGGTGTTACATCGCCTGGAGTTTGGACGCAGCATATACATATCTATAAAATTTTGCAAGTATGTATTATATGCTGTAAAAACAATTAATTTTGATTATTACATTAAACTCAAACTCAAATCATTTATTATGTAACTAGGCCCCTAGGGGCACTTTTACACGTCATTTTTAACAATGTTTTTTTTTTAAACTATATGATTCTACCAGTGCTTCGGAAAAGCCCACTGACCTGAGAAGAAGCACCAAGAAACTCAGCGTGGTTATTTTTTTGTCATCTTGTTTTTTTTTTTTTTTTTACTATCCACAGAGACGGTGTTCTCCAGTTCATCGGAGTCGACAAAGAGCGGCGTGAGCGTCGCCAGCGGCTTCACCAAACGGCTCTCGGCGTTCCGTCGCAGCCTCGCGCCTAAAGTGCAGGAGCCGGCGGTACGTGTCATAATATATTATACTACGTCCAACCATTTATTTAACTTTCGACAGTCGGTTTCTAATCAACTGGGGATGTACTAATGCGTTACAGATTCGGTTCCTTGTATAATCGATTTAATTTTTGAAGAAGTTTTGATCGACTAAACACATCAAAATATTATTTTTGCTCAACATTTTGTATTGTTTTATATACATGCCTAAGAGTTTGAGTGTGTATATTTTCTGAACATAAATTTATTCTGTACTAGCTTTTGCCCGCGGCTCCGCCCGCTTTAAAAAGTTTTTCCGGGATAAAAGTCCCGCTTTATATTTTCCCGGGATGAAAAGTAGCCTATGTGTTAATCCGGGACATGATCTACCCGTGTGCCAAATTTCATCGAAATCCGTTCAGTAGTTTTTGCGTGAAAGAGGAACAAACATCCTTACATCCAAACATCCAAACATCTAAACATCCAAACATCCATACATTCTTACAAACTTTCGCCTTTATAATATTAGTAGGAAGTATAAATTTTATATCCATTATAAATTTTATCAATATTTAACAGTAATGGTTTATTTTATTGGATATCATATACTTACGCATATATAAATAGAAAATATTTAATTAACACTGCCACGTTTTATTTTCAATGAAAAAGTTTTAAATTACCATTTATCTTTATTACACAATCAGTGGTCTTAACGAATATCGATCGGTAATTAATATCGGAGCTGAAGAGCAAGTCGCTTCACGATGGAAAAATGGCATCCATAAAGTAGCCAATTATTTTGTTTTCGATTCCTTGTCAATAATTATAAAATTTCATAGGTGTGCATATGTCAAAAGCTAAATAAATGGTTGGACGGACTATAACTACTGTAACTATTTTTGTTTTTTTTTTTTTTTTTTCGCGGGGAAAACGCGTTATCGCTACCACCACTGGGGGGTGAGTGGATCGGTTATGTTGGTTTCACACAGTCTTACAGCCCAATGTCGACACTCGGAAGTATAGCATCATCCGAGCGAGCATTGGACCGAGTCCCTAACACTATGTACACCCTACACTGGCATACCAACCAAAACCCGCGGTGGCCTTCTTCGGCGCATACGAGACGGCCCCGGGGTATCTTGTTGCACTAAGATAGCTGCACGGGACCGTCCCTGCGCGATGCCGTTGCGGCCCTTCTCTATACAAGGGGGGCTAAGATGCCCCCACACACTAAACAACGCCTATGGCGTCTACGACAACGGGAGACCGACGACCCGCATTGTCGTCCACCTCGGAGTCGCTGAAATTGGACTGAGCAGCCCCCCGCTGCTCGCCCCACGACTCTCTTGAAGCCCCATTTAGTCGCCTCTTACGACAGGCAGAGGATACCGTGGCGGAACTCTCTAAATGCCCCCAAACCACTGGGCACGAGGCACCGGTCAGTCGTCCACCCGGCACCTCCTACGTCTCCTCTGGCTGCGGGCGGGATCGTTCTGCTCCCGATCCCGCCCGGCGCTCTCCTTCCGCGAGATGACGTACTCGCAGAAGGAGGCCATTGCTCGCCAAGACCTCCAGCCGCCAACCATGGCAGATACCACGGCCGGCAGCGAGAGATCTCCGCCGACGACTGCTCTAAGAGCGCTGCGTTGTAGAGCCCAGGCTGGGCACTCCTCGAGAGTGTGTTGGACCGTGTCTTCGCGGCCGTTGCCACAGTGGTGGCACACGGCGGACTCTTCTTTTCCGATCTGACACAGGAACGAGCCGAAACACCCGTGGCCCGCCAGTACCTGTGTCAGACGGAATGTCGGCGCACCGTGGCGCCTGTCAAGCCAGCTTAAGAAGACAGGTCGCACTGCCGCGATGGTCCTCAAGCCCGCATTCGGGCTCTCCAGCCTGGTATGCCACTCCTCCACGGCGGTGCTGCGGATAGAGGCCAATTGGGCCTTAACCTCCCTTGGGGCCAGTCTCTGCCCGAGACGTGATGCCTCCTCACGCCAGAAGAATACTGACGAGAACTACTGTAACTATGTCGATCAAAGAAACACTGTATCTCACAATACTCGCCGAAGTGATGTCTGCCTTTCTGAATATTCATAATATTAGTCATGTATATTCGTATCTTCTGAACCAAGACGACGCGCCGCAATGAATATCTGTTGTCGATTTCTCACTACATTTGTGGTGGTCCGACTCTCTACTCGCTATATGTACATTTTGAGCGGAGATTTAGCGGGTTAACCCCTCTGAAATTGATTGGAAAACTACAAGGCCGGCCAATATCAAATCGCGCTCTGTGGCGACCCTCTAGAACCTCCTAGACACTCCCTAAAGCTTATACAGGTGTGTATTGTGTACAGTAAGCAGCATAAATAGCTAAACAAAGTCAAAATTTCAAATGGCCTATATACGCGTTAAGTTAAAGTGAAGCATTTTTTCTTCGTTTGAAATAAAGTAAATCTCTTTTAATTTAGTTTTGTGAAAAGAAAAAAAAAGATTAGTAAGAACACAAAAGATGTAGGCAATTTGAAAGTTTGAATTTGTACAGATACTTATGCTGCTGACTGTACATTGGAGAAAAGATAAATATATAAATTTTATTATCTTTCTCTTTAGCTTGTCGAAGACATCCCAGAACAAGGTAAGAGTTTATTTTATAATTTTATATTATATTTATAATAAGCCCTAGGTTGAGACGATAAACAATTAATACATTACTTATAAGTACTTATAGTATGCTTATAGTTATGTTGGTTGATAAAAAAAAGCTGATTAAATTTATATAATACCTGTATGCTGCTGTGATTCTATGCAACAAACATAATATAAACCAATTATTTATCCTACGCGGGAATCCTTAACAGTCATCACAGATAAGATACATAAATTAATAAACAATCTCGATAACTATTTATCTTGAAAATAAAGCAATTAAAATAAGTATTATGTGAGCGCTGCGGTCAAACCTTTTTCTGATTGGTACATTTTCGCGATCGGTCGACAGATTTACTAGCGCTTTTTAAATGATCAAATTGATTTAATAAATAACAATTTGTAACTTTTACCTACGTCATGCATCGCGTCGTTTGAGTAGCACGCGAATTATAAATGATTTTCAATGCGAATTTCATAACTTATTGCAAGATGATATAAACCGTTTAGAAGTATGGTGTACCAAGAATAAAATGTCATTAAACACTGATAAATGCTACTCGATTCAATTTACACGAAACAAATTACCTATCCCCAGTAACTATAAAATTAATAATACAACCTTAAAACAAATGGAACACATCAAAGATCTAGGTATAATATTTGATAGAAAATTAATGTTTGCCCAACATATTACAACATGATTAAAAAACCTTAGGCTTTGTAATAAGAATTTGCAAAGATCTAAAAAATGCCCAGACTAAAATAACTATTTTTCATTCCTTGGTGAGAAGTGTTTTGGAGTACGGACGTGTAGTTTGGAATCCGCAGTATAATATATTCATACAAAACATAGAAAGAGTCCAAAAAAGACTGCTCTGGCACATTGGCTATAATGACCAAAGCTGTAAAAAACTTCAACACTACAAAGAGCGTCTTAACCATTACAATATTATCAGCTTGCAAGAACGTCGATTACTTCTTGACATGTTATTTTTTAGAAAATTGGTACGTGGTGAACTCGATTGTCCACAATTGATTAATATAATCCAAATAAATATCCCTGTTAAGCTCCCCCGAAAATCCAAATATACTGCTAAATGGGACAATTTTGACCGATGTTAGTTTTAGTCTAAAACTAACATCGGTCAAAATTGTCCCATTAGCAGATTGGCTAGATATTATAATGCTCTTCATAAGTCTAGTGACATTGATATCTTTGCAGACACTAAAACTTGTTTTAAAATTAAATTTATGAAACACCTCAATACTGTGCGAATATAGTTCATAATAAGTGGTGTACCCTGTTAAAATATAAGCATACATTAAAAAAAAAACATACTGAAATTGTTATATTGTTAGGTTTGTAATTCAAATAACTATTAGGTAAAAAAAAATTTTTTTTTTTTGTTATAATAGTAGTAACCCTTTAATCTCGTTTATGTGCGTGCGTTTCTCGTGGTCGACTATAATTATGGCAACATTTAAATTAAGAATATTTGTATAGTGTAATTTGTAATTACTAATATTAATGTATGTAATGTTGGTGATCCTTAAATAAATAAATAAATTACTGTAAATTCGAAATTATTCGGATTGGCAACCGCGAGTTACAGGGGATAAAAATTTGTAGGTATACTAATAGGAAGCTACATCTCTGGGTGGTATAGCCTACTTATGATCCCGGAAACAGTCAATAACGTGGGAGAGCCGCGAGCAAAAGCTAGTTAACATTCGATTATCCGAACCACTCACGACAACCATTAATTAGTTAGTAACAATTAGTCCGGTCAAGACTTCACGGTAATGAAATAGAAGTTTTTACAGTTGATGAATGTTAAATTTGGTAACCCTGAGTAGCAGCGCGGCAAGATGATGTATGGGACCTGGAGAGCTCAGTTAGACGGATGGGATATCTGGTTATCTGATTGGTCCACGTGACATGCTCACAGAACCGACCACTTGCACATGCGCCTCTCTACAGACGTATAACTCAGTCGCTTTGTCCCCGTCTACAGATGGTAAATTTCGTGAAGGTCGCCGTTTCTATATGTCTATTTAAAAACTGTATTTCATGAATTCATTATCTCAAAGTAAACACTTACCCTTACCTAACTATGCAAATTCCAAAAAACACGTTTAACACACTCTTACCTATCACTTCACTTCCCCTTCTTATTACTGTATTATAAAACCAATAAAGTACGAGTCATCCTTTATGAATTTGTAAGCATATCTCGTATTTATTTTGCCTTAGGTGTTTGGGACATACATATAAATTGATGAAAACCTAGGCGTAAGGTGAAGGCGCAGCACAGGCGCAAAGCAAGCGACGAAAGGCGGAACAAATGACGCTACGACGCGACGTGCCTGCGTCACGTCGCTTCAGTATAATTCGCAAAGTGTCGCCTACCTACATTTTATATTGAAACGTTTTGAAGCGGCAAGATGCCTGCGCCGCGCCTTCACCTTACGCCTTTCCTGTATAATTCGCGCCTTAGGAGTGCCTGGTACCATGATGGGATAACAATACATATTCTCTTTGCAGCTCGTCGTTCGACGGTATCTCTACGGGTAGTGACGCTGGGCTTAGAGGATTCCATACCAGTTATGATGTCGACCACAAACACGCAAGCACGGAAGTCTTTTCATTGAACACGTTGAGACTAATTAGTGTCCCTTTTGATGGAATTAGATATGTTTTACCCACTGCAGTATATACTAATTTTGATTTTAAGGATGGTTATGGCCTAATGGTAGTCAGAATGTAAATCCTTTAGTCATTTTGAACATAATGTTTAGTTCTTTTTTATATTCAAACTGTTCAGATAGTGGTATTACTTTCAATAAATTTATTTGTAATGTATCTTTGTATGAGCGAATTAAAGCGAAGTATTTAAAATTAGCTTCTTATTTCTTTTTTTACTATATTTTTTTCAAGATTTTTAATTATTTAGTTTTTCGTTAAAAGATAAAAATAATAATTAATGAAAAGTCATTTTACAATATTACATTTTAAAATTTTAATTTTCCAGTGTGTACATTCATCAATTCATACATCTAACATTAATTATAATGACACCAAGTACAATGACAGTTGGCAAGAAACAAACCTTCAGTAAATGTAACAAAATCATTTCAGGTGGGATATTCGGTTATTGTCGACTGTATCAAGTAGTAGTAATTATGGATTATAAGTGCTAGTGTGGGGTACCTAAACACGACTGTAGCTATGCACTATGTGCGGGATTCAATAAAGTTATACATAAGTACATTTAGTGCTTTTTAAATAACAATAATATAACTTACTTAATTTTATTTGTTTGAATACTAACATTTATTGATTCAATTATTGTACTCTAATTACTTTATGAGTTGCTGTACAACATTCATTGACATCAAATATTGTTAAACTTGGCCATTATAGACACTGACAACTTTAATGACATTCATACATTTAAACACCAATTCTACGTAATTGTAATACTGCAATCTACGAAAGTGGTTCAGACCGAAGGCACAGGGATGTTCAATAAGAATGAATAGACTCAGAGCTGTATGAAGGTAAACCACACAAAAGTCCACAGTGAAATATATTGTAAGTGATGCGACACATAAAACTTGGACTATATTATGTGAATTCTTCTGTGCAGAGCCCATTCTGTATATTTTAACTGTTAATGTAGTGAGGTTTTAATCTGGACTATGCTTTTTTTTGCTTAAAAATAAACAAAAAGTTTCACAGTGATCAAAATTGATATGCTTTGTGATTTAGTTTTTATCAAATCTAATATATATTTTGTACATGCATAATCATCATTGAACTACATAAATAATGCAACATATTTATACAGAAACTAATTATATCTAACTATGGGCATAATGCAACAGTAGTATGCTGATGCTGTCCAATACTAGTAAATTAGGCCTTGGAATGAATAATCTTAAGTAGTTAAACAAGCTAAAATTGTTTGAACTCTCCCCTGACTCAGGCTCATTTTAGTTGAAATTTGTATTTCAAATAAATATATACATGCATTAATGATAAAAATTGGTTGTTAGGAAATTCCAAAGTATGTTGACATTAGTATAAAGAATACATATTATAAACAATTACAAAATAAATAATTTTTATGACACACATATATATTATAACTGCCAAATTCATTCTGGACGTAAACAGTGGATGAGCAATTTATACACTACACTAATATCTACAAGACTGATTCACAAGTTTTTTTAAATAGTCATTCCATCTTTACAGATAAATTGTAAAAAAACAAAAAAAAAACAAAAATAAGTAGAATATATTAATAACAAAGTGCCATTTGATTTTATAATACCTAAGAAAATTGAGAGCCTTGATACATATTTATAATACCGATATAACACTATTGTAAGACACTACTGCATTTGACATTTTGCTACAACTCAAACACTACTATAAATTTAATTATTCCACATAGAGCATACAATGACTGGAGGCAGAAGCTCCCAGTTCATTTAATATGGGGAATTCTATGGAGAGTAGCGATTGAGCTGACCTGTATCGCCTCACAGTGCCATTTTTTCGTGAACGTATACGTCGCCACTTGTGCCCCTCGTTAAATTCAAACGTTGGTGGAAAATCAAGGCGTCATAAGTCAGGGAACCGTAAGGGGTCTTCTATATAGCTCTCAGGTATAACAAAGAGCTCAGCAGGAATGTCATCTCGAAAATCAAATTTCTGAAAGGTGATTTTTGCTGTAACTGTAGGTAGAATAGGTATATCAATTTTTACAGGAAATCCACTTGGCAACTTCATTTCAACAAATTGTCGTAATTTCGCAAAGTGTTTAAATGGTGCTATTACTTCAAGCACATTTAAGAGCATCTCGACACTGAGAGGGAAGTCATCACTCATAGCAATTGTGGCTCTAAAGTTTCTGGATGATTCTTTGTAGACAAGATCTCTGCCTAGGCTGGGATAGAGGCCAGGTTCGGATGATATGTAAGTGTTCCAGTCTACATTCGTCTCAGGAGGAGGATTTAGTGATGCACGTCGAGTAGGTTCCCCATTGGTATCCAAGTTATGTGCATTACCTTTAGTCAAACTTTCAATTATAGCCTTATTCTTTTGCAGGTCATCATTAGACAGATGTTCCCTCCTTTTCCTTGACTCTAGAACCAAGCCTGTAATGGTGTAAATGTCACTCTTGTACAAGCCAGCCACAGTTTCCTTCCTGTCTTCACGAAATATCCAACCAGATTGGGCTCTTGCAAATGAAATTTTTTTTGTTGACATCTGTGCCGCCATAATGTCACTAGACATAAGAATGTCTACTTCATCTTCTATTTCAGTTTCTGTCTCCTCATAGCGCACTTTCTGGTAAACTCTAGCTTTGTTATCTATTACAGTGAGAGATTCACTAGGAACCTTTTCTCCTTGAAAAATAAAAGATATATCTCCTCTTTCCCACTTCATATCTGAAAAATCTACTAGGGTTGTGTCCAACCGGATTCTCGTACCACATTTGTAGATTTTACACACATCTGATGGCAATATCCTAGAGACTAGAGGTACCCATGAGTGGAAATCCCATTTCAGCTCCATATAAAAATCTTGTATTTGGGTAAGGGCTCTTATTAAGTCTGGTCTTCTATGTTCCATCTGTTCCCGTGCTTGCTGTTTAAGTTTGCGAACAAGTGAAGAGATAGTTTGTCGGTCTCCATAGCTGATGGCCTCGGCGAGCGGCGACCAGCCTGCGAGATTTTTCACCTTGACGGGGGCGCTGTGTGCAAGCAGCAACTGTATGCACTCCTTGCGACCCAGCATCACGGCCAGGTGCAATGCGGTGTTTCCATGTTTATCCTTCCGAGCCACATCGTTGTTCCTCAACAACGATGACAGCTTGCGAACATCACCCAGGAATACACATTCGTGCAAAGGATACGATTCCTCTTCTTCCGCACTATTAGTAGAATTAGACATTTTGAACGGTACTACACTTCTAAATCATAGCTGATAGTAAATAAACTGAACGCTGAACGGAACCAATTTTGAATAATCTAATCAATAAGATAAGATTATAGTTTCACTGAAAATATCTCATATTTGTATAATTTCTATGGGAATTGACGATAACGTTCAGGAAATAGTTCTTCATAGAGACATAAACATTTTCGAGATCATAATACTATTTATTCATACACACTAAATTATTTTAATTCCTGTATGAAAATTGAAAAATATGCGTATCCATAACCATTGTCAATTTCAGGGATGCCAGACAGTGTCATATTAATAGTGTATTATCTATGGTGAGGAGTTTTGGCGGGAACGTGGAAGTGTCATGAGGTGCTCTTGTTTTAATTCATTATTTTGGTGATACTTAGTGTTACATTGCATAATTATGGTGGTATATTATCCAATATAGTTCTACTAAAGTGCTCAAATGAAGTGAATAGAAATAACTGTGCCAATCAAGTGTTTTTTCGTTGCCGCCAAAACTCCTTGATAAAGTCTTGGTAAGGTAGCCACTGCTTTACTACGACAACCAGAGATATCACTTAAGACGAGGCTGTATGGGCTTGAACCCTTTGCCTTCCCTGTAAGGGAGAATTATATAAAAAAAAAAAAAAATATCTATGGTGACTCAGTCATACTATTACTGGTACAGATGTCACTGAAAGTTGGTATTTAAAACCAAAACAAAATGGTACACACTCAGAATAATAACTAAAGCTATTGGTTATTATTCTGAGGGTATACACACACACACAATAAAATAAATTAATTGAAACTAATATAAAAATTCAGTATAATTTTTTTTCATCGACATTTTCTTTTTTTTTAGGTCCCAAAAGTATCCACAATATTTTGTAATCAGTACTGCCTAGTTGCTAGTACATACCTTCTAACAAAGAGCATTTAAATACTATTTAAAACTTCTAACTTGACAAATCTGTATTCAGTTTCTTAGGTGACCTTTTCTTTTTTTAGGTCCCCGTACTCCTATTTTCGTTTTCAAAGTATGAAATCATGCTAAAGGACTTGATGATATATTCTTACATACAACAACAAAAATCAATTCAATGATTGATGTTGAAAGTTGGCATTATTGCGTACCAACACAACTTATACTTCTAGTCTATGGCGTGCAAACTGCAAAGTATGTTCTAGAGAACTCACAAGTGAACTTCCGTCCTTGTCTTTACCATTCCGTATTTAATCAACTGTAGCGCCTTACGCACGGTCCACCTTGACGTACAGCCAACCAAGGTCATGCACGATGCACGATACAAAACGAAAATAATAAAAACGAACTAAAATAACAATAATCATAAAAAGTCTTCTTAGGCCAATGTTATGCAAGATTGGGATTACGTGAAATGCCCTAATAAACAAACACAATTGTTAAAAATACATTTTAGATTTAATAATTGAACAATGTTATATATTCAACAAATGACCCCGTCACAATGAGCATCATCCCGACCGACAATAAATATTCTTTTAGTCCGTAACTGAAAAATATATCTAAATCTTTATAAATTATTCACGAATTTTAAATATCTGCATTCATATCATATCTGTATGATGTCTGTATAAATACCATTGACCAGGGAGTAAAGATAAATATAAATAACTGAATACCTGGGAGCACCGTCTAGCAAGCACGATAGTGCGTAAGCTACGTCCAGCACCGTGACGTACAGCATGCTGTCCCTCAAGATGGACCGTGCGTCATGCCCTTATATAACACGTTATTTTTTTTCAACCTTTAACTAATAACCATTAATCACATCACTAATGTGCAGTGCCTTGGGGAAGAGTTTTAGAGGTTTAAGGACATACAAAAGAATAGGAGACCATGACGGGAAAAACCAGGAGCAGGGTATTGACCATGGAGAGGTACAAGAGAAGGGGCAGAGGTAAGGATTAGATCTAGCTAGGTGTCATGTCCATTACTATTGTGGTGAGTGGCACACAGAGGAAGAACATGCAAACTGGTAGACTCAACTAAGTCGAGGAGTTTACGTGAGCGAGGAGAGTGGACAAGGATATCGGGGTTAAAATCTCCCATTATTCTCCCCTAGACATGAACCTCAAGAAAAATGTAGGCACTTTGCAGAAGTAGAGTGAATAGAAGGGGGAAAGGCTAAGATTCGGTAAGAAAAGTCACTTCGAAGATAAATAGCCCTCACCACCCCGCCCTTTTCAATTCGATCCTTTCGAATAAGAACGCATCCAGGGAGAGAATAAGTGGCGGAAAGGAGGTTAGGTTTAAGCCATGTCTCGGAGATCAGGATAGCATGAACGCTAGCGTTAGTGAAAGTTTCCGGCAGGTCATAATAGTGACTAGCGATGCTTTGCGCGTTCATATGGCAAACATTCACGTCACTGAGCAGAAACTGTCGCTACAGGATAGTGTCACGGATTTTTAAGACGAATAATAGGAATCATCAAAAGACATAAATATACACATATATAGTTATATACATACACAGATACACTATATGAATAAATATAAAAATACACACTTATAAGTTCTCTATGTGCAAAACTGGTGTAGGTAATGTTTGTTCAATGCACCACACGCCAGCCATAATACAAAACAAACTAACACACAACAAAAAATTAAACGAATGAAAAAACGGAGGAATATAAATTAACTGCTGCCTTAGTGGCGTAGTTGTATTATGGTACGACTGCAATGCTGAGGTCTCGGGTTCGATCCCGAGTCGGGCAAAGTGATATTGAGTTTTCTATTTAGTATCAGGTAAGAGTCTAGAATTTGTGCCGGATATGGCGACAGGCTCGCCCCTATCACATCATGGGACGCAATAATGGCAAAAAGTAGGTGCAATAGTTGCGCCTCTGCCTACCCCTTCGGGTAGAAAAGGCGTGAGTGAGTGTGTGTGTGATAAAAAATAACAGTACAGGCATTTAAATAATTTGAGGGTACAGATGATTTGTCAATACCGATAATAATTGATAATAAAGTCTGTCTCACGAAAGAAGGCCCGCTGACGCGGCGCCACAGTCATGCGACGTAATGTTGCCTAACTTTGAGGTGTTAGACGTCCCGAAATATAAGTTTACGCTTTAATTACTTATTAGTGATTATGAAAAAGTAAAACAAAATGTTAACAATATTGCTGTATTCGAAGAATCCGCGTTACGGGGGATTTGGGGTTACCGGGAAAGGTTTACAATTTTATTTTTACTCCCGACGTTTTGAATGCTTTGCAGCATTTCATAGTAATGGTCAATGGAGCAAGCTTAGAAAATCTTCAGAATGTCATATATAAAATGAAATATTAAACTACTTTACAAATAACTAGTTTTGTTTCAGTATTTTACTTTAGTACAAAGATCGGGATATACGATAGTAAAACAGGTATATCGGGAGACTACAGAAGTTATTTATCGGGAGATCCACCAATCTACTAAACTTTTGCAACACTGCACGTAAACAGCACCTGACAATGACAACATGGCCGATCTGTCACATCCGTCATGATTCGTTCCACATATTGCCGCGGGATTTCTTTCGTGAGACAGACTTTCACAAACAACTTACATCTACCCACTATGGCACTACTTGAAGTCCGATAGCTGGCAGGTGACAGTTGACAGCCGACAATCGACCATAGACAAACCACGTAGTAGCCAACACAAAGGAAAAATTCTAAACATGATAAAAATATGATAATAATTGAGGGTAAGCTACAGTCAGCGATAAAGAATATACGCTATACCATCAAATACTTATCAGCTTAAAGAACTATACCTAAGGGAACACGGGCACAAAAGTTACAACGCACACAAGATAACGTTATAGTATCAAAAGCGTAATATGTTATGCTTTACGCGATTTTGGTCCCGATACTACTGCACGTCCGACAGCGCTCCTGGTCACAGTTGAAGAATTATTTGTCGTCTTAGAGTGCTTCACTACCAGCAAGTTCCGCTTCTTCAGTGTAGTGACCTTCAGAAAACTACCATCCACAATCTTCATCCCGATAATACCATTTCGATAATTACTGGTGGTAGGACTCTCATATGTAAGAGTCCACCTGGGTAGGTACCACCGCATTGTATATTTCTACCGCCAAGCAGCAGTGTGCATGCACTATTGTGTTTCGGTTTGAAGAACATTGTAGCCAGTGTAACTACTGGTCATAATTTGGATTTAGAAGACTTTATTTTTCATTAACAGTTATAATAATTCTAGCACTGAGAACTTATAACATGATACAATCAATTAGGTGAGCGTACTAAACAGACACTGTATTAATAATTATCTACGAGACTTAATCTCTTATGTCTCAGGATGACGAGTGCAGTGGAATGCCACACCGAACTTAAAGGATGGTGGATGGTGTTTCTACTGTTTATGGATGGTCGTATTGCTTACCATCAGGTGAACGGCATGCTCGTTTCGTCATTCTATGCCATAAAAAAGAACAAACCTTGAGTCCAACACGCCCTCATACCAAAGTGTTGTCGAGCCTTGGCAAATATCACTTGTCTGGAACGCGTCAAGAACACCTGGACTGATGTAGTCATGCCCTTTAGCTTTGATTTGCTTTTCCATACTGCGTTCCTGTGTTCGACATCAGCAAATCGAACAAGAATAGGCCAGTGATGCTCTTTGGTGGATGTCCTTATCCTGTGGCATATTTGGATGGCAGAAACAGGAAAGCCAGTCAAGTCAGGGTTTATCATTCAGTACACTAAAGGTCTTTTATGGAGCCACTTATTTGGGGTGTATCTATTATGGATCATCATCAGACGAAGAAAATTGCCCCACAGCCAGTGCTTCAATCATCGCGTAGTCGATCTGGAGGTGCAGCGTCGTGCCGCGATGTATTACTCTGCTAGAGGCGCCGTCGACAAAAGCTTTTTAAATTGACGCGATCTTTTAAAATTAACAGATTATTTGACTCCTCAAGCCCGGCGACGGACACCGGTGTCCATATATATAGGGTTTTCCCATACATCTATATATATAAGCGGGGGTTGAAGGGTTAAGCCGAGTTCAAACACTATTAACGCTCTTTTAGAGGAATGGCAGTGTAGGTGGGATATATCTACGAAGGGCGGCACGTGTATCAAATTTTTCCTTTTGTTCAGAACCGTCTTACAAAATCTTGGCTCGAAATTGACCATTTTCGTCGTTTCGCAATTCGTT
The DNA here is from genome assembly GCA_949316025.1 of Lapara coniferarum. Classification (NCBI taxonomy): domain Eukaryota; kingdom Metazoa; phylum Arthropoda; class Insecta; order Lepidoptera; family Sphingidae; genus Lapara; species Lapara coniferarum. The sequence continues at coordinate 14,700,140 of OX438931.1, read as the reverse complement.
ACAGGCCATGGTAATTTTAAGTGCAAATTGTTCTTTAGGTTGGTTGATTCGCCTGCGTGTCCATGTTCTCCTAATAACTGCAACTACGAACAATCTGTGTATCACATACTTGGGAGTGTAGTCTTCGGCAAAATGAGCGAAAATTTTGTTACATAGTATGCAAATGACACCTGGAGTTGTATACTACATAGACCTTGTGGAGACTCGGCAGAATTTCCGTGCTTTCCGGCGTTTTTGCCATACCTACTATTTGAATCAAGTCTAACAGCTCAATTATTTATGCTGTAAGACTTGACCCCTTGAATTTTGTCCTGTTGCCTTACATATGGTTTTTCCATTTGTAAAAGTCTAAATAATTAAGGTTAAAATACCTTTTTTAATTCATTATTTTGTCTCCCGCTTTGCTCTGGAGGGAAGTGGAAAATATATTTCTAACGCCTCCCTATTCTTCTCTTTGATTAACTTCGTTGCGGGTTAAGACTAATTAGTGCTCCCAGAGATTCACCGACTTTCACCACTTGGTGTCATAAAATGCGTGCCACTGTTGATCCCGGCTTACAAGAGCTGCAGTGGTAGTTGTGAGGGCGGGATGGTTTCGTAGTTCACCCTCTTCACTGTGCGTATTTCGTCCCATGATGTGATAGGGGGTATCCTATCGCTATGTAGGGCACAAATTTTAAACTCCGGGCTGATACTAATTAAAAAAACTCAACATCACTTTGTCAGACCCGGGAATCGAACCCGAAACCTAAGCATTGCAGTTGTACCGTAATACAACTACGCCACCGAGGCAGACATTATTTATTTTGTAAACTTTCAATTACGGTTATTTAACCATCCTTCATTATTTAAGATATAAACGGTACGAAGCGAGCCACACCAAGAAACCACCCAATACATGCGGCTTGCAGCACTTTCGTACTTTGGTTCATCTATCTCCTAAACGAATCGAGATACCATTGTACATTTTTTACGCGATATTTCTATACTACGAGATATGTTTTTAAGTCAAAATATTTGTTTTAAAATGCATAGTTGAAAAAAAAACAGATTTTTAATATTAACTTCCGATTTACTATAGGAAAAAATAATCAAATTTTAATCAATTTCTGAAAGAAACATTCTTCTCTAATAAACACTGTTTACTTATTGTTTAATCCATTTCGTAAACTAAATTATATCTATCGAAAAATCCGTTCCTTGAATTTTTACAATTCTTTGAGGTCGCATTAATTCGTAACCAGGTAAAAAAATGATGGTCATTCATTTAGGTCCCATAAAAGTCCTGACATTTTTACGTTGTCCGCTTCACGTGAAATGCTCTATTTTTAAATTTTATTTAAGGAAATACATTAATCTTCTGGTAAACCTATTTTTGTAAATTGAAATGGTGGTAGTACGAGCCTGAACAAATTTTATAGGAATAAGTGGGGTTTCTTTACATTTTTCATACTCACAAAGGTTCTTCACTTACAACGCCCTCCGTCTTTCACCATTTCTTAATAATTCGGACACAGTTTTTTCCAAATGTGCATAGTTGCCTTCATGATGTCCATTGTCCACCATCTTAACAGACAGGGGTGCCAACATCACGCCATCGGAAGTACAAGTTGAAACGCACTCTACAGCCATTTTTTTTTCCAATCGCGGACTAAGGAAATTTAGCTCTTCCGGTAAATTCAAATCCAGCGGATTATCAATAATTTCCCTTAGAGCATTTCTTGGTTAAATACTGAAAGACAATTCCATAATACATTGATATGTTTGATCGAGAAGCTTGTATATCAGCTTATAAGCTAAGAATTTAGATTATTGAAAGTTTTTTGCGTTTGATGTCTCGAAGGTGAATGGAAAATGTACTCGTTACGTACTTACGTACTTAATGGTCAAGATCTTTCGTTTACAATACTACCATATAATGCAATAAAATTACAAATAAATTATATTTCGACCATCGTAATGCCTTACTAATATTTTCACTATACTACAGGAAAAGTCACGTCGATAACCCTCCAAACACACATCAAAACTCAAGAAACACCGTATTATAATGCTCTTTGAAACACCGTTTTACTGTTGCGAAAGAAGCGGTAATTGTATTTTTGTAAATATGACATTCCGGTACACGCATTACACGTAGTACAAGAAGATTATAATATTACGAAATTTCTCTAAGTAGTCTGTGCACGCCTCAGAATAATAACTAAAGCTATAGGCTTTAGGCTTTAGTTTCCGTGGTATTATAATGCTCTTTGCTTTAGTTATTATTCTGAGGTGCACGCATTGATTGATGATTCTACCAATTTCGAATCGTATACGAATAATAATTGATGTAAACCCTAGACATAAAAACTGAAGATCACTCGAACTTCAAAGTCTTCCGTCTCATTCACTCACTCACTTTTCATATTATGAGAATTAAAAAAATATTTTTGAGATTTTACTTTATACAAACATTGTCCTGAAAATAACGAACACAACACAAAAAGAATTTTATTATCGAAATAAATCTAGAACGATTGTACCCAAGTACAGTCGTTCTAGATTTATACGCTTAGCGACACACATTTCGACGATTAATTTTTATTTACGTATATAAAAATTTCTACAGATATTATAAAGAGCTAAAAATCGTTTCTCTTGTTACACTTCAATTAGATTCTTAATTTTGTTTTCAGAAAATCTTTTATAAATTAAACTTGCATAAGCGGTTATTATGTGCATAAGTGGACGATAGCCTAGTTGGGAATGGAACGGTCTGCCGAGACAATGTCCGGAGGTTCGAAACCCAAGGCACACACCTCAGACTTTTCGAAGTTACGTGTGTATTGTTTATCAATTATCGTTCGCTTTAACGGTGAAGGAAAACATCGTGTGAAAACCTGCATACCTGAGAAGTTCCTTATAAGAATTTCGAAGGTATGTGAAGTCTACCAACCCGCACTGGACCAGCGTGGTGGACTAAGGCCTAAACCCCCTCAGTAGAGGAGGCCCGTGCTCAGCAGTAGGCAGTATATAATACAGGGCTGGTATTATTGTTATTTATTTATTATGCATAATTAATAATAATACACACACACACACACACACACACAGACTCACGCCTTTTATCCCCGAAGGGGTAGGCAGAGGCGCGACTAGTGCACCCACTTTTCGCCGTTATTCCGTCCCATGATGTGATAGGGGGCGAGCCTATCGCCATATCGGGCACAAATTCCAGATTCCGGGCTGATACTGAATAGAAAAACTCAATATCACTTTTCCCGACCCGGGGATCGAACCCAATACCTCAGCATTGCAGTCGTACCGTAATACAACTACGCCACCGAGGCAGTCTTAATAATAATGTTTTAAGTAATAGAATTGTGGGCAGTATAATAATACAGGGCTGGTATTATTATTATATTATTATACGCGGTTATTATAAATAATTTTATAAAATAACCTTAGAACCCCCCATAACCAAATCCATCTCCTCCTAGAAGCAGTAGGAGAATTAAAGGATAGATAATATCCCTGTCCACCTTATTTCCGTCTCGTCTTGTTATAATAACTGGAGGTTGATTGTATCCGTAACCATAAGGTGCAGCGCCGCCATATGGATACTGACAATTCACCGAACTCACCTAGACATAAAATATATGGAATGAGAACATGTAAAAATTATTATAAGCAAATAGGTATTAGGTAAAGCGGACGATAGCCTAGTTGGGAATGGAACGGTCTGCCGAGACAATGTTCGGAAGTTCGAAACCCACGGCACACACCTCTGACTTTTCAAAGTAACGTGTGTATTTTTTATCAATGATCGTTCACTTTAACGCTGAAGGAAAACATCGTGAGAAAACCTACATACCTGAGAATCCCTGAGAATTTCGAGGGTGTGTGAAGTCGGCCAATCCGCACTAGGCCAGCGTGGTGGACGAAAGCCTTAATTCATTTCAGTAGTAGAGGAGGCCCATGCTCAGCAGTGAGCAGTAGGTATATAATACAAGGCTGGTATTATAGGTATTAAAGGGTTGCGAGCGCCTTCTGCGCTCACCCACAAGACCGGTGTTCTTGTATAAGCCGACCCTCGTCAGGCTAACAAGAGTTTAGTCAGGGACAAAAAAAAAAAAATATAGGTATTAGGTATCATTAAGGTTTTAGCTACTTACAGTAATGATGACAAACAAGAAGCAGATGAAATATTTCAGCGTCATTGTGGTGACAAGTATCAATTATATTATACACTTGTATTGATTAAGCTCCTTTTTAAGTAAATAGGATTTCACCTTTATTTCCTATGTTTTATATTATGTTTCTTACGCAATTTCACATGCGTTATGATAGAATGTACTTACTGTTCTTGTGCTACAAGTCTACCTCAATTATCGATGAGCGTCTAGTTTAAAAGCACGTATTATTGCTAAATAATTCGAGTAATCGGCTAGCATTGTCAAAGTACCATTAACACAATAATAAAGAGGTGCAGATGTGTGAATAAATTTAGATAAGTAAGTATATAGGTACTTTTATAGATAAATGGAACAATATGAACTTGTCAACAAAATATTACCTACCTCGTCATCATCGTCGTCGACGTCCACTGCTGAACATAGGTCTCCCCCAAAGATTTCCGGACGGACCTGTCAAAAACGGGCCGCATCCAGCAACCTTCATCAGTCGTCTGTCCACCTGGCAGGTGAACGGCCCTACGCTTGCCTGTACGTGGCTTCTACTCGAAAACATATTGAAACTTATATTATAACTTACCTGTATTATTACCTACCTAGTTATAAATAATAGTAGAATCGGTCGAGGAAATCATCATGTTACACTGCGTTACATCATCGTTATTTGCGTGAAATTGCTTTTTACTCGACTTAGATGGCAAACCCAGAAAGGGTCATTACTACTTCGTACGCATTGTGGCTGTTGCTTATTAAGACTTTAAAACATAAAGGTGTACAGAAGCATTAATTTTCAAAATTAAATCATGCTACATGATTAAAATCTTCCCCCAACTGCCGATACCATACTTACATCCGGGATCACAGCCCATTTTGTACAAATATTTGATCTCTTTATGTGCAGTAGGTGACAGGTCCTACTTACCTGAAATATCCAATACTATCTGAGTCAAACGGCAAGCCATGTTGCTTGTCTTCTTCACGTGTCCTTTTATCATTCGTATGTATAGTCCAAAGAGTAAAATAATATATGTAGGAAGTAAGGTCTCCATAATGCATTTTGTACGTACGTTTCAAAATGTTTCAATTTTTGTTTACGCGGAGAAAGTGAATTATTACTACCGCCCAGTGTTCAAGGGGAACGACTGAGCGGTTATGTTGGGTTCACCGTGCCTTACGACCCGACGTTGAGCCGCCCGGAGAGATGGAAAACGTCGGGCGACCGCCGGACCGAGTCCCTAACCTATGTACACTGCACGGCATACCAACCAAAACTCCGCAGTGGCCATCTTCGGCTCATTAGGGACGGCTGCGGGCTTCCTCCGACTCACGTCTAAGTTGTCGTCCGCAACCGCCCCTGCCTTGGTATACACCTACCTACCTGACTTTCACTCTTTTAGAGGGTTCAATCCCTTTAACAAACTGTCTAGAGAAACCCATACTGGGTAATGTAGTGTGTAAGTATAGTGTGTAACTAGTTTTACAATATCTTTGTCAGCATTTAATGTGTTTGCGCAATATTGTAACATTTTATATTTTTTGTGAAACAAAAATGGCAACCTAAACTGGCTTGACGTGTCTTTATTCGAACCTTGGACCTTGTCTCTACACGAAGACACAACACAATATAATATAATAATATAAAGTGTATTGTGGTGACTGTGTGTGATAGAGTGCGGAATACTAGGGTGATGGACATGTGTGGAGTGACAGAGGATGTAGTGACTAAAATTGAGAATAGGGTATGCTAAGGTGGTTTGGGCATTTGGAAAGGATGGATGATAGGAGACTGACAAAGAGGATATATAAGGCGAGTGTGGATGGAAGGGCCGGCAGGGGTCGACCGCACCGATCCTTCGAATGTCAGATATCTGACATTCTAAGTAAAGGCCTGGTCAAAAGTTCTATAATTTTTCCATATTGCTTTATTATATCACGAGCAGATAAATGAAAGAAAGAAGAAAGAAAGAAAACAAATGGTTCAGTTCTCATCCCTTGTCTCACTAAGCTGCGAATTGATAAAAGATGAATGTCCTATATTTATTACCATGGTTTAAGATAATTGTATCCGCATCGAATTTGAACTTAATAATATGTTTCGCGGTTTAGTGTCTCCTCCCTTTAGCTGCCCTAAGTTAGTGGTTAATAAATATGAATATCCCATATTTATACTCAAGTGTAGGTACATCTATATCAAATTTCACCATAATCTGTTCAATGGTTTATTTTCTTTCCCCTTTTGACCTTCTTATTAGGGGTTAATAAAAAACTGAATATGTGATATTTATTTTCAAGTTTCGAGCTATCCCCAAATTAAATTTACGTGGAATTGTTTCAGCGGTTTAATTTCTCTCTCCTTCTAACCCTTTCATTTTTGGGCTAGTGAAAAATAATATCTTACATTAATTTTCAAGGTTCAAGGTATCCCCAATCCCCATACTGCAATACAATCGGAGCAACAATATTTTCTCCCCTCTTTTAACCCCCTTAGTTAAGGGTTAAAAAAATAACATCCCGTGTTTATTTTCCAGGCTTAAGATATTCCCATACCAAACTCAATTACAATCGGTTCAACGGTTTGGCATTCCCTCTCTTCTAACCACACAAGTTTGGGGTTGATAAATAATGGAATACCCCAATTTCCTTTTTAGAGGTCATACTGTCCAAATTCAAAATTGTATACAAATTGGACAAGCGGTTTTCGAGAAACTAATTAATTTAGCGCGTTTAAATAAGCTGTAGAGATTGCCCATGAACAACACATTAGCCTCATTCAGGACCAATTCAAACACGATCCGAAATCATTCTGGCAATCTATTAGGTCTAAAAACAACACATCCGCTAGAAAAGTAATTATGAAGAATGGTCAATCTTTAACAGGGCATGAGGGTGCTAGGGAATTTGCATCATTTTTCGAATGTGTGTACAGTAGCTCATCACCACGACTAGACCCAGGCATAGCGGGCGCCGCGGGTGCTGCGGCGGCGGCGGGCGGCGCGAGCGTGCACCTGCCGCGGCTGGAGCTGTGCGAGGTGCGCGCCGCGCTGGCTCGCCTCAAGCCAAAGCGCTCCGCAGGCCCGGACGGCATACCGTCGTTTCTCATTAAATACTGCGGTATGGTTCTAGCGGAGCCCCTCCAACACATATTCAATACATGCTTAAATCTGAGTGTGTTTCCGGCGCGGTGGAAGCTCACGCGAGTCATTCCGGTTCTAAAGGGTGACGCGGGTTCTGACGTCAGCGGGTACAGACCTGTGGCCGTGCTATCGTCGCCGGCCAAGGTGTTTGACTCCGCTGTCCAGCGGTGCATGCAGCAGCAGGTGCGCCCGTTGTTGTCGGATGCCCAGCACGGGTTTCGACAGTGTCGCAGTACCTACCGCTACCAATTTACTCAATTTCATGGCACAAGTGGTGCCGTCTGTAGACGCTGGTGTGCAGGTCGACGCCGCTTACTTCGATTTTAGAAAAGCATTTGATACAGTAGACAACGACATATTACTACTGACTAAGCTCGCGGCGGTCGGCTACACGCCGCGTCTGTTAGAATTTTTGCCAGCTATATGAGGGATCGGCAGCAATACGTCGACTTCAACGGGTTCGAATCGGAGCCGTACTACACCATATCCGGCGTGAGCCAGGGTAGCAATCTTAGCCCCTTCAACTTTATTATAATGGTTAATGACCTACGCGACTTCGTTAAACATGCCACATATTTATTGTTTGCAGACGACCTCAAACTATTTCTTCAACTTACAGACCAATCTTCCTGTGATCACTTGCAGGAAGATATAGATAGCATAGTTTAATGGAGTCTTACAAACAAACTGCATTTCAATGTGGCTAAGTGCTCGGTGATGAGCTTCCCCGCGCCCGAGTACCTTTGCACCACGAGTACCGAATCGGCGTGGAGCCCGTGCGGAGAGTGTCGCAGGTACGTGACTTACGAGTGCATCTCCCGCCTGAATTGACGTTTCGTGATCATATCACAAAAGTATGCAAGAAGGCGTACAGAAATCTAGGGTTTGTGTTGAGGCAGACGCGACACTTCACCAATATCACCACGGTCAGAGTGCTTTATGACGCGCTGGTTCGTAGTCATTTAGCAAAGCAAGCAAGATGACAAATACACGACCATGTTGAAACGCGTACAGAACAAGTTCGCGTGGCATCTGTACATGAAACTCTATGGGGTGTATCCGCTATATCCGCTGATGTCTATGCTATCACATCATGGAACGGAATAACGGCAAAAAAGTGGGTGCACTAATTGCGCCTCTGTCTACCCCTTCGGGGATAAGAGGCGTGAGTGTGTGAGTGTGTAATAATATGATATCGCACCATAATATTTATTTTTATCTCAAAAAATAATGCAGTTTAAATTAATTATGAAAACCAACTACAGCGGCTAGTAATAGTTGATATTTAAAAAATATAATTTGAGTTAGAAAGTTTATTCCAAACAAAATTGGTATATTTACATACTTTTTTGGTAAGTGTAGTTTGGAACTACTAGTTCCACTTACATAAAAAAATACCTCACCACGCGGTGGTGTATTCAGTGGCGGTCTTGGAGGAGGGGGGCGAACCAGGCAACCGCCTGGGGCCTCGCAGTTACAGGGGCATCTTGCAGCGCCTTGGGGGACCGTTTTTTGGCACCTTACCTACAAAGCTGTTAAAATTTTTTATTTGCTTCGCACGGGGCCCCGCGTGCTTTTGTTTTTTGCTCGGCACACAGCCTCGCATTATATTTGTTTTACTTTCCCCTTTCTTTAGATATGTTTTACTTTCCCCCACGACTGGATATGTTCACGTTGTTTGCCGGCCTTTATAACCAAATATGGAGACTGTAAGGTTAGACAGAAAAACATTAGGATATTTAAAAATGAAAACTACGGTTATTGTTAAATTTAAACATAATAAAAAAAATAAAAAACAAACTCATAAAAGTAAACAATCATACATGAAAAAATAATACACATTTAGGGAGTTAATAACCTAATTTGTGTGATTTTACAATTTTTGCGACTATTCTGCGAACTTTTTTTCTGTAATTATCCACTATAATTAGGGCTGCCATCCGTCCGGATTTCCCCGGATTTGTCCTAGTTTGAAGGGCGTCCGGGGGCCGTCCGGCCGGGGTTTTAAAAATTGTCCGGGCAAAACCCGGACACTTTTGTTGTCAGGGGAAATCCATTTTTTATAGATGAGCGACAAATTGAAATAAATCTTAGTTAAAACTTCATGCATTTCCCCGAAGAAGAAGAAGGAACGGCAAAATATTTTTTCAGAGGTGTCCGGGGAAATACCCTTATTTCGCCCAAATGTCCGGGATTTTTGCCGTGTTTATCCGGCGTCGGCAATTTAGATGATGGCAGCCCTAACTATAATAAATATTGTGTTTTAGAGATATTCTACTATGAGTTGTGTAATTCATGGTTGCAGAATTATTTGCAATCCAACATCTAGTGTGAAATTCCATAGGTAAGTTGATTGTAAACAAAGTTGTGTAGATATTTATAGCAAAAGTAATAAACACGTGGATGTTTTATAAATTACAGTACAAAATAAATTCTTGTTTGAGAGCCATGGAATCAAAAATTAACGCTACATTCTGCAGGTGAGGTTTCGTCCTTAAATTTATTTTTCAACATTCTAAAACTTCTGTCAAGAAGCCAACAAAACAATTAAAGTTTGCTAAAGATCACCATGATGTGCTCTCTTTCGGCAAATAAATCTTTAATTTTATAAAAACAAAAATGTTTTTGGCGACTAAAAGTGTAACGTTAAAGCAAAAGTCTTTATGTCATCACTATATGTTATTTTTCTTTGCTTACTATTTGGAATATACTTTTTGAAAAAATCTCAAATGTTAGCAAAATTTCACTGCAAAACATTTTCAATTTCAGACTGTAAAGTAAGAAATAACTTGTTATTAGTTTTCTTCTTTTATCTCTTCATCTTCTGCTGCAATACTTTCTTTTATTTCTTTAAATTTATTTCACGGGATGTCTTCACATTTACTGATATATTGAAATCTTTCAAGTCTTGACGTTTCAATGGTGGTTCATATTCATTTCGCTGACATGTAATGTAAAAGGTAAATATCAATCAATAATAATCTATTTAAGTACCTATACATTTTAGACAGAGGCAGAGGTGCCATTTAGTACACTCAGATATCACCCAACTTACTGCCGTTATAAAATTTGGTAGGTCGCAAGCTTAATGCCCTATCCTACTAATATTATAAACGCGAAAGTTTGTAATAGTCCAAGATCTCAGAGCGTTCTGACATAACTTATTTTCACATGGATGAAACCTTCACGAATTAGTAGCGTCTAGTATACTTTATAACACCTGCCTACTTGTGGAGCTTGCCCTGTGACACCTGGGCAGGTACCAGGTGAGAAAGGTAACTAAAAATATGAGTTATGTAACTTAAATTTGTATGGCTGATTTTTATATATGTTTTGTAGAATATTTTTCTTAACTAGAATTATAAAGTGTCAGACACTTTTCATGGACCAGAGCTTTTGTCAGACGCTTTAAAGCTCGACAAAAAATTTATGAACTTTACTTATTTTTTCATGTCTGACTTTTAAATATGTTATTCAAGTGACTATTACAGTTATATTTCATCAGTCAGACAAATTCGAGTGACCAAACATCCCCCAAACACAAAATTATTCAGCCGGGAGTGCGAGCACGAGAGCACTATGCGCATGCATTTCAGAGCGAGTGAGACGTTCACAACAACTTGGTTCCTCTTCTTAAACTCACCATCTGCTCCACCTTACAGTGTATACGTGCTTATTGCGCGCGCAACCTATACTCAGTGTTGCCAACTTAACGAATTTCCCGTCATTTCTAACGGATTTGGATACATGTGAAACGGAAAAAATCCATCTAACGGCTGACGGGATATTTGACGGGAGAAATGCAAAAATAATAGCTACACCCGTGTCAATTCTTGATCTAACGGGTTTTTGACAGAAAAATACGACTAACTTGACGGATTCTTAAAAATATTGTTGGCAACAGTGCCTATAGTATCCTGGTATCCAGTCCAGTTCGGGTGTATAAGAGCATATGTTTTTGTTGTTTATATCGTGTAATTAGTGACCGATATTGTTATTTGTAATAGTGAAAACCATGGAAGAAGAAAAATCAAAGTGTATAGGTTTGATGGTGACCAATTACCCGGAGACATTAGTGAATTCCTTAAAAATTCAGGTACTATACTTTGACTTCAGTTTTAAATTTAATGTATTTATAATTTTATGTTTTTTAATTCTTTAAACTGTTTTTGCAGAAGACGCTGCCAGCAACGACAACATCACTGATGACGAGGATGACTTGAATAGACAATATCATGATTGGATGAACGATGAAAATTCCAATGACTGTCGATAATTGCGATGATTAAAAGATAAACAAATATTTGCTGTAATTAGTCATAGTTATATATTTTATGGTAAAATATTTTTTTCTTAAAATATTTCTACCTGGTATCTTTTTTACAATAAAATAAAGATAATTCTTTATAAAACAATATGGCTCCTCATATATTCACTATCCCAAATACATGCAATAAATAAATTCACTTTAATATTTATTAATTCACAACTTAATATTGAAGCTCATCCCTGATTAGAAAAGAAGATTTGAAAAGATTCGAAATGGCTCAAAGAGATGAAAAAGATTCAACTTGACAAATTACATTTTACATGAGTTGAATCTTTTTAATACTTTTTTTTAATAAGGGATCTTATTGAAATTAGGATGCGAAAATCTTGGATTGAAATTAGTAAGTATTTTTAATACATTTCAATTTTTTATTCTGAGACGCATGCGCATAGTGCTCTCGCGCTCGCACTCCCGGCTGAATAATTTTGTGTTTGGGGGATGTTTGGTCACTCGAATTTGTCTGACTGATGAAATATAACTTTGTAATAGTCACTTGAATAACATATTTAAAAGTCAGACATGAAAAAATAAGTAAAGTTCATAAATTTTTTGTCGAGCTTTAAAGCGTCTGACAAAAGCTCTGGTCCATGAAAAGTGTCTGACACTTTATAATTCTAGTTTAGAATAATATTCTACAAAATATATATAAAAATCAGCCATACAAATTTAAGTTAGATAACTCATATTTTTAGTTACCTTTCTCACCTGGTACCTGCCCAGGTGTCACAGGGCAAGCTCCACAAGTAGGCAGGTATTATAAAGTATACTAGACGCTACTGATTCGTGAAGGTTTCATCCATGTGAAAATAAGTTATGTCAGAACGCTCTGGGATCTTACTCTATAAGAATATATGGATGTTTGTTCCTCTTTCACGCAAAAACTACTGAACAGATTTCGATGAAATATGGCACACGGGTAGATTGTGTCCTGGATTAATGCATAGGCTACTTTTTATCCCGGGAAAATATAAAGCGGAACTTTTATCCCGGAAAAACACATTCACGCGGGCGGAGCCGCGGGCAAAAGCTAGTAAATAAAGTCTAAGTGGATCATAATTAGATCAGTGAAATAATAAAAAAATAATATACTTACAGCATGAGTTTCTGGTATTAAATAATTATTTTTGACATCTGCTGCCATATTCCGGGAAGTAGAAGACACATTATCACATTCAGAATCATAATCTTCTGTCTTTAAATGTTGACTAGTAATTCTTGCAGGCATCAAATTGACCTTAATGGTATTATATTTAACCACGTTTTTGCTTATCTAGATCTTTAAGAAATCTGTAAAGAGAAATACAAACTCGATTTTAATTTAAATAAAAGTTTCAATAAGACAATGCTGGAGAACTCGATTGTAACCGTTGATCCTCAGTTTTTATTTACGATGATTATTCAAAGATTAATAAGCTTCATAATATCCATTAGTACGGCGGCTAGTATTACAAATACTCTAGCACCAACGTCAAACCGGTCCACCAAAGCTTACACCATGGTCACCCTAGCCTCTTGTTTACATACACTGTTTAAATGGCGAAAAGTCGCCTAATCTGGCAGCACTGTTCTGCAACCATGAACTACACAATTCACATTAAAATATCACTAACCCACACATTATTGTAAATAATTACAGAGAAAATTTCGAAGTGAACATTTTTTTGACAACTATATTGACATCGAACTTAACGTTTTTTTTTTTTGTTAATTTATTCATGTCCATGGATACAAAGTCCTTCAGACGCATACTTGTTTCTTTTTTAATTATCCTCAGTACTTACTAACTACTATGTCAAAGTAAAGCAGTGGTTACTTTACCAAAACTTTATCGAGGAGTTTTAGCGGCAACAAAAAAGCACTTGATTAGCACAGTTATTTCAATTCACTTCATTTGAGCCCTTTAATAGAACTATATTGGATAATATACCACCATAATTACGCAACATAACACTAAGTATCACCAAAATAATGAATTAAAACAAGAGCACCTCATGACACTACCAAGTTCCCGCCAAAACTCCGAACTTAACGTTTTATAACAGTGCTGCCGAAGTATGTATCCGCAATCACCAATTAAATGAGGAAATTTTGTTAAACTAAAATGTTAATAAGGATAAAAACCATATCTTATTCAACAGGAATAATTCTGAAATGAAAATAGTAGTTACATCATTATATAAGATATATTGGAAATATTCTATTATATATGATTGAGACGACAATAACGGTATTACTATTTTTTGATGGTTGGGGAAATAATCCATAAACTTTGGCAACATAGGTTAAAGAATGAGTGAGATAGAAGACAACACAAAAGGTAATTTTTTGTCTTCAAAAAAATGTGTGTACTGCGGTCTCCAGTAGATATATTATAATCTTCTTGATGGAGAAGTACCAATTAAATAAGTTAAATTTAGTCATAAATTAATTTTAGAACATGGACGTCAAACTTTGGGGTAACAATTTTCCTTTTGTTTGCAACATTTTGATATCGATAACGTCGTCTGTAAAAATTATGATTGTTTTTGCTTTGTCGATTATTTTATGTCATAATATTCGATTAAACCTCAGAATAATAACTAAAGCAAGTTATTATTCTGAGGATGAAACCTAATCTGCCTCGGTGGCGTAGTTGTATTATGGTACGACTGCAATGCTGAGGTCTCGGGTTCGATTCCCGGGTCGGGCAAAGTGATATTGAGTTTTTCTATTCAGTATCAGCTCGGAGTCTGGAATTTGTGCCCGATATGGCGATAGGCTCGCCCCCTATCACATTATGGGACGGAATAAAGGCGAAAAGTGGGTGCACTAGTTGCGCCTCTGCCTACCCCTTCGGGGATAACAGGCGTGAGTGTATGTATGTGTGTGATTAAACCTAATATTTACATGTGAAATGTTATGTTCGAATAATAACAGTTATTATTCTGAGGTTATATTACAATGTTTCTTATGATTAACCGAGGTACTGTGACATCCGTTTATAGCACAAATCGTCATCTATACTAATATTATAAAGCTGAAGAGTTTGTTTGTTTGTTTGTTTGAACGCGCTAATCTCAGGAACTACTGGTTCGATTTGAAAAAATATTTTTGTGTTGAATAGACCATTTATCGAGGAAGGCTTTAGGCTATATAACATCACGATGCAACTATTAGGAGCGAAGAAATAATGGAAAATGTGAAAAAACGGGGAAAGCTATTCATCCTTGAGGGCTTCCATTGCGCGCGCTGTGAAAACGGTTCAAGATACCAAAAATATATGTATGAAAGAATTATTCCTCTTGAAATGATCTAAAAAAATGTCCCGGACAGTATATGTCTATCTTTTAAGATTAACTCACTAGAATTGTTTTTATGGTAATCAAATTTGATCGAAATTAATGCATTATTTGTTAAGAGTTGTATCAACGTCATAGTCATAGAGTGATTCAACGGGAAGGTTTTTATGTACTTTTAGCCCGGAAAAACTTATTAACGCGGGCGAAGCCGTGGGCAAAAGCTAGTATTAAGGCTGCCATATCCCAAAACACCTTCTTTTCTATTCAATTTTAAACCAAGAAATAAACAACATTTCGGTCCGAGAAAAATATATGTTATAGTTAAATAATCATTCTACATTGGTGTGGATTCCAAAACACGATACTTACAACTTCGCTCGATCATAAAAAATCACGAAAACAGAGAAAATTCGGATTTTATTTTTAAAAAATAATTATAGTATATTAAACAATTACTTTAAAAATATAAGTCAATAAAAGGGTAATAATATTTAGCAGATTGCTATGCAAAAATAAAATTCACAAAAGTAATTCGCACTTTTCAAAATTCAAAAAAACACGAATTTTTTAACAATTCCGCACAACGCGTCTCGTTTCAGATGCGCCCGAGGCGCCGTGGAGGTCGGACCTACGTCAATTTTTCGCGCTTGCTGCCACTAATTTATCGAAGTATTTGACAGCTTTTGTTTATAGTTGGACCGCGTTATGTAGAAAAGGAACCAACTACTTTTGAACAACAATTATGGATTCTTATTTGTAATAGATGGATTTTTCTATGAATCTTTCCTATTCTTTTTCTTTCTTCTTTAAACACGTTGTCATACTTGTTTCAACTGTTGTTTGTTTTTGCTGAATAGTAAAGGATCACATTTGAATTTATTGCGTGTAAAATTGTAAAATAATATATTTGCATAATTTGTGGATAATATTTTGGCATAATACCTCCACAGGAAAATAATGTAATTAAAAAAAATGTACTTTATTGTAAAAAAAAGCGTGGGGTGCATGGTGTCAATAGATATAAATATTTTATTGAAAGATAATATGAGTAAAAGGATTTTGATACTATCTTAAAAAGCACCCCACGCTTTTTTTACAATAAAATAAGTACATCTTTTTCTTATTTGCACTATTCTTAATTCAAATTTATTTTCTATTTTTAGTTGCATTTCCTATAAAGCATGTTTTTTAGTTTTTTTTCTAACTGTTATTTATTTTTCATTTTTTAAGCTTGTTCTACTATTGTCCAACAGATGTCACTAAAAACAAGTAAGATTTTTTTTATACATAAGAGTAGCCAGTTTAGTTATAACTATACTATGGTCCAACAGATGTCAAAAAAATGAGCTATCATTTACTCATTCATTTTGAATATTTATTCATTATTAGTTGGATTTTCTATAAAATAGTGTTTTTTGTTTAAAATAATGAATTGTCTTCGGTTCTTGATAAATATGCCAAATTTTCATCCGACGTTTTGAAGGCGGTCAAAATCATGTTCAAAGTTTCCGTTACATAGATACATTTAAATGTACGTTACATAGCTTAATTTAAATTTATTTTCTATTTTTTAGTTGGATTTTCTATAAGGCTTGTTTTTTTGTTTTTTTATTTGCTATTTAATATTATGGATAGAATATCATAGTACAGAATAATACAAAGCCAGCTACCTTATTATTGATACAAGTAAATCCCAATTATTGCGATATCAATATCGGTATTTTGAAGTTCTTCATTTGGTCCAGTAGCCCACATTTTCTTGAAAAAATCCCGGTTTGGGTCCCCTAAATTAAGTATCTGCTTATAAATATGCATACGAGCTCTACAGACCCTGGAGGTATCGGTATAGGCTTCTTTGTGTAACATCTGTAAAGTAGTACTAGAACCTGGTGTGTCTGTACATAGAAAGAAAAAAAAAATAAAGGGACGACTAAATAAGAGTAATAGTTTAGCGGTATTAGGATCGTCGCCGCTGTTAGAGGAACAGATGGTTGCGTTCCTCTATGGAAGGGAATTTCCAGTCAGGCAGATGTTGCGCCTGACCGGCCGCGGCCCCTCCGACGGTCCTTAGTCGGAGCTTGTATATATACTTTGCATCTCTCAAATATTGCAAGTGCAATCTATGAACGTGTGTCGCCATCTAGCGATGTGCTGGCGTCGTCTGCTAGTCGTCGATACCACTTCGATGTTCAATGGATGAGTGTCGGGTCACCTTGCTAACTACTTAATGAAGTAGTTCCCAGCCTTATTTGATAGGTGGCGGTGTATGATAATTGTGCCGCCACAATAGAACACAAATCACCGTTTTTTTATTTCATTCTTTTCTCGTTGTTTGTCTGCGTATCTGTTTTTCTGTTTATTTGTTAGCGCACATCTCCGACACTACTAAACGGATATCTATGAAATGGTATGGAGATAGCTTGAGTTCCTGGGTAGAGCATAGGTATACTTTTTAACCTATAAAAAATCTTTTATGCGGGCGACGCTGCCAGGAAACAACAATAAAATAGTATGAGTGACAATAGTACATACTAATACAAAATAATAAGTTATTTTCAGGATTTTACGGCAATTTGGACTTGACTACAATTTATATGAAGACCATACTATTAGGAACCAGAAGCGGGTTTGATTAAAAATAAAAGAATGATTTATCACTGATTTTAAATAAACACACTTGTCACTGATTTTACATAAGCACATTTATCAGAAATACATTTACAAAGATATCTGAAACTAGCTGACCAGTATGAAAGTCAATGTTCAACTTACTCATCTGAGATCGACTGGGAGACTGAGCGCGCACGAGAGTCTGAACACAAATGAATGCAAATGGCAGTGCGGCACCTTTTTTATACACCCAACTGTCACTCCCACCATTACTTTGAAGTCTCGACTGGTTTTTACAACTGGCAACACGCTTCAGATATCGTTACAAATACCATTACTAAGCATTTATCCTAATAATACTATTATGATTTGAAAAAATACTGTCCGACATATTTATAGGTATATAGACTAAATTTTTCAGATGGGACAGCAAAGTCAATATTTTCTATTATGAACCACAGTTCAAACTTTAAAGTAGGTAGTAAACAAATACGAAAATATCATTTAAAAAATCGCGATAAAATAAAAAAAATGGTTTTATTTCAATGTCTTACCAAGATATTTTGTATGTCGGGTAATTCCTTTTTATTGATCTCATTGAGGGTGTCTGAATATATAACGTCGCGTAAGATAAAATAATAACCGTGAAAAATCCATTTGAGTTGTCAGACTAGTAGTAGTCACAAGAGTTGTATATAATAAGGCTGCCAAATCATATGAAGCAACTACTCCGGTGCAGTTCAATACTAAGTAGTAACTATTGCGGTTTTCATATCGGTCAGTGCTTAGTTGAGCGGTTACTATGTTAACCATTCCATATTCGCGTCTTCCCCGGCGAACAAGACGTCACTTTTCATTCAGTGGAAATCGTCTTTACGCGCTTACCCATAGGGTTCTAATTAAAAAATCTAAAATGACACCTGTCAAACTCGGAATACTGAAAGGGTTTCGGGTTTAAACTTGAGGTCATATTCAGGTTACTAGACTAGTCGATTCTTCTTCTTGCGTCGTGTTCCTCAATACTGAGGGTCGAGACCCCCTTCTGCATCACTTTCTCTCGGACGAGCTTTCTCCATTGATATCTGTCACATGCGGTGCGGAGGGCGGTGTAAATTGTAGAGTCAAGAGTGGTGCTAATCTGGTCAGACCAACGTGTTGGCCTGCGTCCTCGAGGTCTTCTCCCCTCTACTTTGCCGGTCACGATGAGTTTCACCAGGTTGTCACCGTCTTTTCTTGCAATGTGACCGAAATATTCTAAGATTTTGCGTAGACACTCTGATGACAGCCGCGAGGAGATTTTGAGTTCTCGCAATATGGAGATGTTTGTACGAAATGCTGTCCAAGGAATACAGAGCATCTTTCTCCAGCACCACATCTCAAAAGCGTCAATGCGTTTGCGGTCTACTGCTTTCAATGTCCAAGTCTCAGCTCCATACGAAAAGATCGAAAAGACTAAGGTCCGTACCAGGTTGGTCTTGGTTTTGACGGAGATGTTGCGATCTCTCCAGATTCTTTCAAGCTGAGATATGGATTTTTCGCACCCTCTGTCCTGCCGGTCCCTCGACCGCTGCCGTAGCCAAGCCTAGCAGGACCGCTGGGAACTGAGGGCCTTTCTTTATTTTGACTGTGCATTGAGGTACTTGGCCTTAAAACGCCACGCTGGCCATTGCGGGTTGGCGAGTCTACTCTTTTAGAGATTATTTCACTCTCCCGGCTTGTAGTAGCCGCCCTCGGTATTGAGCCGAGGGGGTCAGGTTAGTTACCGCCGCCTGATGCTCGGCGTTGTTACTCGTTTAGCACCACCCGGAGGGCACGTGTAGGGTATCGAGGGTAGGACCTACGGACGCGAGCAACGACCACCCTCCTGACAGCAAGAACACCAATACAATAAACAACCAAATAAGGCACCTGTTTCGGAAGCTACTTAGACAAAGGAGGCACAAAATAATTCTCGAAACCATAGAGAAACACAAAGGGCCGAAAGTATTTAGGAAGCAGCTCAAAAGAGGAAGTCAGCAGATTCATAGGCTAAAAACGGAGGAAGGCGTCATAACAACAGACCGATTGAAAATAATGGAAGTTGTTGAAAAATTCTACTCCAAGTTGTACAAGTCTCAACAACAACACATAAGCCACATAGATCATAGGGCACCACTTGTGAAGCACCTTACTGAGGATCTGCCGGAGATTAGCCTATATGAAATCAAACGTGCACTTAAGTTCATGAAATCTGGTAAGTCACCTGGTGAAGACCATATCACCTATGAAAGTCTACAGCGTGGAGTTAGGCCTGTGCTGAAGCAACTGCAACTTTTATTTAATAAAGTATTGTTCGAGGGGGTCACACCAAGCACCTGGAGGAATTCCATTGTCGTTCTATTACATAAGAAGGGCGACACCAGTGAGCTTTCAAATTACAGACCCATCTCATTACTAAGCCACATATACAAATTATTCACCAAGGTGATTACCCTTAGATTAGCCAACAAATTAGATTCAGCCCAACCGATAGAACAGGCAGGGTTTAGATCCGGCTTCTCGACTATCGATCACATACATACCGTACGGCAAGTGATAGAAAAGTGTACTGAATACAATAAGCCCCTAGTAGTAGCCTTTATAGACTACGAAAAGGCGTTTGATACGGTGGAACATTGGGCTGTAGTACACTCTCTACAAAGATGCCAAGTGGATTCTAGATACATCGAGGCCATTAAAGCTATCTACAATAAGGCTACTCTACAAATTAAGTTGCACGAGCTGACAAACCCGATACCCGTAAAAAGAGGAGTGAGACAGGGAGACACAATTTCGCCAAAATTATTCACCTCATGTTTAGAGGATATATTTAAGCTTCTCGACTGGTCAAAAAGAGGCATCAACATCAATGGGCAGTACCTGTCTCACCTCCGATTCGCGGATGACATCGTACTCTTTGCCGAGGACTTGGATGACCTAAAAGCCATGACCGAAGAGCTCTACGACGTGTCAGTAATGGTGGGTCTAAAAATGAACACCACTAAGACAAAGATTATGTGCAAAAACACCGATGCCAACCACATTACTGTACACGGTCACGTTTTAGAAGCAGTAAAGGAGTATGTCTACCTTGGACAAATCGTGAGCCTGGAAAAGAACGGCCAGGAGAAAGAAATCCAACGCCGTATTCGGTTAGGATGGGGTGCGTTCGGTAGGCTATCCGACGTGTTCGAGGAAGACATACCTATGAACCTAAAGCGTAGAGCTTTCGACCAATGTGTCCTTCCAGTGCTGGTTTATGGGGCCGAGACTTGGACGCTCACAAAACAACTTGTCCACAAACTGCAAGTCACCCAGAGAGCCATGGAGCGAACAATGTTACGTATTTCTCTCCGAGACAAAGTCCGTAACACGGAAATTTGGAGACGAACCGGACTTACCGACATTGGCAAAATTGTAGCTCGACGGAAGTGGAAGTGGGCGGGCCACATAAGCCGCAGAAATGATGGCAGATGGTGTAGGGCCGTGCTGGAATGGAGACCGAGAACTGGTTATAGAAACCGGGGCAGACCTTTGATGAGGTGGACCGACGACCTGGTCCACGTGGCGGGAAGAAGTTGGATGAGGTCTGCTCAAAACAGAACAACTTGGCGTGCATTAGAAGAGGCCTACACTCAGCATTGGGTGGACATATAGGCTGAAGAAGAAGAAGAAGAAGAAGAGACATGGCGTTCTTAGCCATTCCAATTCGCCTGCGCACTTCCTTACTAAACTAGTCGATTATTATAGTAAATAATGGTTAAGTAATTGTCTCAATCACCAATATTATGTCACAATAACTAAAGATAATTATGAATCTTGACGTGGTATTGTACTCTGTGAACATTTGATTACGTAATCATTCATCAAGACATAATTCATAGGTAACTTTTATTATGTATGCCTACGTATACCTATTTCAGCTGCCGCTGTTTGCGACATACATATGTTTGGATAGTACTCCCAAAAGTTAGACCTTCGCAATAAATCGTATAATTTTAAAGTCCTCCAATTTTGAGATGTTTGTAATTTTATTTTGCTTAAAAACTACATCTACACTTATCTATACTAATATTATAAAGAGTAAAGATTCAATTGTAATATGTTTGTTTGCATTGAATAGGCTCCGAAACTGCTGGACCGATTTGAAAAACTCTTTCATCAATATAAAGGTCCATTATCCCAGGGATTATAAAGCGGGACTTTTATCCCAGAAAAATTCATTCACGCGGACGAAGCCGCGAGCAGAAGTCTAGTTTAAAATATATTAGCTATCGATGGAGGGGTCTAATTTTTTTTTATGGATTCAAGATCCATATTTTTGTCCTTTTAATATTCGTAAAGTTTGAGCCGTGTTAGATTTTGAGGCCCAGCACCCATAAAAAAGCGGACATCTTTTGTCGTAAAATAAACTGCTTCACTATTGTTTAATCGTTTATTGCGACGTAGTCGCGGCTGATTGGTGTCAAGCGAGTTCATTTGAAATTCAACATCGCGGTACCTGACGCGCCGGTACATTAGACAGCTGTAAATGCCAACAGCGCTCAGATATCCTAGCCTTAAATAAAATATCGAGAGCTTCTGGCGCTACGATTCGACTTTGTGCACTGACGCGGGCTGTTCGGAAACTAGGCCAAATGGCTTAGTTTTACTTGCCTCACTAAGCGTGCACGTTCGCGGGTTCTATGTGTTATTATTCTAAGGGGCAACAGATGGATTTAGTTCCATTAGAAAAATATTTTTAGACCCCTCCATTCATAACCATCTTTTTTGATAATATTCATATTAGTGTAGTTTTCAAGCCTAACAAAATTATATGCATCTCAAAATTTTAGGTCTTTAAAATTAAACGACTTATTGCAAAAGGCTAGTTTTCAGGATTTCTATCCAAATATGTATAAACTGTCTTGTTTAGATTTTTAGCCCATTTTCGGACATGTCTTTTATGCAGGGCTACCAACTCATAAAAAATAGCCCTAAAATCAAGATTAAATATCTCCAAATAGCCTTAAATGCACAAGTCAAAAACCCCAAAAAAAGCCCTGTACTGTCAATGATAATATAATTTGTACGGTGTATTGACTATTGTATACCCAATGTGTATAACTGTCGAAGAATATTATTTGAATAAGTCTCCTGTTATATTAAGGTAAATTAAACAGAACTTAATTTAACTACATTGTCAATGATTGCAAACAAATCGTGTTGTTCTCGGATTCATGACGACTCGTGCAGGTTCAGCAGCAGTGTGCATTTGGCATTATAATTTGTGTAAGAACTTGGGTGGTTTGCCTTTTTTTTTTCAAATTTTTTCTTAGTCAGTCAAACAGTAATACATGAAATGTTTTTATGGCCATAAAAGTAGCTCTAAATTTTTTTGGGGCGTAAAAAAGCCCACTACGCCTATTTTAGTCCTAAATTTAGGGCTAAAAGCCCTAAGTTGGGAACCCTGCCTTTCAGCGTTCGGAACCGTACGATAATTATCGTACACATACGATAATTTTGTGCCTACGTACGATGTACGATAGCATACTATTATCGTACGCAGATTGTACGATAATTTCTATCATGATGCAAAATTTGAGAATTTATATTATTTCATGCGTTGATAGCAAGTTGATAGTCTAAATCGCAGTAGCATGATTTTATTTTGTCCAATAAAATCTTGGGAAAATATCGGGAAATACAAGTTCTCTATTCCTATTGGTCCTTACGATCCGCTCTACTAAGTTTCACCACTGCCGATACTGTAACTTTATCCAGCGCCTTCTGTACACGCTTTCTTATTGGTTAGTATAGCATCTACCAATGCGAACAAGAGAATATAAGTTCGATATGTCGATATTTTTGAACGTAGTGATTATATTCTCTTTGAGTGTTCTGTTGATTTGACAGCGGTGGTTTAAAAAAGATAAACTATAGAGTACTTGCATGCATATCAATATTACAATTTATATGATTTATTTATCTATAATAGACATTATCCTAAAAAGTACGATAATTTCGATCCATGTACGATAATTTTACGCCCCTGGACGCCCCTGGTACGATAGTCAGTCCACTTCAGGTTGCGAACGCTGCTGCCTTCATGTGACATGACATTTCGAAAAATGACATAATATAAGGAACGCATTTTTCCTAATTTAGACGCATAGAATAATAACGCCAAGAATGATTGTTTCATATCAAAAAACTGTCGATTGTGAACACCAAGGTGAACATAGAACAATGAAAACAGACTAATGTAGTAACGAGGTTATTGAGAATTTCGGATCAAAGATTACAATTTGAGTTTGAAAATTTCATGATGGTATTATTTTTTCACTAAGTACCTATGTGATTAAAGAAACGTAATGAAAAAAATATTAATTCCCGAAATACCTATGTCGTTAGAATTATATAACCATGGAATTATTTATTATGTACGATTTTCAATTTCCATGTTATTAACACATATAGAAGAAATGAAGTAATTTCGAGTGGCAATATTGAAATTTGAAAATAGTGAACAGTGTTACCAAAGAGCATTATAATACTACGGAAAGTACCTTAAAGTTACCTTAAAGTTGTCAAAAGATGGCGTTTTGAACATTGTTTTTGTTTGATTGACTTGATTTGTAGCGCAGAAAAAACTTAGATTCGCGCAGAATTATTGAGATGTAACGCGTTTAAGTTTTTGCATGATAATATTGCAACAAAATATAAGAAACAATAAATTAAATCGAACTATTGTGTGCGTGTAATTACCAAAGTGCTATTTGATAACAATTGGTTTGATCCGATGAAAATGAATCGAAGTCACTAACTTCTCATGTCGAAATCTGTACTATACAATTTAAAGATAAGATTAGTATTGATTGACGATTTTGTTTGGATTTTAGTTCAGTAAAATACGGTTTCTTTAATGTTTAAAAATAATCTTTATTTTGTTATCATGATTTCCATTGTTTGATATAAACTTATATTGTTCTTGTGTCTTCCGGCGTTGTACGCAAAAAATAAAAACGACTTCGGAAATTGTTCAACACCAGTTTTCAAGAAGAGTTAAATTATGTGAGTATTTTTACAAAACGTAGTCCGTATATAATGGTTGTCTAGCTGAGTTTGTGGAATAATTTAAAGTTTTTAGGTGCGTATTAGTTTATCAGGGTAAGTACATAAAGTTGATCTTGAAGAATTATTATTATTATCTTATAATTTTGCATAAGTAAAATGTGTTTGTATGTCGAATGACACTGGCATAGGCAAAGAGCATTATAATACTACGGAAAGGCATAGGTTTTTTGACTATAATGAAAACAGGCTTTTTGAACCTTGGCCTTGTTGGAATGCTCCTTGATGTTGCCGAATGTAAATATAGAAGATCATAATAATTAATTATGGTTTATCGATATAATAAAAGTAATTGTTTTCCTTTTGAATAATATATCCAAACTGCAAGGCATAATATGTAAGGAACTACTAGAAAATGCAATAGACAGGATACCAGAAAAGTGATGTCATATTGTTCTTGTATATATTTATCAGCCCTAATACAACTTGTATCAAGGTGCTTCCAACACTATTGTATGCAGGTTGTAGGAATGATATGACTAGTTTTTACAACTGGCTTCTGGCCTGACTGTATCACCGCCTTGTGACTCCAGTTGTGGTCATATTTTGTTAGACAAAATACCCACAGTGTTGCCCAATCAGGGGATTTAATCCAGGTCCTCCTGGTCAAAACCTATTTAATCTGACATTAAATCAAAGAGATGATCAACAATTCAATTAGTTCACAAATACCTAAAGGAACAATATGAAAAAAAAAGTCTGACCTATAGTCTGCACCAGATAACGTAGCAATAAAGCACATTGACCCTTCAGAATGCACTGACAGGTACCTGAAAACAAAATAACCAATGTAAATTAAAAATATATATTACAGCTCAAATTTAATACTAAAATAAAACAAATTCATTTTTTAATTAATATCATATTGTTGATTTTCTCATTGTATTCAATGATATAAATTAGAACACTATAGTTCTTGTCACACTAAAACCATTTATTTTATATGTAATGAAATGACATACAACAAATTATGCCTTTTCATAATTATGTAATTTCGAATAAGAAGATTCAAAATATATTAATCTGTTTTTTTTTCTCTGTCCAAAATCACTGCCTTGAAATAAACAAAACCTAAGACATTAATGTTATCTATTACGGCAGACACTCACGGTATGCGGTCCAACATTTTAATGTTGTGATTATTCATTCGTGTTCAAATTACATGCGCTGTATGTGTACGTTCTCGGGTGATTAGTTGAGTTTTGATTTTACATTCAATTTTAATAATTACATTTGTAATATGAGGACTATCTATTTATTTCCGATATGAGGACTTCATTTTGGTGACAGAACCTCATGTTTATGTGTAGGTGATAAAATCAAGCAATCATGAAAATTTTTGTGATTATTTTTTACCCTGTGCCAAAGGCTTGTCATACCTGACTAAACAAATAAAGGTCAGTCTGCTTTATTGCCACATTATCTGGCGTGGACTATACACAGGCTTTGTCACATTCAGTGATGTATGCACACAAGAACTGATAAAGCCAAATTACATTACTACCTCATGCTCCATAGGCATTGGGACTTATATTATTTGACATATTCATTTCAAGTTATTATTGTTGCTTGTATTTTAAATAAAAACTGAGCTATTTTATTTTCAAACAATCTTGTCCAAATAAATATTTTCTAATTAGAAAAAAACCTCATAATAAATAGAACACTATACTGTCATACAATATATGCACAGTGCACAGCTATGTGTCTATCTACTGTGCATATTGCCTTATTGGATAATCTTTCTAATGATTGACATATCATTAAACATGACAACTATTTTTATACGTTATAGACATTCCCCCGAATACTCAAACGCTACTCAACGAACCAAGTTATCTGAGGCCTACTTAATTTTAGCAGGCTTCTTATTTTAAATGGCATTCTCAAACGCACTTTAAAAGATTTGATGGAAAACTCAGCTGAGGAGCAGTTATTTTGCTACAGATTATAAAAAGTTTGTTTTCAATTACAATTTTAATAAATTTGATATTTATGTGTCGTTTCACGCAGTATAACTTTTAAGATGTTAAATATAAATAAATCGAATAACACAATGCGCAGTTTAAAAATGATTTACAATGTTTATAATATGTCTATTAGATTTAATTTTCGTGTGTATTTTATGTATTATGTGCAGATGCTACATAGTAAAAAAAGGAAGTCCGTATAAAAACCATCCTAGGTTTTTAATATGTAGGAATGGCATATTCATTATTAGAAATAGTTTTTTAATTATTATATTCTTAACATTGATGTGATGAGCTTATATTGGCATTATATTGCCACTTGACAGTATGTCAGGGTTGACATTAGCCACTTTGGAAAAAAAAAACAATTCAACAACAATAATATTCATAATTCTTATTTTAGTTTTATCATCAGAAGGAGACATATTTACAAACATTTACAAATGCTAACACAACTGCCATACTACGCACAATACGATGTACTACCGTTGGTTGTTTCCCGTGAAAAATAACCCCCATGACCTTGGGCTATCGGTTGGATAATGGATTGTTTGGTTTCTTTTTGTGTTCGGGTGGATATAATCCCGATTTTAAGGAACATAAATGAAGAACTGTTTCCTTGCTGAGTCGGAATCTTATTTTAAGATAAGATATATTTATTTGTCAAACATTAACATTAAATTATCATTAGCTTCGAAAGCGTTTAATTTCTCTTAATTTCTTACTTTGAAACCATACTCTTCTTCAGGCAATGATGATAGTGAAGAATAAGACGATTTATTAAATCTAAAGAAAATATAATAAGTAGTTATTTCGCAATAAAATTATTAAAGATTTGAACGTAAATATTTGAGACTAGTCTGAAGCACTCTCAAATTGATCTCGATTAACAGCCATATGAGGAGGCCTTACATAGCTGTCAAACTTTAAGCAGTGTTTGTGAATACCGTTTGAATCAATAAGCGGACCTTAAACTGAGTCGCCTTAAATTTAAGGTTAGGAGATAAGTGACGTTTCAGTATACCATAACGAATGCTTAAATCCGTAAGGCCATCTCGAATATTTAAGTAGCGTTTGAGTATTCGGGCGCTAGAGTCATACTTTAAAATTAAATTAAAATCACCAATGATATGTTTACAGAACTCAATAAACTTGTTGTGTATCACAAACAGATTTTGGCCTTATATCAGCATAAACTAAAGGTTATCTCTTGGATATAATATCAGTATGTGTTTTCTCTGCAATGTGATCAGTTTACTAGTTTAAAGGCAACAAAATAATTGGAAATACAGTTTAGAAAATATGTAAGTGGTTAGTTTTTATCCTACTTATCCTACTAATATTATAAAGGCGAAAGTTTGTTAGTATGTATGGATGTCTAGATGTATGGATGTTTGTTACTCTTTCACCCAAAAACTACTGAACAGATTTCGGTGAAATTTGGCACACGGGTAGATCATGTCCTGGATTAACACATAGGCTACATTTTATCCCAGGAAAATATAAAGTGGGGCTTGTATCCCGGAAAAACTTTTTAACGCGGGCGGGGCCGCGAACAAAATCTAGTATTCACATATAAAATACACCTTTCCTGTTGGAAATTTGAAATATGTATTTGAAATGTGTAGTATGTTGTATTATGAGAATGATATGTGATTGGTGGTAATACACATAATATAAGAGATTAAGTAAAGCTATTCTAAGTTATTTATTGTATATGACGGAGGAGAAGGTCTAGAACTCTTTAAAAAGAGGTGACTTCAGCTTCTGCCGACGTCACAGGGTTCCACCTCATCATCATAACCCATGATGTGAGAGTAAAATTCCAAATTGTTGTTCATCCTTTATTTCTGGATGTTCCAAACTTAGTTTCGGAGCTCCGAACAGTTGGGAGTCTGACAAGAGACTGACTATTTCAAATGCGAGGCGCCCTATTTATACCAACGATTTGACATTCCGACTAGTTTTTTGCACGATTATTATTTCAAAATACCCGCCGCTCCGACACGGCCATTCTGATAGGCGGTGCGTGCTCTGCACCAGCCTGACGATTGTTACTCGTGGAAAGCCTCGTCGACAACTCGTGGAAAGGCTAGTCGACAACTCGTGGAAGGCTAGTCGACAACTCGTGGAAGGCTAGTCGACAACTCGTGGATGCCTCGTGGAATATCTCGTGGAAACGACATGGTAACCTCGTGGGATCCCCACATAATCCTTGAGGAAACCTCGTAGAAATCTGCAAATAGGAAAATAACACAGCAGCATCACATAGTTCGGCTCATTCTGACCCCAGATCAAGACCAAACCTTTATCAACCAAGGAGCCATTTTCCTTAAAAATTAAGGTAGTTTGTTAGCATATGGTTTAGTGATGTGATTAATGGTTAAAAAATATTAATGGTTAATAGTTAAACATTAAAAAAAAATAACGTGTTAAATTAATAGTTAATTTATAACGGTCAAGAAGTAAGGAGTTACGTGAAAAGCATTAGCGATAACATGTTCAACACGTGTCTTGCGTCGTTTATTTTAATTATGTTAAATTTTTTAACATTGAACCAATAACCAACAGGTTAATTTTTTTTCACAATAACAGTCACATCGAAATAAACATTTTCTAATTATTACGTATTCATGAACATTTGTGTTCAAAGAAGTATCCATTTTGACGTCAATTGTTCTTAAAACAAAGGAATTCAAAATGGCGGCCACTTTTTTCAATTCTAACATTGTATCCATCTTTTGTACGTAAAGCCATGCCCAGATATCGATTTTGAGGTGGATTGGCCGTAAAACAAAAAAATTCAAAATGGCGGCCACTTTTTTCAATTCTAACATTGGATCCGTCTTTTGTATCTAAAGGCCTGCCCAGATATCGATTTTGAGATCGATTGGCCTTAAAACAAAGAAATTAAAAATGGCGGCCACTTTTTTCAATTCCAACATTGGATCCGTCTTTTGTACCTACAGGCCTGCCCAGATATCGATTTTGAGGTGGATTGGCTTTAAAACAAAGAAATTCAAAATGGCGGCCACTTTTTTCAATTCTAACATTGGATCCGTCTTTTGTACCTACAGGCCTGCCCAGATATCGATTTTGAGGCGGATTGGCCTTAAAACAAAGAAATTCAAAATGGCGGCCACTTTTTTCAATTCTAACATTGGATCCGTCTTTTGTACCTACAGGCCTGCCCAGATATCGATTTTGAGGTGGATTGGCCTTAAAACAAAGAAATTCAAAATGCCGGCCACTTTTTCAATTCTAACATTGGATCCGTCTTTTGTACCTACAGGCCTGCCCAGATATCGATTTTGAGGTGGATTGGCCTTAAAACAAAGAAATTCAAAATGGCGGCCACTTTTTCAATTCCGACATTGGATCACTCTTTGGTAACTAGAGTTAAACACAGATACCGATTTTGAGGTCAATTGGCCTTAAAACAAAGAAATTCAAAATGGAGGCCACTGTTTTCGATTCCGTCATTCGATCAGTCTTTGGTAATTAAAGTTATATCCAAATACCGATTTCGAGGTCAATTGGCCTTAAAACAAAGAAATTCAAAATGGCGGCCACTTTTTTCGATTCCGACATTGAATCAGTCTTTGCTAACTAAAGTTACATCCAGATACCGATTTTGAGGTCAATTGGCCTTAAAACAAAGAAATTCAAAATGGCGGCCACTTTTTCCAATTCTGACATTGGATCAGTCTTTGGTAATTAAAGTTATACCCACATACCGATTTTGAGGTCAATAGACCTTAAAACAAAGAAATTCAAAATGGCGGCCACTTTTATCAATTCTGACGTTACCTAAATAAAATTATTTTCGCAATCATTGCAAGTGGCGATTTTATTGTTCACAAATCACGACAAGGCATAATTTAAGTCTTAGCTAAAGAAAAAATATCATTTTGGTGCTTATTAGTAGTATTACATTTCATTTAATAAATAGCCTATAGAGGCGTTATTAGCATTTTTCTATGATTAACAGTTATCAAGTTTAGTTGAATGATAAATTAACAGATGGCATTAACTGCCTCAGCAGTCCGTTCATTAGTTTAAACGTTTAATGAATATTGCAATAGTAGTTAATAGAATTAACAGCTATTTTTTTATAATGAGTTAAATTAACAGTTATAACGTTTAACGATCACCTCTAATATGGTTATTGTTGCTGCAACAGTACACAAAGACATCTCAAGTGTACTGCCTTATTAATTTAGAATCTGTGGTGTGTACGTGTCTACCCATGGTTCCACAAGGCGTCCCTATGGTATCTCAGGGTTCACTTGTGGATGCATCAAGGATCCGTGGTTAGCTCAAGGGTAACACATAGGTTAGCTCAGAGGTACCACTCTCGAGACATTTTAATCTTATTTTTTTTTTATGGTTATTGTTGCTGCAACAGTATCCAAATATATCCTAAGTATACTGCCTTAATTTAGAATCTGTGGTGTGTACGTGTCTACCCATGGTTCCACAAGGCATCCCTACGGTATCTCAGGGTTCACTTGTGGATGCATCAAGGATCCGTGGTTAGCTCAAGGGTAACACATGGGTTAGCTCAGAGGTACCACTCTCCCGCCCTGTGGATTGGGGGCGTTTGGAGAATTCCACCACGGTATCCCCTGCCTGTCGTAAAAGGCGACTAATAGGGGCCACCGGGGGTCACGGGCGGGCGGCAGTGGGCTGTCCGTCATTACACAATATTGTTGTGACCCCCGTGATGGACGGCAGCGTGGCTGGTTGGCCTCACGCTGCCGTAGACGCTGAGAGCGTCCTTCGGTGCGCGGGGGCATCTGAGCCCCCCATAACAGGAGACGGGCCGCATCAGGCGGCACTGCGCAGGGGCGGTTGCGGACGACAACTTAGACACTTTGATCTTGGGCAACCCGCAGCCGTCCCTAATGCGCCGAAGAAGGCCACCGCGGAGTTTTAGTTGGTATGCCGTGCGGTGTACATAGGTTAGGGACTCGGCCCGGCGGTCGCCCGATGTTTTCCATCTCTCCGGGCGGCTCAACGCCGGGTCGTAAGGCACGGTGACCCCAACACAACCGCTCGGTCGCCCCCCTTGAAGGCCGGGCGGTAGTGGTAACGCACTTTTTCCGTGAAACAAAAAAAAAAAAAAAAAAAGAGGTACCACTCTCCAGACATTTTATTCTTGTTAATTATTATTTTATTATAGTTGAAGATGTCGTGAAAAAAAATAATGAATTATGACTCACCGGTTTTCATTCGATAACGTGTGTGCGTCGTCGTGAGTTATCTGAACTGGCTGACCAGTTTCGGAGGTTCTCGTATGGTCTCGGAGGTTCTCGTAGGGTCTCGGAGGTTCTCGTAGGGTCTCGAAGGTTCTCGTAGGGTCTCGGAGGCTCTCGTAGGGTCTCGGAGGTTCTCGGAGGTTCTCGTAGGGTCTCGGAGGTTCCTGGGGATAATAAGGGTAATAAAAAGACTAGACTATTGCCATGCATAATAAGGGTAATAAAAATATTAACATTTAATGTCATCAAAATTATAGGTATTATATATAACTATAAGTACTTTGTTTATTTTTGTCCAACAAGCCAGGCCATATTCATATTTTACAACTGATTAAGCATAAGTATAATGTCAGTCATGTTTTTTATAAAATCGATAATACTTTCGCTTGGCGCTTGCCTTCATACATTGTTGTATTGTATGTATTTATGTCCATGTGTAACTCCAACTCCGAGTTGTATTTATCATAGCCCTTTTCCTTATGGTCATAAGGCATTAGCTGTTTGATCTCATGCTCAAGATCTTAAATGACTTTAAAATTTTATGTTAGCCCTCTTATTTCATAGTATCTCTAGAGATATATTGCATATACTTTTCGCCGTTATTCCGTCCCATGATGTGATAGGTGGCGAGCCTATCGCCATATCGGCACAAAGTCCAGACTCCGAGCTAATACTGAATATAAAAACTCAATATCATTTTGCCCGACTCGGGAATCGAACCTCAGCATTGCAGTCGTATCATAATACAACTACGCCACCGAGGTGGCGCGGTATATCAGATTGAAGCTATTTTTTTTGCTTATTATGATATACGGTTGCTTAATTAACCTGTTCGCAAATAAGCGTTGCTGGCTGTTAAAGATGGAAAATATTTAAGGTAGAGTGAAATGGAGTTAGGGCGTAACATCACTAGTCAGACGAGGATAGCGATTGCCAGCTGTACGACGCTATAAGGAGCTCCATAACGCGAATGACCTTACGCATTTGCCTCTGCCTTACCGCTCAGGACTAGTCGTACCTACACTCTCCTTATATCTTCACATCCATTGTTGCATCAATTTTGACCATCTAGTGACAATTAGGAAACAACATTCGGTGACTATAGCGGTTTTACGCCTTTTTTTTCCGGGGAAAAACGCATTATCGCTACCACCACTGGGTGAGTGGAACGGTTATGTTGGCTTCGCACAGTCTTACACAGCACAGCCCAATGTCGACACTCGGGAGTATAGCATCATCCGAGCGAGCATTGGACCGAACACTATGTACACCCTACACCGGCATACCAACCAAAACCCGCGGTGGCCTTCTTCGGCGCATACGAGACGGCCCCGGGGTATCTTGTTGCACTGAGATAGCTGCACGGGACCGTCCCTGCGCAATGCCGTTACGGCCCCTCTCTATACAAGGGGGCTAAGATGCCCCCACACTCTAAAGGACGCCTCTGGCATCTACGACAGCGGGAGTCCGACGGACTGTCAACCACCTCGGAGTCGCTTAAATTGGACTGAGCAACCCCCCGCTGCTCGCCCCGCGACTCTTTCATAGCCCCCTATAGTCGCCTCTTACGACAGGCAGGGGATGCCGTGGTGGAACTCTCATATGCCCCAGACCACAGAGCACAGCGGTTTCACGCCTTGAACCTGAGAATGTGAGATGCGCCATATTGTTTCCGACAATCACGTGATTCCTAGAACCTCCGGTTACTGATTATAACGCTTCACATGTAACATATCTACCGTGAGAACTAGATAGCGCTTTCTAACGTTTGTAAGCCATCAATCATTTTTTTGTTACTGTTGTAGGTAGGTACTATTGAGTTTATTCGTAGTGTTGACATTCCTGCAATTTAATAAGTGATTAAAACATCACTGAGAATTAACATGTTAGTTTAATGGCATCTCACTTGGGCTGTTATTCATAAGGGTTTGAATAAGAATCTGATATAGGATAAAACAGCAAGCGCAGCTGAGTCTAACCTATTAACACCATCTGTGAAAAGTGACATTTGGTAATAAGTTATTAGTACCAGGAATCGTGGATTACTAACTTATTACTTACTTAAAGATACTTAACATACACCTTGGTTTTCCCTAAATTTGTCGTCATTTTTTTTTAGTCTCAGTCGTTCTAACGATCCCTCTGACATATGAGTGCATGTTCGTTAGTTCTCCCTAACTATCGGGTCATTGACTTGGTCGTTTGCTGCGCTAATGACATGACGAGGGTTTTGCATTTGTAAGTTCGAAATGACTATACAATATAACTCAATAGCTGGTGCAGATTATTGACCATTATATTTTATTCTGCATGACATCCAGGAGGATGCCAGTAATCTACCACAAAGTTAAGTAAACTTTCTTGAGTAGGTATATAAGAAAATTTTCAAATCTGCTTAAAAATACGCGTTGGCTAAATATTTTGTTGTTAATCGTCCGTCCCACTGCACAAAGTTGTTTATGTTAAACAATCGATACATGAATAGTAGAATAATCCTTTTCATCATCATCAGCCCGTTGGACTTCACTGCTGGACATAGGCCTCTCCCAAGGTACGCCAGGTAGAGCCCTGTCTGCTGCTTTACGCATCCAGTCGCTACCGGCCCTTTTATGCAAGTCGTCCCGCCATCTCATCAGAGGGCGTCCCACGCTACGTTTTATCCAATCCTGTTATCTAGATATAATTACATCGATTTGCGTATCTGAATCGTCTTTTCTACTTATCGCGCAAAGGAAACTAGAATTGCACTCATCAATCTTATATCCTGGTATTGATACTAGCATGTATAGGTTTCCGATAAGCTACTGTAGTATAGGTGTCGCGGAACCTTCCTGTGATAATATAGAGGAGGCGGTCGTTGCAAGGGTGGGCGCCAGTAACGTGCGCCGCCCACTTTGTTCGCCACTAGCCCCTCTCCTCCCCTCACCCCTTGTACCCCGCATTCCGCGCCCCGCGTTTAGGTGGCTCGATCAGTCGCACGCCACCCGTTTTCAGAGTAAACCGCGTCCGCGTCATGCCGAATAACCCGCCAGCGCTTCATCACATGAATTTTGTACTCCTTTGGTTCGTTGCATTGAAGCATGGACCACTTTAGATGCTTTTTTGCACATCATTATTCATTAATCACGGATTTTATCACAGTAGACTTCATAATTGCATCATGTTTAGATTTTTATGTTCATTATTTTCATATTGTGGAAATGACAAGTTCAATAAATTGTTGTTAAGCCAGATCACACTTTAGATTTCTGATTGCTGAGGCCAACTTGCCACTCAGAACGCGATGGTATAGGTGTCGTAGATAATATTATGTTGAGTAGCTTTTTGATTTAGGACTGATTTTTCAATCTTCATATTAATTCCATCGAACGAATAATTTTGTCATTTTGAGGTCAAAATTATATGAGGATGTGTCAAAAGGGCAAAGCTATTTATCCGATAAAAGTTGTCTCAGGATTGTAAATTGAAATCACGTAAGAAAATAATACTTATATTGTTACTCCAAACTTAAAAAACTAATTAAAAAAATAATAATGTAGTTATAATAGTCACTTTATTATAATTTAATATTTTGCTGCTGTTAATTTATGTAATGATTTCTTTGTATCTTTAAAATATTTTAGTAATGTTTTATGTTTGCGCTCAAAAATGTATTTCTAATCGGCGTTTAAGTATTATAATAATGGTGAATGCCTTATCTAATGTATAGTTATCTAATTTTTGTCAATAATTACCAAAATATAAAATGTCAATCTCAAGCGATAGAATGTTTTCTACAATCAGCTGTTAGCTGATTGTTGTTCCCACGTTGGGCGCCACTGTGTAGCGATAGCGAGCAGGCGCGCTGTAGTCACAAGGTCGTTCGTATCGAACGGCGCTGCTGAAATCAACAACAAATCGTAATTTCTTAATTGTAGCACATTTACTGTCTAAAATTCGTCTCTTGTACAGATATTAAAACAATCTTACAATGCTCGTATCTTAATATTAGTAATAAACCGTACATTTTAATGAAAATGCAAAATATACATTTATGATATGTTTTATCTATAAAATAAAAGTTCTAAACAACAATCATCTCTAGCCTTTAATTTTAATTAAGTCATAATATCTTCACTAAAATTACGAGGTTTTATCGCCATAATGACTGAGACGCCGTGTCTCATTCAAGCTTATAGCATTCCACTTTTAATGTTCAATAATATAGTGAATACACATGTAAATTTAGTTAAGTTCGTATTTATAATACATTATATAAGGTTAAATAAAATTAAATGTATGACAATAAAAAAAAAAAAATAACCTATATAAAAAACTAATTTGGGATATTTATTTAAAAATATATATTTATATCAATACATACTTGATTGTTTCTTTTAACCTGCAATAAGAAGACAGTTTTAAATGCAAAAGCTTTTCATCGTGGGCTCAACTAAATTTAATAAACGCTTTCCAATTGGAAAGGTAAACGTAGGCAATATAAAAGCAGGGATCGCTTAGGTCGCGGAGGGTGAAGGTTCTACGGAAATTAACATGTCTACACGCCGAAAACTAAACGAGGCCAGTGCCTACAGGCTTCAGGCTACAGGCTACACTCACACATACATGACATATACATTCGACCGGCAATTGCATTTTTCTAACTAAATCATTATCTTTTAGTGACATTGTTTAGTGAGGGCCTACGTTTATGATGATATATGATGACACACATAAATATCCAGGATCCGTATAACCTAGGTCGCTATGGCTCGTTACCAAGGTTACAAATGGTTGCGATCAGCTGGACTTACGTAAGGTGAGTTGTGACGCGGGGGTGTTGGGGGGTGCGCGGGCTCTGGCAGTTAGGGCCGATCGATAGTATACCCGCTTTCGTCTTGCTGTTACCCCGCTTATTTTAGTGTGTTCACACTAAAGTTTCTTAGCCCTTCTATGCCACGTGGATATCACTGGTATGTTCATATTTTTTTAATGCCAGGTTGAACAATACCAGGTTGGTTACTTACATAATTATACCTGGTTTTAATGAAAAATATCTACTACTTATGAAGTATGTATTCATATCCGTGGGTCTATTAAAAAATATCGTTTAAGTCTGTGTATGACATATAATTAGCAAAATTAGCATGATCCTTTTAGTAGCATTATGCCGTGAGATTGGCCGAAACTGAAGTATGTGGCCGATAGTGTAATAGGCTAGATGAAGGATATTTTAGCTCGGCGAAGTTTGTACTTCCATTTGTTTATAGTTCCATAATGTGCTTAGTTGCGAAAAATTTACGTTTGTAACCCATGTGATGTTGCTTTTGTATTTCCAAAATGTTAATACGCTCTATGTAGATGCACATTGTATTCGTATCGCACACAACAATATACATCCTCTGCCCTAGATATCAAGACAAGATAGTTAGGAGATTACAAGATAGTTTTGGTCTCAAGTCTACCTTACCTAGGATGATGGGGATCCAACACATACCACTATTTCCACATCCAGTCCATCTTCCGTTGTACGAGCGGTATTTAAAATATTTGACGTGGCTATAATCTTCTTCAACCACATTTCTACGGGGGTGTATAATTTTAGTTGTTTTAAACTGTAGGTAACCTCAAAATAACATTACACTATACTACATATACTAGTTGTATGCCTGCTAGAATTTTATCAGTAACTCGTTTAGAGGAACATTTTGCTTAAATAATTTCGTAGTATTAACCTTATGTGTGCAAATCTGAATCAAATATTGCATTCTTCTGCACTCATCGGCTTAAACTTTAAGCTGTGCAGTCTGTTAATTAGTCAGTCTTCATAATTGTATCTGGTGTATTTTAGTAAAACTACCTAACATTATTAAATATTATTAGCTTATAAAACCGTTACATGAAACCTAATACAGCTGGCGAAATGTGGCTGAGGTACACTTATTCCTACCCTTGAAAAAAGGAAAAGTTGTAATACTGTGTTTTATGTTTAAAACTATAGTAAATTGCTGTTATTATGTCGTGTAATACACCTATGGAGTAATTTCACATGTGTAATTTTAATGAATTTAAATTTTATAGTGTCTTTATGCACTTTATTACTAAGGTATTAACCCTAAACGTATGGACGTTTTTAGTAAAACCATAATTAGCGTCGGCCTGCATTACAGTTGTGTGCATGAATTCCGACTGCTCATAATATTTTAATAACAGGGAATTTATTTCTAACATTTAAGAAGCTTGTGTGAATTTGTTCAGTTTTATTATAGTTATACTACATCAGTTATAATCATTATGATTTCTAGGGAAATATTCAAAAACGTTTTAGAGCTCCTGCTAACATTAAGTCTCCTATCACGAGTGACAAATTGCGAGCAAATATACAGCGAGGCAAAAGCGCAGCAGACTCGCCGCGATTACGCAGCGAGCGCGCAACAACATATAGTAGGGACGCAACGCGTTTTGGACAATCTCTAAATAATTGATTTCGACGAGGAAACATTGCTGTTTACTTTATTATTTGGAAGATCTCCTGACACAAAATTACTTAAGCCATTAATACACACATTTAAGAATTAGAATTACCTGTTTCACGTGAACAAAAGCTTGAAATTATTATAAGGTAAAGTATGGTAGGTACTAGGTTCTACGCACAACAGTGTACGAAATGACATCGATGGCGCTATTCGTGGCGAAGCCATTGCGCACTCGCGGCGTGTTCGCTGCACGCTCGCTGCGAAGTCTCGGCGACCTTGCTGAGCTCTCGTCCCACTATGAAATTGTTCTTAATTAGCTAGTGTGATAAGGCTGTTACTCAGATTTAGCGACCGTGAGAAAGACGATAATGCAGATAGTAGCCGCTGTCGTAAACGCCAAAGGAGTCCTTTGGGAGTTCAGGGCATCATTAACCCTTTTTTTTTTCGCGGGGAAAAACGCATTATCGCTACCACCACTGGGGGGTGAGCGGAACGGTTATGTTGGTTTCACGGCCAGTCTTACGGCCCAACGTCGACGTCGCTTACATTGGAGTAGTTGAGCGAGCAGACCCCCACTGCCCGCGACTCTCACTTACCCCATTTAGTCGCCTCTTACGACAGGCAGGTGATGCCGTGGCGAAATTCTTTAGATGCACCCGGATCACAGGGCACGACATCATTAACCCTCACGCAGAGAGAAGGGCCGCAAAGCCTAATCGCGCAGGGACAGTCCTATGCAGTTATCTTAGTGCAACACGATATCTCGTGGGCCTCAGATATACGCCGAAGGTCACCGCGAGTGTTGATAGGCATACTGGTGTAGAGTGTATATAGTTTTAGGATCTCTGCCCAATGCTCGCTTGGGAGATGCCATGTCCCCGAGCGTCGAATGCCGATATTGGGTCGTACGATGATGTCATGCTGCCAGCATAATATTAGTTTTTGACATAAATATCACATGAATAGGATTTCCAAGTACGTGGGATTTGGGCTAGTATTTTCTTCCATAATACTTGCTATAAAGGCTGTTAATGTATCCGTGATTATATTGGTTTTGTAGGTGTTTCTGGGCTGTCAAGTGACGGAATTGGTTGTTTGCCGGCCTATTTTTAACCCCCGACAAAAAAGAGGGGTGTTATAAGTTTAGGGTGTGTATCTGTGTATCTGTATGTCTGTCTGTGGCATCGTAGCTCTCAAACGAATGGACCGATTTGGACGCGGTTTTTTTTGTTTGAAAGCTGATGTGACTGCGATGGTTCTTAGCTATAATTTATGAAGATCTGTTCAGGCGTTTGAGGATTATCAGCTCATTTGCAACTTAAAAAATCCGATTGACTTTAAATTTGGTGTACTGTGACATTCAATATATTTGTAAACATGAGCTGATGCTGCGGCATCAAGTAGTCTGCGGGATACCCAACTCCTAAGCAACTTATAGCAGATATAGTGTGTTTGAGCTCATAAGGATGGGCTCAACGAGTAGGTGATAGACAGTTGATTATCAAGGCCCCAGGATGGAGAATAAAGTAATTTAAAAAGTTTGAAATAAAAATTAAATTAAAATTTAAACAACCCCCGACACAAAAAAGCTATAAAAAGTAAAATAATAATAGTGTCTTTGTCGTTTAAGTACCTAGTAATATTTTGACACAAGCGTCCTCACGTCGGGGGACCGAACTCCGGACCAGGGAGATGAAAATACTTCTTTAGCGGTCCCTCGACGCGACGACGGTTGGGTCAAAATATTACTAGGTATTTAAACGACAAAGACACTATTATTATTTTACTTTTTATAGCTTTTTTGTGTCGGGGGTTGTTTAAATTTTAATTTAATTTTTATATAAAATTAAGAGGTGTTGAAAATACTAATTTTCGACCTAGAGTCACCAAGAATGTGTGAAGGGACGGAAGTAATTTATTTTTCGCACGTTGTTGACCCTGCATATATTCCTACGCACGTCTACCCTTAAAGGACCTTAGGACATGATATTAGCTATTCCGTACGCTTTCTAAAATCACGTTTATCTTAGAAATGTAAACAAAGTAACGTGACGTACTCTAACCTGACTTCAACACATTATTTCGTGTTTATGGTAGAACGAAATAGGGATGCTATATGTATAACGTTAATGCAGTTAGTTTCGTTGTTCACAACAAAAGTGATCGTTTTCATAATGACTGAAATAAACGTGACTCAAAAACGATGTAGGAATTAGAATAATGTGACACAATGTAAGATTATAAAACATAAAAGTAAATTTTCAACGCTAAATACCGACGCTTATAGATGTTACATTTGCTTGTTAATATATCACACGCGCGCCTTATATATAATTATATTATATTCATTCATTTTTCATTTTTACTAGCACAAAACTAACAGGCGTTATTACTTTTTATTATTACACGATAATTATAATCTCTAAAATCTATTACGATTACAGTTTTAGACTGATATTACGATGGAGGCAACAAACTTTTTTTCAATTTAATAGTTTCAGAAAGGCTTTGTGTTCATTTTTGCCTTTACATATTATTTATTTTTAATTGCAGTTTTATATTTTTATTTGGATTTGTTTGCGATGTTGCTTGACAACGCGATGTGTAAAAATAATGAGCTAAATTTCGATGGAAACGCTTGGCTTTATGTTTATTTACGTGGCTTTGGTGGTTTCTGTTGTGTTGCAGTGCGAGTTTGTAGTGCGCCGGTGCAGTGGTGTGATGTTATTGTGGATGCAAGGCTGCTAGTGAGTGATGTCCCCGGTGCGGCCGCCACCGCCGTCGGTGCCGGCGGGCGCGGGCACGCTCCCGCCCGGCCCGGGGCCATCGCGGCAACGCTCTCTCAAAGATCGACTCAGAGAAGGAATCACCGGACCGTTTCATTGGCAGTGAGTTTTTATTACTACACAATACAGTGTGCACACGACACACTGACACTTTCGCTAGTATACCTATAGATACATAATTAATGCTTTTGGCAAGGAAGTCGCGGCTTTTATTGCAGTTTTGCGGAATGTGGTTTGCACGTATAACAAAATCGGTTGCATGGTATATAAATAATATATTTTATTATACGCATATGTGGCGTTTTATGACATTTTTGTCAGAACTTATAATTTAAACGTACATTTAGATCGAAGCTTTAATAGCTGTTCGGTGAAGTTAATTTCGGTCTGAGCTGGCATTATTGCAAATGACCATGTGCAGTATAAATTCATCGTGAAAATAACCGACATGCTTGCAGATATAATATTGTAAATAACGACGTATGTTAACTGATTTCAAATTTTTCATTACCTTTTGGGTACTGTCTTCAATTTAACATGAACCGTGTTTTTTTCATGCCGGTGAAAGTGATCCTCCATTAATATTGTGCAGAAATTTATCCGTTTGACATACCATAAAGGGAATTATTGTTTTATTTTTCTCGTATAAATTGACGTTCTTTTTATGAAATACTAGCTTTTGCCCGCGATTCCGCCCGTGTTAATAAGTTTTTCCGTCTAAGAGTACATAAAAACCTTCCTGTTGAATCACTCTATCTATTAAAAAAACCGCATCAAAATCCGTTGCGTAGTTTTAAAGATTTAAGCATACATAGGGACAGACAGCGGAAAGCGACTTAGTTTTATACTATGTTAAAAGATTTATCAGCGTGATCAGAATAATGAACGTAAAGTGTTCGTCCTTCGTATACCGTACACAGTACGGTGGCTATGAAGGAAACCGTACGAATGATTTTAATGTT
Organism: Lapara coniferarum; assembly: GCA_949316025.1. Classification (NCBI taxonomy): domain Eukaryota; kingdom Metazoa; phylum Arthropoda; class Insecta; order Lepidoptera; family Sphingidae; genus Lapara; species Lapara coniferarum. The sequence continues at coordinate 14,658,048 of OX438931.1, read as the reverse complement.
TTATTGCTCCCTGGTACAAGGATTCATAATATTATTTTTAGAAACACAAAATGAGTAGCTAAAATGCCACGACGCTATAGAATAGTGTAATCTCTAACTCTGATGTATGGCAAAAAAAGCATGAAAGTAAAATTAAAGCAGCGGAAATGTAAACGTTAAGAAGCATGTGACGGCGATGGACATGTGTGGAGTGACTGGATATAGTGACCAAATTTGAGAAGGGTATGTTGACTCGTAAGCCTCGCTACGGAGGCCGGCGTCCGAATATATAGGGTTTCCCCATTTTAATATATATAAATTACGTGTCACGTTGTTTGTCCGCGATGGACTCCTAAACTACTTAACCAATTTTAATCAAATTTGCACACCGTGTGCAGTTTGATACAACTTGAAAGATGAGATAGCTTACATCTTAATTTATAATCGCAATATTATTTTATTCCAAGTAGTAAACGAAATATTGTGAAATTCAATGGTTTTTCCTTTTTTATTTGACAGCTGATTCAGTTGCGCAGTCCCTGTGGCGGTCACAAAGATAATATTATAATTTCATGTTACCTCCTTTCATTGCATACCGCTGCGCGAGTTAGGATCTTTTTTTTAGATTTCACCAATTTTTTTAGTTTTTTTAGACATGCAAATTTTATTATTCAGTTTTCGACAGTGTTTCTATTTGAATTCGTTTTAATGAGTTCTCTTCATACGATTGTTTTAGAAATTCGTCAGTGTAAAGCTTTGATTATAATTGATTTGCTAGATACTTTAAGGTGAAAAGTGATTTTAAAGAGTTGAGTTCCAACTCGCAATTAGTTGAGATTATCTGTATCATTTAAACGTCAATTTTCGTTTACACAAAAAAGTGTTTTGGAATGTGTGTTTGATTTATCAAGTCTTTTCCATAAGGTACATGGCGGAGGAACATTTGACCAAATCTTAGTCTTTTGTGCCTTCGCAAACTTGGAAAAGGGTTATGATCATGTGCCGAGAAATATAGCTGTGATCAACGTTGTCATTAACGTATGGGACTGAGGGCCGCCTGGTAAGGGCATTGAAGAACTCCAAAGCCTGTATCGGGGTAAGGGGAACAAGAATAGCGATTCGCAATACTGTGCTGTTTGCGACGAAGTGAATGCCGGATTAGCAGAAGAAGCACGAAAGTCGAGTGAATGGGTTGGAAGTGCACTCCTTACACAGTATATTATGTAGAGTTACTATTTCTTATCGCATGGGTATAGTATGATAAGAGAACGAGTTAAATTGAAAGTTGATGTGGTGATTAAAATTGAAAGAAGTATGATGAGATAACTTGGGCACGTGGAGAGGATGGTTGAAAGACGAGTCACGAAAAGTATTTACAGAGCGAATGTGAATGGTACGGATGGAGGGTATGCCCATAATCGGCGAAAATATATGATGAGAACTATGAATGTGGAAGATGTGAAAGAAGTATAGTCATTATCGTGGCATGTCGCGCTCAATAGTCTGCTTCGCTCTGTCTGTGTATGAATATATAACTTTATAATTTCGATTTTTGTGCATAAATTGTTGAGCTTAATTCATTTTGATAATTCATTTAATCTTAGTAAAAAACGAATAAGTTAACATAACATTCATTGATTCTGAAGCGTTACGAAATTCGCCGGGCCAGCTAGTACATCTATAATATATAAGCGGGGTTTGACGGATTAAGATGGTTTAGGCATTAGGAGACGATGGATGACAGGAGATTGACATAGCGGTAATATTAGGCGATTGTGAATGGAAGAGCCGGTAGGGGTCGACCGCACCAAGCTTCGTACGCCGGATATCTGACATTCTTCGTATAGGCCATGTTAAAAATACCCTAAACCAGTGGGACTGCATGAAAAGATTGATGAAGGTGGAGGAAGCGAGAGAAGTATGCCAGAATCGAGCAAAGTGGCGATCCATAGTCTACTCATCTTGATGAGATAGAGGCGTCATACTGTGTAAAATTAATCAGTTAATTATAATGAAAGATTAGAGTCCAAACTCAGATAATCGTTTAAGTATAAATATTCGTAAACGTTCATAAATTATTTTGTTCGCGCTTGAGGCAAAATGCTAAACAGATTTCGATGCAGTTACACTATTATGTAAACTTAAACGTCATTAAATATTACGCATAAGCTAAAAAATACCAGGTGTAAGGGATGATTAATAGAAATAAACCCATGCGGTAGAAATCGCTGGCACAGGTTCAACTATTTTTTTAATAATGAACTGAACAAGTAACTCAATTAATATATTCACAAAAAGGAAGTGTTTGAGGGAAGGCCCTCAAACACTTCCTTTTGTAAATATATTATACACAATATAAGGATATTGTGTATAAAAGTTGAGTACCAGTATATGAGAAACTAGCGGTTCTATAAACTTTATCACTCGGTCTTGGTTTATTATCTCGAGTTCATATCAATATCATGAGGAAACTGTTTCAGATGTTATTGCAGTTTCTACGAGACATTGTAAATTAATACTTGTTTATATAACAAACATAATATAACATTTAGTTGTCAATACCTACCGCTGCACAAATGTATGGTTTTTAAATATTCATACGTGAAATTGGTTGTAAATGTTTGCCTTATTACAATCGAATTTGGTATTCTTCATGCCAAACCCAATGTGACAGTAGATGAGAAAAATTAATGTTAGGTCTGACCCAAAAATAGTACTTAAGCGAAAGAAAATGTGAAGTTCCTAATAATTTTAAGCATTCACGTACGTAATGTTAGTTTCATGAACGCCCATTCAGGCCATATTAAGCGTATACAAAATTATCATGTCTATAACTTTATCAAATACTAAATGAAGAAGATTTATAAAGAACCCATTCGCACACTTTGGTAGCAACAAGAACTACCGGCAGCTTCTTCCATCTGCCCTATCTATCAAGCATGTTGCACTAAGGTTTTAACTTAATGTTACGACCAGCCTCTTGCCTAATCCCTAAAGGCACCCCCTCACGGGAGACAGAAGTCTCTGTCCGTGTGAGGTACGTTTTTTTCTAACGTGGAGTTATTTTTTAAATTTTTTCTCAACTTTAAATTTATAAATTCAGTATATAAAATACGAATTGGTTTCTTTACTCTTATTGGTTGTTTATCATTATACGCGAACCTGAACACCGCATGTTCTGCTACCCAAAATGCTACTCTGTGGGCATAGAATGTGACAAAAACCTGACACGGCTTCGTTTTGTTTTATTGGGATTTGTTGCGACTGACTTGCGAGACTAACACGCGACCGACGTATGTACGTATACTCTTGATGAATCACAAACATAATAAAAATTAAACGACATCGTCTTACGAGTTGCGTCTTTTTGTCAAATTAAGACGTCATATTATTATGCTTGAGCCGCGGAGCAATTTTCAGGATAAGTCAAATAGCTATAATTATTATTCATTCCTATTCATTGATGTATTAAAAAACCATACATCAATGTTCAATTCAAAATCGGCCTAGTTTTCTTTACAAAAAGTAATGATATCCCACCAAAAACATAAATGTAAACAAGGAGAGCCAAGTTCAATACAAAAATTATGCTTGGCTGTGGACTTCGCCCCAAAAAGAATGGAGATCTAAATGAGTGCCAAGTTCTATGCAAAATCCAAATATGTATTTATAGGAACAAAATAACATTATGAACAAGTACTAAACTCTATTTCTTTGCTTTATTGGATACCTATAACAGTTGCTGTTATTTAAAAATGTGAGATCTTAAAGTAGGTTAGATTTGGTTAGATTTGACTTGACCAGTTTTTATCAGAATTTAAATATATAGATATATGTTGAATAACTTTATAAAATGACTGATGTAATGAAAACTGGCCAAGTCAAATCTAACCTACGTTAAGATCACATTCTTAAATAATAAATAAATGATCACATTTTCCAATAAAGCAAAGAAATAGAGCTTAGTACTTGTTCATAATGTTATTTTGTTCCTATAAATACGTATTTGGATTTTGCATAGAACTTGGCACTCATATTTTAGATCTCCATTCTTTTTGAGGCGAAGCCCACAAGTCAAGCATAATTTTTGTATTGAACTTCGCTCTCCTTGTTTACATTTATATTTTTGGTGGGATACGTATATTTGGAGTCGGTGCCTAATTTAAATTGAGCAATGTTTTCGTATATTTGATCTTGTATTTCCTTGGCTTATCTGGCAATTTTAATTAGGCATCGACTCCAAATATACGTATATACTAAGCGAATATAAAGTTGAATTATTTTTTGGTTTGCAGTGGTTTTGAAGTCGGTTTATTTTTTTTAATATAGCCGTATATTCAAAAATATATTCAGTCGCAAAAAGAATTCGTGAAATCTTGGCATTACAAAAATGGAAAGTCAACACGGCGTCTATTGGACAATAGTCTAAAGAATACAAATGATTGTTAAGTTAAACATTGTTCATTTTTGAGAAGTTGTGGTATTGGCGGTATTGTATTAGCGGCAGCGAGGCGCGCAGTAGCTATAGATAATATGTTGTTTGTTCCGCGCTAGTCTTGCCTTCCCGCACTGTTACGACTCACAACGAATTCAATTTGCCAGCACAGTCGGGGATGTGCAATATGTGCCGTGTACCAAGGTACGGCAGATTAGCTGCTTGTAGCCGTCACATTATGTTCTCTCGCCGTGGAATAATACCATTTAAGGCAATTTATCATTTGCCAGACGACCTTCACTTCCATTATGCGTTCGCCTTGCCAATTAGCTCTCTTATTCAACCATTTACAAAGTGAATTTGAATTTTTGACATCGCAATGTTACAAATTCACGCTTGTGTCATCGAAGAAGGAGGCAGAGGTGGAGTTAGTATTAGTGCGCCTTAATCAACGTAAATTCGCCCCAAAGTATGAATAGTCAATAGAGGAAAAGTTGCCTTTTTTTCGCGGATGAAGTGTTTATAAATGCAGCCCAGATTTCGTGGTGAGTGGGGGGCGGAGGGTGTGTGTTGTGTTTACCTTGCCTTACGACCCAGTGTTGAGCCACCCGGAGAGATGGAAAACACCAGGCGACTCCTAGGTCGAGTCCATAACCTATGTACAACGCACGGCATGCCAACCAAAACTTTTTTTTTATTTATTTTTTTATTTAATTCCCAAAAAATTCCGCGGTGGCCATCTTCGGCGCACTAGGGACGGCTGCGGGCTTCCTTCGAAGGAAGTGTCTAAGTTGTCCGCAACCGCCCGTGCGCGGTGCCGCCTAGCGCGGCCCGTCTTCTGTTGTGGGGCGGCGGGGGCCCAGAAGACCCCGCGTACCGTAGGATGCCCTCGGCGTCAACCGCAGCGTGAGGCCTACCTGCAAAGGGCCCTTTACCCCTGCAGCTCGAGTGACGAAATCTTCCGATTCATAATTATGTATTATCTTAGATAATTTACGTGTACCATAACTCTTAGCATTTTAGCGGCGAAGGATCGTCGCCGCTGTTAAGGAACAGATGGTTGCGTTCCTCTATGGAAACGAAAGATTTCCAGTCAGGCAGATGTTGCGCCGGACCGGCCGCGGCCCCTCCTTGCTCGGAGTGGGTATACATGTTTCGTACCGCTCTAATTCTGCTACCGCAACTCAGAATTGAGTGTCTCTATCTAGTGGTATTGTTGGGCGTTATTTCTTGTTTATCAATTCCGCTTTGATAGATGAGTGCTTGGGAGTGTCCTATCTCTGTTCTGTGGGGGTGTCGACTAGTCGACACTGTTGACTCGTGACAGATGGCGACTTTATCTCGTACTTCCGGTGTGTTTGACGAGATGGCGCTGTATGCTAATTTGTGTGCCGCCACAATATAAACACAGTTTAATAGTAGTGTTTAGTCAAGCTGTCACATAAATTGACTACTTACACCAGAAATTAATAGTGGTAGAGTAGAAAAGGGCAAGATGAAAGGTTTAACTTTATGAATTAATATGATATAAAATATTTAAAACAACATAATATTAAGTTTAATTAACGTACATAAACACACACATCTACGCCTTTTATCCCCGAAGGGATAGGCAGAGGTGCAATTAGTGTACCCACTTTTCGCCGTGCGTATTCCGTTCCATGATATGGTAGGGGTCGAGCCTATCGGGCACGAATTCCAGACCCCGGACTGATACTGAATAGAAAACCTAATCTCACTTTGCCCGACCCGGTGATCAAAACCGAGACCTCAGCATTGCTGTCTTACCATAATACAACTGCGCCACCGAAGCAGTTATAATTAATAATGAGTACAAAATCAGATAGGACTCACGAAATAATAAAATAAAAGTAAAAAAAAACTTTAAAACAAGCTTTTATTAAAATGCTCTAAAAAGAAAAAAAAATAACTTTAAATTAAATCAAACTTTGTTTAATACTATGTAGAGATATTAGCTTGTCGCGAGATTTACTTTTGACAAGATTAAGTTATATATTTATTGCATTATACATATACACAATTAAATCTCGCGACAAGCTTTTATCTTAATAGTATTAAACAAAGTTTGATTCAATTTAATGTTTATTTTTTCTTTTGAGAGCATTTAAATAAAAGCTTGTTTTTATTATTTCTTTTTACTTTTGATTTATTTTTTACTTTTTAGTTATTTTTCGAGTTATTCTCAGCAAGGCCTTTCATTTGATACCCATATTATAGGAGGAGGAGCGGCGATAGCCTAGTTGGGAGCGGAACGAACTGCCGAGACGAATGTTCAAATGGTTCGAAACCCAAGGACATGTACCTCTGACTTTTCTAAAAAAAGTTATGTGTGTATTCTTTGTGAATTATCGGTTGCTTTAACGGTGAAGGAAAACATCGTGAGGAATCCTCCATATGTGAGAAGTTCTCTATAAGGCTTTCGAAGGTATGTGAAGTCTGTCAACCCACACTAGGGTAACGTGGTGGACTAAGGCATAAAACCCTCTCAGTTATAGAGGAGGCCCGTGCTCGGCAGTGGGTAGTATATAATACAGTGCTGATATGGTATGGTATTATAGGAGTGCGTAAACAATAACTAGTCCGCTATCTTGGGTCGTCCGCCATATTGGAATTAGAGAGGTCTTTTTATTTTTTGTATTCTTCTCAGCCAATCCTTTCATTTGAATGAACTTTGAAAAAAGAAGTCTTGAGTTTTCATATAAAATGCTAAGAAACTTTTCCCCAACCTAATATAGATTAGGTATTGCTCGCAGCTCTACCCGTGTGAAAGCCTTTTCTCGGAAATCGGAATACAAGTATTTGGCTGCTTCTATAAAAGTAGCCTATATGTTTAGCTAGGTGTTTTCTATTCTAACATCTTGATTAAATTTAATGCAAATTACATAATTATTTACGTACCTATGTTAATATAGGAATTGCTCTACCTGTCATAAAGCAAAACGCACAAAATAATAATATTTCTCTTAAGTGTTTTTCATGTAAACATCGAAACTACGAAAAACTCAACTGTGCGGTACTCAAAGGGGAAAATGATGAAAATTAATTCATGCAGGCAAACTTTGTGCGTTAATAGAAACAGTAGGTATAATTTCACCGTTAATCACATGTTTCTGTATACGTCCGCAAGTAGCGAGTGGGAAGCCGCACAAATATTTGCGTTGTGCAACCCAGAACACTCCCTATCTCGTTTGTGTACACTCCATGTATAGCGAATGTGGACTCCTTATCTGCGGCGCCCAGTGAAGCAGCCTCTGATGCTGGTCTTCCAAATTAAATCTAGGTAGTTTACCGCGCCCATTTATAGTGTTATTTGATTAACACCTTATGACTTGCCTCTTTTACATGTTGCTTGCTTCACCACATAGTAATCTAATGACATTCTTGTATTTTATCTAGTATTTTTTTAATAAGTATTAAGCTTTCTGCTGCTTTATAAAACATATTTTGATATTGATAAATATCCTTTTGGTTCTTCTCAAAATGTTTAACATAACAAAAACTATTAGTTTTGAGGAACATATGTTTGTATTATTTTGGTAACCACGGTTGGTTATTGACGAGACTATCGAATAGTAAATCCAAGTATCAACCATCCGCCCCACCGTATACAATATCTGTTTGTGCAACTCCGTCGTGCATACTCAATGCGTCCTTGGCCGGCATAAAACGTTTATCCGTCACCGAGCCGTTGTGGGATGAGGCAGGAGTCTGTCCTCTACACGACTAACGCCACTGTTCCCCTCCAAACGCTAGTTCCGGAACGTTCTCAGCCTTGCAACTGTTATCCATTGAATGCGGCCTTATTATCTCCGCATTCTTATTTCGCTTGAGTGACAGCGAATTGGAAATCAGAATAATTTCTGAGTTCTGTTTCTAACAGTGAAAGTATAACGTAGAGAATTACTCTAGTACTATAAATGCCAAAGTTTGTGAAGACGTATGTCTGGAAGTTTCGTTGCTTCGATGTTTGCTAGAAGTAGACGCACGCGGGTACCGCTTAATAGATTTGGATGAAATTTGAAACACATGTAGACGAGATTAACTTTTTTTAGGCTACTTTTTCTCCCAAAATAAGTGGTATAATATTAGGTTAGAAAAAAAGTTTATTCGCATTTTATATGAAAACTGCTGCCATCCGATACTCTATCTGGACGGCATCGCGCTTACCATCAGGTGAGGTGCAGTCACTTTGCCGTGCCCGAATAAAAAATAAAAAAAACCCCAGACATCGTTTTTCAAAGTTTATTTACAATTAATTATAATATATAGGTGCCATTTTGTTCAATGACTTTCTGTCATCTTGTAGGTAGTGCCAAAATCCCGTTGCTGTAAAAAATTTGGAACTTCTGATCAAAAAAACGCAACAAGTAGTTTTGGCAGTCCTCTCTTGATGTTAACCTGACACTGCCTAAAGAATCCTGAACAGACCGAAACAGGTAGAAATCTGAAGGTGCAAGATCAGGGCTATATAGTGGATGCATTAAATCTCCCAAAATCTCTTGATTCTTGCTGAGTGGCTAAAGATGTGTGTGGTCTAGCCTTATCGTGATTAAAGACCACACCCTTTCTATTGATCAATTCCGGCCGCTTTCTCTCAACTTCTTTCTTTAATTTCATTAGCTATTGGCAGTTGAGATCCAGTTTCATTACGTCTCAATTAAGAACCGTAAATGAATACACGATTCATTAGGTTTCTTTCAGTCAGCTCCTGTCGCATCTATAGTCCATCTAATCTAAGAGGTACCGTTTGACGTTTCATACTTTTCACGTCGAAACAACTTTGTATAAGCGTAACTCACACAATTTTAAAAACATTTTCCGTAAAACCGTTGAATGTGAAGCTATTTATATTTTATCACAAGATGCACAATTCTTAATCACTAAATTTAAATTCAAATCTTTTAAACAAACCAAAATAACCGTTATATATAATAGACAGCTTTTTTACTAGACGTCATTACAAAGTCATCTAGTTAGGTCCTTTACCGTGGTGTTGCGACTATTCAAACTCATTTGTATACGAATAATCGGTAAAATGTGTGAACAATCGAGCCGTTTTAAATCTAGTTGTCTTTTAGATTTTAATAATACTCATCTTTCAGCTAATAATATACTATCAAACAAAGTAAATAATTAAAATTAAAAATAATGTAAGTCAAAGTAATTTTATAAAACCTTTGTAGGCAAAATCTCTTCTATCCATGTCTTAAAAAAATTTTTTTTTTCATTCTGGCAATACTGCTAGCTATAATCTATGCAGCAAAGGGAATCTATGCATGCAGTCTTTCGCCATCTTGGAAGCTGACTGTGCGCGTCCTTTTTTCCGTTTGTGTTTTTTCATAATTTGTGACTTGGCTATTATTTTTCTGGACTGATCCTTCTTTATTCGTTTACCTTGGCAATCTTTATACTGGACTCCGAACTACGCAAGTGATTATAATGTCCAAAAGAGGACGTACTTTAAACAGCCAGGCTCGTGAATTGGTAGTAAAACTACACGAATATTTCGAGCGTGAGTCTCAAAACGGTGGGCCTCTATTGCCAGTTACACAAGTACGGGATCGTGTCGGTGAAGCACTCGGTATTGGTAACCGCACTGTCGGCAAAATCATGAACGAAAAGTATGGGCCTTCGGGGAGTGAGGATAACGTACTTCACACACCGAAAAAACGAAAAAGAAACAAACCAGTGACATGCATCGATCAATTTGATACTCATGCAATCAGAAACCATATATATGGTTATTTCTCAAGAGGCGAATTTCCAACTTTGGCAAAGTTACGAGTAACTTTGCAAGATGGTGGGTTATACAATGGATGCATAGAGTCATTGAGAACAATCGTAAAAGAATCAATCAGAGAACATTTCCTCGAAACAATGTATACAACCTGAGATTTGCCCGTACAACCAAACTTTTCATCCTTATAATATGTATCATATAGTATAGATATAGCGTGTGTGGGCCTATAAGAATGGTCTCGAATAAGTATTCGAGACCATTCTTATAAGCCCACACATTTGTACCTACCTATTTTGTACCTACTTAGGTATTAGATGGTTGATTATCAAGGCCCCATGATGGAGAATAAAGTTGGAAATAAAAAAATAAATAAGCTTTAAAATAACCTCCGAGACAAAAATTCTCTAAAAAAAATTATTAAAAGTGATTTTGTTTGTCGTTTAAAGAACCTAGTAACATTTTCACCCAAGCGTACTCGCGTCGGAGGACCGCACTCTGGACCATGGAGATGACAATACTTGAAATGAAATGAAATAAATTTATTCGAACCCATAAAATGTTAGACATTATTTAGATTCAGTCAATATTCCAGTTCGGAAAGCAGTCCTCACTAGAGAAGAACGGGCGAGAAACTCTAGTATTGCTCTTTTCAAAATCAGTTCAAGGTATAAAATACAATTAATAATAAAAAAAATACTTCTCTAGCAGTTCCCAGACGCGACGACGCTTGGGCACAGTATACATATCTAAACATTAGAATATCTTTATACAAACGGTCGGAACGCAAGTGATACCTACGCGCGTCGAGTTTGGTACACATTAAAAGTACACAAAACAGTCGGGAGTGCGCCGCGGCTACGAACGAACGGTGTGATGATTTTGTAAGCAATAAGCGTGGATTTTGTGAATATTTGAATTGAATAAGTACAAGTACTTACATAATAACGGTCCGCCGAGACAATGTCCGGAGGTTCGAAACCCAAGGCACACACCTCTGACTTTTCAAAGCTACGTGTGTATTGTTTATCAATTATTGTTCACTTTAACGGTGAAGGAAAACATCTACATATCTGAGAATTGTCCATAAGAATTTCCAGGGTGTGTGAAGTCTGCCAACTCGCACTAGGCCAGCGTAGTGGACTAAAGCCTTAAACCCACCCAGTACTCAGTAGTAGAGGAGGCCCGTGCTCAGCTGTGAGCAGTATACAAGGTTGATTAAACGGTGAGGCTTTATTTCTAGCTACATATGTAATGTACCATATACAAGCTCTACACCAAATTTCAGTTCAATAGGAGGAATAGTTTAGCCACAGTATAGATTTTTTGTGATTGCAAAACTACATCGGGATGTATATCTGCCCTAACAGCTGACCGAGAGTCTAAACATAGTTATCTAAGGTCATGTAAGGTGCGTGACCTTAAATATCAACAAAATTAGGAGACGTTGCCCCTCTATCAGCCAATAATCACGTCAAAGTGAGTCTTAATCTTAGTATAATAAGAACGAAAACACAATAACATTACATCATAACTTTGTAACATAAACAAAGAAGCGATTAATACATACACCTGGGTCATTCTAATCTTCAACAATTCAAAGAACTGTTTCAGTTTTTTTTATGAGTCCCCGTAATTGCTCCGCGACATGAGACGCCTTGCGAAAGCGCCTGCGCCGCTTCCTAGGTGCAATCTTATTAATCCTTACGCGCCATTTTGAGAATATCCAAATATTGCTTTTTGTTTATGTAATAGGACACTAATGTAAATGTATTAAAAAGTAATAGTGTTTATTTATTTCTTTGTTTGATACGAGCGCCGATCTTTTGTTATGTTTGTGTTTGGTTTCTGTAACTTTGTGACAGCGAAAATTTTTAAATTTGTACTTGAGACCCACCCCGAGCTACCTATCTACTTGTATTTGCCGGTCGGCTCATCGGCGATATGAAAGACAACAGAATGCGACGTTGCCGTTTTGTCACGCAGATGACCGCAGGTTAGTGTAAATATTTATAAATGGTGTTTGCGTATTAAATTGATAGAACTTGTTAGAAATAAGTGATTTTCTATTTGTATCTTTATCGAGTTTTTGACCGTTTCGAATCATTTCCGAGCCGATATCGAGTACTCTGTCCATTTTAGTGCCCCTGGATCATAGCAACCTTGTATAATACAGGGCTGGTATTATTATTTTTATATACTTACATAATGGCAAAGAACAATTATTATCGACTATATTATACTGTTTTTGGTTGAATTCTTGTCCACGTTTCCCAAAAGTAAATTCAATTAAACTTTTTATCCGAATGCGGATTTTTATACTATTAAATTTAACAATAAAGCTTTTCGTAAGTCTCAGTTGAGGCGCAAATATTTTTCAGTCTCAAATTTATAAAGGTATTTTTTTTTATTAAATATATTTAATTCTTAGATTTAATTATAATACTATAGACGGGCAGCACTATCGTGTGTTTTCGTACCGCGCGACTGTAGGTAATTATTTCAAGGACACGACTGAGTCAGAGTACTTTTCGATAGCTATATTTTGGCTTCGATCAAAATAATAGGTACATAAACGAAAAACAAAAATTTTTATTTAATTCTGATTAGAAGTTTTTTTTGTGTCGAGGAATTAAATCATTCATATTACCATTCCGCAGTATACATAAACGACAACATTTAGGTATGTTTATCTTTTTTGTGTTTACTTATCAAGTTATTATCCAAAATGTAATAGAACATGTACATTATTCAAAAATGTTTTCATTGTTGAAAAATTGAGAATTAATTTACAGTCACCAGCATAATTAGCTGAATAAATTCAAAATTTCAAATTGCCTACATACTTTTTTCCTCTTACCAATCTTCTTTTTTCTCTTCTTCTTCACAAAAATAAAATAAAAGAGATTTGCTTTACTTCATACTAAGTTTTTTTTTCGTTTAACTTAACGCGTATATAGGCGATTTGAAACTTTGATTTTGTACAGATGTTTATGCTGCTGACTGTACCTAAGGCTTGTTTTGTAAATATGTTTAGTTTGAGAACTGGTGAGCTTAAATTATTTGAATATAAATAATGTAATGTTATCATAGTAATAGCCTGTTTGCATTCGTCCATTGTGTGGTGTGATGTCGCTGGCCAGTCGTGATGATGTCGAGAGTCGAGGTCGAGGTACATTGTGCTCTTAACAGTGCCGTCACGCGCGCATCGCACCACACAAAACGGCTAACATTGTACCCTGGTTAGCGCGCATAAATCAATTTCACGCTAAAAGTATAATTCTATCCGCGACTATTTTCTCTTTTCACATTTGCATCTCAATGTAGGTTTATTCGATGACGCCATAATGCATTGATGAAAAGCCTTTGTTTTTGGAGTCGACATACTTGAGACACTGAAACTACACGTTCCGTACTGCGTACACACCAATGCGTATACTATTTTTTAGGGATAATACAACTTCATCACCTAAATCTATGTAGAGTCATTGAAAGATCTTCTGGTAAATTATATTTACACACACACACACACACACACTCACGCCTGTTATCCCCGAAGGAGTAGGCAGAGGCGCAACTAGTGCACCCATTTTTCGCCGTTATCCCGTCCCATGATGTGATAGGGGGCGAGCCTATCGCCATATCAGGCACAAATTCCGAACTCCGGACTGATACACAATAGGAAATCTCAATATCACTTTGCCCGACCTGGGGATCGTACCTGAGACCTCAGCTTTGCAGTCGTACTGTAATACAACTACGCCACCGAGGCAGTAGTATAGATAAATTATATTTATCTATACTATAATAAAATAGTAGATCCCGGTGTATTTGTATATTGAAAGAAATGTGCTAAAATAATGGGGTGACTGAATAAGAGTAATGGAAAACAAATCAGCGATTTTTATAATTATTTTATGTCTGTTTTTCTGTTTGTTTGTTACTGCTCATTTCCGAAACTACTGAACGAATTTCGCTAAAATTTGGCACACGGACTTTATATACCAGGAAAATATAAAGCGGAACTTTTATGCCGGAAAAACTTATTCACGTGGCCGAGCCGCGAGCAAAAGCTGGTTGTGTAATAAATTTCGATTTTATTGAATAAACTGTATGGTAGATTTTGTATTCGGCCCATTATAGAGCATGTGATTTATATACCTTATTCCCTATACTCGTGTGTCACATTCATGACTATTGTCTTACAGAATATGTATAGCGTGTTTGTCTGTTTTCCCGGTTGTCCACTGTCAGATTTTTTTTACCTTTAAAGCAGTTTTTACATATTATATTCTTTAGTTAACTATTAGAGAGATAGTTTAAATTTGAAAATTTTAAAGTATGTTACGACGCTAACTTAGATATGGTATACAATTTATTTATTTTATTTAAACTCTTTATTGTACATCAAAGCATATAGTTTATATATAGGTACAATAGAGACAACACTAGAACAAGAAGTACAAATGGCGGTCTTATCGCAATCGGCGATTTCTTCCAGACAACCCTTGTTATTGAACTACAATTGTTATACTATAGTTCTAGTCTAGTCATCCGATGGTTTTGATTTCCGATTACCTACTTATTTTGACATATTCCCGCATTTTATTCCCAAAGAGGGAGGTCGAGGCGCAGCTAGAAAATTAACCTAATTCTTTACTTGATATTATTAAAATTTTTGGATTTATATTAGAAGTAAAGGCATAAACCGCTGAACGGACTTGGATAAAATTGGCACACTGATAAATGATGTCCTGGATTAACACATAGGCTAGTTGTAATGCCAGTAATTTGCTCCTGTAGGAAGAACCTGAGATTTACATTGTAGAGACTTTATGTAACGGGAAAAGCTTTTCACGCGGGCAAAGCTGCGAAAAACATCTCATATCAGTTTCTTGCACTAAATAACTTCTGTATGCTAAGTATATGTTGAACCATGACTGGGTCTATATTTGTGCTAAATTTCTAGCGCTATTCGGCGGTTTATTAAAAAAGGTTTGAACATTCTGACACGGCACTGTTTCTGTTCATTCTATTTATTTGTTATAGGTACTTGTTTTGAAATATTCTCAATGATTAAATTTCACATTTTTACTGCGCATTACTCAAAGATAAAAAAAATATGTGACATTAGATAATGAGTAGACGAGCCCCCGGGCTCGCTGTTTGTCTCATCACTTGTTCTTGTTTGATAGTAATTCATGTGAACAGGATAAGATAGCTTTGTTTTGCAACTGCCTAGCGTAGGATTTAACTGACAAGTGTCAGTATGACAGTGTGTTAGCACAAGTATTTATGCATTGTATTCTTTTTACACTTTGTCCCTGATAACGGAAATTCTTGATACTCAACTACGAAAGAAAACGTTAACCTTTATATAACCTTGACGAGAAAGCAGTGATTAGTTTGGAATTTATGCTACCTGTCATAACATAAAGAATATAAATTCACATTCCTCTAAGAAACCCACACATCAGTTTTATAGGTTGTGCTCTGTGGTCCAGGGGCATCTAAATAGTTTCGCGACGGAATCCCCTGCCTGTAAGAGACGACTAAATGGGGTTGGCGAGACTCGCGGGGTGAGCAGATGGGGGTCTGCTTGCTCAACTACTTCAATGTAAGCAGCTACATGGTGAACGATAATGCGGGTGGTCGGCCTCCTGCAGTCGTAGACGCAAAAGGCGTGTTTTAGAGTTCGGAGGCTCTTCAGCCTCCTCTTTAAAGAAGGGCCGCAATGCGGCATCGCGCAGGGGCGGCGGTACCATGCAGCTCTCTTCATGCAACAAGATACCCGGGGCCGTCCCGTGGGCGTCGAAGAAGGCCACCGCAGATTGGTATGCCGGTGTTAGACTGTACATAGTGTTAGGGATTCGGTTCAATGCTCACTCGGTTGAAGCTGTACTCTCGTATGTCGACATTGGACCGTAAGACGGTGTGAAACCAACATAACAGTTCCACTCCAACCCCCAACATGTGGTGGTGAGACAACGAGTTTTTCCCCGCGATAAACAAAAAAATTGTTGTATAGGTCAACCATTAACAGTTAATTCTAAACGGCGAATATAAATGGTGTAAGGAAAATTACAAAACGATGTTCCCAGGCTGTCATAGCTAGTTACAGGCTACCTTTGATCGTTAGCCCGTCTACAGTGACACTGTAATGACACACAAACGTTTGTTCAAGCAGTTTTAACATTGTTCGAGCAAATTCTAAGTGCAATTGAAGTTCCATTCATATGATGCTTCGAGTTGCTCGCGTAATTGAATGATTGGCGGCGGCGCCAATTGGACACCTCTCGAGATGATGCTGCGCAGAGCTGCATCCGTGCACTGCAACGCATCACGCCGTGAGCAATTTGCACCGAGTGGATCCCGTTTACTGTCCATCTTGGTGTACTTAAAGTTGTTTGCGTTAGGAGCACATTTAACGAGAGGCGCGTACATTCATGCGCCACTTAATTCTCCAATATTAATCGCAGGCATATTATACCGGACTAAAACGCTTTCGTCGTAAAGGATGTTTTATTAACAAAAAAATGAAATGTAGATTACAATTATTAATTAATATAACTTATCGTTGTATCGCCATTGGCGTCGGTATCTGCGATAAAAGTTTTAAAAGATAAAAATCCTGCAGTCGATTGTATCGGTTTATTGTGTTAATAATGTTTTAATGTGGAAAAAATACAATTTTATATTTTAAATAACATCTGTTAACCCAGTTTTTGTCTACATGAGTTTTTTTGCTTTCTTTGGGTATGTACAAGTTATCATACTTATGTGCTGTGTTTTAGGATGTTGATGAGGATTGCGAGCGCCTTCTGCGTTCACCCTAAAGACCGCTGTGGCCAGAAAAGCCGACTCGCGTCAGGCTATCCTATTGTTCGAATGTGTCGACAGTTTAATGAACTTAGTATTAAGAATCCGTGTCTAGATATATATCAAAACACTATCACTACATACAAAAGAGAAATCCTTAATATCTTCAATTAATTACTCTGGATTTTTTTTTTTTTGTTTTTGTTTTGGCACTTTATCACACATCACTGTGAAATTAATCTCATCTAATATACTTATTATTTAGTCTGTTAACTATTTACTACTACTTAAATTTAGTTTCTATAGTTAAAATAACTTCATTAGACAACATTTTGTCGTAACATTTCTATATACTTTGTAATAATATTGTAAACTAGTCCACTTTATTTAACTTTTCTTTATACACAAATTTTGGGCTACGATTAGAAGCAAGCATAATTTGTGATCAATAATTATTGTATTCATGGTTGTAACCTGTTTTGTGTTAAATAAATAAATAAATAAATAAAATAGGGTCATTAAAAAAAATATTTGGATGTTATATTAAAGTTCAAGCAATGCAGATTGAACGCGCATGGATATATTATTATGTATATGGGTAATGGTTATGTGTTACAAATTGATAATTTATTATGACGTGATAACAGTGAATGTCAACGTCAACGGATATTTCAATAACAATTATTTATCGATGTTCGCATGTTTTTAAGTATAATACAGAAATCAATTCACATTGATCGCAAGTTACATAGGATAAGATAATTATGTATAATATACTATATGAATGTATTTTGTCAACACGTATGTCGCGTACGGAAGGTTTTTAGCGTCTCCGACCATGACTGCCATAATTAATGAAGCCGTTTAAAATTTCATTTTGTTACGAACTACACAGTCGTGGCGCATGGAAGCACGTAATTTGTCTTCAGATTACGTTGGAAAAGCTTTTGTAGTGCATCTATTTGTTATTATTGATAGATGAGTTCACACTGTGTAAATTGACGTCATATTGCTGACCATATTTGTGCCTGTGTTATGTACACAGATATGGTCCTTTTTTATGTAGACAAAGGCCAAAAAATTTTTAACATTTGGGTCGTCTGATGATAAGTAATCTCCACCACCCGTAATCAACAAGAATCACCTATGCGATACCTATTTTTAAGAAACGAAATTGAGATCTGAGTGTTATGTAGATCTTTGGCTTCAATTGACTTAGTAGCCAAGTTGGACATAATAGTTCATCGCTGGTATTTGTCAAACATTTGTAACAATCCACCCCCAACAATGTACAAAGTTTGCTACTATGTAGCTCTACCACGCTTTAAGTACGCAGGGTATTCTTTTAAACTTGCGTGACTTGCTCCATGCATTACATGTTGGTACACTATACATGAATGAATATTCTTGCTTCCAAACTATGCTCTATTTATGATTCTAAAGGCGATGTCACATGATGATTTACAGGAAGCTCGTTATGCGTGGCGAGAGGACGTTGTTATTTTTTTACAAATGAACGAAGACGACATTTGGAGTATCGAAATCGAGTGAGTACTCGATCGAATTTGTAATTTTAATTTCGCAGTCATTTCATTCCAAACTGATTATTCGTTATCTGTGTTCTTTTTCAATTTGTAATTAAGATCATGTGAAAATGATACGTGTACACTTTTATGTTATGCTTACATGAGTCTTATTCTAAGGAACCATAATATAATATTTACCTCTTCGTACAAGCATTATGTAGGTGTAAGCAAACCTGTCAAGATAATGTGGTATGTTTATACACACCGTACCTACTGCCATTGTGTGAAGAATACGCGACGAATCCGTATTTTTTAGTTATGACCTTCAAACAACATTTTATAATTATTAATAAACCACCCGCTTATGGTTGCGGATGTATATTTGTGTTTGTTCAAGATCTACATCTACGACACTTGTTCGGTGTCGTTGCTTCGCACTGGCTCGGCAGTCTATATCTCATGAATCATGATCTAGTTTTAATAAGAGGGAACGGTAAATAGGGCCTGTTGTTTATCACTGTCGTGTAAATCATGTCGACGGCTCATCGCTCACATATCACAATGTTTTGGTGTTTACCGCGATTGTTTTCCACGAATAGGGTGTTGACCCTAATTCTTTTGTGTGTCACGTACACGTTGTGGTATTCAGATCAGAGAATGCTATTGAAATTCAACATGGAGCGAGTGGTCCTCCTAATCCCGCACGATACCAAATCCATGTTTGTTGAAATTTCAGTTACGTAGCTCTGTCGCCGCCGTCCACGCCCCAGCCCTCGCCAGCGTGGCTCCGCCGCTCTTCTACCGTAGCGTACGTTCGCATTATTGCCGCATTGTCATGAATATTCATATCATCAAGCTTGCCAACCAGATAGGTAAGCGACACATATTCGTCATTGTACGCGAAAATATGCAAGTAAAATTTACACATTTAAAGATCCCTATTTGGTATATTACTTTGCAATTGATTATAATCTAAGTTAAAAGTTAATGTATCTTTAAGCTTAGGTAGAAGTCAGACTTAGGTATATTTTTGTATTGCATATTGATCATTTTCTATCCCACTTAAGGAGTAGGTAGGTACTTTTTACATATTCATGTGATCTAGAATAATTACTGAATGGAATTCGCTTCTAGTAGATATTTATCGAGCATGTTAAGGTAGGTATAGTAATTAGATTACAGTAGGCCAATGGTAAACAAATGTGTTGCAGGCGTGCAGATGAGTTGCACTTGCACTCTGTTTAATAAACATGAATGCACATGAGTACACGCGTGCACAGCACTGAAAAAAAAAACGGAAGAAAACACAAATCCACATGTACAGACTACACAAAGGTGAACTGATGTCATCAGTCATTATATGGTCGATTGTTAAAGTTTAAGGACACATTATATGACATAGACGCTTGTCGTCTTGCGATCATTACAATCAATATTCGATCAATCGTTTCACGGTACCACATTTTTTCTAATACCTAAATGTGATTGGCTAATCATGGTTAATTGAGCATATTGATGATTTTAAAAATGATTTATCTATAAAAAAAATGTTCATGTGTAAATCCCTTATTTGACAAGAATCAAATGGCGATCTGTTAAGTTAGTACTTTAACCGTCTTTTTAATCGAAGTAGATTCATGCATTCACCTGTAGGTAATAGTAAAATAGAGTTTTACCTAGCGCTCTAACGATAATAGAATTTTTTGATGAAAATGTATACGCATGTAATCTAATGTTCTTCCGCTCTGCCGTGTCTGGCAGCTGCTAAAGCTTATTGACAATATGACGCGTCCCCGTTGCATATCTCTGATGAAAGCCGATACGGCTGCCATTTGATTTGTCAACAAGGAATTATCTAAATGTGCGCAGTAGCAATGCTAGAGGAAACAAATATTATTATAAAGTTGTGTTCTAGTTTAATGGTGGTATGCCTTTTGTGTTTTTATTGAAATGAAACATTGAGTTAGCGTAAGCATTGTTCAGGGACGGTCAGATAACGAAGACAGGTCAGACATTTACTGGTGGTAGGACTCTCCTATGTAAGAGTTCGTCTGGGTGGGTACCACCGCAATGTTTATTTCTACCGCCAAGCATCAGTGTGCATGCACTGTTGTGTTTCGGTTTGAAGGGCATTGTAGCCAGTGTAACTACTGGACATAATGAGACTTAACATCTTATGTCTCAGGATGACGAGCGCATTGGAATGCCACACAGTACTTTGTAAATCAAGGTTCTGGATGGTATTTCTACTGTTTATGGGTGGTCGTATCGCTTACCATCAGGCGAACGGCATGCTCGTCTCGTCATACAATGCTTTAAAAAAAAAAAAAAAAAAAAGGCAGTGTGGTAGAACTGCCGGAGTTGGGGCTAACTATCGTGTTCAGAGTGCAAGTGGTTGCATAGGGAAATTTGGGATTGAACACTCTATACGCCACGCCATTAGGAATTAATCCACATTCTACATATTATTTTTTTAGTTGTATTACGATACGACTGCGATGCTGAGGTGTCTGGTTCGATTCCCGGGTTGGGCAAAGTGATATTGGATTTTTCTATTCAATATCATCCCAGAGTTAAGAATTCGTGTCCGATATGTCAATAGGCTCGCCCCCTATCATATCTGGGATGGAATACGCACGGCCAAAAGTGGGTGCACTATGTGCGCCTTTGCATACCCCTTCGGGGATAAAAGGTGTCAGTGTGGGTGTATATTATTTTTAAAACGAATTGTGACTCATGTGCGATTTGTTTTTCATATATTTTATCAAGGGGTAACCTATCTATCCAGAACATGTTCAAATATTTTGCGTGTATGGTCATTAAAATAATTTATGCGAAATATCAATCATTTAGTGAAGAAGTTATGGAAGTAAAAAGCCAAAATACATACAAACATAGCATCACGCCTATTTCCGTTTTCAGGGGTAGGTAGAGGTGTACATCACACCCACATTTCGCCAGCTATGTTAGGTCCCATGTAATAAAGCCCACCCGTATTTCCATTCACCGGGCACATTTATAGACTCCAGGCTGATACTGAGTACCGAGATCTCAGCACTGCAGTCGTACCGTACCTAATACAACTACGCTACCGAGGCAGTCAAAAGCGAGAAATAATATAAAATACTAACCTTCCTCTGACTGCCTCGGTGGCGTGGTTGTATTATGGTACGACTGCGATGCTGAGGTCTCGGGTTCGATCCCCCCGGGTCGGGTAAAGTGATATTGAGTTTTTCTATTCAGTATCAGCTCGGAGTCTGGAATTTATGCCCGATATGGCGATAGGCTCGCCCCCTATCACATCATGGGACGAAATAATGGCGAAAATTGGGTGCATTAGTTGCGCCTCTGCCTCCCCCTTCGGGGATAAAAGGCATGAGTGTATATGTATGTATGTATATATGTACTAACATTCCAAAGCACTTATCCACGCCTGTGCCGATTAAGTTTTTGGGGATTTGCCAAATACGTCGAACTTTTCACGACGCGATCCGCTTTATTGTGTCCTAATTAGAGAGCTTGCTAACTTGTTACACAAGCTCTGTTTAAATACTGTAACAATGTTCTCAAGATATTAGCTAAAATTTAATTATTAAATTACACACTCCTATACTTAGATATTTATTTATTTATTATTATTTATTTATTTACATATACTCGGTAGATTTTGGATCCGAATATGAGGTAAACTTTACGTAACAGAATATTTGTTATATTTTCATGCATGCTACTTAAAAGAAAAGTCTGACACGTGTGACATTATTTGGACTTTCAACTTAAATTTTAGTAAATGTGGAATAATGTGATATCTACAAATATCTTTTATACACGAATAGGAACTATCTACTTATTTTATCTTGTGTAACAAGTAACAAAGCTTTAAAATATATTGAAACTAATTATGTTGTAATTGCTTTTTGCTATTTACGGTTATGACATTGCTGATATCATATCTGCGACTTAAATGATAATGACCGAGATTTATTGGTATGAAAACCTGTTGACGGAATGATAGGAATTCATATAAAAGTATCATACGGTCCCACATCTTCGCGATTCGGTGTATTCAGTTTATTTTATTGCGTAGGCGGCAAGATTTATAGCATGTGTACCATTGTTATCGGTTATCCGCGACAGTGTTATTAAAAAATCATATGTGATTTGTTCCATACTCGGTTTTCTTCGCGGGTTCGCCTGGGTAAAGTCCTTTCCTAAAATGAAACTCGTGGTGACTCCTTTAGTTCAAAAGTTTGTCTAGTCCTGCAGACCGCACTAGACTAGTGACCTGTTAATATCATATTTTGTATTAATAATTACCAATTATATGTTTTGTTTCTTACTGTATACCTTTCAGGTGATTACGTCAATGCTGACTGTTTAGAGCAAATATTATGTTTATAGTGTATCGGTACCGACTACCGAGTAGTTGCTATTGTGACTCATTAAAGGTACAATACTGTGTTTATTTACAAACCTTTGACACCTCTGACGCATTTTATAGCCGAAGGTGCTATAAAGAAAGTCAGGTTGCAACGTCACAACAAAAGGTTCTCACGAGCACGATGATTCATAGAGAATTGCATACACGTTACTTGTGGCACGTCGCATGGATTTGTGTTTGATATTGATTTCCTGGTATACGTTTACCATCTTTTGTTCAATGATAATATGAATTGTATTAGTGGAATAGCATTTACAAGAATATTATTGTAGACAATGTCTCTATGTAATGCTTCTCTTTGTCATACTTGGAGTTTTTCGTTATGTCAGTAAACTATATTCATTACGCACCATATTAATGGTTATATAATTTTGTACCAATTTTAAATGTAGTAAAAGTTTAACGCTACCATATCGCTATTCAATAAATGATTTTGCATACATCCTGGATGTCGTGTACTCGGCGCCGCATACCCGGTGGTAGCAATTGCAGCCCGGATTCATTAGTTTTTTTGTTGTAGCTTTCAAACGCACAGATTGTTTCCACTCTACATATATTTACAAACATTGTTCATACATCTCCAAATGGATGTCTGTTGTTGATTTTTTGAGACACTGGCCTTTTAAAATACGTTTGTTAACGAACGCTGTCGGTGATTAAAATTACTAGATACATTTGTTTTTTTAATGATAAAACTAGAAGCGAACATACAAGTAAACAAATAATATGTTTTTGTAATGCATAATATGCCAACCATTTCCATACTTGATTCCATTTGACAAGACATAAATTATGTGTAGCCTTGCACTTACTCAGATAAACTTATCAGTGTCACGGAAATGCAAATAATAGGTACATAGGTACTATAAAGATTTGTGTAGCCCATGACGACCTCATTAGTCTAGTTTCATAACAATCACGGTACCGTTGCAGGCTGCCGGCACTTTCTTCCGCCAACCGCTACAGAACTTTACCGTTATGATATATGGGTATTAAGGATCTATTGTATACTAATATGATTAAATAATCAATTTTTTTTCAAACAGTTGATAATATTTGATAAATTTGTATTTATGTATACCAAAGAATATTTGAAGTATTAATAAGGAATGTGTTACGCATAAATTTTACCATCCAAAAATACGATATTCTATAGGCGTAATTTTAAAGATAGCTATAAGAGGGCTCAAGCTAAGGACAAATAAAGGCTAAAGGACATATCAAACAATGGGCTTAATATTCTAACCAAGATGCTTAATATATATTTGGGTAGTACTGCCAAAATGTAGGCATTTGCAATAAATCGTATAATTTTAAAGTCCTCCGATTATGAGTATTATGCTTAAAAACTACACTTAAAATCCGGGTATAATAAAGATGTAAGATACATATTTTTGCACCTTTAATATCCATAAACTTTCAGCCTGGTTAGATTTTGCGGCCCAGCACCGATTCCAAAAGCAGACCTTTCCTTTCACAAGGTATTTCTGAGTTGTCGGTGTAAACAAACGATATGTATGGAAGTTCACTAATAAACCGTTGGACGGTACTTATTGAATGACCAAATTAAAATAGTTATTAAGTAGTTACTAAAGCCCTTCAAGTTTTCTCGTGGTAATAAAACTCCGATGAACGTAATTAATGAATTATATTATGCAAGGTTGTTGCATCACAATAATATGTCAAAGTCATGCTAAAGGGCAGCCGAGGACAGCGGTTAAGCAATGGGTCAGGCACATCCCAATAATTCAATATGCACTCTGGATTACGGCAATTAATCAGACCGTGTCTAAAAACTTGTCATTATGTGATACACTGGCTTATAGTCATTGATATATATAAGAAGCCATTATAGGTGTAAAAGTCGTTTAAAATTGGGATAACTTTCCGAACGTTCAAACCACAGACATATAAAATGGTATAATGTATTCATAATATTCTATTTCAATAGTATTTAATCATTAAAATTTAACTTCAGGCCAAGTTCATTGAAGGTCGTCTGTAGTTTTCCTGGTCGGATGCTCAAAATTCATGCTGTCTGCAACAGTCATCTTTTATATTACTACAAAAACTAGAATTTTATACCTTACATTATGTGTTTCAATGCTCAGAATATTCTGAGATTTCTAACATGAGACATATTCGTCTCATAATGTACCAAGAAAAAGAGCGTGATAACAAGTTATAGCGCTTGTCTTTCAGAAATGGTATCATACAGTTGTTACTTGAACTATACCAATATGTATATTTCTCTCATTTGCGCTGAATATTACGTAGCTGGATTTAATCTCACATGTCTGAATGTAATATCTTTAGGCTGAGCAGTTCCTATAAGGTACATCTTTGCTTGAATGATTTTGGCTTGTGTAGTTGAGACCGGGAACCTGGTAATTGGTCTAGTTTTGACAATACTGATAGGAAAATCATGACAATCCGATCATGTTTTACTTCTCAAGATCTTACCCAAGCAGTTGCCTAATTTGGATTTTGCTACCGGGCCACATTATTTACTGGCGTTGTAAATTATAATTCACCAGTTCACCAGAATATGAACACTGTTACTCTACAAATTGAAGGATGGTCAAAACTTTTGACTTAATAGAAAGTAAGTTTAACTCGACGCGACGTTAGTCGGACATTTTGTTAATGTTGTAAACTTGCTGCCACGTTTCAACGTATTAAACACCTGTTCTAATACTCAATAATCTATACTAATATTATAAAGCTGAAGAGTTTGTTTGTTTGTTTGAACGCGCTTATCTCAGGAACTACTGAACCGATTTTGAAATTTCTTTCACTAATAGGAAGCTACTTTACTCCTGAGTGCTATAGGCTACTTTTATCTCGGAAAAATATTTTTGTCCCGGAAAAACATTTTCACGCGGGCGGAGCCGCGAGCACTACTATATTTTATAATGAGTATAGACGACATTATAACTTGGACGAAAACAAGTGTTTTATGGTATAATATTTTTAGATCCTTGAAACTGGAAAAAGTTCCGTAGCCGTAAGTTCGTATGTTCCGTATATACATCTAACAATTGGTGTTTACTGATCACTGATTAGACATTCATATGTTTGTTACCCCGGTACATCAAAATAACTACTTATTACGTTACTGTAAGCAAAGTCGGAAAAGTATAAGAAAAAAAATTAACAGCGAGAGAACATGTATCACTGGACAGCAATATTACTTAAAAGCATAATTCCAACAACCGTCAATACACATATGTATACAACGTCTATACATAATATGTAAATATTTTAATTCTACTTATAGATACAACCTAGGCACGGTGCCGTGCCACAGAAAAAAGAAAGAAATACCAACAAACAATTTAAAGTTGAAACACCGTACAATACGTATTATTGACGGTATTGCTACATTCTAACATTTCTATTTTAGGCTCAGAATAGAGGTACAATACAAGAGATAGTTTGTAAATCGATACTGTTCTATAATTTAATCAATCGCGGATAGCCCAGTTTGCAGGCGAGTGTACCTATAGAAATAGGAGTAGATGTAATTTGAATACAATAACCGCAAATGTTGTATGTGTGTGCGTAGGCTGTGTGGGACTCGTAACAACGCTATTTGTTTTCTTGTCAACATATTTATTAACATGCATTGTGCTGGAGTGACAAATTCCTCTACTACGGCGAGAAATATAAGCTTGCCTTACTGTTTCTAATGCATTCACCCATTCTCACGGTTTGTCAAGATCTGCATGACTTCAAATAACTGGTAAAACGAATTTCTTCATTACTCCGAACAGATAAGAGTTGCCAATAATTTATATTATACTCCGTCCAACCATTTATTTAACTTTTGGCATATGCACGCCTATGATATTTTATAATTATTGAGAAGGAATCGAAAACAAAATAATTGACTGCTTTATGGACGCCGTTTTTTCTTTTCTATAGCGAAGCAACTTGCTCTTCAGCTCCGATTAAATTATCGACCGGTATTCATTAAGCCCACTGATTGTATAACAAAGATAATTCAAAACTTTTCATTGAAAATTAAAATGTGGCAGTGTAAATTAAGTATTTTCTTATATATGCGTAAGTATATGATAACCAATCCTATTAATATTATAAAAGCGAAAGTTTGTAAGTATGTATGGATGTCTGGATGTTTGTTACTCTTTCATGCAAAAACTCATGAACGGATTTCGGTGATCGGCACACGGGTAGATTATGTCTTGGATTAAGACATAGGCTTGATTTTATTCCGAGAAAATAAAATGCGGGACTTTTATCCCGGAAAAACTTTTTAACGCAGGCGGAGCCGTGGGCAAAATCTAGTAAAATATACTATTCAAGTTAAAAAATATTCACAAGAGTTATATTGGATATAGCATATATACCTACAGAATACATTTATATACAGAAAATAGACACATTTTAACGCTTAGGCATGTTTATCTAAGAACAATACAAAATGTTGATCAAAACTTCTTCATAAATTAAATCGATTGTTACAAGAAATCGAATCGGTAACGCATCAGTACAGCCCCAATTTATTAGAAACCGAACTGTCAATCTATACTAATATTATAAAGCTGAAGAGTTTGTTTGTTTGAACGCGATAATCTCAGGAACTACTGGTTCGAATTGAAAAATTCTTTTTGTGTTGAATAGACCATTTATCGAAGAAGGCTTTAGGCTATATAACATCACGATGCAACTATTAGGAGCGAAGAAATAATGGAAAATGTGAAAAAAACGGGGAAAATTATTCATCCTTGAGGGCTTCCATTGCGCGCGCTGCGAAAACCGTTCAAGATACCAAAAATATATGTAGAAAAGAATTATTCCTCTTGAAATGATCTAAAAAAATATCCTCGACAGTATATGTCTATCTTTTAAGATTAACTCACTAGAACTGTTTTTAAGGTAATCAAATTTGGTCGAAATTAATGCATTATTTGTTAAGAGTTGTATCAACGTCATAATATTAATCTTTATCCAAATAAATGTGTTGGATAGAGTGATTCAACGGGAAGGTTTCTATGTACTTTTAGCCCGGAAATACTTATTTACGCGGGCGAAGCCGTGGGCAAAAGCTAGTAGTTAAATAAATGGTTGGACGGAGTATAGTCGTTATAGTAGGGGGATCCAAGAGGGGATTTTGGGATTTACTCGAGCGCGCCAAATTAAAAAGGCGGATACCTTAGACCCTGTTGCGTACGTCCACCAAGTATAAGTCTTTATTATAATATGATTGCGTGTGATGATCAGAATAGTGAAAAAAATCGATCATCAGAAATACTCGAGTGCGTCAAATTATAAGGTAAGGTGGGTTAATTACAATTTACATGCTGAAAAGTGTCCATTTTACTAATCTGACGATTTGAGCTTGATGGAGAGGAGTGGCACGGTCATAAACGTACAAAAATGTCACCTTGACATTCTCAAGCGCGGTTTTTTTTTCAAGGACATGCATGGATAGCGGGAGTAATATAATCTGCCGACTGGCACAAGCCGAAATTACACAAATCTTCAATAAAGTTTAGTCCTTGCAGCTGAAATAAAGCATGAATCATTGAATGCACATTAAGCATATATTTTGAATGCTATGCATTTCTAAATTAAAAAAAATCTTTAAAAATTAGCTTTTATTTAAATGCCTTAAAAAGAAAAAAATATTTTGACATGAATCAAACTATATTTAATACTATGTAGAGATAATAGCTTGTCGCAAGAGTAGCTTTTAAAAAGATCAAGTTACAGAATTAGGGATTGCAATTCGGCGTCATTT
This sequence comes from Lapara coniferarum, assembly GCA_949316025.1. Taxonomy (NCBI): domain Eukaryota; kingdom Metazoa; phylum Arthropoda; class Insecta; order Lepidoptera; family Sphingidae; genus Lapara; species Lapara coniferarum. The sequence goes on along the minus strand of OX438931.1, from coordinate 14,629,323 downwards.
TCAGTCCGGCCGGATCCGACCAGATTCCCATTGAGCATGATCAACTCAGGATGATTTTAATTTTTTCGTTCAAAATGAACTGTTTGTTATTTAATATTATGCTAGGGTTATCTAAAGAATTTCGCCACGGCATCCCCTGCCTGTCGTAAGAGGCGACTAAATAGGATAAGTGAGAGTCGCGGGGTGAGCAGTGAGGGTCTGCTCGCTCAACTACTCCAACGTAAGCGACTACGAGGTGGACGACAATGCGGGTGGTCGGTCTCCTGCAGTTGTAGACGCAAAAGCGTGCTTTTGAGTTCGGAGGCTTCTCAGCCTCCTCATATAGAGAGGGGCCGCAATGCAGCATTGCGCAGGGGCGGTTCCGTGCAGCTATCTTCGTGCAACAAGTTACCCCGGGGCCGTCCCGTATGCGCCGAAGAAGGCCACCGCGGGTTTTGGTTGGTATGCCGGTGTAGGGTGTACATAGTGTTAGGGACTCGGTCCAATGCTCGCTCGGATGAAGCTATACTCCCGAGTGTCGACATTGGGCCGTAAGACTGTGTGAAACCAACATAACCGTCCCACTCACCCCCCAGTGGTGGTAGCGATAACGCGTTTTTCCCCGCGATAAAAAAAAAAAAAGAAAAGGGTTAGACAACGTGCAAAGAATTAAAATCTAGTTAGTGTAGTAGGCAACTAGTAAAATTTTAACGACGTAACGAGTAGCTCAGTCTTCCTAGATTGCACTTTAACGGGTTGATAAATTATTTTAATAAGTAAAATTATCAAATCTAAGCTTAAGTAATATCCTGAGATCAGATACAATAATTATGTAAGTATTTGAGAATGCTAACAAACAAGTCTTATATTATTTTATTTAGTTTTATTGCTTTGAATGACGGTACGAGCATTTCGTTCACCTGATTATAAGCGATACGACCACATATGACCAATAATTTATTCGAACTCATGAAATGTTCCCCTGTAAATATCTATAATGCACTTCCCCTGGAGATCAGAATGAGTGCAAATGGTTATGCGTTTAAAATGAGGGTTCAGAAACTGTTCTTGGACAAATTGGCGAATTTATCATCACTGTATTGGTGTTAATTACTTCACTGCATTTATTTATTTTTGTATGTATATATTATATTGTTTATTTCTTGTAGTTAAATATTTTAATTTATTGTATAGTTCATTTTAATATGTATTTATATAAGTATTTAAGTAGTCTCGTTTTTTAGCCTGTCACTTTAATTATTCCATTTTAATTGTTTTATTTACGCACCTACTTCCTAATATCCCTGTACTACCCCGTCGGGTTGACTGGTAGAGAATGCCAACGGCATGTCCGCCTATACACCTTGTATATAGTGTTAAATAAAAAAAATGTTATACATTATTTAAATTCCGTCAATATTCTCTACCAGCAGTTTGGAAAGCAGTTCTCACTAGAGAAGAACGGGCAAGAAACTCTAGTGTTGCTTTTTTCAAAATCAGTTCAAGGTATAAAATACAATACAAGATACAGGAAAACAAATACAACAAGTATCTGTCGTACGAACACTATCTAGCACCTTGAGTTACTAAGTACTATATTCTACTGCGCTTGTCATCCTGAGACAATGTCCAGTAGTACAGTTACAGTTACATGTTACAGTTGTCCATTTATGACAGGCACCTTCATGATTTGATGATTATGTCTAATAAATGGCACAATTATCACAATAATGACTTTCTATTATAGGGTGTCCCAGAGTTAACGCAAGATTTCAATTTGCCATAATTTGTGCGGTAAAGTGCTGGCAAAACTAAAAAAACAATTTGACATTTGACAGATTAGGGTTAGTAAAAATGGAGCGTTACACAATAGAACAAAAATAGTCTTTATTGTTGAAAATTATTTAAAAAAGTAATGAAATTTTGGCGGCCGCAGTGCGAAAATTACATAAAATACATGTCGGAATAGCATTTTAACTTCATCAACGGTGAAGAGATTTCTTAAAAATTTCAGGGAGACTGGATCAGTTGGAGACACTAAACACACTGGTCGTCCAAAACAAGCCGTTCAAATGTCAATATCGAACCAGAGGGTAAAAGTCTTGTTAAAAATTCAGGTACATCGATTGCACGACGTGGACAAGAATTGCAAATTTCAAGAAGCTCTCTACAGCGTATAAATTCACTATAGATCTAAGTCTCCGTGCTTACAAAATTCAGTTAACACGACAATTGAAGCCAAATGACCATGTATCCAATCCATTGAAGCCAAATGACCAACTCTCTGTTGAATGGATTATTGAACGTCAACAAATGGATGCTGATTTTTCGAGCAAAATTATTCTAAGCGATGAAGCACATCTTTCATCTTGACGATATAAGGCCATTTGCCCGATGTTGGTATTCCATAAAATTCAATAAAAAATAGCAATCAATATTACTTAAAACTGTGTTTTCTATTTAATTCAATTCTTGTGTAACTTTTGAGACAACTTATATAACCACAACTCTTTATTTTAATGAACTTACGATAAATAATTATTTTAAGCAATAATTGGCTTAGTATTCATTATTAGTATCAGGCGACGAACGACTCGCACGCATGAACACTACGCGAAACGCATTTAAAGTACCTACTCATGCTACAGCTCTATTATTTAAAAAAAAAAAAAATTGTGACTGGGTTTTTCCATCTTAAAATTTACTCAGTCGCAGCTCGGAGTCAGGAAGTTGGCGGTGTGATACCCCCGTGCCTCGGAAAGCACGTAAAGCCGTTGGTCATGCGCCTGATCTCTCTCCGGTCATGTCGGATTGCCGTCTCACCGGACTATGAGAGTGAAGGAATAGCGAGTGCACCTGTGTATTGCGCACACACTTGTGCACTATAATATCTCCTGCGTACCTGGCTGATCTCCGTTGAGATTGGCCGCCGTGGCCGAAACTGGCTAGGAGGATTTCATTCATTCATTTTGGCAAAAATTGGCTAGCACCGGATTCCGTCGCCGGATCCGCTATATTGATACCGGATTCGGTAAACGTTAAATGATGCCGGATCTGCCGGATTACCGGATCAGAATTTCCGGATTGCAATCCTATACAGAATTATTGTGTTAGCTACACAACTGAATCTCGCGACAAGCTTTTGTCTCTACATAGTATGAAATAAAGTTTGACTCAATTTAAAGTATTTTTTTTTCTTTCTTTTTATAATATTTAAATGAAAGCTTGTTATTAAAGTATTTTTTACTTTTTCATTATTTTTAAATTATTTACAGCAAACCCTTTCATTTGGTATCCATATTATGGGAGTACGTATAATATAACTAGTCCGCTAACTTTGGTTGTCCGCCATATTAGATTTAAAGAAAACTCATATTATTTTTTGTATTTTTTCAGCAAACCCTTTCATTTGATACTCATATTGTGGACGTGCACAAAAAATAAACTGACGCGCTCGAGTATTTCAATATGGCGTTATTTTTTTGCATTCTTAGAAGGCCACCACGAGCTTGTGTCATATCTGAATCGTCAGTCTTTTTAATGGGGGGTGGGGGGTTTCTTTCGGGTTCACTTAATATCCCTCAAGAATATCTGACGTGCTCGAGTAATTTTTTTTCTCAATTTTGTACCCTTCCGTATGGCCACCTCCACCATGCAAATCGGCAGAATAATATACCGCCGGTAGATACCGGTAGTCTCACATGGGGCATATACACTGTCAATATCTGACGCTCTCGAGGATTTTTATGTTAATATTTTGTTTTTTTTTACATTTTTTAAAATCTGTAGATGCTCCTACAACCGTTGAAAGGGAATACATCATATTACCTTTTTTCTTCCTACCATCTACCCTTCAAAATCTAATACTCCCAACAACGCTCGCGTAAATACACATTTAGCATCGTCGCCTCCCCTATTTATTTACTATTACTTATGTAAAACAAAAAAATAATTACTAATTGTTTATGCGAAATATAACAAATGGTGAGCTTAAGACTTCATCTTTTTATCTTTTTGAAATAGAGGGCAATAATAAGGCACAGTTCAATCAGTTTAGATGACATTGGGTTGAATATAGGCTTGTGGTGGGTGCGGGGGTAATTTTCAGACGCGTTATCAGTCAGATGATTGTGTTAGGCACGGAGCGCACGCCCCCCCCAGCACGCGGTAGTACCACTGGCCGGCCATCAGTCTGATCTACAGCTCTGAGCGCGGAGCACGCACGCGGTTTGAACGCGCACACACGTCGCAGTGAAAGTCGCGCGCGCAAGTTCCGCTAACATTTGGTGCGTCGACGTCTTCGTCTAGTTATTCTGTTTGTTCGTTGCGCCAGTGCAGCGGGGAAAGGAGGTCGCTGCTGGCCAACAGCCCGTAAGAATAATGCGATCTGGTATAACTCGAGTATTAAAACGATCCCTTCGTGTGCCATGCCGTAAACTTTCGTTTATTTCTATATTTTCCGGTCGACTCATAACATGTTAAATAAATATATGTGGTCCGAAATCAAATATATTTTTTTTACTATTCAAATAATTTTGTTCTAATTGGAATAATAGGGCGAATATTTTTAACTACCTTCTTTTACGAACGACTATCTTCTATTCCATAAAAAATGTGTCCTGTTAAAAGATTACCTTGTATTTATTTACACAAATCGTTAATACCTGTATGTTAGGACGTGACGAAAAACTTGTAATTGCTGCAAGCGTCTATAAGTGAAGTGAGGATATATATTTCTCCGCTGTATTTGTGTGAAACGGTTGCGCAAACTTGGAATGCTTTCTGGTCGGCGAGCTGACTTCTTGTCTCCACTCCGTTTGTATATTGCGATAACTTGCAAAGTTAACAGTTGGTTACGCGGCGGTTCACTAACTTGCATTGAACGGTGAAGTGAAAACGAGCGTGTGTCCGTGACCCCGTCTATCTTTTCTCCGTTTATGATACATTTTATTTTGAATTATTTTACTCATTCTAATCTCATTTGTATTAAAAATGAACTAAGTTTCAAAAAAATTAACAAAATACGTAGCATAATTTTGGATTGTCAAATTTAACAAATATAATTTCAAATGCAAGCTCATATGTGTCCTTACCATTTAGAATTTTGCATATCATTTTGAACGTGATTCATTTCGAATGGATTCAATAAATAATTCAATCAGAGAACGATTACTTTTATCTTATCATGTTGTTGGTACTCTGTTCATTGTAAATAGGACGGCAAAATTCACAACAGCTGTATGAATAAAAGTCGGTTGTTAATTTGCCGATTGGCGGCTTACATCGGGTTGTGCAAGTCCCACGATTTGAAATCGGACACGACCCACATTTTTGTGGCAATAGACGTAACTTGAGTATTGTATTATGCGGCGTAGCACTCAGCGTTACTTGGTGACGCTGGCCAAGTTTGCATTTTTACTTAACTTTCGCTTTAAATATACCGTATATAAGAAAACCTGCCATATCACCAATTTGTTTCCCGATCTGCTGCACTTACCTTAATGTGATTGTCAATCAATTCGGAGCGGACAAATGGTACGAAACTAGGAAATATATTGTTACAATAGAAATTGAAGTCTGGGACAGAGAAGTGGTTATTTATAATTTTAACTCGCTCAGGTTTGCTGGACTTAACGTCGAATTCATAACTTTGTGTGGTGAAACGTGAAAAATAAAATATAACAATTTAGAACATTACCCAACCATCCGTAGGCGCCCGAGATCGAGATACGTATATACAATTAAATTGTGCGTCCCGTTTTTATATTTGAATCTCATTCTTGGTGCAAAATCAGGTCATGTCTACTTATAATGACAAATGGAAGATTATGGTTGCGGTTTGGGTAATTTCCAAAATTATCCCTCTGTTCTTTAGTACGCATAAATTTTGTGTTTTGACACGCAGATCACACTCGCTGAATACTTTAATGATGATAATAATAATCTGAGATTAAAGCAAAGGGAAAAATGTTAAATTATTGCACACTAGATTTTGCCCGCGGCTCCGTCCGCGTTAAAAAGTTTTCTGGGGTAAAAGTCCCGCTTTTTATTTTCCCGGGATAAAATGTAGCCTATGTGTTAATCCAGGACAAGATCTACCCGTGTGCCAAATTTCATCGTTTCAATAGTTTTTGCGTGAAAGAGTAACAAACATCTGTACATCCATACATACTTACAAAATTTCGCGTTTATAATATTAGTAGAATGATATTGCAAAATGGCTCTCGATACTGTTCAATTTAAAAATCTTAACATCGGCAAATACGTTATGGATATCAAATAAATCAATTAATGTCAAATTAATTAATATCCTTGAATAGCGATAAACATTAGGCATACATTGGTTGAATTAAAGAAATCATAGCTAACCAATCCGTGAATTGAGAACATAATTTTTTAATAGTTTTTATAATTCGCCGTAATATCATTGCATAGTGTGTGATTTATAACAATTTTGTATTGTATTTCTTTTATGGTAAGCGTCTTGACTATGCCCATAAAAAGAGCTCGTTATATGGCAATTATGGCATATAAAAATAATCCTAATTTTTTTTCTGTGGTTATATTTTTTTTCGGTGAAGGAAAACATCGTGGGGAAACCTACATACCTGAGAAATCTCTATAATAATTTCGAGGGTATGTGAAGTCTGCCAACCCGAACTAGGCCAGCGTGGGGCCTGAACCCTTTCAATAGTAGAGGAGGCCCGTGCTCGGCAGTGGGCAATATATAATACAGGGCTGATTGCATTGCATTGCATATTTTTTTCTATTCTAATATATTCTGTTTGGTCAGAAGAAGACTATTCATTGTTGTATTAAAGTACGTCAATGTGTTTATACATAGCAATTATTCTTCATTGGTTGTAATTGATTTTGATTCATGATATTTCTAGATGCGCTAAATACTGACGGACTGCCTCGGTGGCGTAGTTGTATTACAGTACGACTGCAAAGCTGAGGTCTCGGGTTCGATCCCCGGGTCGGGCAAAATGATATTGAGTTTTTCTATTCAGTATCAGCTCGGAGTCTGGAATTTGTGCCCGATATGGCGATAGGCTCGCCCCCTATCACATCATGGGACGGAATAATGGCGAAAAGTGGGTGCACTAGTTGCGCCTCTGCCTGCCCCTTCAGGGATAACAGGCGTGAGTGTATATGCATATATGCGCTAAATACTGGCCGTTTCTTAACTATTTATATTCATCTTGTAAAGTCGGACCAATACCATACCATACCAGCCCTGTATTATATACTGCCCACTGCTGAGCACGGGCCTCCTCTATTACTGAGAGGGTTCAGGCCTTAGTCCACCACGCTGGCCTAGTGCGGCTTGGCAAATTTCACATACCTTCGAAATTCTTATAGAGAACTTCTCAGGTATGAAGGTTTTCTCACGATGTTTTCCTTCACCGTTAAAGCGAGTGATAATTCACAAAGAATACATACATAACTTTTTTGTGTTTTGAACCTGGGGACATTCGTCTTCGGCAGTTCGTTCCACTCCCAACTCTGCTATCACCGCTTTGGACCGATACCAAACTACATTATTTATTGGAAAATGCATTAAATAAATATTAGTTTCTTTCGTGTATATGGCGTGTGCACAACTTCCTGTTTGTCAAATGCACAATAGGTAAAAACATTACGATTAATTTATTTAAACAATTACATAAAACCATTTGTTTTGTTACGACCGGTCACCTCTCTGCATATAATTGTAATTTACCGCATAATTTATTGCTTATACATGGTATTTCTATTCATTAAATTGATAACTGATTTAGTTTATAAAATGAGATCTTAAATGCAGTTATAAAAATCACAGCTTATGGAAACATGTTGCACCTCCATGTTAGAATATTAACACTACACTATTTTCACTTCAAATATTCATGTTCAATCCTTAGACCACTTCCTGTAAACATGAAAATGAAGATTGAATTAATAATTATGAGTACAGAAAGCAGAATGGCCAGTTTTTTTCGCTCCAAAATAATCTAAATTCATTGTCGATTCTTTGTTTCTTTCAATAGTAATTCGTTTGTTCATAATTATTTTCATTGTCTGCGGGTTTGTTTGTCTCGTTAACTGATTAATCTGTATTCTACACCGCGTTGCTTCTCATTATTTATGCGTCGAATATTGTGTCTTAGCCATCGTTATTTATGTACTTGTTGTTATAGTTCGGTTTGCCTTAGTCACTTAGTGCATACATGATGTAACTTGCTGTGCGGTTCATTGTCGTCTTTTGTACTGGTACCATGTATTCTATTAAGGACTGCCTTAGTGGCGTAGTTGTATTACGGTACGACTGCAATGTTAAAGTCTCGGGTTCGATCTCTCAGTCGGGCAAAATTATATTGGGCTTTTCTATTTAATATCAGCATGGAGTCTGGAATTTGTGCCCGATATGGCGACAGGCCCACCTAGGGTGGCTACCCCTACTTATAAAGTAAGCAATAAAGTACGTGAAAATACTTTATTTAGCTTGATTTGTTTTCACTGTTATTCGTTTTAAGTTTAACACAGGTTACGTATGTTCATTTTGCGTAAATTGGTAACAATTAATGGCAAAAGTGGCAGCAAGTATTTAATAGGATTGATGGTAGTAAAAAAAAAATACTGTGGACTCCCGCCACGTCGTAAATGGCGAGACGAAAGAAATAAAGTACTTATTTACTTTTACTTAAACATAGTAGTTTTTCCCGGCAACCATTAGCTGAATAGTGAATATCTGAAAATAGGGTTTTTATTTTGGTACTTAATTCAGGTTAAACACATGAAATAAAATAAACTATTAATGTTTAAACAAGGCATTGTAATTAGTTCTTCATCAATTTAATTTGTTGATGTTACGAAACCAAAATAATAATAAAAAAACTTTACAAATCAGGTATTAGCCAAGTACTAGCGCAAATTGATTAATTTCCGCACTTCACACTTGGCGAAGTGGGAATTCCGGGCCATTGCCAAATGCTTTTTATTGTTTTTTTAACCGGCCTGGTAACTCAGTCGTTTTGACCGCATCCAGGGTCGGATTAACCTAAAGGAAAATTAGTTTTGGAACATGTTAGGTTATAAAAATACATAGATACTTTTTTTTGCAATCAATTATTATCAATATACCAATTTGTGGTAGAAGAAATTTATATTTTAAAAAGCCAGGAAAAGGAAAAGGGGCCTCGGGGGCTGTCTAGGGGCCCCGACATTCTTAATCGGGTCCAGGCCGTATCTTATACAAGATTTCTTCCTTTAAAGTGATAGTTTTGCTAGGTAAACTAAAATACCCGCTTTTACCCCGTTAAATGAAAATACCCGCCAAAATTACCCGCCATCAAAAAAATGCTTGAAAATACTCTCTTTTCGGGTAATAAACCGCCAATTGGCAACGCTGTTGGTACTGGACCAATAAGACAATAATAGTTTATTCCAATATCATTTACTCACAAATTTACGCGTATTACGACTATAAATAAGTCATCATAAGGGATTAAATTGATGAATCAAAGTACGTGATATAATATTCCACAATAAACCGATTACAATAACGATAAAAAACAATTTCTCAAAACTTGGCTATTTCTTTTCCTTTATCTTTCTTTACATCTCGATGACTGAGGATAAAGGGAAAAAGAAGTGAATATGAAACAAACTCAAGAAATATTATCTTTGAAAGTAAATTTTCACGAAATAAGTATGAATGTTCTATGGGTGGCTCTGAATACGAATCATGATTAAATTTATCACTTGAAGACATGCTTTTTGTATGCATTGTTTGACATTTCCTATAAAAGTAACTGGTCCGATCACAGATGATATATAACATAAAATGAATCATACATATATTTTTTAATGTTGTAAGGTTCCCTAGAGCAGAAACTCTAATAATATATTCGCCGTGCGTTTTTAAATCTAACATCATTCATGACATGTTTATACAATCCTAAGAGGTGTGTCAAAATAATGTTGTTTTTTATTTACCTAACTTTAACGTATTACGATAAAAGATTGATATATATTGTATTTGTACTTTGTATAGCAGCATGAAATCTAGTTTAAATATTTCTTTGTGCCATAGAAAATGTTTAGTAACAAAGCTTTTGTCTAATGTCTCCAAAATGTTTTTGATACGAGCTTTGTTCAGGCGTTGACGTGACCGTGGATCTTATTGTTTACTTAAGGCATTGATATGTAAACAAAGCCAAGATGCACAGTTCTTTGCAAATGAGATATCAATAAATAATCGTCAACTGAGGAGCCAAAACAAAAGATTTCCTTTTAAAATGCTTCTCCAGTAATAAATTTTCATGCTAATGTTTGTATGTAAATAGTAGAAAAATAATAGTTAAAAAAAACTAAAAAACACGCTTTATAGAAAATCCAACAAAAAAAAATTACAATAATTTTAATAAACTTGAATTGAGAATATTGTAAGTTTTTAAGATATTATCAGAATCATAATCCTTCTACTCAATATTATCTGTCAATAAAATGTTTATAATTATTGACACCATGCACCCCACGCTTGTATTTTTACAATAAAATACATGTTTTTCTTATTTACATTATTCTTAATTCCAGTTTATTAAAAATTATATATTTTTTTAAATTTTTTAGTTCACTAAAAACACGTAGTATTTTTTTTACACAATATGAATAAAATATTGATGAACAAAAGGAAAAAAAAAGTGCGAACTTACAACGTGGCAATAAAGCACATTGACCCTTCAGAACGCACTGATAATACGAACTTGTAATATCGAATACTAATTTATCATGGTCCTAAACTCTATATTTCTTTTATTAAAGTATAGACAGTGAGGTCGGGGCGCTGTCCTAATGGACTCCGCTTAATAGCGAAATGAAGTTCAGAAAATTGTTAACCAACTTACATAATAATAACTCCTTTAACACGTCAACTCCTCTTTGGTGGGTATTGAGTTTCTTGGTGCTTCTTCTCACGTCAGTGGACTTTTCCGAAGCACTGGTAGAATCTTTTGGATTATAAAAATAACATTGTTAAAATTAGTGTACAAGTGCCCTTAGCGGTCTAATTACACAATAAGTGATTTGAATTTGAGCGAAAAGCAGACGTGATTCCGTCGAGTAATATTATTCCTTCCTCTTTAGCACAAACACATTTCTTCTCAGGGCTAGTCTGCACTACGATTTATATACGCTATCTACTATGTTATAGCGCGATTATATTAACGATGTACATATATACCCAACTAAATATTCTAAATCTACACGCAAACATTTGTTATCGATGATTTTATATATTTTTATAGAATCCTGAAAAAGAAAAAGTCGAAAAATATATAAAATCATTAACCAGGCACTACATGGCCATTGACATGTATAAAAAAAAATCATAATATAAAATTAGAAAAAAGTTTAGCGGCTCGTTTCGGTTACTTACTCCTGTAAAGGGGTAATGCTGAGTTAGTAGTTGTAATAACTGCTAACAGATGTCTCTGGTCATCTCCTTTAAGAGAATTAAGTACGGATCCTGAAATTTGCAATCGAAAGCGAGGTCGGAATAGCTCAATTGGAAGAGCACTGGCACGGTACGCCGGAGGTCGTGGGTTCAAATCCCGCTTTCGACTGTTTCTTTTTCAGGATTCTATAAAAATATATAAAATCATTAACCAGGCACTACATGGCCATTGACATGTATAAAAAAAAATCATAATATAAAATTTGTTATCGAATTAGCCTAGATTTTTCTGTCACAAATCATAGTAATTATTTTAGCAGGAATATTAGAGTAATTTATCAAATAAATCATATCACCGTAGGCCTGTGGGCGTGAAAAATGTTATGTTCACGGGAATTATTGTCATGACGATGTTATAATAAAGGCGTTATACACAAGTGCGTAATTAAATTTGGAAAAAGAAAACCCAACGGAATGTGTTACGCTGGTTTCATTTTTCCATGTTACGTTTGGGAACCGGTGGCTTATCAAACAATTTATGTTAAATATTTTTGTAATTCTATTTATTTCTTTCGAATAATTATAATCTTGTGGTTACCGAATTAACTTTGCGTCTCAAATTTGATCACAAATCCATTACATCACTGCCTTTGTTCCGTTTAATTTCGTAGTAAGCATGCAGTTTAGTGTAAAAGCGTGAGCTTGTTACACAGGAACGATATTAAGAACCAGCGACCATTTAAGAATAGTCGCGACGTGAGATAACTGTGAAAGATCGTAGTAAAGGTGCCAACAGATTTATGAGCTCTTGTGCGTGCTTTATCGCCCTTTAGGTTATTACCATAAACCGCGTAATGTTTTAGAAGCTAGACGTTTTCCATTATTAGTACCACCGTAATTCTGTAACTATGTATTATTTCCAAGGTTTTTCTATAAGTGTCCTATTTTCAACGTTTTCGAGCCGACTACCGACGTGTTATATTTTATAGCGTTCATTATACTTTGTGCGTATCTGAATAGTAACTATAAAGTGCTGTCACACGTATAATTTTTTTTATTGTTCCGTCATCGGCTCAGTTTGCAGAGAGCCGAATATAACAATCATTAACAGTTAATAAAATTAAACTTTTTTTTATTTACATTAGTAGGTACTTCAAATGTTAAGTAAACATCATGAAACATCAAAAGTGTTTGAAGAATTACAAGGATCGGAAACGACATACGTTTATTACTTTTCTGTTTTATGTCTTGTGTAAACAGTGTTTTTTGTGAGTCCGTTTCGGAGTCTCAAAACATCGCTCAATTCAATGTTTGGACCCCATTTAATTTGAAATCTTTTCGCTTACACAAAACTAGGTCGGTAAGGTTTATAAATAACAAAGTTATAATGTTGGTATTTGCACCTTGATGCTGTATTCATTATTCCTCGGATGTCAACCTATGAGAGTGAAAAGGTTAGATGTGGGGCTCGTTCTCGAGGTTAATATCGCTTGACATTGGGGGAAAATTAATCGTATCGTGAAACTGACATATTATCAATTTTGTAGGCTAGAGTAGTTGATTGCAATACTTAATAATTAATCGCTGCATTATGCTAATTCTGTGGTCTATTTATTGATAGATGTTTTTCTCGTGTATGTTACTTTTAAATTATCTTTTAAATAGCGTCATCGTCATCGTAGAATATTACAAATGCGAATGTTTGCCAAATTGTTCTGATGTTTGTTAGAAGTAAACGCAGGAACTGAACAGATCTCGCTAAAATTTCGTACGCGGATAGATCATGTCTTGGATTAACATAAAGCCTACTTTTAATTCCAATAATTTCCTCCCGTAGGAAGTATTTGGATTTAAAAAAAAATATTTAAGTCGATGGCGCTGACGTCGTATACACGGCGCTGTAGATTACCAGTGATTTGGCTTTTGTGGCGGGAAAGGCTTTTCACGCCGGCGAAGTCGCGAACAGCACCGCGTATTTAACATATTTTTATACCACCGCGATCTTAACACAAGTAATGTCGATATTCGCAAATGGTTGACCCACATAATAATATCAATTTAGCTTGTGAAATGTAGATGTCACTTCGTATTACAGATTTGATTGAGATTCGGAATTATGTAACCAGTTATTGATGTGAATGTAAAAGTGTAAATCGTAGGTATTTATCGGCTCTAAAAATATTTTCAATACCCTAAAATAATTGAGAACGGTAACATTGTTCGCTGAAAAGGATATTGTGCACATTTGTAAAACATAATCATAAATACAGAATGGATTTAAAGACTTGAGGTGTCATCGAGGTCTTCAATTGCCCTTTTTAGACACATCCAAACTAAAAACTAAATTGTTTTATGGCAATAAATCAAACGCGAGAGCTTTTGGTATGTTAAGTACTTTGTAAGGAAAAGTTTATAAAAGGTAGTTTTGCATTAAAATGGTAATATAATCGTAGTAATGAAATAGCTACACATTAATGGTGGCCGGTGGCAACTTTCGCCGCAGCCACTTGACTCGCCGTGCTGTACGTGAACCGCCGGCAGACCACTATGCAGTTACGAAAGCTGCAACCACTGACTATCTATACATACAGGCATGTGTGGTATAGCACCGGGTACCGACACTTGTCACTGTGGTTAGTTATGGTCGTAATATGACCACGCTAAATCAATAAGCATTTAATAACGAAGACACTTCAATCGGAAAATGGAATACGGTACTTACTTTAATTTATTGTAGCTATTGTATAATGATAGCTATTGATAGTCGAAGACATGTGTATTTTCATTTCGCAACGCAAGTATGTCTGCAGAAACGTTGTGGCTAACATATTAAGTGTATGCGCTATATTATGTGCGCAGTTATATTAAAATAACTTTAATAAACTGAGGCTATACGGTACACAGCACACTGCCTGGTGGCCTAGAGTCGGCCAGCACAAAATGAAGAAAAGCCTCAGGGCTTTCACTGATGTTTACTTTTATAACTTCACTCCATCGCCCGCGGCTTCGCCCGCATTAAAGAGGTTTTCTCGTATAAAAGTCACTTGTTATATATAAATACATTTTCCAGGACCGAATTGTAAATCTGAACCATTTTCGAATCTAACTGAATACACACAAACATAATATAAAGTGCTGTAGGGTGAGGCGCGACCTTTGACGCGCTATTTATAGGCACGTGCCGCCGGCCCCCCGGCCGGTACCGCCGCAACCGCCATGTTCCCGCATTTTAAATCTGTAATGTCTTCGAAATTATTATTTATTTAAATTACTTGTTGTAAAGGGCCATATTGATCCATATTAAATCCACAATTCATTTAAGGTACTTAATTGAACAAGGATTAATGCAGTATTGCTTAAAATCGCTTCGTAAATAAGTCATTGTTTCTCTTAAAATGTAAAGGATAAAAAATGGTTATTGAGGGTTATCCCTAAGAGGTAGGACATATCGTTGACTTTTGTCAAGGTGTACGAAGCTGTAGTACATTATTTTGATCTATATCGTAGGGTTTAGCCGGCGTTTGGTGTCTATTTATGACATCACATTAGAAACCTCTAAAATGATCAGTGTCTCCTTACTATATTATGCATATATTATATACATAAACCTTCCTCTTGAATCACTCTATCTATTAAAAAAACACATTAAAATCCGTTGCGTAGTTTTAAAGATCTAAGCATATACATATAGGGACAGACAGCGGGAAGCGACTTTGTTTTATACTATGTAGTGGTTATGCCTCGAGGTTTAATTCTGCGTGTGTGTATAATGCGGCCGTTTTTCCGTTTTCATAACGAAAATAATACAATATCGTTCGCTATAAACATATCTTTAAACGAAGGGTAAGTAGTTTACGGAACAGTTTACGGTTGTGGTACACGAATACGGGATCCATTTAAAACTGCATACAATTGTCATAACACAAGTTTTTGCAACACCTCTGCAGATTGAACGAAATAACGAAACACTACGACCGTACTGCTTTTTGTGGTCTCAGTTTTCGGATAAAATTCGAAAATGAAGGAGCCGTGATTGTTGTGTCGAAGGTGTAACAAAAAGTTAAGTGCCGAGCAGTTATCGAGTGTAAGTGCGTGACAATGAGCGTTGAGCCGACGTTGACGGAGTCGCCGGTGCCGTTGGCGCTAGCGCGGCTCCAAGGCCGGCCTGGCCGATACCCGCGCGGTAACCGCGCGCATCGCCCCAGCCTGCAGCTCGCAAGTCTGCAGGAGGCTGTCGACGAGACACCGCGACGGTACAGCGATGAAGCGTACGCTCCAGACACTGATGATGAAGAAACATTCACTGACGAGACTGTCCTGGAATCTCCACCGCTGTCAACTTCAAACGGCCGAAGGGCATCTGAAGCTACATTTTCTGAACGATACAGGCAGTTAACCGATTTCGATGGACCTCCGCCCGAGGTGCCTAGGCGAGCGTCCTTAGCAGTGCCGGTCGCCGTGGACGGGTTCGGCGCGGTTGACAAAGGTCGCAGACGGTCGTGGGCGGCCCGCCTCCAGCTCGAGCGAAAGAAGAGACGGAAGTCTGGAGGGAACGACACCGACGAGGAGAGCGACACGCCCACCTATGTCCGACAAAAGCGACCCTCCTGGTGGAATGTTTTTGTTCCGGATAATATGCTGAAACACAGGTATTATAAGTTTTTTATGACATACATCCGTTGTAGATCTGTTTTAATTTAAACTATAAACGATCTTAAGACTTAAAATTCAAATATGCTATGTATTTTAATAATTTAATGTTTAGTACAATTACACTCCCTATAAGGCATTAGAATGAAAATATGTCTATGTATCTCCAACAGTCAGCACCATGTCACCAGATCTCCTTGACCCGGTACCGTGTGGTGCGAATGTTTAAGTTTGTAAAATAGGTGTGCTGCTTTCAGGGTCACTTGATCGCGCTCATTGATTCTGAAAACTGATATTTTCCCTCTCATATCGATTTGCGGTGTAATTTTTTTTCTAGTCGAAAAACTTATTAAAGATAATTATTTGTCATAGAGTATAGGAAGAGTTGCGCTGTGTGTAGGTGTCTACATGTATATATACGTAGTGTTGTATACGGACACATATATAGAGACGTGACAAATTTACAAGATGTGGTCTTGATAAATCAGTAGACGTTATCTAGATTTACGTGTAGAGTCGTTATCTTTGGGAATATTCTCTTCTTAAAAATGTAAACCAAATATTTGTTTAATTTATAACACAAATTTATTTTCACTATCATGATTTAATCTCAGGCGCGTTTGTGGCATTGTTTGATGTATACATAAAAGAAAGATTCTAATAAATTACTGAGCAATGGAAAACTTTATTTTAATGTAAATAAATCAAAATATATGCAAAAGGTAGTTTAACTCTTGTAAAGAACCTCGTTACTTGGCAGATAACAGAGCAGTTAAGAGGCCGTATACAAAATTTCGACTTTTTCAGTCAGTTTTTTTTCGTGATTTTTTAAAAAATAACCTGATCTGGTTAATTTAGAATACGTCATCAGAAAGACTATTTCAACACAAATTGGCTAAACGAGCCAGATTTTTCATATCTTTCTTTAAATTCAATCTATCCACCAAGTTTCAACGTCTGTTTCAGATTTTTTTTTTTTTCGGAGACTCAAACTTGTAGTAGTTTTTGGTCAAAATCGTGCCCGCGCTAGCCCGCAAAAATAAGTGCGCCTCCTTTTATATTAATAATAAAGAAATTGTCGCATTTATCCTTTAGGCGACTTTTTATACCAATAAACAGTAGTTTTCGTTAGTTAGTTTCAAGCACGATTTTGACTGAAAACTACTACATATTTGAGTCTCCGTACAAAAAAAATCTGAAACAGACGTTGAAACTTGGTGGATAGATTGATTTTAAAGAAAGATATGAAAAATCTGGCTTGTTTAGCCAATTTGTGTTGAAATAGTTTTTCTGATGACGTATTTTTAATTAACCAGATCAGGTTATTTTTTAAAAAGTCACGATGAAAAGTTGACTGAAAAAGTCGAAATTTTGCATACGACCTCTTAAGCAGTGTTTGGGCTACGTGGTCGTTTGGACTTCAGATAGGGGCTACCTATACTGCTATAATAAAATATATTTTGTGAAAAAATTTGCGCATTGCTTACATTCTTAATAGCATAAACTTTAAATATCGGACTATCAGCAGGACAAACCTTACTGCAAGATCTTAGTGCACTTAAACTGGTCAGCGTTTTCCTTTTGATGTTGTATACAAAGCCCAACGCGTTGAGCATCCAATACAGACACAGCCAATATACTGTTTTGTACAGCTCTATAAGATAAAAAGTAACCTAGGACATTTAGGGATAATGTTCCTTCCTAGTATGTAAAGATTCATAGATTAACACTTTCAAACAAAAAATGAGCACTTCACACCTCGCGTTTCAAATAATAGTATGTTATCTAAAATCCTACTAAATAAAAATCCTATTATAAAGGCGAAAGTTTGTAAGAATGTATGGATGTTTGTTACTCTTTCACGCAAAAACTACTGAGCGGATTTCGATAAAATTTGGCACACGCGTAGATCATGTCCTGGATTAACACATAGGCTTTTTATCCCAAGAAAACATAAAGCGGGACTTTTATCAAGGAAAATCTTTTCAATGCGGGAGGAGCCGCGGGCAAAAGCTAGTATGTTATAGTCTGTCTATCATAGTACGTATAAAATATTATTTCTAGTCTTGACTAGGGTAGTAAAGTTTTTACATCCACGTTTAGGATCACATTCGTCAACAAAGTATTTTCTGTATGTCAAACCCTAAATATATTTAGTAGGTATAATCTTGTGTATTACAAAGTTTCATTTCAAATTTTCTTACGTAATGCGCAGATTTTAAAATGGAATTAAAACTGATAAAAATCTGGCCATGTTAACTGTGCAATAAAACGAAACCTTAAATAAGTGTCAGTCTGTACGTAGTATTATTAATCATTTCGTTTATGACCTTTTTTTGAATCCGCTTTGATTTATGATTGAATGTATAGACCTTCAATGTCGGCACCTTATAAGTATTTTTGTGTACTTGGTAAATTCGGACTGAAATTAAGCACGGTTTTTACCCGACTGCGAAAGAAGGAGGGTTATATACTTTAGGAAAATGTTCGTAAAAGTTAATTATTATTTGGTCCAATATTTAATCTGAAAAACTGGTAAGAATTTCAATTATAATCTCATCCATGTTATTCTCCAAAATGTTATCTGTAAATTGGTACATCCAGTAAATGTTAAAATCTAACATAATATATAATACATATATGAAAATTAACTGCAATAAAACGAGGCGTCTTTCAGTCACACAGAAGGAATAAATCTTCTCGACTCGTGCTAGCCGGAATGTTTTCGATAGTGCGCTCGATGATATTTTTGCTATGATAATATTTTGCAAGATTTGACGTTAACTTGATGCTAAATATTTAGTCATTCCATTAGCATTTGTATTTTGTTCACGATTTCTTTAGATCATCTCTTGCAAGACGTGTTTTTCCATTTATATGCATTTGTGTTGGATATAAAAATTACTTTGTGTTGCAAATTTAACATTTGCAAAGTTTTTAAAGTTCTTTTACATATTATGTATTAAGTTACAGTCAAAGTTTGACTTTATTCGCGGAACAACTGGTCTATCCTAATAGTTGCGTTAGCCACTCCCATAAAATGTAATTTCTGACTGATTTTAACTGAAACTTAGAAAAACATCAATTTTTACTTTTTTACCTACGAAGCAGTAAGCTCTACAAACTCTTCAAAATGCCTTTGAAGCGTTTGTAGGCTCCCGTACACATGACTTCTTCAAGAAAGGCATTGAAAATTACCACTGCGCTGGCAGAGATGCATTGATAGCATGAGTGGGTGCATATATTGATTGAAATAAATAATTTTTTTTTATAAAAAAATGACTAACTTTCTGTACAGTGTATACTAAACGGCAATTTTATAGGTAAAGACCTAATATAATTATCTTTCAGATCTACAACATTAATTATAATTTGCTTGTTCAATAGTCATGCTAAGTCTATGGTTCCGTCTGTATTATCACAAACTAGCTTATGCCCGCGGTTCCGCCCGCGTCAATAAGTTTTCCGGGATAAAAGTACATAATAAATATAAACCTTCATCTTTAATCACTCTATCTATAAAAAAAAATCGCATAAAAATCCGTTGCGTAGTTTTAAAGATCTAAGCATACATAGGGACAGACGGACGGGAAGCCACTTTGTTTTATACTATGTTATGTTGTAACTCGCATGTTATTGTTTCATAGCTCGCCTTTCGTCTACGTACTTTTATGTTGTAAGTACTAGCTTTTGCCCGCGACTCCGCCCGCGTTAAAAAGATTTTCCGGGATAAAATTCCCGCTTTATATTTTCCCGGGATAAAAGTAGCTTATGTGTTAATCCAGGACATGATATACTAGTGTGTCAAATTTCATAGAAATCTGTTCAGCAGTTTGTGCGTGAAAGAGTAACAAACATCAGTAGAAATATAACAAATATTAGTAGTATTAGTAGGATGTGATGAAAATCCACAAAGTGCACTTAGCTGTTGTAGATGTTAATATTATTAGAAAAT
The DNA here is from genome assembly GCA_949316025.1 of Lapara coniferarum. NCBI lineage: Eukaryota > Metazoa > Arthropoda > Insecta > Lepidoptera > Sphingidae > Lapara > Lapara coniferarum. The sequence continues at coordinate 14,609,299 of OX438931.1, read as the reverse complement.
GTCAAATTAAAATCATCGTGGAAAACGTACATTTAAATAATTGGCATTTCTGTATTAATGTCGACCCATTCATTCGTAATAACATGTTCCGTAAACATAAAAATCCTAATGCGGATGATTGGTCGGAACTGGTGTACGGGGACAGCAGCCTTAAACGTGAGCGTTCGCATTAGCTTATTCATGCGGAACACAGCACAAAGGTTTATTAGCGTAAAGAGTATGTTGCAAGTTGCAACACAGCTATGTGCGGCTCGGCCGGTCCTCGGCAGGCGGCAATGGTGGAGCCACATACGTCACAGTGCGATGGTTTCATCAATGCTACGTCACGCGGCCTCCACTCACTCCTTTCCGCAATCGTTCGTTCACCTTTGGATTTGTGAGCCATAATCCTTTGTCTTGTTAAATCCGTGGCGCGGTCTTTGAATATTGTTTACATTTTGATAATTTTAGAATCGATTTCCTCGATTGTTTAGATTTGTTTCCTTCCTATGGTTTTATTTAATGATTGATCTTTGTTTAAATAAGGTTATTGAATTTATTGAATATACTTAATACGGACAATATGAGAATAAAATAATCCAAAGTTTTATTTGTTATGAAAAATCCTCGCTGTATAATGTTCCGTGTGTCAATAATAGTACATTTATATATTTGAAACATTGCTAATCTTCTCATTTAAGACACGGCGAACCTTATGACCTGGCTCGAGTGGTTCCCTCATTGCTTTACAAACGAACTTCACATTTGTTCTCTTGACGTGTAATTTTAAGGAAATAAAATACCATATAATATGAAGTCGGAACTTAATACCCACCGGCGACGATCCCATTTAAAGATAAACCATGTTTCACGCATACGTAATATACATGCTGGTCGCCGACGGAAACGTAGCTATGGTTAATTTGTAAGTTTTTCATGTATTAGGATATGCGCTAATGGGTTTACTAGGATTTAGGACTATAAACAAACATTTATCATCTAGATTTGATTATTCTACATTAATCTATTTGCCACGAGTCCGGCTTCATAGTTGAAAATGTGCCAAATGCCTACGTGCATTAGGTGTAATATGTTATTCGTATATTAAAGGAATCTCAATTCTTATATTACAGAACGATCATGCACGTGTCATAACATTCGTAGAGTTTTTTTTCTTTACTTAAATTCACGTGTAAAATTTCTTATATTTACTTACTTATCAACATTGCGAATCTGCATTTTTACCTGACTATGGCGAAGTGAGGAATGGTAATGATTCCATTATACTTTTGAAATTAATTGGATTTGAGGAAGATCCGCAACACAAAAATGCCGCACATATTTAAATTAAGAATTGTCTCACCACCGCGCCTGGTTTCTGTAAAGCTCCAAATTATAGTATAAACGACGATATTATGTTGTTTTGGCACCAACAAATATCTTTCATTATTATTAAACTCTACAGTCTACACAGAGAATAATTAATGTCAATATGGTCTACATTTGTTATCACGTGGTGGTGTACTAAAAACGTCTTAAAGCGTGGAAACTGATGTTTCAACTATAAAATTATTTCGAAAAACAAACCTTGAAAAACGTTGTGATTTATTTTGCAAAATTGGACGTAAGCCAGCGTTCCCACGTATCAGTGTCCGCCGCCGCGGTCGTCACCACATCAAGTTTCTGAAAAACATATAAAACACAAAGAATTTCGTCTAGCATCTGTCTCGCGTTAGATTTGTGCGGTCCGTAGATATCATAATTCATTGTTATTGTTCTAGTTCTTGCGATGCCGTTGTCTTTACGTAAATATTTTTGTTTTTATTATTGTACGCTTTGTCTCATTTCTAACTTCTACTCGTAAGTATATACATATTTTTAATAAAATATTTTTAGTTATTACGTAGTATTTTGTAAAGTTTACCCTCACATTAGAAACATTTTTATGTAACATTTTTTTTCTCCAGAAAGCTGGCGTAATTGCCGATTTGTAATTGCAAGCAGTCGGACATTGAAATACCTGAAGCCCAAAGAATCATGAGATACGGAAAAAATATATTTTGGGTTCCTAATATTTATATTTTCACACATAATAACATCTTTTGACTGAATTTGAGCTAGAGTATCCAATATAACAGAGGCGCAACTAGTGCACCCACATTTCGCCGTTATTCCGTCCCATGATGTGATAGGGGGCGAGCCTATCGCCATATCGGGCACAAATTCCAGACTCCGAGCTAATTGTGGATTATGGAAAGAAAAGATGAATAGTATTTAGTGCTAGTAAAACATTTTATTTGTTTCGTATTTGTTCTGTTTCGAGGAACATCTGACTATCGTAATATTTGCTTGTTTTTTTCCACGGTAGAGTTATTAATTATTGTATAAAAAAATAACAACAACAGTTAAACTGTAAGGTCACTAATTGTTGAAATGCTATAAAATGTTTTCCGTTTCTCTTTTCTACTGTGATAAAAAATGATAATTATTCACGTAAAATTCATAAACATAGTCAAATAATATTATTCTTTATTATTATGTTTTTCGTAGTGAAGATATATCTTTCTTGAAGATATTTCTTTCTTTTCAGTACAATATTATTAAAAATCACCAATTAAATTGATTAAAATTTATCGTGATGGGTGAGAGGTGGATCGTTTACCTCCTTCATTTGCTCGATCTAAGATTTGCTCATTTAAGAAGAACTCCGTATAATATGGTCGTCGAGCAGTTATGATAATCGCAAAAAACTGTACTTGTTCTTGTATCTCTTATCGGTATTCTTGTATCTTGTATACAAGTTTTATTAGTTGAATGTGATTAATGGTGTTTCCTATATCCCCGATAATAATTATTTATTTATTTATTTAAAACTTTATATACAGTAAATGTATACAGGTGGACTTAATGCCTGAGGCATTCTCTAACAGTCAACCTTTGGGTGATGCAGAGATGAAACAAAGTGGGTGTATATAAAACATAAATAAGACAAAACATAATATATTATACATACTAAAATACATACATACCTACATAAGTAAATAAATACAAATATAATAATTCTGTAAAATATAAGATATTAAAACAAAACTGAACTAGGAATATATAATATAATTATACACAAGTCCTACTAATATTATTAAGGCGAAACTTCGTAAGAATGTATCGATGTTTGTTACTCTTTCACGCAAAAACTACTGAACGGATATCAATGAAATTTGGCACACGGGTATATTATGTTCCGGATTAACACATGGGCTACTTTTTATCCCGGGAAAATATAAAGCGGGACTTTTGTCCCAGGAAAACTCATTCACATGGGCGGAGCCGCGGGCAAAAGCTAGTATGATATATAGCTTTTGCCCGTAGCTCCGCCCGCGTTAAAAAGTTTTTCCGGGATAAATGTCCCGCGTTATATTTAGCCTATGTGTTAATCCAGGACATGATCTACCTGTGTAGCTGTGTGTCAAATTTCATCGAAATCCGTTCAGTAGTTTTTGCGTGAAAGAGTAACAAACATACATTCTTACAAACTTTTGCGTTTATAATATTAGTAGGATTCGCGTTTATAATATTAGTAGGATTCTTTAAAAGAAAAATGCTCCGTAATCTAGAGAAAAAAGCACCTTTAAAGTGAAAACTTATGGATGTTGATACATTTTGAAGCAAAAGGCTTGGTGGCTCCGAAGAGAATTTAAACATTCTCTAAGAGTGGCTCCGATGGGCGGCAAGTGCAATAAAGACACATTGTATATAAACCCGAGCATGTATTGGTAAACACAAGAGCTTTGATTATAAACTGAGGAGTCGCCGTTGATTTAAATGTAACTAGTTTCTATAATTAACCTTCCTTCCTTCCGAGCGCAGTGCGGAAAGACGCTGACCCAGATGTGTTGCGGCCACGGTGACAATGTTGCCCGCACAAGGCCGGTCGCATTCATGCGCCATGCGCTGCAGATTTGTCCGCCACTGTCTTTCTGTCGGTCTGGACATTACTGTTCAACTTAATAATTTGCCGTAATTTATTTTAGCGCACACTTATTCTAAAACGCTTGGCAGCGTGGTACATAGGTGCTTTTATGTTTTTCGTTCGCGTACACAACTCCAAATAGGCCACGTACGTGACATGTGATGCAATATGTTATGAGTATACTGATTGGCGGTTATCTATTCCCTTGTCGATTTTTTGATTTGTGACTCTTTTGACTTATAGAATAACGTTCGTTTTGATTTGTATGAGATTATTTACAAAGTAAAAGTTTACGGTATCTAGATAATTATTTCAATCGCATTTACGTCATTTTATTAGAGTGGAGATTTATTTAAATTCTCAATTCGATATCAGCAAATCCCCTTATAATTTATATTCAGCCCTCATCAATCACTCAATAGTTGCAAGCATAGTGAATATATGCACGTAAAGTTAGACAACGCGGCACACACAAGTGCACCCACCACTTGACATCACTGAGCCTTGGCCTTGTGTCGTCCGATGATGGTTAAAATAGTTTCAGTGGGTGAAACGTCCACGTTATATGACCTGCAACGTGATTTCAAGAAAAAAATAAAGCTTTTATAGAACCAACAACCTTTGCCGTAGCCGAAAGATAAAATAAAAAAATAACATATGGCGTCTCATCAGTTCCGTGAAGACCTATGTATAGTGAAAGGTTTACTTCCGCTTTTTTCTGAGATTTCATTCTTCTAACTATAATTACCGCTATATTAGCGGAACAGGCACAACATCGTCATCATCATCAGCCCTATGACGTCTACTGCTGAACATAGGCCTCCCCCGAAGATTTCCAGATGGACACAATTAGGCATAACGGTAAAATATAAAGGATTATTTGTAAAGATAGTTATATGTATCCTTCATCCATGTACGTATGTGAAAGGTTCTGTATGTCTTACCGGATATCTCAGGTCAATGAGGACAGTAATCATATAACTATGTGTATTTATTAAATAGGTGTTCGAGGATGTACGGGTATTTCCTGCCTATTACGCCAATTGCGCTCGTTTGCGGATGGCACTCGACTAATTGTAAGCCCGGCAATTAGCAAACAAGTCTGATGGACGAGAGCACCGCGCGACACTCCTAAACTATTATCACGCGACACGTCACTTTTAGAAGCGTTTTATTGTTGCTTTTTTTGTAAATCAACTACACGTCATTTGTGTCCAAATCCCCCCCTAACATGATGAAATAGGGTCGCGAGTCAAACTATTTCTATACCATTTCATAATGTCAAAGCTGCTTAATAAAATAAAAATAAATTAGCACTAATACGTATAAGTGGACGATAGCCTAGTTGGGAATGGAACGGTCTGCCGAGACAATGTCCGGAGGTTCGAAACCCAAGGCACACACCTCTGACTTTTCAAAGTCACGTGGGTATTGTTTACCAATTATTGTTCGCTTTAACGGTGAAGGAAAACAACGTGAGGAAACCTACATACCTAAGAAGTTCTTTATAAGAATTTTGAAGGTATGTGAAGTCTACCAACCCGCACTAGGCCAGCGTGGTGGACTGAGGCCTAAAACCCTCTCAGTAGTAGAGGAGGCCCGAGTCCAGCAGTGGGACAGTATATAATACAGGGCTGGTATTATTATTTATTATTATTTAGTACTAATACTAATTTATTTAAAAAATATTATAATTGTAACGTTAGTAGGTATCCGAACTTCTTTGCTTTGTTCCAATTTTGCCATAAAATTAATCTGAGCCCAGCATTTTGTTTCTATATTGGGACCGCTCAGTACTCGTTGCCGTTTTTCATTTCAGTGTTATTCTATTGTTTCAAAATAATTTTCTTAAAAATGCTTATAATTTTCACTACAAAATAATTAACGTTGTGTGTGTACCTGAAATATTACAACATGGATAACCATATAATAATTTTCAGTTTGGGCTTAGGAGAGTTATAAATTACTGTCTGCCTTGAGTAGCATTAGCGCTAAAGTATTTTTTTTTCAAAGATGTGACTTTTGTCATTAATTATATCGGTACATGTTGTATGCTAATATATGAATCGGACGAGTGCATATTTCATTTTTATGAAACATGATCACATATCATCAGTCCAATCTATGCACATGGTGAGCGGTGACGCTCTGACGTAACTGCTTATTTGCAACTAGGTACTCACCAGTCACAAGTCAACCACACCTTTATATTGAATGTTGATTTTTATTATTCCGTCTGTTTGAAACATTCCATATTGATTACCAGTGCAGATGTTCTGAATTTATCTTTAATTTACTAGCTTTTGCTTGCTGAATCGCCCGCATTAAACAGATTTTCCTGTATAAAAGCCACTTTATATAAATACTATACATTTTTCCGGACCGAATTATAAATCTGAACCATTTTCAAATCCAACTGAATACATACAAAAACGAAAGTACTGTAGGGCGAAGCGCGCCCTTCGCCGCACTAGTTATAGGTACGCTCCGCCGGCCCCCCGGACGATAACGCCGGTATCGTCGAAAATATTTATTTAAATTATATGCTGTAAAGGGCCATATGGATCTATGTTAAATGCACAATGCATTTAAGGTAAGTAATTGGATAAGAATGAATGCTGTAGGTATTGCTTAAAATAGCTTCGTAAATAAGCCACTATTTCTCGTAAAAAGTAAAGGGAAAAAAGGTTATTGTAGATTATCCCTAAGAAATAGACATATCTATACCATCGCGGACTTTTTTGTAGACCTTTTTGAGGTGTACTATACTTACATTCTTTTCATCTATCTCGTAGGCCCTAGCGACGTAGAGTTTGGCCAGCGTTTGCAATGTAAGCGCAAAAAATGTGTTACGCAATTTACGACATCACATTAGAAACCTCTAAAATGATCAGTGATTCTTTACTATATTATGCATATATTATCCTTCCTCTTGGATCACTATATTAAAAAAAAACATCAAAACCTGTTGCGTGGTTTTTGAAGATCTAAGCATACATAGGAACATAGGGACAAACAGACAGCGGGAAGCGACTTTGTTTTTTCCTATGTAAGGGACATGCTTCGCAGCTCATGTCAGTTAATGCTGGGATCCTCCAAGGCTCGGTGCTTTCGCCCACCCTGTTTACTTTGCATATCAATGATATGCTATCCCTTGGTAGCATTCATTGCTATGCAGACGACAGCACAGTACATGGGCGATATTGCTCTGGGCCACCCAGTTGCCGGGGAGTCACCGATAGGCAGCGTGAGAATCTGGTCGTCGAGCTCAATCGTACTTTGGATCTTGTATCCGAATGGGGTATATCCAATCTGGTTGAGTTCAACGCCAAGAAAACTCAGGTATGCGCGTTCACGTGTAAAAAATCCCCGTTTTTGCCCCTCCCTAATCTTCAGGGTACTCCATTTGCAATGCGGAATGGCCTCAATATCCTGGGTATGGATTTGCGCTGCGATCTGAATCCAAGGAATCACATCGAGAGTGTAATATCTGTAACATCCCGCAGGGTCGGAATTCTAAACAGGGTGCGGAGGTACTTCGCGCCCGGTCAGCTCTATCGTTTATATAAAGCGCAAGTGCGGCCGGGTATGGAACACTGTTCGCATCTCTGGGACGGTGCCGCAAAATACCTGCTCGATGCCTTGGATGGATTGCAGCGACGGGCTATCCGCATTGTATATGATGCAGACGTAACAAAAAGTTTCGAGGCATTGCAGCTGCGCCGCAACATCGCCTCGCTCAGTGTATTCTACCGTCTGTATCATGGTGAGTGCTCTGAAGAATTGTTTAACCTTATCCCCTCCTCTCCTTTCCTAAACAGAATCACGCGTGCTGGCTTGCGGAACCACAGCTTAGTGGTCTGTTCCATCCCGGCTCGAACCAAAAGGTTCAGTAATTCATATTTCTGCCGCACCATTAAGCTGTGGAACAGTTTGCCAGCGTACGTGTTCCCTCCTTCCTACGACTTAGGGTCGTTCAAGCGGGGCGTGAAGAAGCAATTTAGCAGGCCGGCATAACTGTGCCGACCGACCAGGGATGTTTATCTCTTGCCGGTCGACATAACTTTTTGGGCTTCACTACATTTACCATCAGATGCAGTGAAGCCACTTTGTCGAGCCTTTGATAAAAAAAAATATGTAAAATGACTACTGCTATTAGTAAATAGTATTTATACAAGATATTTGTCAACTATAATAAAACAAATCCTCCTGGGATTGTGCCAATAAACATTTATTAATTCCTTATATTCCACGATTTATGTCCTTAGCCACTCGAATTTAACCCTAGCGTGACACTTTTTAATCATGTTGAAGAAAAGATTTTACAACTGGATATTTAATATCATCGTCTTTTGGAGGCCTGGACTCTCAGAAAAAATCTTCTCGAAGAAATCGTGTAAAAAAAACTTACATAAAGTGTTGCTCGACCTGAAAATCGAACCCACGCCGGAACCTAAACCGCCTCTATTTCAAGAAGGCTAACCTACTAATTAGTCATTAATGTCTTTAAATAAATTATGCAAAGTGTTAGTAATTAAAATAACATATCCAATACAAGAGTTGATCGTTTACCTTAAGCGTGACCATTGCGCAGGCATTTCCTGACGTGATTAGTGTATTAGAATGGCTTTAAAACTTAATGGTCAACTAGGTAATTACACTAATTATCAACATTGCACCAATTATTTTGTATGTCTTATTTTAATGCTAAATCAATAATAATTAAAATTATTTATTTATTAGGTTTTCTTATAGATATATTTATACTGCGATTACTATAATTATAATATATAAGCCCAAGTTAGAAAAAATCAACATTATATAATTTAATTTAAAGTTGATAAGCGCAACGAATTAAACAAACACATTATTACACATAACAATCATATACATAGCCGTACTTTATTAGCTCATTTCGTCAAGTAATAACACGGAGTGCATCAAATTGCATGAATGTTGAGTAGTCGCAGACCATTTTTAATGGCCAAAATCTTGAGTTATTCGTTGCCTCGAAGAGCTTTTTGAACTCGAGTCGGTGCCAAATCGCAGTCATCGTTAATTAAAGTCGGGATCTGTACATTCTACAAATATTGGCACTAAAGACTAGTTATTCACACTAAATCTATTGTATATTTGTATATTAATATGTGAAGAAAACCTTTGTATCTGTTTAAGCTTATTTCGCGGACGTAGGAGTGTAGAAAAATTAAATCAGCGTATATATACCCTATGTGTCACAAGTATTTTAGATTTGGCGGTCGAATTTCGACCACTGGACGACCACTAGTTATAATAATTATTTATGAATCAATAATTTCACTGTTCAAGGTGAAGACGTTTTCCAGTTCCGTGTTGTATGCGTATAATTGCGAATAGTTTTGTCGATGAGGAACTTGAAAGTTATTTGGAGCACAAATTGAAAAAAAACATAGCTCATAAGTTTCCATCTTTCGTCTAAACATATTATTTTTATGTAAATAACACGTATCTTGACGATAAAGTCGTTGTAGTTGGTTTTAGGGTTTAATATAATAAATCTATTACTTCCGGTAATTTCGTAAGCATTTTTCTTTCTTTACGTAAAACGTTACGTTGAGTAAAAAACCTCTATTATTGCGTTATATTTGCGTTTTAATTCTTATACTACCTTTCTGCCCTCAACTTCGCCCGCGTAGAAGAAAAATAACCAAAGTTTTAAAATTAATTTGCAACCCTGCATACAATTATACTCTGCCCGCCTGTGAAAACTATATGAAATACCTTCAGTAATTTCGGAGACGTGCGCAAACGGACAAAAGAGTTTAAGAAACCGCTATATTGAGTTCTATTACACTTTAATCACACTCTTTCTTTTTTATGACTTATTTTCAATGTACAGACACACCGGGTTCTGCTGTTTTATCATAATATGTATAGATGTATACCTACAGTAGATTAGCTTCAGTCCCGTTAGTCAGTAAGTCATAAAGGATGTAAATCCAATGAAATAACTGTCCAGTAAAAAAGTTATTACATATTTTAATAAGCCATTGTCTCCATTAAAAAGCACAGGTTGCTAAAAAGCTCAAAAGCAGAAGAATTAAATGTTATTAAAAAATAATAGGATATGTTAAGCACATACATGAACAATGGTACGGTTAGAACAGAACAATAAATAAAAAAAATAGCCGAACATGCATACCGCACGACCTACAACTGCAAACTGGTTCCAATGTAAATATGAGTGATATGGCAATCATTCTATTTACAATGTTCATATTGTATTTTAACTACTAATTCAAACATTATACTACAACAAAATAATGAAAAAACCAAAATAAATATGACCGGTCGACAACTTATTTGTCAAAATCAGTGTATTAGACACAAAATTAAAGTGGAACATAAAATAGATTCATACATAATAAATAACATAGGATGTTAAACTCATTACTCTTCCGTGCTTCGTAGTCGGGTAAAAATCATCCGAAAATCATTTGATTCTTACGTTTTGTTGACTGTACCACTATGATTTTAATAATATTTTCTAGTAAAGTTTAAATAACTTAAATAATCTTTACGTTTATTACGCGGGAAAACGTACTACGAGAATCTAAACTCTCACCTGGTAAAAGTTAACGTATTTAAGTAATCAAAATATTTAGAATACATCTACATATTCCATGATCTTAAGTAATTGATGTGTATAATGTAATATTACTGCGGCTGTCAAAGCATATGTAACACAAGACGACTGGTTGCTAATTCTCTTCGCATATAATATTATTGAGTCTAACACAATTATTAATTATCGATTTTTTTAAATATCAACGAACATTTCACATTACCAGCTGTGCCACCAGGTTAAGCTGTGCTATCATATTTTAATAATGCATTTGGAATCGAGGACATGGATAGGTAAGTTGTTTTGATATCTAGTCAACATTATGGTACTGTGTGCAGGGCTAGCGTACATCATTAATTATCATTATGCCCTATGTACATAATACCAAAAATGCAATAGAATAGAGTGATGATGTCGCTAATTGTAGTAGTTGATGCAGTTTTACGTCAATTTTAAGATAGTGTTGCACTTGAACATGAAGAAAATCGGCAATTTATTGAATTAAAACAATGACATCAAGTGCAAGATGAGAGCTCATAAGATTATATTGTGTGTAAGTACTAAGCATCAGTGAAAAGAAACATATGTTTGTTACGGGCTTCTTGACCTTTTATTTTTAAGAAACAAGGCTCAGCTTTTTCTAACCCGGATACGGATTTAAATTTAAAATGTCATTAAAAAATTAAGGTGTGTACAGTTTTTAAGGTCATTTACATCGTAACCCTTATAGGAGCTAATAATATATTCATTCCGTTAGTAATATTTTTGTAATAACCACTATTAATTATAGTATTTATTACTAGTGCTCAATATTAATCGAGCAACACTTGTAATTTTATAAATTGTAGATACTCATATAACTATTACCTATTACTTATTTATTATATTTTTACTGAAAAACAAGGAACTTCTATACGCTCCTCGTAAGTCGAAACATAGTTATATTATTTAGACTAAAAAAATTACAGCCCTGCAATTTTATACAATTATGAATTACTAGCTTTTGCCCGCGGCTCCGCCCGTTTAAAAAAGCATTTCCGAGATAAAAGTCCCGCTTTATATTTTCTCGGGATAAAAGTAGCCTATGTGTTTATCCAGGACATGGTCTACCCGTGTGGTAAATTTCATCGAAATCTGCTCAGTAGTTTTTGCGTGAAAGAGGAACAAACATCCATACATTCTTACAAACTTTCGCGTTTATAATATTAGGAGAATTATAGCTAATAGTAATGTAAGATTATTAGTATTACATATCCGAGATTACGAACAAAATATTTCTAAACAAAGTAGTCAAAAGCCCGAACATCTGTAATTAAATATTATAATATGACCCAGAAGAACAATATAATATACCTAGTATTAATGAATTAGTGCATTACCGAATAATAAATGTAAATTTCCGGACAAAGACGTCAACCGTCTACTCAATGCTGAGTGACAAACAACCGAACGACTCGAACAGGAATGTGCACTGAGCTTATTGAATGGACATATGCTATAGCAAGCCAGTAGTAAACTCAAGGTTTGCACTAACTTCACGAATATTTACACACAACCTGTTTATCTCCTACCGGTACAGCATTGCGTTGTACGTTTATTAATTCGATAGCTTATTTTTGTCCTGCTATGGCTTCAAGATATTATTGAATTTCGGATATCGATGTTCATCTGTCGTAACATTATCTACGATTATGTTCATTAGCATTTTAATGTTTAACTTGCTTAGTTAAAATTTTACATATTATAATCTAATATTTATTGAAATTAAACTACTAAAACGGATTTTAGCGCGGTTATTTACTTTATTTTTCTCTCGACGTTTCGAAGGTTTGTAGCACTTCGTGGTCGTTTTAATAGTTTATTTTTAATGTCTAACATTCGCGTAAACGTAAGGCATCACTAATATTATGTATTATTAAAAACGCCTGAACAGATCTTCATAAATTAAAGCTACGAACCATCTCAATGGCATCAGCTTTTAAACAACAAAAAAAACCGTGTCGAAATTGGTCCATTCGTTTGAGAGCTACGATGGCACAGACAGACATATAGATACACACCCTACACTCATATCACCCCTGTTTTGTTGTCGGGGGTTAAAATACAAACGCTTTAGACTAGACTTTTATGGCACATCATGTTTACGTAAGCAGCCTTGATTCATCGTCATATTGATAACTATATAACTTTAGTGATTTTGGGAATCATATAATTTGGTATTGCTTCAATGATATTATATCAGTAATAGATTCAAGGAAATAGCACAAAGAGATGTTTGGCTGTCGGGTTACGAAGGTATCGTCAATATTAAGTAAACTTATCCAATACTTGAGTCACGATAACGTACAATTCCTACAAGTTTGGGAATGATAATTGATTTTTTCTTGAATACTGCGCATGGATTTGTAAAATTAGCGTGTTGACACTCATCTTGCTGGATTTACTAAAAATACCTAGTACCGCATAATTTTACGCATAATAAACACATAAAATCACGGATGTGCTCTACATTAGCACAAAAAATTGGCACTTTTTATATTATTTATTGTAATTGTACTCATTCAACTGACAGTTGACACAATTTCTCTAGATACCATTTGCAATATGTATTTCTACGTTTATACGCACATTTATATGTGCAATTGCAATTACGGTTGTCAATAATATTATAATTTAAAAAATAAGTTAAAAAAAGCTAAAACCCGACTACGGAAAGAATAACCGAAAAATATTAAACAAGAAAATATTCCTATTTGAAATCATAGTCTAAAACAAGTATGGTGATGTTTAGGATATAACTAAATCGTAGACGCATGCCGCTGTATTCGACAATTGCAATTAAGTAGGTACATAATTTATTGGATAAAGCCTACAGAATTTTTATAATTATTTATTAACATTTCTTTCTTAATATAACGGCATGCGACTACGGTTTAGTTATATCCTAGACATCACCATACTTGTTTTAGACTATGATTTCAAATAGGAATATTTTCTTGTTTAATATTTTTCGGTTATTCTTTCCGTAGTCGGGTTTTAGTTTTTTTTACATACATATTACATATACACTCACGCCTGTTATCCCCGAAGGGGTAGGCAAAGGCGCAACTAGTGAACCCACTTTTCGCCATTATTCCGTCCCATGATGTGATGGGGGCGAGCCTATCGCCATATCGGGCACAAATTCCAGACTCCGAGCTGATACTGAATAGAAAAACTCAATATCACTTTGCCCGACCCGGGGATCGAACCCGAGACCTCAGCTTTGCATTCGTACTGTAATACAACTACGCCACCGAGGCAGTTAGTTTTTTTTTACTTATTTTTTATTTCATACTTTTTAGTATTTCGTGAACAGTAAAACATTTGTTTAAAAAGTAGACTATAGCATAGTTAGGAATGGAACGGTCTGCCTAGACAATGTCCGGAGTTTGAAAACCCAAGGGCACACACTTCTGACTTTTCAAAGTTACGTGTGTATTGTTTATCAATTATCGTTCGCTTTAACGGTGAAGGAGAACATCGTGAGGAAACCTACATGCCTGAGTATTCTCCATAAGAATTTCGAGGGTATGTGAAGTCTGCCAATCCGCATTAGGCCAGCGTGGTAGACTAAGGCCTAAAACCCTCTCAGTAGTAGAGGAGGCCTGTGCTCAGCAGTGGGCACTATACAAATACAGGGCTGATATTATTATTATTAAAACATTTGTTTGGTTAAGTATTGTTCTATACAATACTTGGCACTTGAATTACTAAATTGAGGAAATTGGCCGAAATATTAATATGTGCGCACTTCGAAAGAGGCTTTTTTGGAAGTGAATACAAAAACCGAACCGGCTAGTGCCAATTTCTAGCTCTAAAATCCAAAAGCGGGAAAATAAAAAGCGGGACTTTTCTCGCGGAAAATCTGTTTCACGCGGATGGAGAAGAGAGCAAAAGCTTAGTCTTATAAGTGTAACTAGGGCTGCCATCACCTAAATTGCCGACTCCGGATAAACACAATAAAATCCCGGATATTTGGGCGAAATATGGATTTTTCCCCGGACACCTCCGAAAAAATATTTTGCGGTGCCTTCTTGAATGCGGATTATTATGAATGAATTTTTAACTACGATTTTACTTGAATTTATCGTTTATCTATAAAAAGATGGATTTTCCTGACAACAAAATTATTATACCCGGACATTTTTTAAAGCCCCTGCCGGTCGGCCCCCGGACGCCCTTCAAGCTAGGACAAATCCGGGGAATTCCGGACGGATGACAGCCCAAGTGTAACGAACTTATAAATGAAAAAAATATTATTTATTCATTACTAGCGGCCCCGACAGACGTTGTCCTGCCCTAAAAAGGAAATGAAATCCTAGAACCCGAGTACAGCGCCACCTACCGGATCTAATTGTTAATCGAAACTATTCTCAAACCCACCTGAGGACACAAAAAAATCATTAAAATCGGTCCAGCCGCTTAGGAGGAATTCAGTGACATACACGTTTAATATGGCGGTTAAGTATTCTTAAATGTTCAAATTTTCCGCGTAATTTTCTTGCAAAAAACCTCCCTGCCACCAAATGAGTCCTTATTTAACGAAATTTTAATATCCCTAAACACCCCCACCCCCCCGTAAATAATACCTAACCATATTTTTTTCCGGAAAAAAATCCCGAATATAATTCCCGGTGTCTGTTTTCCGGGATAATAGTAGCCTATGGGCGGTATTAATAGGTCAATCTCAAGTAGACATAATGTATTGAACTGTTCATACATTATGTCTACTTGAGATGTAACTCAAACTTGAGATTGATTTCCTTTGGATCACAAACTATCTCAATACTTATTTTCATACGGTTCCACTGGCAAAAAACTATTTTCCGGGATTATGGTCCCGGTTTATATTTTCCCGGGATATGAAGTAGCCTAGATTCTTCCCAGGTTTTAAACTATCTCCCTGCCAAATTGCATCGCCATCGGTTCAGTGGTTTAGTCGTGGCGGCTCGATATAATTCCCGGTTTATCTTTTTCCGGGATAAGAGTAATTATGTCCTCAACTGGATCTCGAAATATCTCTATACTTGTTTTCTTGCGGTTCCACTGGCAGAAAACAATTATCCGGGATAAAAGTCCCGGTTTATATTTTCCCGGGATAAAAAGTATCCTATGTCCGTCTCCTGGTTCTAAGCTACCTCTCCACCAATTTTCAGGTAAATCCGTTCAGCCATTCTTGAGTTATAAGTGGTGTAACTAACACCACTTTCTTTTATATATATAGATTGTACTGTCCCGATATTGCTATCACTATAGAAGGGAAATTCATGAGATACTTTTATTGGGAAATTCTTATTTACTACCGTCATCATATGCCAATAACGCAATAACAGGTACAAACGGATTCCGAATCACCGGAAGTCCCCGATTTCACCATAGCACTATAGGGCTTAGTTAATTCTACCAAGTAGGTGATTGTAAGGCAAATAAAAACCTTTACATAAGATTAGCTGAACAGATCTCTCCCAAATTTCAATACATATTATGATAATGAAATTAATCCTTTAAATATTGTCCTACGTGCAGCCAAGCGCGTACACGTTTCAAAACCCTCGTGCGCTACTCATAAATCGACCTCGCCAATTATGTCTAACCATTTAGCCTTTAGTGTTTATGGTTCGTCACCAATACTTTGTTATCAATAGATAATCGTATATTGGTAAGGATCTGGAATGAGCTGTACGTATGCAAGATATCAAATTGATTATTGTTGAATTGTTTATACAAATAGTATAAAATTTATTTTTATAAATAATTTGTATTGTTTGATTGCTTATTTAATTGAATTGAAAAATTATTCTGCTACACACAGTTCTTAAGATTGTTTACATCGTAGTTTCATTGGATTGCTGAATTTATTGTGATTAACATGCCCATTTTACTATACGAGTTTATCAATGAAATGTATCTATTACATTATTTATTTACAAACTAATTTTATTCAATATGCCATCAAAGTTACAACTGCGAACTTTGTATCGTAGGAATATGCTCATACTAGCTTTTTCCCGCGGCTCCGCCCGCATTAAAAAGTTTTTCCGGGATAAAAGTCCCGGTTTATATTTTCCCGGGATAAAAAGTAGCCTATGTGTTAATCCAGGACATGATCTACCCGTGTGCGAAATTTCATCGAAATCCGTTCAGTAGTTTTTGCGTGAAAGAGGAACAAACATCCTTACATCCATACATCCGAACATCCATACATTCTTACAAACTTTCGCCTTTATAATATTAGTAGGATTATTATGCCCTCATCACATGCTCTCTGTCAAAATTGACCCAAACGATTTTCCTTTTTTGCATGACTAAAATGGTAGTAATTACAGCGCCGTATCTGGTCTGTAGAAACATTGCAATTATATAATAATAAACTGTAACTATTTGACATTCGTCTGAGTATGCTCTTTAATTTAAAACAAATTTTTATACGAGGTGTAAATTTATAGGCGAAAGTACAAAATCAACAAAACATATTTTTTGCGCCTGAATTTTCTCTAGTTCAGAAAATATTTGTCAAAGCGTTAGTTTTATTAACCGACGTCAAAAAAAGGAGCACGTTCTCAATTCGACGGTATGTTTTTTTTTGTAGTCTATCGCACATAAAGTGAGAATTAATTTTTTTAATTTTAAACTTGGTAACAAATTTGGTTTTTCATGGAATTATACGCGTATAATTCCATTTGAGAGTTGGACTTAGAAACAAAAATAGCTAGAAACAACCTTTGGTTTGTGTTTTGGTTTAACTCCTGGGGCCTTAGACTAGATGCCTTTCCATAATCGTTATCGTTTGTAGTAAGCAAAAAAATATGGGAATGGCATATCCTTACCATAAGTCGATCGTCATCATATGCCATTCATCTTAAGGCCTCAGGGAGCTCAACGCCAATCGCCAATGTTACTTTAGGCTGGTCACTGCAAGGCAGGCCGAAATCCTCGCTACGACTTTGAAGGAGTCGTCTTGATCATTTCAAGAATTGTTATATACATTATAGGATATCGTATTATTAAACCGTTCTGTTTCAAAGTTTGGTATAAACTGTATACGTATTATCATATTCAATTTTACAGAAGTTGATTGGTAATTTGAAAAAATATGAGGAAAAAATATCGAGCATTAGGGAAGAATCCAATCTTTTATAATTTGCGATTTGGGATTGCAATATGATGTAAATGTAAGCAATATGAATAAGGCCATCATTAACATTCAAAAGTAATCCTTACCCTGCATATTTTTATGCGCGTTGATTGGCTTTTTCCTTGACTCAGCATGGAATTACCGGTCACAAATTTAAAACAAGCCACAGAAATGCAGCCATTATTTACCTCCTACACACTACTCGTTCACGCCTTTTTTAATCGACTTCAAAAAAAGGAGGTTCTGTATTCGAACCGTATGTATGTATGTAAATTTGAATGGCCGCGAGTTTCTCAAAAATTACTGATCCGATTTGTATGAGGTTTTCGTTATTCAAATGTATATTTTTCAGGAAAGGTTTTAGTATATAATTTTTTACGATCTGGTGAAGATCTTCGGAGATACACAATGGAACTCTTCAATAACTAACAGCAGATAACTCGCAAATGCTGCAATTGTACATCTGTGATGTATTGTTTACACCATTCCATAATTAACTAACAAAAAAGCAATAAATAAAAACTTTGTAACAAAAAATAAACCGACTTCAAAACCAAAAAAATAGTTGAAATTTACATTCACTTAGTATAAAATACGTATATTTTATACTAAGTCGATGCCTAATTTAAATTGCCAGCTAAGCTAAGGAAATACACGAACAAATTATACGAAAACATTGTTCAACTCAGTGTATATAAGTTTAAATTATTTTTTGTTTCGTCCACTACAAACTTTCACAGTCGGTTTATTTTTTTTTATTATTTTTTTTCTAATTTATAAGCTTGTTTCTTTCACACAAACTTTAGTTGCCCGCACTGGCCATCGCACTCTCAAAGTTACGGTTCGCAGCACAATTGTGTTTACATTAGACCAATGACGATTTACCTCTTAAGAATAATAATACTTGCTAAATATTCATACCAGTGAGAAGTCATATTTATATATGATCTATGTAACAGCAAAGTTATGCATATTTTTTCCGGCACTCAAAAATCATATGATGTTATTAAACATCGCACTTGGTTGGTTAAGTTCAACCTCGCCCGAGTTTCGGATGAGGATGGCTTACATCGCAATTTAAACAAAACAATGAGGTCTCTTCTTGAACTGGATTCTAATTTACTGAATTGGATTTTTACACTTTATCTATTAATTGTTTCCAATCAATTCAACTACTGTTTTCATTTGACGCATAAGTGGAAAATTGTATGAATGAGATCTTGATGGTAACATTTAGTAGTTTTATCTGGTGATGATGAGTGTCACCAATGACTAAGAACAGTTGTGAGTTTCCAATTTGTCTTCTTGTTGCTTAGGATTTTCCTAGATCATGTTATTCATACAGAGATTCTAAAATAATAAATCATTTAAAATTGTCAATTAGAGAATCTTATTAACCGACTTCCTTTTCTATTGACTCGTCAAGCCCCGCGACGGACACCGGTGTCCATATATATATAGGGTTTTCCCATACATCTATATATATAAGCGGGGCTTGAAGGGTTAATTAAATGAGATGTGATTGGTGATGGGAACTTGTTGTTTGAAAAATATATTCTGTTTAATGTTTGTAACACTTATTAGAATTTTATCGAGGCAGATGATGCGTGAAAAAGATTTACTACATCGTTAATTCAAAATAAGGTATTCGGATAAACCGACATTTACAGCGATAATAATGTTTATCTGTGCTCAATGCTCGGGTGAGAATCAATCATGCTGCTGATAGCAGCTACTGTTTGACGCTAATTTGTTGTTGAAGTAAACAATGAGTCGCTCCGCAATGCCGTGCACGTAAATTAAATTACTGCCTTAATTACATTTTCTTCCATTATTACTGGGGAACAATGAAAGTAACAAGAAATAATATAATCACACACAATAGTAATGAGACATGTAGCCATCGCAATGTCGCAGACGGCGGACTTGTTGACTTGACACGGGTTTTTTTTATATATCAATGCTAAACAACTTGTAATTACGGTTTGTTGTTTTTTACGCTTCACTACTACTAGCGGTCCTTATTTAGTTTCAAAATGTAGTAGTAACATGTTGTAGTATTGTTTACACATATATTCTCGTAACTCCACGTGTTTGAAATTACTATCATTGTTTAAAAAGGCATTTGATAGAATCATTAGTATACCTTTTTAGTTCTGTGCTATTTTGTTAGCATAACTAGAAGAATATATTATACTATCTGACACATTAATTTGCTAATAAACATTTCATTTTTTTGTTTTATATTAATTATTTCCCATTGGTCCAACAATATTAGCATAGTAATTCATCGTACTCTTATTCAGACAATGATTATTATATTTCGAAGATTTAAGCTATGTATTAATAAAACAATTAAACATTAAATAAATAAATAAAGTGAAATATCAATTGTCTGGATATGGGTTGTAGTCGTGTGCAGTATCTCATGATAAATAATAATTATCGATCCTTGCTATTTACGATATTTATTATAATAATCAAATAAAATAATATTCAACACAATATTGTAATGGAGTGAGTATCGCACACGAACTCGTATCATATTGCATGCGTTGCCTGTGTGTAGAGCGTGGTCTCTGTTGCATGCAGGTCTAGGCGCGCTTCGCAGCAGCTTTCGAGGAGCGCCGAGAGCATCGATCAGTCATACAAGAGGTAACTGTATGCTTCATTTATTTTTATTCATTTATTTTCTGGTTCTGACGGTTTTGCTCAATATTAATGTTTTCTAAAAATCTTTGCAATCGTCCTCCTAGTTGTTTTTCACTTCAATATGAACAAGGGCAGTGTGCATTATTATTTTAAATAAAAATTTTGTTAATTGTAATCATATAAATTTATCGTTACATTATGATCGAGCTATAAATAACGTTACAACTTCGAAATTGTCCTATGAACTATACGACACGATCTTGTCCTTTGATATTCGCATTTTAAATGTCATACGTCCCTGTGTTGGGACGTGAGACAGGATTGGAATTTAAATTTATTAAGAATTGATCTCTCATTTTGAATTAGATTCGATAATATCCAAAATTAAGCTGCTAAACAACTTAATGACAATCTTAATTCAATAAATATATTGCACTAGTCTAGGTCGCATAAGATATAACATGTGTCGACTTTGAAATGCTAGTTGGTGAGTAATTACATTCAGCCCACTAATGTGCCGCATTGTTGAGCAAATCTGTAAGCAATCAGCAAACACATTTTTACAATGGCATTAAGTTGATCTTGCTTGTTTATGTAGATAACTAAGTCGTTTGTATTAATTTATGTGTAGACAGTAGTTGGTATTTGTTTTCACAGAGTTGAACGTTGTGCACCCACTAATACTACGCTATTAAACGTGTCACGTGAGCCTTCGGAACCTAAAAATAGCATTGGCTCTATCACATTTCAATATCCCTAGGACTGTCGCCGTGGCGCAACTGAGTTGTTAAGTTGATAAGCATTGACCTAATTGCGTAATAGCACATAATCCCATTAAAATTTCAACGATGCTGTACACAGCACTAGTATTTTATTGTGACTCATGATAGAGATTAATTTAAGTTTAATGTCGACCTTAAGTAACGACATGTTATTGGCCTTCGTTCGTAACTGGCTTAGTATTCGAAGCATTCTTGCAGAAATGTATGTACCAAGGTGCAACTGTTATGTTACTTATAAAATACATTTTATTTACATTGAAACTAAGATCGGCGCGCAATGTGTATTCTAATGAGGTACAGGTATTTATTGTTATATAATTGACCATAATATCAACAACACTGCTCTTTGTTTTTTGGGTAGGCACATGAAACCTTGACTCACGGGCTCATTCTATTTGTATCGGTCCTGTGGGAGTTATTTGTGTTGGCTTTTAGGAGTGTGCAATTATACGTACATTGACCCAGAATGTTTGTCATGTCGGTCTGGTTATCTTCGTTTTTGGGAAGTGTTTACTGTGGGACTTTCCGTCTGCATCTTGGGTACAGAAACGAATATATTCTGCTCGCTTGTGCGTTACTCTTAAACAGTTGTCAAGCAACTTAATAACATCAAATATAGAGAATGCTTGTAATTTATTGAACAGCTGATCCAATGTAAAATGTAAACAAACCTTTCAATTCTTCTACTTGTAACAATATATGAATAAGGCTTTCTATGTAATCATTTTATGGTATTGTGGACCTTGTAAAATATTCATTCCTTTTCGAGCTCAAATTTTCCGTCTTTTTATATATGTATCATAAAAAAAATACAAAAGACTTACGTTTTTCAATTATGATAGTAAAAGAGTTAATGAAATATGTTTAAAAGATGATGATCGATGAATCCAATATCTGAATGACGACATGTTCGCGCAATAAATGGTCAGTAATCTCCGGTTCCACATCCTTATATCGTTTCTGTGGTGGTGGTTATTGCCTCCTATAAATGCTTTTGGAATAGCAAAATGTTTCAAAAAATGCACGAACTTTCAAATATTATGGTGGTAAAGGTTAAATAACTTTAAGGTGCGCGGTTAGACCTATGTATTAGTGAATGATAGTAACTGGTGGTTCTAATTTTGGTTTTGTGCGTTACAGGTCTAAAAGTCGATCAGTGGACCATGGGTTCTCACCGCCCTTCGATTTGGAGTCTCTACGCTCGAAGGTCGAGGGCAGATTCGACGCCGTACACAGAGGTAAGTAGCTGATCTCAATAAATTATTTAATAAGCAGTTTTATGTTATTGCATGGACTTCAGTCTAGATGCTCGTTTCCGAACGATGATTCCAATGAGACAAAGTATTTTGCATAGCTTGCGGAAATTACACGCTTATTATTATATTACCTGTAACAATATTATAAAGAGGAAAACTTTATGAGTTTGTTGGTTTGTAGGGGCTTATCTTTAGAACTTTTAAACTGAATTTGAAAATTCTTTCACTTATAAAAAGCTACATTACTTCTGAGTGCTATAAGCTTTTTATCCCGGCAGAACATAATTATCAGGGACATTTATGCCGGTAAAACATTTCATGCGGCCGGAGCCACGGGTATAAGCTAGTGCTTCTACCTAGTTCGATATTACACTAGTAATATCGAACTAGGTAGACTTGACGTGAAAATAGGCCTTTCATCCCTTAATAATAGAATGTATGTATTCGCATAAAAGGAAGTTAGGTCTTGTTTACAAAATCGTCTTCTCTATTACGAACTTTAAGCACGTTTTCATATCGGTCCAATGTAAATATTTACTATCGGACCTCCCGGCTGTTTATTTTGAGGGAAGCAAATTACGCCTTAGGGATTATTTTCATCTGAACACCCAAAGAAAGGGTTCAACTAATCCGGTCTTGGTAAATCCATTACCCGGTCCGTCGAGTATGATGTAGTAGATAGGTATTTATTTAGTATCTCCCGACCCGCGTGCAAATCAAACATTGAATGAAATTAAACCTTGTCCCATTACGCGAACACGTTTTATTGGCCGTTTCGTTACGCAAGGCGTGCTTACCGTCTAGCAACGTAAAAATTCTCGCCACGTGACGAAATGAGAAACCTTTTCGTTGTGACGTGTTTTATAAACGCGCCATGTATTACATTTTTTGCAATTAAATCTCACTATTGCTATTTATGTCGGAATAAATAAAACACCTATATTCCCATGACGTAGCTATAGCTTTCACTTTTCCTACGATATAAAAATTGAATATGGCGTGGGTTCTTGCTTTGCATGACACCGTATTTTAGAAGCTAAGGGGGGGAGGGTCTGTATCCCCAAAATGTCAGCGGTCAGTGGCGTATAGGTCGCGGCACGAAACTCTAGCGCTGACCGTTATTGCGCAGAAGTAAAAAATAAGGTGTCTTGGCGGGGTACAGGGGTGAAGGGCGAGCGTGCGTTGCGCCGATTGGCTCTCCAGTCGTACTCCGTCCCCCGTGCCGATACGACGCTCCGCGCACTTCCAGTGTACAGTCGCGTTCTGAATTGTTTTGTTGTCATCGTTAATTTTTGTTGTTGTTTTTTGTTAAGTTTGTTTTGTTGATTTGTTTGTTGTGTTTGTTAGTTTATTCACTGTTTGATTAAGTTTGAACAGTTTTTAAACAGTGAAAATGCCGAGGCCGAGAAGGAATACTGTTTTGAAAAGACAGGCACGGAAAATGGTGTTTGACGTGCATTGTTTTCTGAAAAGGGAATCGAATGATTTCATTAATTCCCTGAAACAAATTCAAAGTGAAATTGGCGAAGCTGCGAGTATTTTACTCGATTCTGACCGCAGCACTGTAGATATAAGTGAAATAAAACAAACTGCAGAAGTTATTCAGGCGGGAAATATAAAATTAAATAGTATAATTAGTGACTTACAGAAAATTCAGAAAAGGACAGCTGAATCTACAAAGACGTCCATAGCAACGGTAAGGAAAATCTCCACTGAAGCCAATAATTCCGACTTATTATCAGTATTTAGAACACCAGGCAAAAAACGCTCCAGATCAAAACCGGTCACAGATATTGATAACTTTGATCAAGGAGTAATAAAGAGGTGCATACATAACTTTCATAGGACAAATAATGAACTTCCCACCGTCGGAAAGTTGAGAAAGAAGCTAGAGGAAGATATAAATTTCAAAGGCTCAGAACGAAGTCTTCGACGAATAATTAAGAGTTTAGGGTTTCGGTGGAAAAATACTGAAAACAATCGAAAAGTACTGATTGAAAGTTCAAATATACGTTTACTACGTATCGAATACTTACGCAAAATAAAACAATATCGCCAAGAGGGAAGGCCCATCGTATATACAGATGAATCTTACGTAGATTCATCGCACTCTGCTCCAAAAGCCTGGACCGATGGTACTACAAAAGGTCTCAAAAAACCTATCTCCAAAGGACAGCGGGTGGTCATTGTCCACGTAGGATCAGAGGCTGGGTTCATACCGAACGCACTGTTAACTTTTAAAGCTGGTGCGAAATCAGGCGACTACCACGACAATATGAACTACGACAACTACGAAAAATGGCTGAGGACACAGTTATTGCCGAACTTACCGCCTAATTCAGTCGTGGTAGTCGACAACGCATCATACCATAATAAGCAATGGGACCTTGCACCCACTTCTAATTCCAAAAAAGCTGACATGCAGGGTTGGCTTACTGAAAAGGGCATACAATATGAGGAAACTCTACTAAAACCTCAACTATACAATTTAATACGGGCTAACAAAGATAGATTTAAAACATTTTCAATTGACAGGATACTAGCAGAGCAAGGACATCAAGTGCTAAGACTGCCACCATACCCCCGTGTGGAGTTGCTGGTCTCCCATCGGGCGCGTCTCCCTGGGTGGCGGATAGGGGAACGTCCCCCGAATTCGGGGGGTACCGGAAACGGCGTGGACCAAAACCAGCAAAGGGGTTCTTCTACGTTCTCTCTGTTTAGCAGAGGGCACAGTGGAGAAACACAGACGGGTTCCGTGTGCATTCACACTGCCGCGGAACAGGCTTGGGTTGAATTCTTCTCCCGAGCCACCGCCGGTCTCGGAATCTCAGGGGGCTCTGTGGTCATGTCTCGCAGTGTCTCTTGGGGCTGAGGGTCTTGGCTTAACCGCCCGGACCGCGAGGGAGAAAACCTCTATAAAAGTTACCCCGAATCCCAAGCGGCGGCGCACCGCGAGGGGATGCATGGCCGATGGGCAGTTCGGTCTCTAGTGCGACCCCCGCCGGAGTACCGGCCGACACTCTTGGTGGGTTACTTGTAGGCTTACCCAGGTACAGGGGGCTCTGCCTGGGTGGACTTTTTTCTTCCCCCATACTCGTGGGACCAATAATGGAACAAAATAATAATTTAAATTTAATGAAGGAGAGGGCATCTGTCCCTGGGGAAGACTCAATACCCAGGCAGATAAATTATGCTGGGCGCAAGTCCACAAAGGTACCAGTCGAGACGGTATCATCAACCCCGGTCGTACCCGAACCAGGGCCGAGTGGCATTTGTTTACGGTCGAAGCGAGGACGACCAACTCGCTCGACTAAAATAGCCTCGAGCGACAGTGACTCCGAGCCGGCTGAAAAGGTGGTCGCCGCTTCTGCACCACCAACAGATGCAGAAGACGAGACGATGGAGTCGGCGGAAGCACCCGTCGACCAGTTAGACTGGCGCCTGCGACTGGCGGAGGTAGTTCGAGGCGTATCCCAAAGGTCTCGGAACTTAAAAGGAACGGAGCAGCGGAAGTTAAACTTGGCGGCCAAGGAATTGGTGGAGAAAGCCAAAGAGACAACTTCCGCTGAGGTGGCCCGCCTGGTGGCGGAAAAGACCGCAATGGCCCAGCGTATTTCGATTCTCGAGGCTTCCCTTGCGGCCCAAGGAAAAATCCTGGAGGAAGTGTTAGCGGCTGTCCGTTCGCCGGGCGTGTCGCAGTTGGCGATTGAGACAGGAGCCGCCTCTGATAAGAATGATCGCCAAGATCAATTCGAGCGCCGTCTCATCTCTATGATGGACGCGCGCTTTGAGGCGATCAATATGAGGCTGCCTCCAGAGCCAACGGTTCGTCCTCCTCTGGCCGCCGATAGGGCTAGAGATAAGGAAGCTGGTCGTCCGTTGCCCGTTGACGTGCCCACTGCTGTCGCTGGGCCATCACGTGTTCCACCGGCCAAGGCTAAAGGAAAAGGGCAGGGCAAGGGAGCTGCCCGGACTGCCCCTCATATCACACCGGTGGCCACACCCGCCGTCAATCTCCTCCCCCGGCAACACAAGAAGAACCTGCGTGCTCCCCAGCCTCAACCCCGGATGGAGCCTCGTCTGCTGCCCCCGGCCCCAGCGTCTATGGACGAAGGGTGGACGGTGGTAGCAAGAAGAGGGAAGAGAAGTACCCATCCCGCGCCGAGTGCAGCTGTACCAGCTACACAGGCACAGGTACAACAGCAAACTCGGCGAAGTCGGAGGCCTGAGCCAAAACTTCGCCTTCCCCGTAGGGCAGCTGTCGCCCTGACGGTGATGCCTGCTGCCTTAGACCGTGGCGTAACATACGCTACGGTCTTGAAAGAAATCCAACGGAGGGTGAATTTGGCCGGTCTCGACATCGCCGAGACTCGAGCGAGGCTGATGGCTACGGGGGGGTACCTCTACGAGGTGCCTGGCCCTGACTCGGAAGCGAGGGCCAACTCCCTCGCTGAAAAAATGAGGGAGGTGTTCCGCGGAACGGAGCTGGCGGAAGACGTTCGCGTCTCCCGTCCGTTTAAGACCGCGGACCTGCGAATATCCGAGTTGGATCCGTCTGCCGACCCGGAAATGGTCGCAGTGGCCCTCGCAAGTGCTGGGGATTGCGCAGCGGAAGATATTAAGGTCGGGGAGATCCGCCCCGACCGTTCCGGCCTTGGCGCGATCTGGGTGCGTTGCCCAGCCAAGGCAGCGGAAAAAATTGTTAGGGCCCGGCGCGTCCGGATCGGCTGGGTATCGGCACAGGTCCGGCTCCTTGAGCCCCGGCCTATGCGGTGCTTCCGCTGCCTCCACAAGGGGCATGTGCGGATGCGCTGCACCGAAGAATGTGACCGTAGCAGGATCTGCTACCGCTGCGGTCAAGAGGGCCATAAGGCAAGGGAGTGCTCTGCAGACCCGCACTGTGCAATCTGCGCAGCTGAGGGTAAACCTGCAGGGCACCACGTGGGCGCCAAGGCATGTGTCGCCTCCTCCCGCCCCCGCCGCGTTAATCGCGGAGGGGGCGCCGGGGTTGTGACCCAGCCGGACCCGTCCCGCCGAGAGACCGCAATGGAAGTCGCCCATTAATATGGCGCAACGATTCCTCCAGGCGAATATTAACCACTGCGCCAGGGCACAGGACTTACTAGTTCAGAGCATGGCGGAGTGGTCAATTCAAGTGGCTGTGGTCT
Source organism: Lapara coniferarum (assembly GCA_949316025.1). Taxonomy (NCBI): domain Eukaryota; kingdom Metazoa; phylum Arthropoda; class Insecta; order Lepidoptera; family Sphingidae; genus Lapara; species Lapara coniferarum. The sequence goes on along the minus strand of OX438931.1, from coordinate 14,581,711 downwards.
CTGAACCGTACTATGTCCCTCCCAGGGATGACTGGGCAGGAGACTTGGATGGTTCAGTGGCCGTCATCACCCGGGGTACTGCCGGCTCCCCGCCTTTCGAAAAAGTAGCGAAAGGCTCGGGATGCGTGGCGGTTCTGTTAGGAGGGGTCTGGATTGTGGGAGTATATTTCTCTCCTAACAGACCCCTGGCCGAGTTTGAGCATTTCCTCACTCGACTAGGGGCCCTGGTGGTGCAAGGCAGTCAGCCACGCCCCGTTCTCGTCGCCGGCGACTTCAACGCCAAGTCCTTGGCTTGGGGTTCGTCGGTGACGAACGCACGTGGTGTGGCCCTGGAGGAATGGGCGACCGCGTCCAGGTTGGCCGTCGTGAATCGCGGGTCGGTAGAAACATGTGTGCGGCACAATGGCGGCTCGGTGGTGGACATTACGTTTGCCACCCCAGCACTTGCCCATCGTGTGCGAGACTGGAGGGTCATGGTGGGCGAGGAGACGTTGTCGGATCACCGATACATTCGGTTCGACGTCTCCTCGACTCCTACCCCTCGGTCTCGCGGTGGCTTAATCGCCCCGCGATCGGACGGCCCACGTTGGGCGCTAAAGCGCCTTGATGTCGAGGCCCTGAAGGAGGCTGCTCTGGCCCAGGCGTGGATTCCCGTGCCGGCCGGGCCAGTACGGGTCGAAGAGGAGGCGGAGTGGTTCGGGGCGACGATGTCGCGTGTCTGTGACGCGGCAATGCCCCGAGTCCGACGCCTTCCCGAGAAACGCCAGGTGTTCTGGTGGTCGGCGGAGCTCTCGCAGCTACGTGCATTGTGCGTGGCTGCCCTCCGTCGAGTTGGCAGGCACCGTCGTCGCCGGATTCGTTTAGCCGGCGACGAGGACCAGGAGCGGCTTCTTCACGGCCTCTACAAAGAGGCCAAGAGAGCGCTGCACGTAGCAATATTGAGGGCAAAGTCTGCGGCACAAAAAGAGGCCCGGAGCACTCTCGACAACGATCCGTGGGGGCGTCCATACCGTCTGGCGATGAAGAGATACCGCCCATGGGCGCCTCCGTTGACGCAAAGTCTCCGGGACGAGCTGGTGGAAGAGGTTGTCGCAACTTTGTTCCCCGCCATTGAAGATGTCACTCCTCCACCGATGGCGTCACGATCGTCGCCGCCATCGTCGCAGAGTTTGGCAGGGGATACTTCGGAGGTTTCGCCCGCAGAATTTAGGGCGGTAGTGCTTCGGTTGCGGAGTAAAAACTCGGCTCCCGGTCTTGACGGCATACCCGGTCGTGCGTGGGTTTTAGCCGTCAAGCACCTGGGCACGAGGCTCCGCGGCCTCTTCTCCGCGTGTATTGAGCAGGGCCTCTTTCCATCTCGGTGGAAAACTGGAAAATTGGTCCTGCTCAAAAAGGAAGGGAGACCCGCAGAGTCGCCATCGGCCTACCGGCCTATCGTGTTGCTCGACGAGGTCTGCAAACTTTTCGAGCGGATTATTCACGCTCGCCTCGTCGAGCATCTTGAGAAGGTTGGGCCGGATTTGGCAGACTGCCAATACGGTTTCCGGCATGGCCGATCCACGATCCATGCGATTTTGCGGGTCAAAGCACAAGCGGAGGTCGCAATCGCCCGGGGTGAAGTGGTCGTGGCGGTGTCTCTGGATATCGCTAACGCGTTTAATACCTTGCCCTGGGCGTGCATTCACGAAGCACTGCGGTACCACGAGGTGCCACCATATCTTCAGCGCCTGGTCCGATCGTACCTATCTGATAGGTACATAGTGTATCCTGGCGCTGATGCGTGGCACCGAAGAGCAATGACCTGCGGTGTTCCACAGGGCTCAGTACTGGGCCCACTCTTGTGGAACATCGGCTACAACTGGGTGCTCCGTGGTACCAAACCCCAAGACGTCGCTGTTGTCTGCTACGCGGACGACACACTGGTAACAGCGACGGCCAGGACCTTCCAGGAGGCTGCTTCGCTCGCATCCTCTGGTACCGAGCAGATGGTGAGCAGAATTCGGCGACTGGGCCTCAAAGTGGCCCTTAACAAAACCGAGGCCCTTTATTTCCACGGGCCCCGGAAGAGGCCACCAACGGGGGCCCATATCATAGTGGAGGGGGTGCGGATTCCTATCGGCTCCACGATGAAGTATTTGGGATTGGTGTTACACAGCCGGTGGGACTTCCGGGCCCACTTTCAAATGTTGTCGCCGAAATTGCTGCGGGCAGCAGGTGCACTCGGACGCCTGCTGCCAAACTTGGAGGGTCCCGGTAACCCTTGCCGAAGTTTATACGCTGGAGTTGTGCGGTCAATGGCCTTATACGGTTGTCCCGTTTGGGCCGAGTCCCTGAATTCTCGCTGCGTTGCACTACTGCGCAAGCCGCAGCGTATAGTGGCGCAGCGACTCATCAGGGGCTACCGCACGATCTCCCACGAGGCGGCCTGCGTCTTGGCCGGCACTCTGCCATGGGAGTTGGATGCCAAATACCTTTCGTCAGTATTCTTCTGGCGAGAGGAGGCATCCCAGCTCGGGCGGAGACTGGCTCCGAGGGAGGTCAAGGCCCAACTGGCCTCCATCCGCAGCGCCGCCGTGGAGGAGTGGCATACCAGGCTGGAGAGCCCGAATGCGGGCTTGAGGACCGTCGCGGCAGTGCGACCTGTCTTCCTAAGCTGGCTTGACAGGCGCCACGGTGCGCCGACATTCCGTCTGACACAGGTACTGACAGGCCACGGGTGCTTCGGCTCGTTCCTGTGTCGGATCGGAAAAGAAGAGTCCGCCGTGTGCCACCACTGTGGCAACGGCCGCGAGGATACGGTCCAACACACTCTCGAGGAGTGCCCAGCCTGGGATCTACAACGCAGCGCTCTTAGAGCAGTCGTCGGCGGAGATCTCTCGCTGCCGGCCGTGGTGTCTGCCATGGTCGGCGGCTGGAGGTCTTGGCGTGCGATGGTCTCCTTCTGCGAATGCGTCATCTCGCGGAAGGAGAGCGCCGGGCGGGATCGTGAGCAGAACGATCCCGCCCGCAGCCAGAGGAGACGTAGGAGGCGCCGGGTGGACGACTGACCGGCGCCTCGTGCCCTGTGGTCCGGGGGCATATAGAGAGTTCCACCACGGCATCCCCTGCCTGTCGTAAGAGGCGACTAAAGGGGGCTTTCAGAGTCGCGGGGCGAGCAGCGGGGGGCTGCTCAGCCCAATCTAAGCGACTCCGAGGTGGTTGACAATGCGGGTGGTCGGTCTCCCGCTGTCGTAGACGCCAAAGGCGTCCTTTAGAGTGTGGGGGCATCTTAGCCCCCTTGTATAGAGAGGGGCCGTAACGGCATTGCGCAGGGACGGTCCCGTGCAGCTATCTTAGTGCAACAAGATACCCCGGGGCCGTCACGTATGCGCCGAAGAAGGCCACCGCGGGTTTTGGTTGGTATGCCAGTGAAGGGGGTACATAGTGTTAGGGACTCGGCCCAATGCTCGCTCGGATGATGCTATACTCCCGAGTGTCGACATTGGGCTGTAAGACTGTGCGAAACCAACATAACCGTTCCACTTACCCCCCAGTGGCGGTAGCGATAAAGCGTTTTTCCCCGCGAAAAAAAAAAAAAAAAAAAGACTGCCACCATACCACCCAGATCTAAATCCAATCGAAATGGCATGGTCTGACATAAAGCAATATGTAGGCAGTAAAAATGTGAAGTGGAGTGTTGCTAAATGTATAGAACTAATTCAAGAAAAAGTTTTGCTGATGGGTGCTTGGGATTGGGGAAAGTTATGCCAAAAGGTAAAGGACATAGAAGAGCAATATGTCAAGAGTGACCATGTCGTGGATTTGGTTACAGAAGAATTCATCATTCGCGTTGATGGTGACAGTTCAGAGGATAGCCTTGGTGAGTCTGATGACGATGACGCTGTTAGTGCCGACGACCGAAGCAGCCCTGAGCCGGGGCCCTCAGTAAGCAAAAGGCCCTGTTGGGATACTATTGAAGGTGTAAGACCATTGTCTGATTCGGACTAGATATCGGAAAGGAGAATGCGGTGTCTGATGTCCACACCCTGCCGAACTCGCAGGTTTCTTCTATCCTGAGAAGAAACTTCAGTAGGTTCTTATGTAATTCGGACTTAATATAAAAATTATTATTATTTGGTATTTAATATAAAAATTTACAAATCCGATAGTGTATTTATTTTTCTACTCCCCATAAACTTGTTAAAAATTATATTGTAGGTAACATGAAGTAATATTACTTAAGTAATATTTGCGTGCGTGACAGTACCCATACGCTGTTAAGTTCCACATTTTGTTCACCGCTAGACTTACTATTTGACTTTACATTAAAACATTATTTTGCTGTTTTTAATTAAGCAATTAAATTACTAATTTGTATTGCGTGCGCGACGGTACCCATGCGCAGCTATCCCCTCCACGTTTCGCTCAGCGCTAGAGTTTCGTGCCGCGACATATAGCGTGGTTTATTCTAAGCCAGGGGGGGGGGGCGGACCCCAGATACCCCTCCCATGATTAATCCTATGGCAATGTAATAAACGCATTAAAAATGCGCACGATGGTTCTTTGACATCTGCAAAATTAATAGATGCTACTTTAACCGATTATCCGCTGAGTTTATCTTACTTGAGAATACATATTTTAATTTGACACTGACTACTTATTATTTATATTCCAAATTACTAAAATCCCAAAGGTAAATTTCACTTTATTAGAGTAGTTTCCTCCTATGTTTGATGACGCGGCGAGGTCCTCGACGGCGAGGACGGAACTGCGGTCTTGTGGGGTGTTGTAGTTTCAAGAACTCGTTCTTACGGCGGATGGCCAGAGTGATTCGTCCTTTGGATCGGTTAATACGGAACGCGGCCGTCTCCATTTGGCGCGGTCGAATGGAGATTCTCAACGGAGATCAGCCAGGTACGAAGGAGATATAATTATAGTCCCGCCCTGTGGATTGGGGGCGTTTGGAGAATTCCACCACGGTATCCCCTGCCTGTCGTAAAAGGCGACTAATAGGGGCCACCGGGGGTCGCGGGTGGGTGGAAGGGGCCGTCCACCTATTAGTGTAGCCAACTTTTGTGACCCCCGTGATGGACGGCGGCATGGCGGTTAGGCCTCACGCTGCCGTTGACGCCGAGGGCGTCCTTAGGTGCGCGGGGGCTTCTGAGACCAAACAACAGGAGACGGACCGTAATAGCGGTACGCGCATGGGCCGTTGCGGACAACTTAGACGTGAGTCGGAGGAAGCCCGCAGCCGTCCCTAATGCGCCGAAGATGGCCACCGTGGAGTTTTGGTTGGTATGCCGTGTGGTATACATAGGTTAGGGACTCGGCCCGGCGCTCGCCCGACGTTTTCCATCTCTCCGGGCGGCTCAACGTCGGGTCGTAAGGCACGGTGAACCCAACATAACCGCTCAGTCGTTCCCTTTGAACACTGGGCGGTAGTAATAATTCACTTTCTCCGCGTAAAAAAAAAGGAGCTATAATAGTGCAAAAGTGTGTGCGCCATACACAGGTGCACTCGCTATTCCTTCACTCTCATAGTCCGGTGAGACGGCAATCCAACATGACCGGAGAGAGATCAGGCGCAGGACCAAGTGCTTTACGTGCTTTCCGAGGCACGGGGGTATCATCTCGCCAACTCCCTGACTTCGAGTGGCGACTGAGTAAGTTTAAGGTGGAAAAACCCAGTCTCAATGTTTTTGGCTCGACCTGGGATTCGAACTCAAGACCTCAGCGCGCCAATTGTACACGTAACGCGTACTCACTACAATTACGCCACCGAGGCATTCACGTAAATGGTTTATTGTAATACGTCGGCTCTTGGAATCGTTTTCAAAATAAATGAATAAATAAAACCAAATAAATAAGTGCCGTCTAGGCGCGTCTGTTAATGGAATTCGTAATTAACGTTTGTTTGCGTTTTCTATTGCGAAAATATAACGCTCCGATTTGATTACACCAAGACTGACAGATGTCGGTGTGATAAATTTAATGCTTCGAATGTCTGATGCGAAAATTGTTGCTAGATATTTGTTTTTAAATTATCTCATAGGTAATATTTCTGAATTAAAATGTAAATAAAGACAAGTTTTAGATTATTGAAACCTTACGTATTTTGAGTAGTATTATTATTTTCACGCAAGAAATATTAAAGGGATTTTTTTCTATGTATGTTATTTCGAACCACGACTTTCCATTAAGGTTTTATGAACCATGACTATGTAAAACAGAGAGTTACAATTACTTCATGATAGTAGATAATTCATATTTTAAAATTAATGTTCATTAAAAGTTGATCCATTAATGATAAACAAGCACTGATTTAGAATTCATAAAATAGATTTATTGGCTGTAAGATAATACTATTTTCGTTTTGGCTCTTGTAACCAACTGACTGATACGCAATGCATTATGCACCAGTGGCCTCCCATTGAACGGAATTCAATTCTAACGATTATATGTTTGCGGTGGTTGATTTAATCTCGACGGCTAAGTGGGTTAAATAGTACTGTTATAGAGGATTTATTTATCAGTTTAAACGTAACTCATTCATATTAGCGAAGATAGGGTGGAGGGCGTTGGTCTCTGTGTGCCAAATGTCAACTGTCAACAATCCCGACGCCAACCGATTCAATCTAGGCAACATCATGTTATAAAATATTATGTTTCAACGTCGACTTGCGCACAAGGCGTTTAACTCTTTTGACATTTTTGTGCCTCATTCATCTTTTTCTCTTAAAATAACAATTACGTAATATTCTTTTCTTTATTTCTATTGTTTGCTGAACTTATTATTCTCAATTTGTATTGAATATGATGCAAGACTCATCAGTTTCAGACAAAATGAGCCATTTTTAAAATTATACATGAGCACTTTGAGGTAAAACCGCCAGTGCTTGTTTTTTTTTCTTATAGAAAAAAGCAAAGGAAACCTTTAAACAATGCAAAGGAGCCCTTATAAATTTTAACGTTACACGCGCACCTGTTACACCGTATAACTCACAGCCAGGGAATTGTATTTTTTTTACATACATACCTAGTATCACACATCCCATAGGGGTAGGCAGACCGCAGAGACTATGGATTGCCACTGCGCTCATTTCTAGCACACTTCTTTCGCTTACTCCACGTTCATTAATCTTCTATGCATTCCCGCCGGTTTCGAGTACCTACTTTTAACCTGGCCTTTACCGAGAATGTCAGATATCTGACGTTCGAAGGTTCGGTGCGGTAAACCCCTGCCGGCTCTTTCATGCATACTCACCTCATATATCCTCTTTGTCAGTCTCCTATCATCCATCCTCTCCAGTGTGTTTTTATATTAAACATATTTTATAAGCGAATGAATAATGTATTTTGTTACAGACGAAGACGAACACGCAAAGAGACTGCCACCGCCGCCCCCCATCAAAACTATGACGTATACGGTAAGCATTATGCAGTACATTATGATTGATGATCCGTAAACACTGTCAGTGTTGCTTTGCTGGAAATAAGTTCGCAGTTTAATGTGCCTATACTTTAAAAACGGAATGTTGGCTCAGATTTGGTACTGAGTAAGCTTTCTTTTGGCATTTGATTTATTTATCTTGATCAACGGATTAATATCAGTATTCCCAAATGCGTAACGACGCATGTGGGAATACCGAGTAATTTACCGAATTACATGAATCTAAATAAAATAATGAATGCCAATGAATTTATGGCTGTGTTTTCGTAAAGTCTTGTTAATAACGTAGAGAAGTGTATACATTTAATAAACAACGCAATTTAGACAACTTTATTGAATTTGATATCGTGATTGATACAAACTTTTGCTTGCTACCCCGACAAACTGTCGCTGACATTCATGTTGCTCTCAATCTTTCATTTCACTCCCTAAGGGGTACATTTTCTCTTATGAAATTGATATCCACAGTGCATATAGAAGCTTTTAATCTATAACGTACCTTAAAGTAAGCCTTCCACTATGCCCATGTTTTTGCCCTGTCCTCTCGTAAGTGGTCTAGACATTAATTTTGGTAGTATTTCTACAGCTTAGCTTGCATCCTTCAGCGACCGAGCGCAATGTTTTCGAGCGAAACTGGAATAAGTTATGATTGAGACCTGTCTCAAAAAGCTGTTATAATGAAATGGGACTAGATCGGTCCTATCATTCGCACCTAAAGAATATAGGCAAAACTGCTAACGCATGGGTCCTTGTAACAACTTATACCTAGTATCGCAGCAGACCCCTAAAATAACACATTTTGGTTAAAAGACCTACCATTCCTTTGCTGTTTAAAAAATCTTAGCACAATATCTTTGTTAGAAAGTCCCTTCTATTTTAAATGTTGCTTTGTGTGCAGGTTCGAGACCGCGACACCCTGACGTCACTGGCGGCGAGGTTCGACACAACACCCTCTGAGCTTACCAAGCTGAACCGACTCGCCACGCAGTTCATCTTTCCCGGACAGACACTGTTAGTGCCCGACAAACGGAAAGGTAAACTACATTGCACATCACTAGAAATTCAACGATTGTAAATAAGCAATATTACTTCAGCATTTTGTACTATGAGCGTGTTTGAATAAATTCGTTGTCGTGCACAATTTATAGGACCGTAATATGCGAACTTACAAGTGAATTAAACACAATAAAAGTCAACTGTACGAAAATAAGACCATTACCGAAAAAAAAGAATAATGACTGACATTAGCGTTCCAACATCGATATAAATACTTTTATTATTTCTGTACAGTAAACACGAAACTCATTTTATACCTCTTTACTTGTAATCGTTTTGAAAGGGCAACGCATCGGAAATACAAAAGTACGAATTGTTGAACGTTACCAATTTAGTGAATAGGTGACGTGGAGGTTTTTTCACGAGTCACGCCAACGGCGAAATGTAATAAATACGTCTTTCTGTGTTAGAAGTTATTTGTATGAGATGCATTTGTATTATATATTATATTATCGCGGCGAAAATGGATTGTGCCTACTCGAAACGTTGTATTTATATTGTTTCGACGTTGATCTTAATGGGTTTCGCCTTATTTTATTTATTTGAAGGTAATATGTTTTCTTGTGTTTGTTTACACGTGTCCATAGTGTATTTGTGATAGCATTCATATTCGAAAAGTTAAACACTAAAAGTTTGAAGTAATACATTTATACTAATATTATAAATTCAGAATATTAATTTATTAATGAACTAACTTGATACGACGCGGCACGGCGTAAAGCTGACACCACAAATGGAACACTAACCCCCGAATACTCAAACGCTACTCAACCAACCAAGTCATCTGAGGCCTACTTAATTTTAACAGGCTTCTTATTTTAAATGGCATTCTCAAACGTACTTTAAACGATTTGATGGAAAACTCAGTTGAGGAGCAATTATTTTGCTACAGATTATAAAAAGTTTGTTTTCGATTACAATTTTAATAAATTTTGATATTTATGTGTCGTTTCACGCAGTATAATTTTTAAGATGCTAAAAATAAATAAATCGAATTACACAATGCGCAGCTTAAAAATGATTTCCAATGTTATATGTCTATTATATTTAATTTTCGTGTGTATTTTATGTACTGTGCTGATGCTACATAGTAAAAATGGTAAATTCGTTTAAAAACAATCCTAGATTTTGAATATGTAGGAATGGCATACTCATTATTAGAAATAGTTTATTAATTATTATATTCTTAACATTGATGTGATGAGCTTATATTGGCATTATTTTGCCACTTGGCATGGTCAGGGTTGATATTAGCCATTTTGGAAAAAAAATAAAACAACTCAACAACAATAATATTCATAATTCTTATATCAGTTTTATCATGAGAAGTGCCTAGGCATATTTATAAATGCTAACTCAACCGCCATACTACGCACAATACGATGTACTACCGCTGGTTGTTTCCCGTGAATAATTACCCCGATGACCTTGGGCTATCGGTTGGATTATCTGCGTTTCTTTTTGTGTCCGGCTGGATAATATCCCGATTTAAAGAACATAAATGAAGAACAGTTTCCTTGATTAGTCAGAATCTTCTTTTAAACTCATCATAATACATAATTGTATTCTTCGAAAGCGTTTATTTTCTCTCAATTTCTTCCATTGATACCTTTACTATTACTATGTTCCTCCTCAGACAATGATGATAGTGAAGAATAAGACGATTTATTGAATCTTAAGAGAATATAGTAAGTAGTTATTACGCAATAAAATTATTAAAGATTTGAACGTAAAGATCTGAGACTAGTGTGAAACACTCTCAAATTAATCTCGATTAACAGCCATATGAGGAGGCCTTACATAGCTGTCAAACTTTAAGCAGGTTTTGTGAATACCGTTTGAATCAATAAGCAGACCTTAAACTGAGTCGCCTTAAATTTAAGGTTAGGAGATAAGTAACGTTTCAGTATACCAATTTCAACCTTAACGAATGCTTAAATCCGTAAGGCCATCTCAAATATTTAAGTGGCGTTTGAGTATTCGGGCGTTAGGGCGGTATTAACAAGTCAATCACACGTTTGAGTAAAATCTTAAGTAGACATTTAATGTATTGAACTATTAAATAAACCAAGCTTAAGCTGCCATTTAACAGCTTGTTCTCAGATGAGTAAGCGCTGTTATACAAACGAAACTTAGCTGGCAAAATTCGCCACATATTGTAGCATGCTGCATGTCATTTTAGCCGATGTTAATGTAGTTTTATTAAATAACGGCTATCTTTAGAAGGTGACCCTAATTTGACAGCGTCTCGTCAGATATCGCACTTCAGAGCGAAATTTAGTTGTATATAATACCGCCCTAAGAAAGGACATAGGCTACTGTTTTGTAAATGCTCAAACTTTAGGGATATTAAAGGGCCAAAATATAGATCTTGTATCCATAAAAAAATATTTTTACATCCCTCCATTCGTAACTAACTTTTTTTAAAATGGTTTTATTGAGTGTAGTTTTAAGCATAATATAATTACATAAATCTCAGAATCGGAGGTCTCTAAAATCAAACGATTTATTGTCCTCTTTAGTTTTTAGGAGTTCTATCCAAATATATATAAATTATAAACTGTCTTGGTTTAAATTTAAGGCCCCTTTTTGGGACATGCCCTTTCACTTTTAATACTAACGGGTAGCAGCTAGAATAATATAAAAAAGTACTCAAAAATAGATTTTTAAGCATTGTACAGTTTCCGAATACATTTCTATTATTTTTTATAGATTAACCGACCCTAAAATACAAAGTTTTGTTATGTTTAAGTATAATTAGAGCGTGAATAAATATAAAGGAAAGCATAAACACCGCTTTAAGAATTATTTTATGCCTATGTGTAAGGAAAAGGTAAACACTTCGCGTAATGTTTACGTTTTTTGAAAATTAAACATTTCTCCGAGCAAGTAATTGCTTCATATTTTATAAACGACACGAAGGTCTAAACATACAATTTTGCCTGTTTGCCAATTTGTGCCCGTGACGCAAAAGCTTTAACGTAATTGAACCTCTAATTACAAACAATTGTGGAGTAGTGGAATGGTTTATTTTCATCTGATTAATTTCAGCAGTCCGCACCGTAACAAATTTTCATCTCCGATATACCTCGATAGAACTCTGCTTAGTTAAAACATGTTATGCTTACTAATAAATATTTAAGTCAAATTTTTATGTAGATTTTATCGTCTCCTTGGTTTAATGACTTATGTACCGGTTGGTTCTCCGTTCCATTCCCAGTTCAGTCAATACTGTGCGATTTTCCAACATGGATTGTGATAAAAGGTATTTCGGTGACCCTTTCATATTGCACAAGATCAAGTTGGAAAAGAAGTTTTGTAATGTTTCAACACCTTCAATCTTAAATTGAAGTTTGTACAGCGGCAACTAAGCTCCGATATTAAAATATTATTAAAAAGGTCACTGGAGACTCTAACTAGAGACGCGATCGGAAAACCATTAAGCATTTATTTTGTTTTCGCGGAGAAAGTGACTTATTACTACCGCCCAGCCTTTAAGGGGGGCGACTGAGCGGTTATTTTGGGTTCACCATGCCTACGACCCAGCGTTGAGCTGCCGGGCCGAGTTACTAACCTATGTACACCGCACGGCATATCAAACAAAAATTCCGCGGTGGCCATCTTCGGCGCATTAGGGACGGCTGCAGGCTTCCTCTGGCGGGAGTGTCAAATTTGTCGTCTGCAGCCGCCCCTGCGCGGGGGTTTTTCAGCTTGGAGGGGGGGGGGGGGGCAGAAGCCCTCGCGTACCGAAGGACGCCCTAGGTGTCAACGGCAGCTTGAGGCCTATCTGCCACGATGCCTTTCATCACGGGGGTTGCAACAATGTGCTAAAACACGCACAAAACTAAAGACGGGCAGCCCTTTGCCGCCCGACCGCGACCCCTGGTGGCCCCTATTAGTCGCCTTTAACGACAGGCAGGGGATACCTCGGTGGAATTCTCCACACGCCCCCAATCCACAGGGCAGAAGACGCCGGTAAGTCGTCCACTCGACGCCTCCTACGTCTCGTTTGGCGGCGGGAAGGATCTCCACGCCTCCGATCCCTCTCGGCACTCTCCTTCCGCGAGAGGCCCACCTCAGAGAAGGGCGCCTCCGCACACCTCCGGCTGTCGATCATGGAAGCGACCACGGCCGGCAGCGAGAGGTCTCCTCCGACTACTGCTCTGAGAGACTATCCCGCCCTTACACCCGCCACTACAACTCCTGTAAGCCAAGATCGGTAATGGCACGCATTTTATGACACCGAGCGGTGAAGCTCGGCGAGTCTCAGGGAACACTAGTCTGTCTTAATCCCGCAAAGAAATTAATCAAATAGAAAGATAGGGAAGCAAAAGCAAAGCAAAGCGGGCGACAAAGTAATGAACTAAGGAGGCATTATAACCTCAAGTATAGGGATGTTTACAACTAGAAATGCCAGTTGTAAAGCACCACGGATAAAATTTAAATTAAAGGGTTCTACCATATGAGCTGTCAAGTTTGATTCCAATAATAGGCATGGCAAAAACGCCGGAAAGCATGGAAATTCCGTCTAGTCTCTACAAGGTCCATGTAGTATACAACCCCGGATGTTATTTGCATACTATCTAACATTATGTTGCGCTCATCATGCCAGAGACTTCACTCCCAAAGTACATGATGAGCGGACTGTTCATATTCGCAACCAGGTGTAGAGCATGGACACATAGGAGAATCAACCAGCCTAAATGAGAACAGTTTACCTCTTAAATTACCATGGCCGGTAAGGAATTGCGATACACAGTGATCTCTTTCTAACCAAGTTTTAGTTAGGCGATCGCGAACGCATGGAAAGTATTTATATAAATGACGCCCTTTTGAAGATACGTCCCACCTACATTGCCATTCGTTCAACAACTCATTATGTACGTCGGTGTGGGGTTTAAATAATCTATTGATTCTTAAGAGTTCACGCGACGTAAGAAACCTTTTATCCATATCTTCTCTGGTTGAGTAATACATAGCGGCGCGAAGCTGTACCTCCAAATCGACTGGGAGGACACCCGCGAGGACAGGCAAAGTTTCCGTGCTAACAGTTCTGTACGCCTTACACAAGAATATCAACGCCAAACGTTGACTCTGTAGCAGTTTCCTGCGCACAGCACCGATAGTAGCCCTATCGGCCCATACAGGTGATCCGTATGTAATACATGACAGATAAGTTGCTTCATAGATGATTTTGAGCGTAGTGAATGAGAGCCCCCACGTAGAAGTCGATATCCTTGTCAAGGCGTAAAAGTTCTTTTTTTATTTTTCCCCAACATTTATTATAAGCTCTAGAAAAGAAAAATTTCTTTCTAAAATCAACCCTAGGTAACAAACTGATTCCTTTCTTTTGACAGTAATATTATTAAATTTAATTCGCGTTGGTGATTTTAATATTCGTTTTAAAAGCAGTTGGAACGTTTTCTGAGGTGCGAACGTAAGTCGGTTTCTTTCACCCCATTCGGATATTAATTGTAAACACGTATCCGCCAAACTTTCAAGCCCCGTTCTACTATTAGACTCTACAAGTAAGAGGCCATCATCCGCATATCCGGTCAAAGTGCATCCTACAGGTAAAGGAATCGAGAGAAAATCATCGAAGCCCAAATTCCATAAATAAGGACCTACAACCTAACCTTGTGGACATCCCATAGTCAGTGACTTCGACGCGGCGTGGTGGCCAAGTTTCAGTTTGGTTCCGTACGAGAAGTATGTGTAGATAAGCGAATATATATTCCTATAACAGCCTTGTACTTTTAACTTGAGAAGTATCATAGGCCACCAAGCATTATCGAAGGCACCGGAGATGTCTAGGAAGATACCCAGTACTGCTCTGAGAGCGCTGTGCTCTTCATCCCAGGCTGGGCAAAACTCCAACGTATGCTGCCGTATCCAGCGGGCAGTTGTCACAATGGTGACACACGGCCGACATCTCCTTCCTCACTGCCCGCCACAGGTATTCACCGAAGCAGCCATGTCCGGTGAGCACCTGTGTCAAGCGATACGTTGCCGCACCGTGGCGCCTGTCCAGCCATTCGGCAATGACAGGACGCACTGCCGCGACGACCCTGAGCCCCTCTGACGGAGCCACCAGCCTGAGACGCCACTCCTCCATGGCGGCTCGCCGTAGAGAGACCCTCATGGCCTCCACCTCCTTCAGGCTGCTGGATGCTGCCTGCGACTGGACGCCTCCTCCCGCCAATAAAAGGCATCGGAGAGGGATTTGGCGTCCCGATCCCAGGGCAGAAATCCGGCCAACAAACAATCCGCCTCGAAAGAGACCGTACAGTACGCCCTGATCGCCCGCTGCGCCAAAGCTCTCAGCGGAGTGCGCAGGAAAACGACGCAGGGGCGGTTTAGGGAGTCAGCTCAAACGGGGCTGTCATACAGGGCCATGGACCACACGACTCCGTTATATAAACTCCGGCAAGGACTGCCAGGACCTTCCAGGTTAGTCAGCAGGCTGGAAAGAGCACCCGCTGCCCCAAACAGTGTCGTCCTCAATTTCTTGAAATGGGCGCGGAATTGCCAACGGCCATCTTCCGCGTCCCGGAACGTTCCGGCGGTCGCTGTGACCAGTGTGTCGTCGGTGTAGCACCTCAAGCCGACGCCTCGGAGATTGTCACCACGAAGTACCCAGTCGTGTTCCACATCAGAGGGCCCAGAACCGAGCCCTGTGGAACACCGCAAGACATCGGTCTTCGGTGCAACCGGACGGCGCCCAGATTTGCAACCATTTATTTAACTTTTGACAGTTTGATTTCTAATCAATCGGGGATGTACTAATGCGTTACTAATTCGATTTCTTGTAGCAATCGATTTAATTTATGCAGAAGTTTTGATCGATTAAACACATTGAAATGTGATTTTTGCTCAACATTTTGTATTGTTTTATAAACATGCCTAAGCGATTAAATGTGTATATTTTCTGTTTATAAATTATTCTGTAGGTATATTCTATATCCAATATAATTTTGTCAAAATTTAACTTGAATAGTTTATTTTATCGGTTATTATATTGTTCGGGGTGGAATGAAACACCGTGCTGGTAATAAATGGACTGTAGTTAATTTTCCCTTCTTCATTTACAAATTCTTCAAGATAAGAAACAAGCCTGGCGACCGCCAGAATTCCGGTAGCGCTTAATGTTAACGTTAGTTCACAAGTTTTAACTCGTGGCATTCTTGAAGTCGGCGTGCCGTTCGACAATTTGGCACTGTTTATATGCTTAAAATGACAGGTTTATGGCCTACTAGGTACAATTGTTACATAAGCGTCTCGGCCAATCAGAGCGCGTTACACATTATATAATTCAAATATTCTAATAGTTAGAAAATAGAAATATTTACATGTGCGCAGCCGAGGCAAGCCCTGCTGGCTCATTGTCCGTAACATATATACTTACGCATATATAAAAATATTTTTTTTATTTACACTCCGACATTTTATTTTTCAATGTAAAAGTTTTGAATTTTTTTTGTTACACAATCAGTGGGCTTAACGAATATCGATTGATAATTATTAATATCCGAGCTGAACAGCAAGTCCCTTCACTATGGAAAACTAAAACTGGCGTCTATAAAGTATTCAATTATTTTGTTTCGATTCCTTGTCAAGAATTATAAAATTTCATAGGCGTGCATAATATGTCAAAAATTAAATAAATGGTTGGACGGAGTATAAGTCGTCAAACTCCGCGTATACCGGGTGGAAGGGAAACGCTCTCAGAAACGAATACAGTTGATAGTATTGGTGATTCCTGACGTGATGGCACTAAAAAAATCGCGATCGCATTGTTACAATTTTAGTAGGATTTTCTCAAATTTCTGTACAGCTTCACGTATGGATAGATAAATCAAACTATTATTCTGAAAAACATATTAAAAAAGGTCAATATTTCAAAAAAATCGTAATGAAACACGTACATCAGCTGACGGGTTAACGACCGCGGGCCTTCGCCGGCGCAGCACGGCGGCCGCCCAGTTTTTTGTACGCTTTACATTGCGCGCGCATGAATTACGGAAATACTAAAATCGTAAGTATTATCGCTTAGCTTTGCAAATGAATATAGTTTTTCGTTAATGTTATGGTTCTTCTCTCTTACCGTTCCGGTATAGAGAGCGTTTCCCTTCCACCCGGTATATTATATAGATGTATGGTATACTCGGAAGTCGGCGTCCGTAGCGGGGCTTGATAAATCAAGAAAATTAAATTTATGAAAAAAGTTATGGACCTCAAATCCCAAATTACTAACGTTTTTTACAATCTTACTTAATTATTGTTATATTAATTATAGCTAATGAAAATTATGTCGAAAAGTGCACAGTGGAACTGTACTCCGAGATAAGTCATTCATACCGAGCGGAGTCGTAGGCAACGTTGTATTGCACTGGTAGAATAGTCTAATTACGTTCTTAGTTAGCTTATTATTGTTAACTTTTTTTTGTTAATGGCCCTACTGCCAGTAGCCTGACGCGAGTCGGCTTTTCTGGCCACACCGGTCTTTAGGATGAACACAGAAGGCGCTCGCAACCCTTTGAATTAAGTGACCATGCTGAGGGCAACCCACTAACGGGTTACGAACCTCGGCTCAGGACGGCCACTGAGAGAGGATGAGACATCAACGCTTAGGGAAAGATTGGTTTTTAGGCCTAATCCTATTAGATTGTGTTGTCATCGGCACGCGGGCCGAAACTGCTAGGGGGGTCGGGGGGCGACAGGGACCGCTGTGACGTCTGCGGTCTTGTGAAGTGTTGGAGTTTCAAGAACTCGTTCTTACGGCAGATGGCCAGAGTGATTTCGTCCTCTGGATCGTTTAATACGGAACGCGGCCATCTCCATTTGGCGCGGTCGAATGGAGTATATATTGACGCTTTACGGACTAACGTGTTTGGGTGATTTACCGCCCGATCGAAGTAGTTTGTTAACTTGGATAGTTAATTACGTACGTACAAATATTATGATTTAATTCAACATAGTCTCATATTTTTAGATATAAAAAAATGAATCCCTATTTTCCTTGGTCACGGCATCACGCGTGAACGGCTGGACTGATTTCGTTACTTCTTTTTTTGATGTGTTTATTATTGTCAGGAGAAGGTTCTTATGAAAGAAAAAATTAAGAATATTGCGCGGACAAACGGCTGGACCGATTTGAATGAAATTTTTTTGTGTGTCTCCAAGAGGACTCGAGAATGGTTTAGATTACAATTCTATCCGGTAGGTAGCGCTGTACTCGGGTTCTAGGGTTTTATTTCCTTTTTAGGGCAGGACAACGTCTGTCGGGGCCGTTAGTTAAATATAAATGAACGATTCTTGTACATAAAATAGAATTTTTCACTGTAGTGACTTCGTATTTGGTAGTTTATTTTTAGGAAGTAGTTATAGACGATGTATCTTCCCAATTAAAACGTTATTCATGCTTAGTTAACACCAATAAAAATACATAATGGAACATGTGCAAATTCCAAATCTTGTACGGGTAATTTTTCTTGAAAAATTACCCGTACAGCGTCCTTGGACGCTGGTGTAAAAAATATGTACGTACGGTGACCTTGTAGAACTTTATTTCAAGAATGCTATAGTTGGTCCATGAGCTGGACTTGCTGTATTAGACCAAAGTTGCTGTCTGACTGGAATGTACCAAACAATGTCAGCGGACGATTTGAAGTAAAATAAACGTCCAAAAACTTGGAAAAGAGTTTGTGTTTTCTAGATACTCTGAGAACCTAGTCGGAAACAGATGTAATACAACTAACAGGTAAAGACGAGTCCTAGAAGTGCATTTACAAATAAAGCATCAGCAATTAATAATTTTTTTCGCAGATATCGAATCCACGTCTATTTTTAACAAATGAAAAAAAAAAACCGTGGAATATTCTCAAGTATATTTTTATATAGAGTATACTTACATTAAACTAATGTAAGTATACCTACGTAATTTTGATTCGTACCTACCCAAGCGTCCTCGCGTCGCGGAACCGAACTCCGGACTAAGAAGATGAAAATACTTCTTTAGCGGCCCCCGACGCGACGACGCTTGGGTACGACTCAAAATTACGTAGGTATACTTAGTTCAGGAACTCAGTTATTAAGGTTAACACACAAACACTCACGCCTGTTATCCCCGAAGGGGTAGACAGAGGCGCAACTAGTGCACCCACTTTTCGCCGTTATTCCGTCCCATGATGTGATAGGGGGCGTATCGCCATATCGGGCACAAATTCCAGACTCTGGCCTGATACTGAATAGAAAAATTCAATATCACTTTGCCCGACCCGTGGATCGAACCCGAGACCTCAGCTTTGCAGTCTTTTTTTTATTTTATTTTTGTTAATGGCCCTATTGCCAGTAGCCTGACGCGAGTCGGCTTTTCTGGCCACACCGGTCTTTAGGGTGAACGCAGAAGGCGCTCGCAACCCTTTGAATTAAGTGACCATGCTGAGGGCAACCCACTAACGGGTTACGAACCTCTGCTCAAGACGGCCCCTGAGAGAGGATGAGACATCAACGATTAGGGAAAGATTGGTTTTTAGGCCTAATCCTATTAGATTGTGTTGTCATCGGCACGCGGGCCGGAACTGCGGTCTTGTGGAGTGTTGGAGTTTCAAGAACTCGTTCTTACGGCGGATGGCCAGAGTGATTTCGTCCTCTGGATCGGTTAATACGGAACGCGGCCGTCTCCATTTGGCGCGGTCGAATGGAGTATATATTTACGCTTTACGGACTAACGTGTTTGGGTGATTTACCGCCCGATCGAAGTAGCGTCTGCTGGCCATATGCATGAAATGTCTGATGGTCGGCATGTTGGTGTCCACGTGGAAGTTGCGGTTGCGAACGTACCACGGGGCACCAAGAGCATGTCTGAGCATTCTATTTTGTAAGACCTGCATACGCTGAAAACGAGCAAGCGGTAAATGGGCGAATACGGGCGATGCGTACGTCATGATAGGTCGAATGCAAGTCGTAAAGATCCTAATCTTATTGCGGATTGACATATTACTTTTCCTGTTTAAGAGCCAGTGTAATTGGCCCATCGCGAATGCGGCTCGCGCGCGTGCCTCGTTTATATGTGGGATGAAGGTCAACCTCTGAACCAGGGTAACTCCTAGATATTTGTCTGTATCCGTCCAGGGGATGACCAGGTTGGACATGCGGACTGAGGTGTGGGGCACATGGACTCTCTTTTGTCTTAGTGAAAAGGATAGCCTAACTTTTGGTGGGATTGACGGTGATTCGCCATTTGCGGAACCACTCGCCGAGCTTGTCGGCGGCGGCCTGCAAAGTGCGCACCACATTGTCGGGGTCTCTACGTGAGGCGTAGATTGCGGTGTCATCCGTGAAGAGCGCCAGATGGGCGTTCTTTGGTTTGGGGATATCACTGGTATACAGCGAGAAACGAGCACGAGTTGCGTGGGCACGTTGAGAGTGTACGTACTGTAATACAACTACGCCACCGAGGCACTCAGTTATTAAGGTTAAATAAAAAAAAATATTATTTTTTGCTTTTCAGTTTTTTCGTTGGTATAATTCTTTTGTTAAAAAGTTTTATTTTTTCACCGTTAGATAACATATAATCTTCCAAGGGTGTTTGACAGTTATTAAAAGCCTTCAACAAAATATCATTAAATTTCATTAGTACGTTAGCTATTTTCCGCATAATAATTCTGTTATTGTTTACTATGATAATATTAAAAAGAATCCGAAACTAGGTAATCATGTTACAGTAATAAGAAATTTAACCACCAAGTGTAGTGAGCTAGTACTTTTATTCCTAAATAGGCAATAATACTATTCTGCTATATTTATGGGCTATCGGCATCAATGTGCAATGGCATGCACTTGAAAACAAGTATTGGTCGAGTCATACCGGTTTTATAAAACTATAGTAACAACAGTGCAGACGTAGGTACTTTGGACAAAAATAATTAAAACAACATGAACCAAACCGGGAATAATAATGTTGGTACCCTGATAATGGAATCGACAACATCGATTGCATACATATTATCGCCACCGCACCGCATTGTCCCGGCGCGAAGCAAAACAATAACACAGCCTTGGTGTTATTCATTCATGCGTCACGTAGACATGGAACAAATTTTTCTCCTATTTACACGGCAAACAAAAGTTACAACAGTCGTCGCAACTCGCGGCCGGAGTGCGCACTCGGCAGCGCTCGGGCTCGAACGCGACGCGATCACGCTCGGTTTCTATTTTAATTTGTCACTGAATTACGTTTTACAGTACGGCCTCAATAAACTCTCATAGCAAACCGTGCCGGCCACGTCTCCCGACTGCCGTAACGTTTGTTGTTACCTACCTAGATATGAACTCTGTTTATCACCAGTGATAAATGTACCGATATAATGGACCTTGTGCCGATATCGTGCAACAATGTTTAGTTTTGAGTTTCTGAAGCGGTGGTATCACGGTACGTTCATGTTTTTGCGTTAGTTAATTAGTTCCAAATTCATTGTGCTTTTTGATATTACCATTTACCGGTTTCTGTCCACATATTGCCCACAAGGTGTATGTAAACAAACAACAGGGTTTAATGAGTCATGTTGCATTCCAGATGGCGACAAAGATTCAGATGGCCCATCGGAGAGCGGAGACAACACATCTGAATCAACACAAGGCGCTCCCAGCGAACCGGCGCAGGAAAAAGGTAAATACAATATTTTTTTCCTAATTATAGGTACTTGTCATGTCGCAACTTCATCAAAAACATTTAGGCTACGTATTTAAGTTATGATTATGTTGCCAGACGTAATTACACCACAGAATATATATTCCATGATATTGATACGTTTGTACAGATGTCATTCGTCAATTTAGCGAGAAAACGAATGAAATGTTATTTACTACATTAATATGAACACCATTACTGTGAACAAATTGTAGTCGTAAAATATCTGTACCGATCGTGTATTAACATTACTTACCTACTCGTTAGGTGCATGCATTGTGGATGGTATTCAACAGAACAATAAGATCATACTATGCTCGTGTCTGTTTTGAAATTGTTCCAAGGACTCAAATGTCGCTCGTTATGCATTGAGCGAGCTGAAATGGGAATAAACTGAGCTCCACTGCCACAGTGACTGTCGCTCTAAACGAATGACAATGGTATACGACATACGTTAGACGTTGGCTATTGTAATGGACGATATTACAATGCTGAGGTCTCGGGTTCGTTTCCCGGGTCGGGCAAAGTGATATTGAGTTTTTCTATTCAGTATCAGCTCGGAGTCTGGAATTTGTGCCCGATATGGCGATAGGCTCGCCCCCTATCACATCATGGGACGGAATAATGGCGAAAAGTGAGTGCACTAGTTACGCCTCTGCCTACCCCTTCGGGGATAAAAGGCGTGAGTGTATATGTATGTAATGGACGAAAGTTTGTAGGTGAAATAAATTCTGCTGTGATCAGAGAAAGATCTGAATATTGGATAATTATGTATAAGAATTATTTTCTAAATCCTACACCAGTATACATTTTCTATAAGAGTTTTAGTTTGACTCGTCAAGCCCCGTTACGGACACGGCGTCCGAGTATATAGGGTTTCCCCATAGATCTACATATTATATAAGCGGGGTTTGACGGGTTAAGTCAATCAGTATAAAGTAGAATTTCATAAGTAGTTTAAATACTGATTTAAAATATTGAAATAAAGGGATTACTCATGTTTTGAAAGTGGACGATAGCATAGTTGGGAATGGAACAGTGTGCCGAGACAATGTCCGGAGGCTCAAACACACCTCTGACTTTTCGAAGTTACGTGTGAATTGTTTATCAATTATCGTTCGTTTTAACGATGAAGGAAAACATGGTGAGGAGACCCACATGCCTGAGAATTCTCCAGAAGAATTTCGAGAGTATGTGATGTCTGCCAACCCGCACATGGCCAGCGTGGTAGACTAAGGCCTGAACCCTCTCAGTAATAGAGGAGGCCCGTGCTCACTGGGCAATATATAATACAGGGCTGATATTATTATTATTATTATACTCGTGTTTTGGTACTTCAATCTACTTTGAATTTAGTTTTGTAAATACAGTTACTTAGTACTATTTCCTGTTTTAATACACGTGTGATCACTAATTTCCCGAAGAACACTGATAGAATAGGTCGTATTGCAGCTGAAATCTAGTATTATTTGTAACGTTCCCTGCTACAACAGTTGTGTTTAATTATAATTCTTGATTGTGGAAGAAGATAAGATTGATCAGTTTTTTATTGATTTAAATTTAGATTAGTTATAGATTACCGGGGCACTTGCTGATGATTACACCATGAAGAATACCAGTATTTGTTGTTTTCGGTGGTAATAAATGCGTCGCGTTTATAATTTGCATGGAACATTCTATCATTTTTATCATATCGCCAGTTTGATAATGAGAAAGCGTATGTATGACTAGGGTGACTATTGTTCAACTAGAAAACTAAATTTTTTTAGGAACAGTCGTTTTTGTTTATGTATAATATGTTATTGCTTTTCGAATGACTCGTTTAACTTTTTGCTACATTGTGTATGTTTATCCAGTTTTAAACACGTTTTGTATGGTTGTAGGTCTCCTTCTTTGACATTTTTATTATTCTCTTTGTCTAAAACGTAAGCAATCATTTTACTCAATATTTCACAAGCACCTTTTATATTGTATTAAAAACAGCTTTAATCCGTTATAATTGAATTACTTTTGTATTTATTGGTACATTATGATTCATGAAGTTAAGAGAAACCCCAAGTAAGGTATAAAAATAACATAAGTTTGTTTACATGATAAGCAAAAACAACAAAAATTGACATTGAAGGGCAAAAATTAATTCCGTTAATTTGATGTAGTATGGTCACTTTGCGTGTCACACTAACGAGCCGTGGTAATAGCAATGCAAACATATTTTTTTGTTATTAGTTCATAAGTATTTCTATAACCTTGAAAATATTCTTCATGCTTTTATTTCAATTGCTGAAATGGATCAATGGTATCGTAGTCCAATAATACAAAACCAGTAAACTAAACTGCTTACAGGGTCAGGTTGTGAAAATTATGACTTCCTAAGTTCCATCATCAGGCCGTATTATTATTCATGTTCTTTATGTAGCAAATAAACTACTGATGCGAGTTAACTGCATAACTCTTGCGGTCAAACCTTCCGTCCAAGGACAGGCATAAGCTCAAAATCATGAAAAGCTCAATAACTACGTCGTATCTTGTAAATAGTATTATATGTACTTCTATCTTCAATATGGCAAATAAAATTGCCACTTATGTGCTAAACGGCTTGCTCGATCGTCGTCACTCGACCTTAATTTTTTTTTGAGCTTAATAAGCTTAGTTCAACATTAACGCTTGATAGAAATTAGAAAAACAGACCTCATACTACATACTGGCAAACAAAACGCTACGTTGTAACATTTTTATGTAACTTGAATCTGTCCTATCTGGCCATGAATTGCATTGGAGTAAGATGTTAAGCACTTGTGTTGAATAACTACTGATAATATAGCTAAACAATCATTACTGTAATAGTAATTATATCTATATGAACGGCATATGACTCGATTGTCAACGTGATTGGCTTACACTTTATAATATTAAAATGTAAAATGATTCGCCTATTTACGAGATGTGTAAATATTAGGAAGAAAAGTCCTACAGGTTATAAGTTTTTCTCACAAGATTACATATTATAATTAAATTAAAATAATTTTTATTGGTTCTGTGGTGGTTACATACGTTATGTTACATTGCAGAAATCTTGGACAGCTTGCGGCCGGTGTCGCCTGAAGCGCCGGCCAGCAGCAGCGCACCTCAGCGGTTCCTCAAGATCAACGTGCGGCACATCACCGATGGACAGGTAAATATGCACGATCTAATCATTCATTCTATTAATTATTCTCGCCACATGCAATGCGAATATGCTGGAATTGATGGTAAATACGATATAGTCCAAATTAATTAAAAGCGCTCTACACACTAAATCCGGCGGTATAATTCGGCGTGTTAGCTTACGGTATCATTACGTTGCAAAGCGGAAAACTTAGTCGACCACATATGTCAGCGGTTCGGATTGAGCAATATGACATTCGCAGTTAGTGATTGACATATCGTAGGATAATCCGGGCAGGAGTAAGTCCTCGACATAATTTTTAAAGTCATTGAACTGACTCTACATGTCAGCTGACTTGCTATGTTAGTACATAACGCAACAAGACGTTGCGTTACTTGATGATTTTTGTACGAAGGAATAGTCCTGAATGGGTAAACTAAAGATACTGCTGTTATTCATTATATTATGATTGTTGGTAATTATGCGCATAGAATTTCTGTCGTCGATACACACCATTAAAAAATGTAGGTGTGAATCTGAATACAATGATACCTGATGAACCTTGTGCATGATTATAAAAACCTATTTTGTTATTGTGCTGCTTAAACATGTGTTAAATCTTGTTTCTCCTTTTGTTTTGTAATTATCGTCGATCATTATTATTACCTACTAGTGTCTGCCCGCGGCTCCGTCCGCGTTAAAAAGTTTTTCCGGGATAAAGTCCCGGTTTATATTTTCTCGGGATAAAATGTAGCCTATGTAATTCAGGACATGATCTACCCGTGTACCAAATTTCAATGAAATCCGTTCAGTAGTTTTTGCGTGAAAGAGTAAGAAACATCCATACATCCGGACATCCATACATCCATACATACTTACAAACTTTCGCCTTTATAATATTAGTAGGATGTAAGCAAAAATGTAACGTTAACTCTCAAATCAATAAATGTAATGTCAACTAATGACTGTTATGTGAGTTGCAGACCAAGAACTAAGTTAAGTTTGTTTAGGTTAGCTCGCATAGTTGAGAAAATTATACATAGAAAAAGCTAAGTATTACATATTATGCTGTATGAAAAAAAAATGGCAGCAAAGCGAGCTAAGCTAAACTAGGTTAGTTTAGGTTTACAACACACATAATGTAAAACTTAGGATTTAATATAAAATAATAAGCTTACTAATTATTACCTATAAAGAAAGGAGTTGCATAAATTGAAATAGTCGTAAATTTCACATAACGTGTTTAAGCCTCGAAAGTACTCGATAATAGTACTTTAGGAAAAAGTTATAATTTTTCCCGTTAATGCAAATATAAAATATCTACATTAAAGTTAATAAATTTGATCGGAAGGGTATTTAGTTCATAAGTGCCCCAGCTTATTCTTGTTGCATTTGCCAACGGCAACGAATCCATCCAAGTCTAATATACATTTTAAGAACCCCTATTTAATTATGCTATTTTTGTGGCGTGAATTTGTGAGAACAACTCTGGTCAACTGTTAAGTTTCGGCACAGGGTGTGGTGTCCGGCGTGCTGCTGGTGACTCCAAACGCGGTGATGTTCGACCCGAACGTGTCGGACACGCTGGTGATGGAGCACGGGCCCGAGTCGTACGGCGTCATCGCGCCCATGGAGTACGTCGTCAACGCCGCCATCTTCTACGACATCGCACACATGCGCACGCACGGACCGGACAACAATACACACAAGTACGTAACATACCAATATGTGACATTCGTATTTGAATAATTCTTTGTTGATGTTTTTTTAGAATGATTAATATCCGATAGGTTGTTTTGTCACTCTGTTCAGCAATGCTAACTAGCGGTACTCGTGATCTTGTTAGTTATAAAATAAATAAAATTATTGTGGAACGTAACAATTGCATGATGTCACCAGATAACACCTGTGTCAATACTTGCATAGAACAACACTTATAGCGGCTTGATAAAATTGAAAACATGAAATAACGGAATTAATGATTCATGAAATGTTGTTTTCTTTTATATTCGAAGATGTGCACCGCATATTATCCTAAAATAACATTTTATAAAGATACTAGCGGCCCGCCCCGGTTTCGCACAGGTAGCAAAGCATAATATTACATGCTGAATTTTTATTTGACATACAAAATATTTATGTAATATACACATAAAACTTCCTCTTGAATCACTCCATCCATTGGTGAAAGACATAAGAAAATGCTTTGGGTAGTTTTTTAATTTATCGTGTTCAGACAAGCAGATGCGATAGGGGGACTTTGTTTTATAATATGTGATTATGTAAGGACATATCCTTAAAAAAAAAGTCTGTCTTTACCTGGATCTCAAACTATTTGTCTCTCGTAGTTCCACTCGCAAGAAAATATTTACCGGGATAAAAGTCCCGGGTTATGTTTTTCCGAGATAAGAGTTAGCTTAGCTCCTTCACAAGGTCTTAAAGTATGTCCCTTCCAAATTTCATCGCAATCAGTTCAGTGGTGTGACCGTGACGGCTTCACTCGCGAGAAAAAAAAATCCGAGATAAAATTACCGGTTTAAGTTCTTCCGGGATAAAGTAACCTATGTCCTCCTCTGGATCTCAAACTATCGTCATACTTATTTTCTTGCGGTTCCACTCGCAGAAAAAGATTTTGCATCAAAATCCGTTGCGTTGTTTTAAAGATTTAAGCATACATAGGGACAAACAGCGGGAAGCGACTTTGTTTTATATTATGCAGTGATTAGTAGCGTACTGCTCAGCCAAAAGGGAATGATGCGATAAGAACGATCCGCTTACTTTTGTATACAGACTCATTTTGAATTAATGGGCCGTTGAATAAATGAGAGTTTCAGACTTTCGTCAAAAGCCATAAATAATAAGTGGTAGTACTTAATTTTCTATCTAATGATCTATAAATATTATCGAAGTGCAACAAGGACAGATTTTACGCTATTTGTTCTATGTATCAATTTTCTCAGTGGCGTAGTTGTATTACAGTACAACTGCAAAGCTGAGGTCTTGGGTTCGATCCCCGGGTCGAGCAAAGTGATATTGAGTTTTTCTATTCAGTATCAGCTCGGAGTCTAGAATTTGTTCCCGATATGGCGATAGGCTCGCCCCCTATCATATCATGGGACGGAATAACGGCGAAAAGTGGGTACACTAGTTGCGCCTCTGTCTACCCCTTCGGGGATAACAGGCGTGAGTGTGTGTGTAAATTTTCCTAGGTCCGCTTTCTTGATCAATCAGCCTGCGAAGTAAGGTGACTCCGTGATTTAAATTCACATTTCGCTGTTGAGCGTAACAATTGCATAATATTCCACTATAGCGACTTGAAATAAAAATTCGTGAAATGTTAAATGTATCAGAAACGTGTGGGTTATCGAATGTCAATAATCGATGTGCCTACGCGTTGTTACGTTAAGTGAAACAAATTAATTGTGTTCGCTTGTAAACTGTAATTGGCACTGAGACTTTCTAAAATTAGATGCGGACAGTTTGTGATGTTTACGGTTTCACGTTACAGAGCGGAGCAAGCTGAAATATACTACATGAATAAATCTGAGCATTCACCCGGCAAGGACTCCCTTCTAGTCAAAGTAAGTTATTTATATTAAGTACTCTGTAATGAGACGAGCAAGTCCCTCGCTTGTGCAACACCATCCGGTAATTAATTACGTACAAGTTCTATGTCTCAGTCATAATTTTATTACGATTTCTATAGACAAAAGTGACTGAATAGGTACTAATAAGGTTAATTTTCGATATAATTGACGATTTAGTAACGTATTAAATTGTTTAGGATCTACGAATGTAGTGCAGGAGAAAACAGTGCGATGACTAATTGACCTCAACGTACAATACACGTAAATTTAAAACGTAATATCGTAGGACGAGACGTTCCCCGAGCTGCAGGCGGCGAGCGGCGAGGAGGGCGGCGGCGCGGACGAGCGGCCCGGCTCCGGCGACGCGGACGACCGCGGCGGCGCCGCCTTCCCCAAGGCCTTCGAGCGGGAGCTCGTCACTCCCACCGCTCTGCAGGTAACAATATGCACTTCGCTAAACATAAATACAGTTCTATATTATGATTTTTATACATGTTAATGGTCATGTAGTGCCTAGATAATGTTATTATATTTTTTTATTTTTTTTATAGAAACATTGAAATAGAATTCTGCTTTCGATTGTTTCATTTTCAATGTTTCTATAAGAAATATAAAAACATAAATACAGTTGTAGTAGAATCTGCTTGTTTCAGACATACTATGATGCTATAAGGCTCAAACCCTAAGACATTTTTTTTGGTCGTTTACAGCAACAGACAACGGAAGAGAGGCGGAAGTCTTTGCTCGATCATCACTGGGCTATACCAAGCAAGGACAGGATGTCCATCGATCAGAGCAGCGAGGTAAGCTAATCCAACAATGTTAAAACAAGTCAATAATTATATTATAAGTCATAACTAATCTTTCAAGTTGTTGGAGACAATTAAACTTTCAATGAAACTTACTCATGAAAATTAAACAGATATATTAAATAGGACGATATATTGATATCCTTCAAACACATTAGCAACTTTTCTATTATTGTAGCTGTTTCTAAACATTAATCATTTACCACCAAATTACCTAGTAATTACTTAAGCTCTAATAAAATCGACGTAAGTAAAATTGGATTACTGTGTTGGCAGGTGTCATCGAGCGCCTCGCAGTGCAAGGAGGAGAGCCTGGACGTGCCGCCGTCGGTGGGGTCGGAGGGCGGCGAGGCGGAGGGCGAGGCGCGCGACGAGCCAGCTGACGAGGCGCGCCACCTCGTCAAGCTCTCCTACCACGACTCCGGCATCGACATCCGCGACCCGCTGCTGCACGTCAACCCTAACAACAAGAAGGTACTGTGCGGTGTGCCGCATCACTCCTCTCATATCTATCCTTAGTTACTATCGACCGATTTCTATAACGATCCCAATCTTAATCTTCGATCCGATGTCGAGAATAAAATAATCAAAATATGTCATTTGTGAGCATGGCAAAATGCTTTATTTTGATTAGTCGATTTTCGCGTTCGATCGATAAAAAGATTGAAATCGCCAACCGCCAGTCATCGATTCCAGCAAAGTTAAGTTGGCGTCACGTACAAAACATTAAATCTGTTGTATAATATTTTCATTTAATATTATTAACACGCGTATTTTCTTAGGGTCATCACCACGTTCATCATTTACTCGATCACGATGATTACTATCCTGACATAGAGACGATATACGAAGCTGCCGAGACGGATGTTTCCATGTACGACAACTGGCATTGCGATAAGGCCTATGAGACGAACTTTTTGAAATATTTCGTTGTTTTGCACCCAAAAGTTGATAAGATTTCTTCGCACGGAGAGGTAAGAAGATTCTGGAAGGTGGCCAGTCTCATGTGGCTGAATATTTGGTCTTCTATGGATATCGATTATTTGAAATAATCTTCAT
Source organism: Lapara coniferarum (assembly GCA_949316025.1). Classification (NCBI taxonomy): domain Eukaryota; kingdom Metazoa; phylum Arthropoda; class Insecta; order Lepidoptera; family Sphingidae; genus Lapara; species Lapara coniferarum. Next base: position 14,551,935 of record OX438931.1, on the reverse strand, counting down.
TGGTTTCGGTTATTCAATGTTCTGGTTACAATCTAATGTGTTGTTTTTATTCTCTATGAAATATTCTTTTGTACGTTATTCTTTCATTACTTGTGACGTAATGGTGTGTGCATATAATAGTATGTTGATTTCAATCTTCTGTGCAGTATATTTCTTGATATGTTGTTTCAAATTAGTCTTTTGATGTTTTACGCACGTTTTAGGAATTTAAATACGTTTGGACCGATGTATAAGCAAGTGGTTACAATATCGTACTTTTCATTTCTTAAATGGTGTTTAAAGAGTTTGTTTGGTCAAGGATCTTTTACATGAATTCCTTTACGTCTACACATAATGCCATACATGATGATGTGCCCCACCAAGTACTTTCGACAACCGTTTACTGTGTGCGTGTTTATAGAGTGTGCACGCACACTACGCTGACGGCCGGCGACTGACGATTGAATCAGGACGATAGATGATACATTGGGAGCAAAATCATTTAAACCTACGTAGCGAAGAGTACTGTTAAGAATAGATAATAACATTTATCGATACTTAATTTATTGGCAAAATGATATGTTTGGTTTTTAGGTTGTAACTCGTTTGGTCTGAAATGTAACATATTTTCAATCGCGAATTTCTTGAAAAGGTACACACCCGATGTGTTTATGTAAAAGAATCGATAAATATAGTTTATAGTTTTAGAACTCCACTATAGATTTGTATGGGTTAAAAGCGGGAAAATATATGTACGTAAAACGGAAACTTCAGAGTATATACTAATTAAATCCTTAAACACACTAGACGAATTAAAATAGACTTACCAAGCTACCTAAAATTAGTTTTTGGGGTTGTACTAGTGGCGCGTCTATAGTGTCATGTTGTTGCTATGTTTAATATCTATACTAAGTTTGTGCTGCTATTTTTGTTTGGTGAGCTTACAAATTATTAATTATAAACTATAAAATGTACCTACCCACTTGTAGTGCTTTAGTTGTTTATTGCTCTGGTTTCCTGTAATATTTAATTACTTAGTTGTGTTTGAAGTTGTTTTATGGTATATGTCATTTAATTAATGTTCGCACTTGTTAGCTAGATTAGTTTTTTTTCCTTCACTGTAATTATCTTAATCTTGTATAATAATCCTTTTTTTTTTTTTATGATCCTTAATTTACCGATTAATTGTTATTATCAGAATGTTCGAGGCCTGAGATTAAATACTTCTCATGTATTTCATCAAATACTAAAAAATAATTATGATGCAATAATCTTTACTGAGACATGGTTAAACAGCAGCATATTTGATGCGGAAATATTTGACTGTCGGTATGTTGTGTACAGACGTGACAGGGAAACTTCACCCTTGTTCAGCGCTAAGAAGAGAGGTGGAGGAGTGTTAATTGCTGTAAATAAGTCTTATATCTCACGAAGAGTCTGTGATTGGGAAAGTGACTGTGAGGATATCTGGGTGACATTGAAGCTGAATAACTCTAACAGTGATTACGTTACAATAGGTGCTGTTTATTTGCCTCCCCCTGTGTCTCAACATTCCTTAGATGTATATTTTGATAAATGTAATGTGGCCCTACAATCTGCTGGTGTGAACACATTTATATTTGGAGATTTTAACTTGAGCGGAATATCCTGGGGTGTTAGTAATGACAACACGCACACTATACCAAATAACTTTAACAATTGTATACTTAAATGTAGTTTAATTGATTTTATGTCACTAAATAATATTGTTCAATTTAACAACGTGACCAATTGTAATGGTAAAATATTAGATTTGGTAATGAGTGATGCAATCAATTCAATTAAAATATGTCAATGCCCTAATCCAGTAAGAGAAGTCGACATACTTCACCCACCATTAAATGTAATAATTAGTCACACACAACTTATTGATAGAGAAGCCTTAACTTATACGTGTCCTAAACCTAATTTTCGCAAAGCTGACTATGAATCAATAAATCTGGAACTTATGGAAATTAACTGGAATGATAACATGTTGCAATGCCATGGTGTTAATGAAATGGTTGATAAATTCTATGAAATTTTAAGAAAAATCATAACTAAATATGTTCCTTTCGTCTCAAGAAACCGAAATAAGAAACATCCCATCTGGTTCACACCATTGCTTAAACGCATGTTAAAACGAAAATTTAAGTATCACCAGAAATTCAAAAAATTTAAGAACCCGTTGGATAAATTAGAATTTGAATATTTGCGTAAGGACTGTGATAGGCTACTGAAAGAAAATTACGACAGTTACATTACATCTATAGAGAGCCAAATAATCAAAAATCCAAAGATTTTTTGGACGCACATCAAAAATTCGCGGAAAAATAGTTCTAACTATCCACCAACCATGTACTTAAATGAATTAAAATCCGATAGTGTGAATGGTGTATGCGATTTGTTTGCGATGCATTTTTCCTCCGTTTACGAAGTCGACTCGTACACTGAATCTGTTGCTGAGGCCGTAATTGGTGAATGTGACCTTCGTATAGACAAGCAAACAATCAAACGCGTCGTTAAGAGGCTTAATATAAATAAAGGTGTAGGCCCAGATAATGTTCCTCCTATATTTATCCAAAAAACTATAGACAATCTTCTAGTTCCGTTACACACAATTTTTAATAAATCATTATCAACTGGAATTTTTCCTGATAAATGGAAAGAAGTAAGAATTGTGCCAATTTTTAAAGCAGGTAAAAAAGACTTAATCTCTAATTACCGACCAATTTCTATTCTCTGTACATTTGCAAAAATTTTTGAATCTTTGGTTTATCCGTATATTTACAACTTAACAAAGAACCTCATATCACTACGACAACATGGATTCATGTTAAAACGATCTACTAATTCTAATCTCTTGGAATATATAAATGATGTAGCTCAGTCTGTAGATAGTGGATATCAAGTAGACGCAATATATACTGACTTTACAAAGGCATTTGATAAAGTAAATCATGCAACACTACTAAAAAAATTGAACAACTTTGGTGTCGATGGTTCTCTACTGTACTGGTGTGGGTCGTATCTTAGAAATAGAACTGCCACCGTCGTAATAGATGGTTTTGCATCTAAGCCTTATGTGGCATCTTCTGGGGTTCCTCAGGGTTCGAATCTCGGTCCACTTTTTTTTAACGTATACATCAACGATATCACGAGTTTATTTCAATATTCCCAATGTTACCTATTTGCTGACGACTTGAAATTAATACGAGTGATAAAAAATGTAAATGACTCTAAACTATTACAATCTGACTTGAATCAGCTTATAGAATGGTGTTCCAAAAATAATATGTATTTGAATCCATCGAAATGCTACCACATTAAATTTACTTTAAAACGAAATCTAACTTACACTAATTATAATATTGCTGGTAGTAAATTAAAGCAAGTACCTTGTGTCCGAGACTTGGGAGTCTATATTGATACCAAATTAAAATTTACTACTCATATCGACGAAATGATTAGTGCGGCTAGTAAGTCACTTGGGTTTGTGCTGCGCAGTAGTAAGGAATTTAAACAGGTTTCAACTACAATTTTACTTTACAATTGCTACGTACGAAGTAAATTAGAGTATTGTTGTGCTGTTTGGTCGCCTAGTTATAAAATTCATATAAATAGAGTGGAAAATGTTCAAAAGAAACTCCTAAAACACTTAGCTTACCGTAGATATACTCCCAGAAACTTAAAAACATATCAAGACAGGTTAAATCACCTGAATATGAAATCTCTTAAAGTTCGGCGAGATACACTTAACATGGTTTCTTTACATAAATTATTAAATAATACATATGACTGCCCCAATTTGTTGTCAAAATTTTGCTTAAGTGTACCCTCACGCCCTCCCCGGCAGCCGCGCCCCATACTACAAGTCCGTCGTTGCCGCACTAATGTGGGAAAACACTCTCCCATACCTCGTCTATCAGCCCTCTACAATCAGCTTTCCTTGAAAATAAAAAACCTAGATATTTACCATGAATCTTTATCTTCATTCAAGCAAACTATTTTAGAAAATATTGATGAAATACTATAACAAATCATTCTGATAATAACAACACTAATAGATACTTTGTTTATATTAATAAACTTGTACTTATAGAGTTAGATATCATTAGATCTATTTCTTTTTTGGATATTTGAATTTGATTGTTTGAATTTAATCTATGTTATTAATCCTTAAAGCATGTTGTGGTTGCCTGTTATTCAAATTGCAATTAATCCAAAACTGTGTTATTCTCTTTACATTTTGTAATCGTATGTAGTATTGTTAATTTTGTTGGCAATCCTTAACAAATAAAATAAAATAAAAATAAAAATAGTTTATTTGCGCATGACGGCACTATTGCACTTGAACAAACATAGAAACCATATGGACCGTACACTTGACCACTCCGCAGCAGACGCCATTTCGACATAGGGACTGGCGAGTTACTGCACCCCGCGTTGTGCACTATCAAATCTTGGTACAGCAAGTGTAGATTGTGATGGAGGGGCATCAAGGGCCGCAGCATCCGCCGCCGCAACAACCACGAAATATGTTAATATGTTAAACATACAAATATGTTTGTATGTATAATTAACTAGTAGTGCTCGCGACTCCGCCCGCGTGAAAAAGTTTTTCCGGGACAAAAATATTTTCCCTGGATAAAAAGTAGCCTATCAGTAGTTCCTGAGATTAGCACGTTCAAACAAACAAACTCTTCAGCTTTATAATATTAGTATAGATTTATATCAAGTGACCTTGTTACACCTATCTCAGGAACTACTGAACCGATTTTGAAAATTCTTTTACTAATAGGAAGCTACATAACTCCTGAGTGCTATAGGCTACTTTTTATCCCGGGAAAATATTTTTGTCCCGGAAAAACTTTTTCACGCGGGCGGAGCCGCGAGCACTACTAGTATGTAATAATGTATAATATTGATTGTGTATGTATCGTTATTGATGTAGTTGTGGGTGCAGGTGTACAGTGACGCTGACATCGTGCTGTCGGCGGAGTGGGTGCCGCCGGTGTGCCTGCCGCGCGCGGAGCCGCCGCTGTCCGCGCCGCCGCTGGGCGCCACATCCTCCCCCTCCCCCGCGCCCGTGCACCCGCCACCACCCGGCGAGCGCGCGCCGCGCAAGTCCACGGTGTCGTTCTCGCTCGACGGCACCACACAAACACCGCACGCCACCAAAGATGACGCTTCCAAACCTGATAAAAAGAACAAGGTAACATGCAATCTTATATTATATTTTATCAGTCCCATGGCAGCCACTTTTGCATTCTATGTCTTCTTCTGTTTGCTATAATATTATGTATAATTAAGTGTCGCTCGCGGCTCCGCCCTCGTAAAAGGTATTTCTCGCAACATTCATACATACATACATAAATACATACACAGTCATCTCTTTTATCCCCGAAGGTATAGGCAGAAGTGCAGTTATTGCACCAACTTTTCGCTGTGCGCATTCCGTCCCATGATGCGATAGAGGGTGAGCCTATCGCCATATCGGGCACAAAATCCAGACTTGAATCTGAGTCAGCTTGGAAGCTGATACTGAATAGAAAAATCTAATATCACTTTGCCCGACCCGAGGATCGGAACCGAGACAGCAATACAATCGTGCCGTAATCCACGCAATACTACGCCACTGAGACAGTCCAGTTTCCTCGCAACGAAAGTCCGTAAATTACTAGCGATTTATCGCTATAATGTAAATAGATGTCGCTACATCTATTACGAAAATCTCATTGAATTCAAATATTTCTCATGAGAGCAATCTACCGAGATAGCCTGTATGTTAATACAGAACATAGGCTATCCATGTGCTAAATTTCATCCAAATTCGTGCGGCAATACTTCAAACATTCGCATTTAAGAGTAAAATGAAAATATGTTTGTTGATGTCCAGATGCTGAAGAGGTTGTCGTACCCGCTGTCGTGGGTGGAGGGTCTGACGGGCGAGGCGGCGGGCAGCGCACCCACGTCGCACGCCGAGTCGCTGCCCACCTCCGCCGACAGCCACAACACCAGCGTCTTCTCCAAGGTGTTCAACAGGTACGGACTGCCACACTCACGCATGTGACCTATATAGATGTGACACTTCATCATTACTATACTTTTAACACACTGATTGGTCGATTCACACATAAAGTGTACCAAAATATGAGCGTAGAATGAAAATAACAGTGTCATATCTATCGGCTCTTTCAATTTCTACGCTTTTCACTAACATACCGCTGATACATATTGTACTAATTTAATTTGAATTCATCGAAATGATTTGATATTATTCACCATGATCAAATAACATGTCACAAAATACATGCAACACACATATACACATGCTGTATGAAACTTGAATAATGTTTGCGATAATTTTCTCTTGCTACCGTGGATGCTAACGGGGATATGCCAAAATTGATGCGAATCCGCTCTGTTTATTGGCCGGTTAAGTTCCCCAATGAACCTAGTGGAGTTTGGCACTGGTTTGTTCCTGAGTAAAACCCCGTCGGAGGAAGCGCCACAGGACGTGTTCTCATCGGGGTACGTGACGTCACGTTCCGCTGAAAAATATCGATGTGCCAATTGCAATGTGCCTTGACGACCGACCGCACGACGCGACGTCATCTTACCGCTAATACTCGTGCATTATACTTGGCAACGGAAACAATAATTAATACAAAATTATTAAGGGCTATAATTTCGATCAAGCCTCACATGCTGTTGGTTATTGGCTTTTGTGAACAAATAAATAAATCACTGTATGAGAGGTATAAAGTTGCCGTCGTGCGCGTGCTGTTAAGTCTCCTGTATATCACTCTTCTCTGTCTTAAATTAGGTGTTGTCATCGGCATAAATATGTCTCTCGTTTCCTACCTCCTGTTTCATGGTAATGTATTTTGGACAGCCAGCGAATAATGTAAATCCAAAATTCATTATTGCTTGCCATCACGCAGTGCTACTGAAAAATATCCAAAACATGTAGTTGTCTAGTGTGGATAAATCATTAAACATAATAATCGGATCAATTTATATTCTGAAAAAGGTAGTGTTATATTGATCAGTCGATAGATTTAGTGTTGCCAGTGTTTTAGTACATTAGAAGAGTTCGCCTAATTATTCCGATAATACGGAACTTGCGTTTGGGATTATTTTCAGTAATTGTGTGTATAAATTGAGTAATGATTGTGCTGATTGGCATGTTGTATATGTGTTAAGTACAGTACCATAGCAGTGATGTCCGAAGCTAAACGTCATCATAGTTATCACAGGATGCGATCATGGTCATCAATCATCTGTCATAGTGAAGCATCCCCCCACCACATCTCATTGCGATCATCGAATTATTGGCACTATTTTGAAAATAAGTTGGCAATATGCATGATTAGCTTGTAAGAGTGTATTCGAAAAGTGTGATAATATGGTAAAGATGTTACCAGTTGTGTTGACACGAATAATGAAATTTTTTTCGCAGGTGGTGTTTATTTAATGAATATCTGCTTTATTCCATATAGCATTACCTCTAAAATATTATGGAAGCAAATTTAAAACCTTCAATTATTTATTAAAAAGAACTAAGTTTGGATGTTATTATTTATGATTAATTTAAAATACTTTTTCTATTTTCGATCGCATATCCGACAATACATGGTATATTTTTCAAAATTATTAAATTCTCTTGATGTTACAAAATGTGACTGCCTCGGTGACCTAGTTGTATTACAGTACGATTGCAATGCTGAGGTCTCGGGCTCGATCCCCGGGTCGGGCAAAGTGATATTGGATTTTTCTAGTCAGTATTAGCCCGGAGTCTGAAATCTGTGCCCGATATGGCGATAGGCTCGCCCCCTATCACATCATGGGATGGAATACGCACGGCGAAAAGTGGGTGCACTAGTTGCACCTCTGCCTACCCCTTTGGGGATAACGGGCGTGAATGTGTGTGTCTGTAACAAAATGTGGTAAGAGCAGATGATATTTTTGATGATGTTAATCTATTTGATGTTTTCTCGTAAGTACCCAATTGGCACGATGTATTTTTGCAAAATTTATGTTTTTTCTGCAAGTTCACGCTCTGTTTGTGTCTGGCACCCTTGGAATTTTGATGGAGTGCGTTGTGATACATTTTTATTACCTAACGTGGCTTACTGCACATTCCCTTTTTTAAATTACATATTAGTATTTTACAAGGCGTTTTTAAACAATAAGCTCACGCGAAAAGGATCAACTATAATATAGAATCAACTTTTTTATTGAATGTGTGAACAAGAAAAACTATGATCAGATTCTGCAACATGTAAAAATGTATTAGAAATGTTACCTATATTATTACGGTAAAGACCACAAAGTGTTTCATTACTGGTAAAGTATTGCAATTGCATTACACATGGACTATATTGTTACTAAAAGTCTACGAAGATACAGTTTCTATTTGAGAAAAATGCATACTTGGGCAGAAATAACTGAATACTTTTTTAAGTTGTATGTGTATAATGTAGGAAATTGGGACAATCAATCTGTTTATGTGCAGACGCAGCTCGCTGGGCGGATTCGGACGCTCGCACAGCAAGTCCGTGTCGAGCGCCACGCAGCCGCGGCTCGACTACCGCAGCATGGTCTCCGTCGACGACATGCCAGATCTCTTCGCCTCTTTCGACAGTTAGTACTGTTTCCTTTCATTTGAATGATAAATATCACTATATGTTGTGGTGTTTGCCTCACTATTATTTTAAATGCAATGAATATGCTTGCATGGATTTGCGTCACGTGATTGTTGTATGTGTAGAGCTGATTCCCCGACCGGCGCGGCCGAGCGACGACCCCCCGCTGTACCTGCGGCTGCGCATGGGCAAGCCGGCCGGCCGCCCGCTGCCGCGCACCACCCCGCTCATGTCCTACGGGCGCAAGCGCATGAAGCCCGAGTACTGGTTCGGAGTGCCTAGAAACAGGTAACATACTTTTTTATAACTTTAACAGAAGTCAGTGTACGTGATTACAAATTTAATTACAACATTTAAAACTTCATGACAAAATGATCATTCAACAAAAAACTAGAGCTAATATTATCATGCGAGCATACACGTGCTGGTGCTGGTGATTTTTAAACCCACAAGTGTTTAAATGTGAATCGACTAAAATAACATGTAGTGAGAACCTCACTTCCGCCGTAGGCAGCAGCGACAATAAGTGTATAAACACGGTGATTAGTTCCATTTATCTACAAAAAAAAAACAATAAGTGATAATTTTCCGAGACAATAGAGCATCACTATCACCTATATTTTTTCATTGTATGGCAATGCATGGAGTGGAGTAAAAGGCCCCCATTGGTTTAAGATGGATATCGTTTGTTCCCAGGGTGGACGACCTGTTCAAGTTCCTGACGCACTGGGTGCCGGACCGGTACGGGCCGCTGGGCGACGTGTCCGCGCAGGGGTACGAACTCATCGACAGCGACACCGAGTGGGACGACGACGACGCCAAGCCCGGCCACAAGGTAACTACCAATACAATAACAAACTCTCACAAATACAAATACGAACACAGGGTGATTAACAATACGGTATCTTCCCCTATACAAAAACTGGTAAAAACACAAATATAATACAGTTACTTAATCTATGGTAAGTAATGGGCGGCCTTATCTTTACATTTGATAGATGGGGAACTTTTCATTTCATGCGGTTTATGTAAAGGAAATTTAACACGTACTAAATAACTGTGGCGTCACAATTAATAACACCGCCACTTATCAACATTGGCTAGGAACTATTTAACTAAGTTGTCAATTAGATGACCCGGAACTCTTCCATCGGACAGCGAAAAGTTGTATGGACAATCAGGAAGTAACGCCCTAAAATCACACTAGAGGATACCACACGATCCTGATACGAGTCTATCCCGCCCTCACACCCGCCACTGCAACTCCTGTAAGCCAGGATCGACAGTGGCACGCATTTTATGACACCGAGCGGTGAAGCTCGGCGAGTCTCAAGGAACACTAATTAGTCTTAACCCGCAACGAAGTTAATCAAATAGAAGAAAAGGGAGGAGTTGGAAATATATTTTCCACTGGATTGCGATAGTAACATTTCCGCGAAGCAGAGTATATATACCACCTCCTAGTAGGAACCGTCGAAGGGGCCGCAGCCGGTCAGGCCCAACATCTGCCTGACTGGGAATCTTCCCCTTCCATAGAGGAACACATCCATCTGTTCCTCTACAGTGGCGACATGCTTTCGCCGCTAAATAACTAAAACTAAGTAGTTTAATAGCCGATCTTATCGTAATAAGATATCTTTTCTTTAGGACATTCTTAGGAAAGAATAATTTCAGCAGAAATATAGTGTATATTTAGTGATTACAAACGGTTATGAGCAGTTGATTGATGCTAAAGACTGCTTGAGCACTCAAATTAAAGTGATAGGGGCAATCTTTAACTTTTCCAATTTATTGATCGCGCTGCATTTACACTAGCGGTCTCCATAAAGCGGTAAAATATAGTTGTTTGCAATTCGGTCGCAGTTTAATTCGATCGATCGATTATAAACTGTAAATTTTGCATATTGGTACATAATATGTACTCACAGTTATTCACAAACCCAATATGTATATGTTTTTATTTGTAGTAGTGATAACATTTACAGCGCAGATAGTTAAGTAGACCACAAAACCTAGATAAGATGCGGTACGATAATGTGTCGAACAAAAGAATTTTTTGTTGCAAAAACAAAACATGTTGTGGTAATGTAAGGCTGTAGTTTTGTTGTGCCTGCTCCGCAGGCGTGCTAACACAGTACATTATTTCATTAAAGAAAACGGGTGTAATCCAACGCTCGGCTGCATTTAATGCGCACTTATTGTCTGGTGTTGTCCTACAAATAAAAAAACAAATACAGGGATGCCCGTTAATTTCTTTTTCTTTCTAAACTCCTAAATACCTCTACCGTACACAAAATTGACACTGGGCTAGAGTAGATATTCCATCAAATGTACATAATTGAGAATTATTTAAAAACACACACACACACACATAATTTAATTCGATCTCCTCCCTCTATCTATTTGTTTAATTCATTGCGAGTTAACACTGATTAGTGCTCGGAGTGAATCGCCGAGCTTCACCGCTCGGTGTCATAAAATGCGTGCCACTGAAGAACCTGGCTTACATAAGCTGCGGTGGTGGATGTCAGGGCATTACAGTCTCGTAATTTCGGTAAAAATTTACACACACGCATAACAACAGAAAATCTCTTTTAATTTGAGCCCGCATTGAACCAACTCGCCCATTGCCGCCTTTAATATACAACAAATTATCTCGTTTGCCATCATCATCACTCACCGAGATAAGAATTTCGCCATTAATATATAAAACTAATATACCAAGTACCAACGGCCTCTCCCAAATCTATTCAGTTACTGATAATTTTAGTTTTAACATAATAAAATTACTTGTTTTATAATTAAACTACTTTAAAAACTATCCGATGGTATTGTTTGTGTAACTTTTGCGCGATTAGTAATCGGGTATATATGTAGTTGTATAAATACACGACAGTCAAGTTAAAGGTTTGCAGTTTCTACTTTCTAATAGTAATGTGATTAATGTTTAAAAGTAATAAATATTAGTTAGACGGTAAAAAAAACACATATTAATGGTTAAAAATATTATGTTTTAACTTTAAATGAGTTCGCTGGTTTGTTGTTGTAGCTTTGTGAGATAAATTATGTTTATAATTATTGTAAGTGGTGATTTTATTGTTCGTATCACAGTTCTGAAAATATATCCAAACCACTGCATTTCTGCATCATGACATCACTACTTATTACACTGTTCTCACTTCAAATAAAAATAACATTAGAATTCGATTCAAAATACCCGGAAATCGTTCAGTGTAGAGGTTAAACTTTGTCTGGTTTTATTATTTACATCCATTAGCTGTTATAAATATTTTTGGTCAAGCAATATTAGTTACGATTTCATACAGTATACAAATATTTAAGGAACAAATTTGTATAAACTTAAACAACCAATCGCAAATCACGACGGCCCATTATTTAACTCCTAGCCAAAGATAAGATATTATTGCTGTCATTATTTATAATCTGGAGTTTGGATTTTTAATTTATTTTAAAGAAAAAATTTTAGATGGCGTTATTAACATTTTATTATGATTAGTATGTAAATGATTATCAATTTAAGTTGAATTATAAAACTATAGATGGCGGTAACTGCCTTCGTACATTATAACGTTTAATGGATATAGCAACAAAAGTATGTGACATTAAACGTTATTTTTTTGTAAGTTATATTAATGGCTACAACTTTTATTGATCTCCTCTTACGCTTAGTCGTAAATTCTAATTAAGTTGTGAAATTCAAAATGTAAATTAAACATGATAACATTTATATACATGTTGACGGTGAATACACCTAGAAATTAATATGGACATGGTGATATAATACATACTCGGATGACTTGTCGCAGGACGAGCGCACCGGCAGCACCGGCGACGTGTCCGACATCACGCGCGAGTCTTGGGAGGTAAGTCGCGTATTATAATTTTATCATAACAAATAATTTCGAACACCTTATTGCAAGCAATTAACAAATCCTACTTTTAAATTATGTGTTAACAATGTGGATATGATCTAGAATTTTAAAGAATATGTTTACCATGTCAAATAAAAAGTATATCGGTATTTAATGATACGAAATTGGAAACAGTTAATACTATGCTATTTTTAAGCTTAAAGATGATACTGTATTTATTTGTTGACACATGATATCCTTGATACTGCAACGTAGTTTATTAATATTATGAATAAATAAGTATTGTCTCATCAATATTAATGACCCTTCACACTATACGGAAGTACACGTACATAAAAGGCAGTTATCAAATGAAATTCATGCTCGTCTTACCGACACGAGTACCACACGTGTTTATCATGTTTTTGAAAAAATTACAAAACATATTGTGTGACTAACAGCGCTTTTTAACACACTCCTTTACGAAATTATGCATCGCACATTCTACATTACATAACACATTCATGTTTTTTTGTACAATCAATTAGTGAGATCCTTTTATGGCACCGATATGGTTAGATTACCATTGTTGTGTTGTGACGTCAATGCGTCGTCAACAAAATAATTATATTCCCTGCCGTAAACGGTTATGTGTGAAGTGAATCTTTTGAATGTATTGTTTTTAATAATGCCATAGCAGTTTTAATGCCGGGTAAATTGAGTTTAAAATATAAATCATGAAAATATAAATATAATTTCGGAATGATATAAAATATAAACATAAATCCGCGATGCAAATTTCGACTTTTCAGCAATTATTTGGGCTATGAGCACAGATGTGACCAATTTATACAGGTGTCCCAAAAATAGTGTCAAACAGAAGTCCAGAGATAGAGCACTCTTTGGGGTATCCGAATCACCCCCATGTATGATTCATAGTTTTCGAGTTTGAATGTTTTCCTGAATTTTCGATCTGAACAATCATTGTTTTTTAGAAAAGTAGATTTTTTCGAGAATTTTTCTGCAACTCAATTTTCATTGGTTGTACTTTTGTGCTAAAATTAATCGCCTTCGTAGCTTTGATGAAAATTTTAAAATGTTAGTGTAAAGTGAAAAAGTTACGTTCTATAAAATATGACTTAACTTTTGAACTTTAAAAAATCTAAACAGGTGACTTCGTGGTTCCAAGGTAGGTGTAAAAAAAATCCAGATTAAACTTTCATAATCATTCAAAAAAACATAGTCCTTAATGGGCTACTTTGGCTAAAATCAGCCTTAAAAGACAGCGAGGTGGAAAATTCTTAAAATTTGCCATCAGATTACAATTATTTTTGACGGGTGATTCGGATACCCCAAGGAGTGCTCTATCTCTGGATCTCCGCTTGACACTATTTTTTGGGACAACCTGTATATTACTTTCTACGACAGTAAAATGCGGCAAATATCACAAGCCCGATAACACCGAGAATGCCGTAAGGTGATGTTTTGTTGCATTGATACAGTCTTGGGCAAATTTAATTGTAGCGAATGAAAGTAATTATAACTCGAAGTACTTTTCTATGGACTAAGTGTGCATTAAGAAAAAAAGCATACAGGAACTTGATCTCATTTACTATGAATTATTGCTCACAACAATACTCGTCATAGCTCTACGTTCAAGGTATCTAACTTCTAAGTATGGAATTAAATTATATTTGTGTCATAGTCATACATAATGTAGGAAGAACCTACTACATAGAGACAAGTATCGTCAAGTAGGACCGACTCAACTACTGTATCTACTATTGCCTGTACCTCTTGATCAAACATTTGACCACACAAAACACGCAACAAAGACTTATCGCCACCCCGATTAATAATGTGGTAAATGCTAAAAATCATGAAAAATTTTATCAATCATATTGATGCATATTGATAATGCTACAATGCACAAGACGTAGTCTATCAATGTAGATTATAATCATAAATATAGTTATTTATGATCGTAATCCCCATTATATGAAAAATGTAATATATTATTACCACATTATTGTTCAGGAATCCAACAAATTTCTAATGTTATAATATACGGTTGCGCGTAGCTGCTGAAGGCACCGTACGTGAAAATATATTCTATAATGAAGAGCCAGGCCGAGGCGCTGGGCGACTCGCTCGGCGAGGAGCCCCAGCAGGAGGTACTATCTCTCTCGCATGAATACCGTCACCGAATACGACTTGATAACTTATAAAATATACTATTGCATGTGCCTGTTGCGAGGGTCAACTCTAACCTATTCATAGCATCATCAGGCTAAATATTCCATCCAAAAATTCCACCAATTCGTGTTCGAAGAATTAGTTTTTTTTTTCTAGAGAATTTGAGATTTAAACAACTCATAACTCTAGTTGGTCGACAAGACTACTTCATTTTTTTATTTTTATAAATTAGAAGAGGTACTTAGACCACCAGTTGGGAAAAATTACATAATTTTTATTACGCGTATTATACAATATGACTAATAATAAAATATTAATACAATATAATAACTTCATCGATGTTATCAAATACCTTTTATGTTATAAATTAAAAACACGAAAACGTAGTTACGATAAAACTATCAAGTCTTATTCTGTGTGAACAGCTTGAAAGCGAGGCTATGCACTTTTTCGTTAGAGATCTGCATTCTGCACCGTTTCTACTAGTGCTAAATGACATGTGTGTCGTAGTTTTTATGTATATATGGGATATGTTGACTATTATGAGAATTATTGCTGTTATTAGGCTAGTTGTTGCACGAATGTACACTATATTATAAATCAATTAGTAATGTTTCAATTAATGAATTCGTCTATAGAATTTAAGCGATGAATTCACGATAATATGTATATATTTTGATCATATTGATTTTTATATTGAATTACTTTTGAATATATTATGTGCTTGTTTTATTGTGGAGATTCGTTACTTAATTTCTAATAATAATTGTATATGTTTTCTAAATCGTTTTGGGATTTAGAAACATAGGAACGAGAATGTAAGATGAAGCTAAATGCAAAATACAGCAAAACATTAATTAATTACGCGGAAGGAAATGTAATGTCACATATTTTAATAAATTCGAATAAAATGTAGACAAATAATAATTTCTTGTTTTATACAACTTATCCAAGTTGTTGTAAGATTTAATGAGTTTTTGATAGCACCTTTATTAAATTTAATAGTATACAACATAAGATAAAATAACTATAAACAATAGCTAGAAAGATTAAGTCATAAAAACTTTCCTATATCATACAGCTTATTAATACAAGTAATGAGAACATTGACGTTTACCTTCTTGCAAATGATAGAGTATCTGAGGATGTTCCAGTAGGATATTTATTTCACTTAAGTATGAAATCTTCCTAGCCAGTTTCAGCCACGGCGGCCAATCTCAACGGAGATCAACCAGGTACGCAGGAGATATCATATTGTACAAGTGTGTGCGCAATACACAGGTGCACTCGCTATTCCTTCACTCTCATAGTCCGGTGAGACGGCAATCCGACATGACCGGAGAGAGATCAGGCGCAGGACCAATGGCTTTACGTGCTTTCCGATGCACGGGCGTATCACACCGCCAATTTGCTGACTCCGAGCTGCGACAGTAATTTTTTTAAGATGGAAAAATCCAGTCACAAAGTTTTTTTGCCTGGCCCGGGATTCGAACCTAGGAATTCAGCGCGCAAATCGTCCTCGTAACGCGTACGCAATACAACTACGCCACCGAGGCAGTCAAGTAAACTCAACTAAAGTCACTTAAGTAAAGGACTACGTCATACTAGAAGCCAAAACCGACAACTTTCTGTACATATGATAATAATATTCGCGCCCAATCGCATATTACGAATGACTCTGACGCCTGGTTGATATGCAATATTCATAAGTGTGGCTTTATAGAGGTGTTTAGCGGATGTTAAAAAATCAAACCGTTATGTTTCCTAAATAACTATGTTCATAATATACTGCTCTACTTTAGTTATTTATTAAATTTAATCATTCTTTCACAGTTAAGTACAGGCCTGTGATTGTGTGCAGCACTTTGACATTTCCTACTGTCAATTTTCTATTATTATTTTTTTACACTAACGTGAGACGTCCAATTATAATAGTCATTGTCGTAATGCACAGTCTGCGACATTAGGAAATAATGACAATAATAAACGCGTTACAGATCTCCGTCAGAGATTTACAATGCAACTTGCAGAGAGCCTGCGGTCCCGCATGGACAGTATTGAAACCCCCATCCACTAGCATTCGTGCATTTTAAACACAAGTGATTATTAGAGAATAGCTCTTTTTACCCTCGCCAATAGACGATAATCATACATTTTATGCGCTACGTGTTTTTCACATATTTTAGAACATTTTCCACGATTTACTATCATGATGTGGATAATAAAAGTAATCAATATAAATATCTTTAATGAATGTATTTCAAGCTACGTTTGCCGCGCACGTTCGTGACTTTTTTATGTCCGTTATGAAACTACAAACATACTTTTTTTATATTTAATCTCTGAATGTGATAATATTACTTATGTTGCAAATAATGGATTTCTTAGATTTTTGATAATTTCTACAGGAAATAAAAATACAATTTAGGTACTGAACAATAATGTTTTTATCAGGTCTATCGGGTCAGTGATTTCTTTATGTAGGTAGTTTCTGTAAGAAATGTTCTTATTTATTTTTAGAAACTTTAAAATATAAACCTCTTTAAATTGCTGAAAGTTCAATGTCAGATTGACATACTTTTCGTAGTATTATGATGTCTCTATGTTATAATACAAATTATAATGCACGCAGAACAATGATAATAAAGTAGTTGTTGATATAAATACTCAAAGAGAATACTACGATTATTACTAAGTACTACGTTTTATTAAATTAATATTGTGACTGAGCAAAATGTCTCTGCTAACATCGTCTGGTGACGCACAAAATACACCTATTGAAATGAAAGTAAGCGAGTTTATATTCTAATCTATATATATAAAAATCAATTGCTGTTCGTTAGTCTCGCTAAAACTCGAGAACGGCTGAACGGATTTATCTTATCTTGGTCTTGAATTATTCGTGAAGGTCTAGGGAAGGTTTAAAAGGTAAAAATTCAAATAATTGCCGGGAAAATCCTCAAAACAGCATTTTTCTATTTCCCATACAAACGTTTTCTAAATAAAATGGTGTAATTTATTACCGCTGCATAAAGTTCAAATTCGCGTGCGCGTTAGAAGATCTAATATCGCGTTCTGAAACTCAACAAAAGTGAAATTGAATCGCGAACAATTATAAATGTTAAGTTAAATTTCTATATTATACACATTTGCGATAGTTTTTTTATATTGAAATTCAAGCAGGAATCCTACTAATATTATAAAGGCGAAAGTTTGTAAGAATGTATGGATGTTTGGATGTATGGATGTTTGTTCCTCTTTCACGCAAAAACTACTGAACGGATTTCGATGAAATTTGGCACACGGGTACATCATGTCCTGGATTAACACATAAGCTACTTTTTATCCCGGGAAAACATAAAGCGGGACTTTTATCCCGGAAAAACTTTTTAACGCGGGCGGAGCCGCGGGCAAAAGCTAGTTTTGTAATATAATCATGATCCATAACCTGTAGTGTCTCACTGCTCGGTGTAGACTGTAGGCCTCTCTGTAATGTAATGTTAAACTAAGTCAGTCCACTACTGAATACGACAATTCTCTACGTTATTACCAACTCTAATGTATGGTAGTGAAAGTTGGGTATGGCAGAAAAAGCATGAAAGTAAGATTAAAGCAGTAGAAATGAGAGCCTTAAGAAGCATGTGTGGAGTGGCTGTGTGTGATAGAGTGCGGAATACTAGGGTGATGGACATGTGTGGAGTGACAGAGGATGTAGTGACCAAAATTGAGAAGGGTATGCTAAGGTGGTTTGGGCATTTGGAAAGGATGGATGATAGGAGACTGACAAAGAGGATATATAAGGCGAGTGTGGATGGAAGGGCCGGCAGGGGTCGACCGCACCGAACCTTCGAATGTCAGATATCTGACATTCTAAGTAGAGGCCAGGTCAAAAGTACCTACCCTGAACCGGCGTGAGTCCATGAAAAGATTGATGAAAGTAGAGGAAGCGAAAGTAGTGTGCCAGAATCGAGCAAAGTGGCGATCCATAGTCTCTGCCTACCCCTATGGGATAGAGGCGTGATACTATGTATGTATGTATGTATGCAATGGGGTAGTACTTCAACCATACCGGCCTAATGCGGATCCGTAGCCTTTTCCTTAGAAATTTTAAGCTTTGAATGCACTACGATGCATTCACCTATTTGTAAGGCGGATGATATTATTTACAATGAACATCTAACTTAAAAAGTTAGACCTTAGAGCTCGTCGTGGTTTCGGTTCAGAGACCCGCGCCAAACGGTAGTTACCTTATTGCATTCCTGCTACGCGACTGCTAGTTTTTGTATAATGTTCTATATCCTCTTTATCTAACATCCATAATCTATATATATAAAATTCTCGTGTCACAGTTTTCGTTGCCATACTCCTCCGAAACGGCTTGACCGATTTTGATGAAATTTTTTGTGCTTATCCGGTATCTATGAGAATCGGCCAACATCTATTTTTCATCCCCCCAAATGTTAAGGGTGGACCACCCCTAAATTTTTTTTTTATTTTTCAGACAAAATTTTTTGTTTTAATTTTTTTATGATACAGCATACAAAAATACCTACAACCCTAAATTTTCACCCCTCTACGATCAACCCTTATTTTTTAATAGCCATTTTAGTTATTTAATCATTTTTCCTCTCCGGTCGAAAACTGATCTGCTAGGAAATTATTTATATGGCAAAACAACGTTTGCCGGGTCAGCTAGTGTTATATAATATTGCTTAAAATAATTCATTTGTGTACTTATGCTAATTAATAATATGTAGTGTTTATTACCTACTTCCTATACCTATTTGAAACTTTTGTCACCCGTATTTCTCTATAAACATCAATACCTACAGTAAATACAATGATAGTTCAAATTAACGCACTAGACAAAACCGCAACATTAATAACTGATACAGTTAGAACCGCATAATCAGTAAATTCAATAACTCCTTAATGAGTCTGTGGTTATGACAAGGTGTGTAAACGTGGAATTTTACTTATCTTCTTCTTGTGTCGTGTTCCTCAGTACTGAGGGTCGGGCCCCCCCTTGTGCATCACTTTCTCTCGGACGAGCTTTCTCCATTCAATTCTGTCACATGCGGTGCGGAGGGCGGTGTAAATTATTGTAGAGTCAAGAGTCGTGCTAATCTGGTCAAACCAACGTATTGGCCTGCGTCCACGAGGTCTTCTCCCCTCTACTTTGCCGGTCACGATGAGTTTCACTAGGTTGTCTCCGTCTTTTCTTGCAATGTGACCGAAATAATTTAATTAATTTAATTTTACTTATACAGGTAAACAAATCAATCGAGTTGTAAATAAGTTATTGTGAAAGTTGAAAATAATTTCAATAGGCCTATGTCTGCACTAAACGTATGTATTATTATGCTATTTTGTTACAGTTTGAGTTTTGTGCAAATTAAACAAATATATCTAAAATAATCAGCATCTAAATAAACAGCCACGGACCATCTATTCATTGTAACTGCAATCGAAACCCAGCCACGCAGCAGACAGCTCATTTTTTGCGTTGCGTACAAAATGTTCAATCTCTATATTTGTCGGACCGAAAACTTTTAATCCCGCGGGATTCCGGTATTTGCAGGATGCACATGGACACCATGCACCCCACGCTTTTTTTTACAATAAAATACATGTTTTTCTTATTCCCATTATTCTCAATTCAAGAATGGATTTTCTATAAAGAGTGTTTTATAGTTTTTATATACTATTATTTATTTATCATTTTTAGTTCACTAAAACAAGTACTTAGGATTCTTAAAAATGCGAACCCGTCAAGCCCCGCTTATATAAGCTGGGCTTGACGGGTTAATATATTTTATTCTTAGTACGCATCCATTAAGACGGAATACGCATAATCAAATTATAAGAAAAACAAAATAATCGTACAAGTCCAGCTCATTTGAATTGCATATGAGTTTATCTATATTTACAGGTATCTTGTTGTACTGGTGAAAAATTACGTAAACCACTTAGAAGTTTAATTTGAACTTAGGTTAATATATGATAATATTATATAATCAAAATAAAAATACAATATGTATATTACGTATTATGAAACTTAATTTGTTTGGACTACGGTCCAAAAAAACAAATTGTGAAATTAAGAGATAAATTTGACTAATAAATTAATTAGTTTGCGTGTTGATTGCGACCTTGTCCTTCCGTTTTTGTTTATTCCGTTGTATATTTATAGAAAGGAATTTATTGGTAATAGACTGCCTCGGTGGCGTAGTTGTATTACAGTACGACTGCAAAGCTTAGGTCTCGGGTTCGATCCCCGGGTCGGGCAAAGTGGTATTGAGTTTTTCTATTCAGTATCAGCTCGGAGTCTGGAATTTGTGCCCGATATGGCGATAGGCTCGCCCCCTATCACATCATGGGACGGAATAATGGCGAAAAGTGGGTGCACTAGTTGCGCCTCTGCCTACCCCTTCGGCGATAACAGGCGTGAGTGTATATGTATGTATGTAGGTATACATAATATCCAATAGTATAATACAGATACAGTTTGCATGTCGGTTTTAGTTTTCTACAAGCTCTGTCGCAAGCATTAGTCAATCGTTCTGTAGTGATTAACTTATCGAAGTGGGTAGTCCAATTATTTTGTTTCTGTATCAGTTGATATGGTTACTTAACACTGTTTTATTTCTTCTAAAAATACAATAAGTGTCATTTGATACGCATGTACGTAATACTAATATTTGTACTATCGCATCCGAAACTCTGTTTTGGGGTTCACGATGTTATCAGAGCGAATATGGTCCGTTTACATATAATGCTTTATATTGACCAAACTTTTTTACTGATATCATCATCAGGCACATGAACTCCACTGCCGAATACAGACTTCCCCTTAAAGGTTTCCAGACGAAACTGTTGAAAGCGGTCTGCATTCAGCGTGTCCCTGCGTCCTTTATCAAGTCGTCCGTCCACCTTGTACTGATATACATGTAGTGACTGCCTCGGTGGCGTAGTTGTATTGCGTACGTGTTACGAGGACGATTTGCGCGCTGAGGTCCTGGGTTCGAATCCCTGGTCGAGCCAAAAAACATTGTGACTGGGTTTTTCCATCTTAAAAATTACTAATCGCATCTCGGAGTCAGGAAGTTGCGCCGGCGTTACGCCGCCGCGCAGGACCCGCACGCCGCCGCCGCCGCCGCCTAACTTAAACGGCGTGGATTTTGTGAATACTATTAATTTTTATTGACAAATTTTATTAATGATTGGGTGGCAAACGTCATATATAGTTCGAAGTAGACATAGGCGCCGCGCCGGCGTGGATTTGGAAAGAAACACATTTTCTTGTAAATTTTTTATCATAGTTATTTGTCGACTTGGATTTTTTAGCCGTCAAGCCCCGCTTATATACATAGTTGTATGGGGAAACCTTATATACTCGGACGCCGGCGTCCGTAGCGGGGCTTGACGAGTCAAAGTTAATAACAGAAAAACAACTATTAGCATAAACGATTGTAAGAGGCATCTTGGCTCTGTCCCTTGTGCCCACGCGCCCATACGCGGCTGCACTCTTTCAAGCTTGCTGTCTATCCTAGAAGGTCCTGGCATCGCTAACCAGACTTTATGCCAAGGAGTCATGTGGTCCATGATCCTTTACAGCAGTTCCTTTTCGGCCGAAACCTTGGACATCCGAATCCCTCTGCAATGCTATCCAGCAGAAAGCGCAGCAGACGATAAGGGCGTACCAAACGGTGTTGTACGTGACTTACGCGTTTGTTAGATACTGGTCTAGGATCTGGACCCCAAAGCCCTACGGCCACCTCCCACTGGCTCGAGGAAGCTTCCACACACGAGCAGCGTCCGGCTCCTAAAACGAGGCCAAGCAGGCTCCTTTCGGCGGAGTTGCCATGGATAATGTAGTCTCAGACTAGAAACCCCGTCCTCAGTGCTCGGACGTTTTAGTAGTGCACCCTGATTTCACTAAGGCGTGAAGCAACGATGGTCCAAATATCAACTGACAATTGTGCTCATCGGAGAACATTGTTTCGGAGAGTATCTGCGGAAGATCGTAGGTCATGTCTTTTCCTTGTGATAACTGCCCCACAGCGGTGTCTTACGGTCAGGTGCATGTGTTGGTGTTTCACTGGTCCATGGTCGACAGACGGAGGTTCTAGCTTGCAGTGGCTAACTTTTTCGGAGTAGTCCTCCATCAGACAGAGAGTGTTAGGAGATCGATAACGGGCCAATGCCTCAGCCATCAAAATGATTAGGCGCACATAACAATGGAATCATGAAGTCGTCCCTGATGCAACAAAGTGTTTTGGTATACATTTAGTATGCTGTGGTAGTTTATAAACCCGGCGCTAGACCAAACGTGGACGTCGGCGTCATCAGCTTTGTGTGAGCCCTTTTATTTTCCACTCTTCTCTCGCCCGGGCCTAGCGGTGGCTGAGCCAGCGGTCGACAAAGGGCACAAAGAAAAAGGCACGTGCAAACATCTGTCCCCTGAGCCCTGCGTTGGCTAAGGCGGCACTATGAAAAAGTTGTATGAAATATTTTTTTTGTACGGTCGCCAGTGGTCGCCGAAGCCTAACGCTGCTACAAGTAGATTTTATAGACTAAATGACTTGGCCCAGCATGGTGTGTCGCCCGATGCTTACCATCTCTATAAGTGCCGTAACGCTAGGTCGTAAAAGCGGTGATAATTATGTAACCGCGCAGTCGTTTTTGATATGGTGGTCGGGATGGTGGTACCAAAGGGCGTTAATGGTCATTTCACCTTCTCCACGAAATAAGATAAATGGAGCAATAGGTCTTTTTTTATTATTTTGTTTCGCGGAGAAAGTGCTGTTCACCGTGCCTTACGACCCGACGCTGAGCCGCCCGGAGAAATGGAACCATCGGGTGACCGCACAACGTATGTATGTACAACGCACGGCATACAAACCAAAACTCCCCGTTGGCCCCTATTAGTCGCCTATTACGACAGGCAGGGGATACCGTGGTGGAATTCTTCAAACGCCCCCAATCCACAGGGCGGATGGAGCATGGGTCTTGAAGGGAATTTTATACCGATAGGTTAATTGGCTAGTGCTTCCAACTACCTACGAACATGTAACTGAGGAATTTATATGTGGCCTATAGGTATATTCAATTTTCATTAAAAATTCCACGCCGCCGGCGCTACGCCGCCGCCGACCAAAAATTACCAGCACGCCGCCGCCGGCTTTTTCCTAGGCGGCGCCCATGTCTAATACCCCCGTGCCTCGGAAAGCACGTGAAGCCGTTGGTCCTGCGCCTGATCTCTCTCCGGTCATGTCGGATTGCCGTCTCACCGGACTATGAGAGTGAAGGAATAGCGAGTGCACCTGTGTATTGCGCACACACTTGTGCACTATAATATATCCTGCGTACCTGGCTGATCTCCGTTGAGATTGGCCGCCGTGGCCGAAACTGGCTAGGGGGATTACATACATGTAGTATAATTTAAATCCTCATATATATTTTTTAAATAACTTCAACATTTTGTAATGATGAAACTTGTTACTGTCTCTCGCAGGTTTTCTCACAGGGTATTAAAAGTCAAGGGTTAATTGAAGAATTACAATCACATGTCTGGCTCAAGTGAAACTGTCTGTGTTCCCTTACAGCTGGATATGTCTGGTGCGACTTTAAAATACAATAACATCTTACTGAAATTAAAACTGTTTCTTTTAGGGCTTATGTTTTTATGTGCCTTTGGTTCGGAAGTTTTGTTGAAATTACATTATTTCTATATGTTTCGAGTCCGGAACAACATGATAAAGTCAGCATCTTGTGTTTTAGAATTTACAAAATATAACTCTTACTCTTTCTCTTTCGTGTGAAATCGTGTGTACTATCTACTCGTATGTGATGAACAATAATATGTTAGGCACAATTGTTTCGGAATAAATGTACACCCAGTAGGTAGATTTGTCCTCCGTCTCCTTGAGTTACGGCTAATACATTTTACGAGAGTTAATTAATTTGCATGTCCAGTTGAGGAGACATTTCAATTAAGGAGCTAAGGCTCGCGGCGTCGGGCTTCGTTATCGCGTCGTGAGCTCTACATGTTAATCGCGATTAATTGTGCGCGCCATAATGCTTCATTGTGCATCTACTCTGGGTGATTTATGCTCGAAATGCTTCTACCATTATTAAAGTCATTTGCTAGCAGCGCATGTAGTTTTATATCGTTAATTGTATGATCAATTCGAGCAGCGTCTCGTGGTAGAGGGTTGCGAGAATTTAA
The DNA here is from genome assembly GCA_949316025.1 of Lapara coniferarum. Classification (NCBI taxonomy): domain Eukaryota; kingdom Metazoa; phylum Arthropoda; class Insecta; order Lepidoptera; family Sphingidae; genus Lapara; species Lapara coniferarum. The sequence goes on along the minus strand of OX438931.1, from coordinate 14,526,988 downwards.
ATAGGTTATCAGCCATGGACGCACCATAACGTGTGTTTAAAGCATGCTGTACGACTCAGGAAAACATTAATTATCCATTTAATCGCAGACAGTTCAAAAATGTCGAAAGGTTTTTAATGTCATGGAATTTGTGATACAGTAGTTGCTGTTCAGCTGTTCAGTAATAACCGGCTTTATAGTAAACATAAATTGGAAACAACTTTTGCTTTGGACCTTCTAAAGTAACAGGTAATGCATTTATAATCTCTTGATTCAGTCCAATCAAGCAGATATTAATTAAAACTTTAATATTAGCAGATGCGCGATCCTTTCTTTGCCATATTGAACTATCCATATATTTTAATTTACGTGTTAATGAGTAAGAAATAAGCTAAAGTTAATCCTTGCTTAACTCGAGAGAAATTTAATACCTGTATTCTATAACATTTTATTTTAATAGCATGACAATGCTTTCCTACGCAAACAGAATTAACTATGAGCTCCCGGTGTTATAAAATTGTCGTCATCGACATGACTCAGTAGTCAGTACTTAATCCATTTTAACTAGACTCAAGGATTTTGTTGATATCATGCCGTACAGTGAAAGTTACGATCTAATACTCGATTTTAATTTAAACGGGATACTTGGTATAATGGTACGGTATAATAATATCTGATTATCATTGTTGTATTGATCGCCGAGTGCAGTCGTATTATACGATGAATAAGTGAACTATGAATTTATTAGATACAGTAGCGCCGCGAAGCGACGTGGCCGCACTGGAAGCCCGGATACAAAAGGGTTCTTATTACCTTCGCTATCGAGTCAGCCGGTACGACAATGACATTACACCCGATGCTATCACCCTCCGTCGCGTCAGTTCAATACTTCCCATTCAATCATTTATATCCTTCGCCAAATTCATATTTTTTCTACAAATACCATAATAGATTGTACATAATTACGTTATGCATCCGTCTAGCCTCCATCAGTATTGGTTCTCTTTCCGTGAACTCGTCCCGCATACGGCGCCATCGCTGACCTGTTGTGTGCAGCGTATTATGTTTAATTGGTTCAGATATCAGTAATTTGTTTCCGCACGTACGATGCGACGAGGAACATAGCGGCAATGTTGTTGCCGTCACTATGGCACGGCGCGGTGGGGTCGGCGAAGCTAGCGTGCTGCGTGCTTTTCTTTTTATTTCTAGTTTCTTAGCGATACCGCGTTACTGAACTCGCTTCGCGCGACCGCAGCTGTAGGGGAAACGTTTGAGCCGAATCGAAAAGTAGTTGCACACCGCGCTGCGTGCCGTCCGCCTGTCGCGGCTTGCCTTCACTCTGCACATAACTCCCTAGTGTTTGCGATTAACCTACTCACTTAAAACTCGAAACAATACCAATCAGTTTTGTTTACAAGAATACGCGTTCAACGCCACCGTTCAGTGTTTGGTTACAAAACCTTGTAATCGCGTAGGTGATTTCTAAATAAAGCGTTGGCAATTTGTGATGTGGACGTAGTGTTTTTGCAGTGCAGTCTCTACCTACCGCGAAACGTAAAACATTGGACTAATTCCACGTTGTTTAAAGTTTGTTGTTATACTGTTATATATAAATGCAGACGGTTAAGTGGATAGAGATGGTCCATTTAGGGCCCTCTGAGACGGAACGATCATCAAATTTCGACAATGCAAAGGTAAGTCGATTTACGTGGCTGGGTTCCGTTATCGAAGCTTCGCGCAAATTATAATATTATGATACACATAAATCTGAATACAATCTTACATTATAGATAAGAAAGCAGAAACATAAAGTAACCATGTAGGTAGAATAAAAACGTACGCAACAGACATAATAATGTATTAAACGCAATCTTATGACGTGTTCCAAAGTTTTTAAGTGTTGAGGTCATTTTTTGTGTTTGATACGATAAGTCGGACAGTGTTTCTCGTAGGAGCGCTTGTTTGTGCGCATTCCAATTTCCACACACGAGTCGGCCCGAAACGACACGTGCGTGATATGTCTGGAGACCATGTTTACGACTTCGTCTAGTTTTCACACATTCTCTCATCGCTCTGCAAAACACAATTAGCCTTTGAAACTGGAATCTATATCTCTATAAATAAAGAGAGAGGCGCATAATCATAACATGGACAAGGTCTAGGAGCTGTCTGTTCCATGTAGTTACTTTAACCGTAAATGGTAGCAGACGCCGCGCCGCCCGAGGTCATAAATCGCGATAACTTTTAATTAAGTTATTTATTCAAATGGTCGAAGAAGTATATAAATTCCTGGCAAATTACACATTAATATTCATACATATGTATGCACATATACACTCAAGCATGTTATCCCCGAAGGGGTAGGCAGATGCGCAACTAGTGCACCCACTTTTCGCCGTCATTCCGCCCCATGATGTGATAGGGGGCGAGCCTATCGCCATATCAGGCACAAATTCCAAACTCCGGGCTGATACTGAATAGAAAAACTCAATATCACTTTGCCCGACCCGGGGATCGATCCCGAGACCTTAGCTTTGCAGTCGTACTGTAACACAACTACGCCACCGAGGCAGTCATTAATATTCATTTTAATTCATACCTATACTGGTATATTTATCAATATATTGTAGAGTTCGCGTTTTAAGTGAAATATTTTTTTGTATTTTCATGTCTCACTTCATTTTTATTAATTGTTGGACACAAGACTTTTTATTTGGTCCGTGTACTTATCAAATTATCAATATTTTTATGATCGCTTATTTAATAGCAGTAATCCCAATGCCTAATCCCAAGATTATAGTAATGAAAGATAGTTAATCGCAAGTTTTCTTCATACCGAAAGAGATCGGCGCGCATCAGTAGATATTACTATGCGATAGTGTCCTCATGAGCTCGGCGGGAAACACAAAATCCTCAATATGATGTCGATAGTAAAATAGCCTTATTTAGTACCGAAAGAAAAAAAATACAATGGCACTCGGAGGAATCCAGCCTTAAATTGCAGTTGCTGCAAAGTGCATAATTCGTGTGACACGACAACGAAGAGCGAAGTCTTGACGTCAAAATGTTACGTTTCTTACGTAGAGTCGTTCGGAGAATAGTAGAGAAGGTGCGGAGAGTGGAAATGATAATGTTCAACATGAACGTCCGACGGCGGGGAACAATACATTCAATTTGCAGACGAGGCACCATTCATTCTGTGTGCGACAGAGGAACGATGCACGCCGTGCGTAGGCGGAGCACTATACATTCCGTATACGAGGTGAGCTCCAAGACTCTAAACTGTGTTTTTTAAATATCGATGATGGTTCAAACAGTCCTCGTTTAGCATTTGAAGGCTAAAATATAAAGAAAAGAGCGCGGTGACACTTTTTTCTATTATTCGCATATATTTTTTTGTATCACCGAGCGGTTAGCCATATAAAATAAAAATATTCATCATAGAAAACATAAACAAATACAAAGTGTTGAGTAAACGTTAATGTTCATATTATAATGATTGTTTAGGCAACAAAGCAGAAAAAATTCAAGGTGTGTTAGGTCAAACTTGTTAAAACGTTGCTAACTTTGGTACATACTATACATAAAGCATATTTCTTTATGTGTGTATTATGTGATTCTAAATGTACGTTTGCACTTTTGTCAACGTTAAGTCGAAAGAAGTAGGAATTTTGTAAGTGAAACAAAACATTATGTTTTCTTACATTTTATAAATTCATAAGAAAATTAAAAAGGTACTCCAGGCGAACAATAACTCAATAACATTTCTCTATAAAGCCAAAATCATTAAATTTGCCCTCCTACGACCTTAATGGCCACCAGGTCTGTCTTATTAATCATAAAAAATATGCATTTAAGTTTGTTTACACTGTGTCCTAATTGTATTGAAAACTATTCTGCCGTTAATACGTAGTTACAGAGTTGTACACTGCAGGCAGCAGCTAATTGAGGCATAGAGTCTAATTGTGGATAACAATTATGAAACGCAACTAGCACAATAGTCGTACACTTGTTATGTCAGTTTAGCTGTGAGATAATTTTATTTCGCTTGCCGCCATAAGATAGAATCGTGTCCTTAAACATTTAAAAACTTTGTTGTATGTAGTTATGTATACCTACGCCCGACCTTTATAATGGATAAAACAAGAATTATTGTCGAAGTTTATTCACCTCGTTATTATAATTTTAATGTAATTCGAGGACTTGGCTGCTTTTGCAGTTCGTTGTTCATGATTATGAAAGTGCTTGTTTTTATAAATGAACTCGATGAATGTGAAATCAGGAAATGTACTACGCTTTCTACTCAAACTAAAGGTGGGTTCGCTAATGTGACGTAATTTATGTTATTGCGTAATTATTATCCTATGATTGCTCATTATAATATTGTGTCTATCTGTCTTGACTTCTTTTTTTTACGCGGAGAAAGTGACTTATTACTACCGCCCAGCGTTCAAGGGGATATGTTGGGTTCACCGTGCCTTACCGCTTACGACCCGACGTTGAGCCGCCCGGAGAGATGGAAAACGTCGGGCGACCGCCGGGTCGTGTCCCTAACCTATACGAAAACTATACATAAACCAAAACTCCGCGGTGGCCATCTTCGGCGCATTAGGGACGGCTGCGGGCTTCCTCCGACTCACGTCTAAGTTGTTGTCCACAACCGCCCCTATGTCTAATATATACATTACGTTATTATATTACACAGCACCCGTAGAATACTTTATCATAACGAATTTAATTAAGTTGTATTAAAATAACTTGAAATGCATAATACTTTTTAAATCGCCAAACAATTAATATAATAACCAGCATTAATTGAATGTAGGTACCGACAAACGAAACTAAAAGCTCGAGAATGATGCCCTCATTGCGCCGCGCCGCGCCGCGCTGCAGCGGCGCTTTTATAAAGAGTGAAGACTAACATAAAAATATTAGTGTGAAGTCACTTTAATTGTTGATTCAGATAAGCTACTGAACGTATGACAGCAACGAGAAAACCGGGTGATTTTATTGGTGTTTAATGACAATAAAGTAGCGCGACTGTCCAGCGACTTTCTGTGCCCAAGCAAATCATTACATACCAACAAAAAACTATTGAAATTTTTATACATTTTCAATAAGTTATTTTGTTGTAATTAGAATCACATTGTGCACGGAAATTGAGCTCCGTTTTACTGTGAGCTGTAGCTAGATTAGAATAAATCACCTCACTACCATGTTAGAAAATTTTCACATCAAATTGGCATATTCACCGTCATCGCATATGTTGTATCATATAAATTATAATTTGCCTGTCGTAATCTGTTCATTTGCCTTTGTCAATCGCCAGAAAGAGATGGTTCTAGCACTATATAATGTAAAAGTGACTCTACCATGTAACTGAAGTTCGTAACGAAAGTATTTTTTTAATGGCATGTTGCATAAATATGGCTACATTTTAAATTAAAAACTATTAAAGAAATCACTACACATAGCCCTATGGGGGTACCAAAACGTGGTATACCTTAATGTACAGATCATGATTTAAAAATACTAGTCAAATTCGAACTATAAGAAATCTTTCTTTTTATTGAACTTAGGTTATAATTCGCCACGCTCATTACCATGATGCGGTTGGTAAATTTAATTTTATGCATCTTTATAAATATTTTTTCTATTGGCATGATCTGCACATGAACGGAATGTTTGTCAAACTATGATTAGTTGCACTTTAGTTTGTAATAGTCAAGTTCAACAAATTGTGCTAAATTCACGAATTTCGATTTACCTATTACATACAACTGCGTACACAATATTCTGGTTAATAGCTGTGTTTAAATATTCTATCAATATTTACTAATCAAAAAAACAATAGTTGCTTACTTAAGAAATCGACATCAATTATAAACAACAGTAAAAGTTTAACATTATATAAGTATTTACTATTTAATTGTATAACGTAAAAGCAAACATAAATTAAACAAATAGATTTTGTTGTGTAAATATGATAACAGTATTAATAACAGGTGTTGTGTATGTTATTGTATATTGTTGTAATGGTTTAGGCTGCTCCACTTATTGTTAGTTGTATTATATCGATACCTCTGCACCATGCGTTAATTTGTAACAGTTCACATAGAATTTGTAGAGTTCAATTTAAAATATATAATGGCCATTTCATTCAAAACTGGTGCAGTATTTACTTGATATGGCTCATAAGAGAAACAATAAAAAGATAATACGTTTTGGGAATGAGGTATCGATAACTCACTTCAGATAAGCAGCATGATCTTTTTATAATTGATCAATTATATCCGCTGTACGCAAACAAAGATCGTAGAGGTTACTAGAACTGCGTATATTTCGTAGTATAACATGGGTGTAATGTAATTTTGAATGCGTAGGTGCTGTCGATGAGCGATGAACTCCGACGTGCGCTGTACTCGTCGGGCGCCTCCGTCGACATGGAGTTCTTGCTGCCCGACCTCATCGGCACCTCGGAGATATTCACCATGGAACACAGGTAAACATCACCATTGTCCTTACAGTTCTCTCCTGTTGAAGCTCTACGTCGTTATTTAAATGAATTCTTGGATTTTGTTATATTAGTTATTTTTGAAGTTCAGTTTTGGTCGCAGGGTTTCCAAATTGCAATTTTTGCTTAAAAATGACTAAAATGGTATTGCTAGGTTTTTTTATTTAAATTCCTAATATTTTAATATTTTTTTTAACTTCTAGTTAGGGACACCTATTACACAGATTTTAGCTAAGTTTGGATTACTGTGACAAAAATAAAGCTAGAGTTCCGAGAATAATGCTCTCAAGTCTCAAATAAGCAAATAATTTGGCTCTACGGATATTTAGGCTGCAGACAGCCTAAATATTGTGTGTATATAGTGACAGATCACTATGTATGCTTAGATCTTTAAAACTACGCAACCGATTTTAATGCGGTTTTCTTTAATAGATAAAGTGATTCATAAGGAAGGTTTATATTATATACTTTTATCACGGAAAAACGTATTAACGCGGGCGAAGCCGCAGGTAAAAGCTAGTTTACTATAAAACGTTAAATAATTGGACTTAAATTGAATAAATTATTTAATTTTTCTGTAAATAGAGGTCGTCAAAAACCGGTGTGGGCAGATCGTGAACTACGGCTGTCAACGGCCGAGGATATGGTTCCGGATTTGAAAGCAGAAATAATTTCGTTTTGTGCACGTATTGAATGCTTTACCCTTCACGTAAATGATTTATTATTTAATGTAATGCATTTATTATGATATGAATTACGCACTTGATAAACTAATGTTACAGTTCTAGAATAATCACTCATGTAAGAGAGCTGTCTATTAGGTCAAGACCATGTTAATTCTGGGTATTTCTAAGCCATTTAAACCACGTCCCAAACAACAAAAAAAGTGCTCAAGAGTATTTGTAATGGAACATATTATGTTATTGTTTTAAAAAAACATAGATTAAGGCCTTAGATTATGTAATACAGTGAAGACGACGCGCTACGTTGTGTGCCGTGTAGTGTTTTTGCAAAACGAGGCTCCGAGTATTATTAAAAATAGCTTTCGCCTGAAAACTTTTTACCGAGATAAATAGATTCTAAATACCACTCAAAATAATGTAGCTTGGTATTAGTGAAAGTATTTTCAAAATCGGTTCAGTTGTTCCAGAGAGTAGCCCTTACAAACCATAAACATTCTCCTTTATAATATTGGTATAGATTTATTGGGTTTATTTGCACTGATTACTATGATCAGACTATTCAATGAATCCCGTCGTGATATTAAAGCAATACGTAAGCTTTCGCTTTAGATTTTTGCAATCGCCGCACTGGCCTTGTGCGGTGTGCCGTCATGTTGTCTGTTCATCGAATTGGAAGGCTGTGTTGTTGCACTCGCTATTGTTTTGCGTCTCCTACTTTTTCTATTAAAAATAGTTTATCTTTGTCATTAACACTAAATCGGTACAATGGTGCTAAAATTAAAGTACATAAGAAGTCCGTAAGTATTTAGAGATATATAAAAAGTAGTGTCGTAAGTACTGGACGATTGTTCATAATTCGTACGTTAAGGACAATAGGTATTCATCCTATAAATGTGTACTTATGAAAATTAGCACAGGGTTTGCTTTTGTGTCTAAACTTGTTGTTATTGTAGAGAGAAGCTGTGCAGCGTGCTGCCGGCGCGCGCGCAGGGCTACATGTGGTCGCTCGCGTTCAGCACCAGCCAGCACGGGTTCTCGCTCGCCTCCATGTACCGCAAGATGCAGCGCGTCGACAGCCCCGTGCTGCTCGTCATACAGGACACCGATAACAACGTAAGTACTACATGTAACGCAATTTGTATTTAACGAGCAGTGCCAATTCTCAATAGAAACATTTCTGAAGAATTATCGCCGGTGATGGCCTTAGCCTCCGCGAGGCTCCGGGGTAGGGCTGCCATCCGTCCGGATTTCCCCGGATTTGTCCTAGTTTGAAGGGCGTCCGGGGGCCGTCCGGCCGGGGTTTTAAAAATTGTCCGGGCAAAACCCGGACACTTTTGTTGTCAGGGGAAATCCATTTTTTATAGATGAGAAACAAATTGAAATAAATCTTAGTTAAAACTTCATGCATTTCCCCGCATTCAAGAAGCAACGGCTAAATATTTTTTCAGAGGTGTCCGGGGAAATACCCATATTTTGCCCAAATGTCCGGGATTTTTGCCGTGTTTATCCGGCGTCGGCAATTTAGATGATGGCAGCCCTACTCCGGGGGAATGAGTTAACAGGGTTGTGACTTAAAAATAGTCTATAGTCATCACATGATGGCCTCCCTCCCGCAAGGCCGGCCCTGGCTATCGTTACTCTACTACTTTTCTATGTCTGTAATTAAGTTTAGAATGTTTGTTGCACAACCGCCGGCGCCGCGTCGATTTTAAACAGGTTTTTACAGGTTATTAATGTACGAGTAATTATATAGTGTGACTTAATCGTTGAAGTTAATCAGTTTGATATTTATTGAATTATTTAAAAGATTGTCCTCATATTACGTGCAACTATTTACGACGTTTTCTATTGTCAGTAGACGTCTGTCGGCTGGACCCATTCATTATAACAAATAGAATTATCGCTGTAAGCATCCATGTAAAAAAACAAATGGGTACGTATGTAACCGTACGCTAGTAATAATAAAGACAACGATGTACACAAATTACGTTTAATTATCATCTCTCGGACGTTTCATCGAAATAGAAACTCAAACGCTGTAGGAACTATGCAGCAGTTAAAGCAGCGAATTAAATAATGACGGCCCTGCTTATTATTCTAGAATCTAGAGCATACTAAATGCCTTCCAATACCAGTATTGTTTGTTGTCATAGAAATAGATGAGACATTATAAATTTACATTTGTGATACCAATGTTGAGTGCTCGTCGTGATTTCACCGTATAAATAATTGTTGCAGAAGTTTCATAACAGAGATGTTAAAATTTTGCCATACCTATACTCTTTATGTCTTTCACAAATAGACGGCCATTTGTAAAGTGCACGCAGGAAAATTCTATTAATGATCGAAACTTAATAATGTAAAACTTAATGTATTTTTAAATTACATGAAATATCGATTTGTCTGCCTCGATGGCGTAGTTGCATTACGGTACGACTGCAATTAGAGGTGATCATTAAACGTTATAACTGTTAATTTAACTCATTATAAAAAAATAGCTGTTAATTCTATTAACTACTATTGCAATATTCATTAAACGTTTAAACTAATGAACGGACTGCGGAGGCAGTTAATGCCATCTGTTAATTTATCATTCAACTAAACTTGATAACTGTTAATCATAGAAAAATGCTAATAACGCCTCTATAGGTTATTTATTAAATGAAAGTTAATACTACTAATAAGCACAAAAATGATATTTTTTCTTTAGCTAAGACTTAAATTATGCCTTGTCGTGATTTGTGAACAATAAAATCGCCACTTGCAATGATTGCGAAAATAATTTTATTTAGGTAACGTCAGAATTGAAAAAAGTGGCCGCCATTTTGAATTTCTTTGTTTTAAGGCCAATCCACCTCAAAATCGACATTTGGTCATGGCTTTAGGTACAAAAGACGGATCCAATGTTAGAATTGAAAAAAGTGGCCGCCATTTTGAATTTCTTTGTTTTAAGGCCAATCCACCTCAAAATCGATATCTGGGCAGGCCTGTAGGTACAAAAGACGGATCCAATGTTAGAATTGAAAAAAGTGGCCGCCATTTTGAATTTCTTTGTTTTAAGGCCTATCGATCTCAAAATCGATATCTGGGCAGGCCTTTAGATACAAAAGACGGATCCAATGTTAGAATTGAAAAAAGTGGCCGCCATTTTGAATTTCTTTGTTTTAAGGCCAATTGACCTCAAAATCGATACTGGGCATGACATTGATAGTAAAAGTCATATTTAATGTTAGACTTAAGAAAAGTGGTCGCCATTTTGAACTTCTTTGTTTTAAGAATGATTGGATTTAAGATAGATATTTGGGCTTGTCTTTAGACAAATAGAATAAATCGAGGTTGGAATTTCAAGAACTGCATTCCATGTTAAATGTTCTTGTTTTAAGGGCTATTGGCTTTAAAATCAAACTCCGCTGGACATGGCCACAAACTATAGTAGGTTATAGAACTTTTAAATAATATGGCCACCATCAGTGCTTATTCAATTCTCTTCAATAACGATATCGCAGGTTTGTTATGTCGCAAAATAAAGAATTGAAGAACAAAAAAGTGGCCCGTGGCAGCAAACAGCAAATAAAGTAAATTCTTCTGTGAAAGCATCAAAATCGGTTAAAAATCAGGGAGTCGCTAACAATTCAACTATTGCTATAAGAATAATTAGCCGCGTAGTATAAATTATGTTACTATATTTTTCTTCCCCCACATCGTTATGCCCTGTTGGTTGACCATTCAATTAATGTATCTTTTTTTTATTTACCCCCCTTCACCAGACTTAAAAGGCTACTCACGTTGGTTACGTATTTAATAAGTAATTTTGTTGATTAAGTATTTAATTTTGATGTGACTGCGTATTTAAATTGTTAAATTAGTAAAATTACAACCTCGATTTATTCTATTTGGCTATAGACAAGCCCAAATATCTATCTTAAATTCAATCAGTCTTAAAACAAAGAAGTTCAAAAAGGTGACCACTTTTCTTGAGTCTACCATTAGATCTGCCCAAGTATCCATTTTGACGTCAATTGTTCTTAAAACAAATAAATTCGAAATGGTGGCCACTTTTTTCAATTCTAACATTGGATCCGTCTTTTGTACCTAAAGCCATGACCAAATATCGATTTTGAGGTCGATTGGCCTTAAAACAAAGAAATTCAGAATGGCGGCCACTTTTTTCAATTCTAACATTGGATGCGTCTTTTGTACCTACAGGCCTGCCCAGATACCTATCGATTTTGAGGTCGATAGGCCTTAAAACAAAGAAATTCAAAATGGTGGCCACTTTTTCAATTCTAACATTGGATCCGTCTTTGGTAACTAGAGTTAAACACAGATACCGATTTTGAGGTCAATTGGCCTTAAAACAAAGAAATTCAAAATGGCGGCCACTGTTTTCGATTCCGACATTCGATCAGTCTTTGGTAATTAAAGTTATATCCAGATACCGATTTCGAGGTCAATTGGCCTTAAAACAAAGAAATTCAATATGGCGGCCACTTTTATCAATTCTGACATTGGAATGTTCTTTGGTAACTAAAGTTATACTCAGATGTCGAATTTGAGGTCAATTGGCCTTAAAACAAAGAAATTCAAAATGGCGGCCACTTTTTTCAATTCTAACATTGGATCCGTCTTTTGTACCTACAGGCCTGCCCAGATATCGATTTTGAGGTCGATAGGCTTTAAAACAAAGAAATTAAAAATGGCGGCCACTTTTTTCAATTCCGACATTGGATCAGTTTTTAGTAATTAAAGTTATACCCAGATACCGATTTTGAAGTCAATTGGCTTTAAAACATAGAAATTCAAAATGGCGGCCGTGTATACCAATTCTAACATTGGTTCTGAATACTATAGTGCTAATGTCCATAATAAATAAATAAATAAGTAATATAAAGATACATTCTAACATAATTTTAAGGTGTAAAAAATTGAGCAGTCATTACACCTCAAAGCAGATTTTTTCAATTGTATGAACGGCACGCAAGCGTTATTTACACAAATGTTCATGAATACGTAATAATTAGAAAATGTTTATTTCGATGTGACTGTTATTGTGAAAAAAAATTAACCTGTTGGTTATTGGTTCAATGTTAAAAAATTTAACATAATTAAAATAAACGACGCAAGACACGTGTTGAACATGTTATCGCTAATGCTTTTCACGTAACTCCTTACTTCTTGACCGTTATAACTTAACTATTAATTTAACACGTTATTTTTTTTTAATGTTTAACTATTAACCATTAATAATTTTTAACCATTAATCACATCACTAACTGCAATGCGGGGGTCTCGAGTTCGAACCCCGGGTCGGACAAAATGATATTGGATTTTTATATTCAGTATCAGCCCGAAGTCTGGAATTTGTGCCCGATATGGCGATAGGCTCGCCACCTATCACATCATGGGACGGAATACGCACGGCGAAAAATGGGTGCACTTGTTGCGCCTCTGCCTACCCCTTCGGGGATAAAGAGGCGTTAGTGTGTGTATAAAATTTCGATTGCCTCGGTGACGTAGTTGTGTTGCGATGCGCTGACAATATGCTAAGGTATTTATTTATTTAATTAAGGCGCAAAACAGTACAATAATTAAAATTTTACATAAAACATGGAAACTAGATTGCATTCCAAAATATGCGCCCCTTATATGGGTAAATTATAGAAGGTGCAGATTAAGATAAAAATAAGGTAAAGTGATATTGGGGTTTTTCTGGTCCATTTCAGCTTGGAGTTTGAATTTTGGCCACGTAAATGGCAATAGGGCCTTCCTCTATTACATGTGGCATAAAACATTTTACGAGTTGTGGGTGTGACAACACCTCTGCTTACCCCTAAAAGGCGAGGCTGATGGATAAGTAAAAAAAATCGGTGCGTGTCTAGATAGATGTATGGGGAAACCCTATATACTCGGACGCCGGTGTCCGTAGCAGGGCTTGACGAGACAAGTTTACTCATTTTTAAATATATATTATTTTCTTAATTTAATATTCACTTTTAATTTTTATCAAAGAGTTTTCATTAAAGAGCTTCAATATTTTTCGTTACAGTGACGTGCGCGCATCTTAAAATTTCACTCTCATAATTTTTTCATAACGCGCCTAAAGCAGTATAACTTCAAAAACTTGCTATAAACTTGCAGGTGTTCGGGGCCCTGACGTCGTGCGCTCTGCGTCCATCGGAGCATTTCTACGGTACGGGCGAGTCGTTCCTGTTCTCATTCCAGCGCGTGGCCGAGGAGGGCCGGCGCCTGTCTCAGACCGGACTCGAGGACACCGCCGACAAGGAGAAGACCGTCAAGGACGATAAGAAGGAAGACAAGGACGGTCAGTAGCATAAAAATATGTCGATAATAATAGGCTATCTATACCTACTAAGTATAATAAAGCAGTAGATCCCGGTGAGTTTGTACGTTGAAAGAAATGTGATAAAATAAAGAGGGGTTGACTGGTTTTATAATTTTTCTCTCTATTTTTCTGTTCGTTTGTTACTGCACATCTCCGAAGCTCCTGAACGGATTTCGATGAAATTTGGTATGGACATAATTTGGCATCCTAAAAAGGACATGTATGTTTAGTGGGGACGTATGCAGTCGCACAGACGGGTGATCAGTTCGCCTCATTGGAACTATTTCACCCTTAGAAAGGACATAGGCTACTTTCTATCTCGAGAACATATAAAGCGGGATTTTTTTATCGGAAAATCTTTCACGCGGATGGAGCCGTCAGCAAAATCTAGTTATACATAAATTGATCACAATCCTCTCCATATGTATGTACCTTTTCTATGTGATATTGATTATGTTGCACGTTGTCATCATATTCAACTGTTCTGTTGTTGTAATGATACGATCATGTCGATCAAACCAGTGAAAAACAATGATTTATGCCTTATTTTTTCCTTTATCGCAGATCAAGCAGCTCCAGTGAAGACGAAGTTCAAATACTGGGGCTGGACTGGCGACAACATGTATTTTATTCGTGGAAGCAACGACAACATATCTATTGGGGCCGGAGAGTAAGTTTTGAATAATTTAATTTTTACCTCAAATCGCATCCCACGATAAAATATGAACAATTTGTTATATTTAATTTTTTTTTATCAATTCCAGCGGCAAATTCGGCATATGGCTCGACGGAGATCTGTACCTAGGGCGCACTCAGCGGTGCAAGACATACGGAAACGAGATGCTAACGACACGAGAAGACTTCATCGTCAAAATCATGGAGTGCTGGACCTTCATCTGAGCTGTGCATTGTGATGCCGTGATCTATCGTACAATGCAGCATCGCTTGCGCCTGCGAAGGCTCAGCGCTCCACGTTCTATTTTCAAAAAAAGCTTTAGATTATCTTATGAAATTTGCTACGAAGATTTGACACCTTTACAAGTCTGTCTATTGGACTTTAGTACAGTTGAGTCTTAAAGATTTTGTATTCGCACTGCGGCTCATTACCTTTCGGCACAATCAGTACCGATCTGCCGACAAAGACAATATTTGAAACATCTACGCGCTTTTCTAGTCAAATATATTGAAACTTGACCAAGGTTTTTAATCCTCCTCGGATCTTATGGAGGCATGTTCGGGTACTAGTGCCACTCTCCAGGGAGCGAGTGCATTAATACTAGTCAATTGTCATTCGTAAGTAGGTTGAAACTTTATGGGAGTTGGAAAGGGGTCACGTCGGTGAGCTCTAGGGTAAATAACTCATAGGTCGCATTGCGGCGCGGTGGGGCGTGCGGCCGGGAGTGCACACCCGCGACCGGACACTCCGGCGGACCGATAATGATTACGTGTCAATTCATACTATAATGTGCATTGTTGTTAAGGAAATTAAAAGCATACATATTTGTAACAAAAAAATCATTGTATAATGTTACGTAGAACTTTACGCATATTTAACGAATCAATGTTATTGTTTAGATGCAGACTTATCAGTCAGTATTGATCGTAGATGTATTCGTATTGATTTCGCCTTGGTGCATCGTATCGCGCAGGTTGCTTCGTCTGTGGCTGCGAGCGGTATTGGCCGAGCCCCGGCGGCCTCGTGCGCTTATTGAATATACTATATAAATAAAATACTAATGTGTTTCAGCGACATTATCATTATAAATTAATAATACTATTTATGTTTCGTGTAGTAGATTTTATATGTTATTTTGTAGTGTTTGGATGTACTGAGTCATAATATTAAGTTAGTGAACGTAATTATGTTACACTTTCACTGTGATTTCATTATGGTTGCATTTTGTTAATAATTGAAGCGTTATTTCACTCATCACGGTATACATCGACTTCATGTTACAATATGACCTCTTGGTTCCTCCGTATTTCCTCATGTGCATAATCTAAAACAATATCAGTTATAGATTACACACATAAATTATTCAGAGAAGACAGATTGTTTGGTGACGTATCGCTTCACTACAGAAATGAGTAGCCAATATATAATACATATTAACTAAATAGAAAATAAAATCTTAAATACTAGTTATGTTAGAGTGCTTGATGAATGTAATCGTCATTGTGCTTAGTAATCGTTAGCATGTTACTCAGACCTATTCGTTGATATAATATTTATTTACCAGTTGTAAGAGCACCACAACTCGCTATCAGTGTCACTGTCGCTTACCGTTACGGGCAGTATGTGGCGTACACTTATTTTGTGTATATTTACAGCTGCAAAGTAAAATATATTTCGTGAAAGTGCACGCGTAACCATTGTAGTCTATTGTAATGACAGTAGATATATTGTAAACAATGAAAATTAACTATTTTATGTACGCCGTTTACGCGTGCGTCTAAATACAGTATATTTTGATGTTGTTATTGTTTGTGTAAATCAGGTGTGTCATAGATTAGGTTAAATTATATTGGCATAATTATCATTGTTATAAATTTATAATCATTAGACTTGTTGAGTAGCAGTGGAAAATTTAATATTTATTTATTCTGTTAAATATTTATGGTTTTCATCTTGCGATTGCTGTAGCCGCATTACTTTATTGGTGATTTATTATGTAATTCTAAGTTGTTAAAGTGTAAATCAAGCCATAATAATTGAAAATATATTCTTTGGAGAAAGAAAAGTTTTTATTTCATAATCATCATAAATTATAATATTTTCCTTATCATTACATTAGTGGCTCAATAATGTCTGGGTCTCTGATTGCGATACCCGCGCGAGTTGTCGTACTGTTGATTGTAATCGTTGTAACCTCTGCTATAGTTGTCTCTGTCTCTCCTCTCGTGGAAATCCCGGTTCCTGTCTCTGTTGCCGTGTCTTTCGTATGGATGGTTCCGCCTGTTGTCGCGGCGATCATTCCTTCTGCCGGAGTTGTTGGGCACCCACCATGAATCAACAATAGGCGGTATTGATGCACCAGAATTAAATACTTTCATGAATTCCTCATCATTTTCAGTGAACCTGTCTTTGAATTGCTCCTCACACTTTTCCAAGAACTCTTTGTCTTCTGATGATAACTTTTCAGTTGCCATTATTGTGTTAATGTTTTGGGTATATTATCAAAGAATTTGTAACTGAAATAGAAAAAAATATATTATTTAACTGCATTAAAAGTATTTAGTAACTGCCTCGATGGCGTAGTAATATTATGGTACGACTGCAATGCTGAGGTCTCAGGTTCGATCCCCAGGTAGGGCAAAGTGATACTGGATTTTTCTAACTCGTATTAGCCCGGAGTCTGGAATTTGTGTCCGATATGGCAATAAGCTCTCCCTCGTATTATATCATTGGCTTGAATGCGCACGGCGAAAAATGGGTACACCACTTGCGCCTCTGTCTACCCCTTCGGGGATTAAAGGCGTGTTGTGTGTGTGTGTGTGTGCGTGCGTGCGTGTGCGCGTGCGTGTGTGTGTGTGTAAAAATATTTATTATATATACTTAATATTATAAATGCGAAAGTAACTCTGTTTGTCTGTCTGTTGCGCTTTCACGCCAAAACTACTAAACCGATTTAAATGAAATTTGGAACATAGATAGTAGAGCCTGGGAAAAGACATAGGCTACTTTTATCCCGGAAAAGTATAAGCCGGGACTTTTATCCCGGATTTTCATTTCGCGCGAGTGGAGCTATCACGGTCAAACCACTGAACCGATTTAGATGAAATTTGGCAGGGAGATAGTTTTAGACTCTAGGAAGGACCTAGGGTACTTTTTATCCCGGGGAAATAATAAACCGGGACTTTTATCCCGTAAAAAAAATCTTGGTTGAAACCGCGAGCAATTTATTCAATTCTACTTAAAATATTATAGAGATAGTTTGAGATCCAGAGGAGGACATAGGCTACTTTTATCCCGAAAAAAACGGGAATATCATCCCGGGTTTTTTGTTCTCGCGAGTGGAGCCGTCACGGGCAAACCACAACCGATTGGGATGAAATTTGGAAGGGACATAGTTTAAGACCCTGGGAAGGACCCAGACTACTACTTATTCCAGGAAAAAATAAACCGGGTCTTTTATACCGGAAAATCTTTTTCTGCGATTGGAACCGCAAGAAAATAAGTGGAGATAGTTTGAGATCCAGAGGAGGGCATGAGCTACTTTCATCCCGGAAAAACATAAACCGGGAATTTTATCCCGGATTTTTTGTTCTTGCGAGTGGAGCCGTCACGGCCAAACCACTGAACCGATTTCGATGAAATTTGGTAGAGAGATAGTTTAAGACTCTGGGAAGGATCTAGGCTACTTCTTATGCCAGGAATAAATAAACCGGGAATTTTATCCCGGATTTTTTTGGTCTCGCGAATGGAGCCGTCCCGGCCAAACCCCTAAACCGATTTCGATGAAATTTGGAAGGGACATAGTATAAGACCCATGTTTACGTTCATTTCATCATCATTAGATTTGCTTCTGAACATAGGGCTAACAATTTCTAGAAAAAGCTGTACTTGAACCTGACTTGCAAGTAGCGTGTTCCTGGAGCATTAATCAAATGTGTTCACTTGTTTTAGCTTCATTCGTAAATTAAAACTAAAAAAGTAGTTTTTGGCACTTTAAATGACTGATGTAAAAGTTTCTAATATAGAATAGTAATTTTTAGTACTTCCATGTAAAAGTTTCTGATATGCTACAATAAATATAATTTATTTTAATTGATGCTGAGACATAGGAGATATTTTTATCTTCTGTACATTATTTTTCAATAAACAATAGGGTGATCAATGAAAACAAATAAATCTGTGTTTGTGTACCTACTTCATAATGTTAAATTAAAAATTAGGGACAAGGAAACATTCTGAACATGAAATAGATAAATGTTGCGAAACATTGTTTCAACATAAACACACACTATAAAGTCAAGAAACAAATAAGGATGTTTTATATTTATTGCCATAACTAGCTTTTGCCCGCGGCTCCGCCCGCGTTAAAAAGTTTTTCCGGGATTAAAATCCCGCTTTATGTTTTCCCGGGATAAAAAATAGCCTATGTCTTTTCCAGAACATGATCTACCCGTGTGCCAAATATCATCGAAATCCGTTCAGTAGTTTTTGCGTGAAAGAGGAACAAACATCCATACATCCAAACATCCGTACATTCTTACAAACTTTCGCCTTTATAATATTAGTAGGATGTGACATTGATTTCTTGTGATGATAAAACAGTTGTGATGAATAGTATTTCTTTGTATAAATTAAATATTAATTTATGTCATAAATTA
Organism: Lapara coniferarum; assembly: GCA_949316025.1. Taxonomy (NCBI): domain Eukaryota; kingdom Metazoa; phylum Arthropoda; class Insecta; order Lepidoptera; family Sphingidae; genus Lapara; species Lapara coniferarum. The sequence goes on along the minus strand of OX438931.1, from coordinate 14,508,135 downwards.
ATGTTACTGATTGGTATCTTCTCACACATATTTAAACAATCACGATGATCCAACAAATGATAAGGACAACACTTGTTTAATGCGCATGATAATAGCTGAATACCAATTTATGTATCTGGCTACAATTAAAAATAATAAATTCTTGGTTGAAACCATGAGCAATTTATTATGGAGATATTTTGAAGCCCTGGGAAGAACATAGGCAACATTTTGATCTGGCAAAATACATTTCACGCGTGCAGAGCCATCACCGCCAAACCAATGTCGATGAAATTTGGTATAAAAATAGTTTGAAATCCCGGGAAAATATAAACCAGGACTTTAACCAGAAAATCTTTTTAGCAATTATTGGAACCTAGATAAAATAGATATAGATATAGATAAAGAGGGTTACGGCCTTAGTCCACCATGCTGGCCTAGTGCGGGTTGGCAAACTTCACATACCTTCGAATTTCAGAGAACTTCTCAGGTATGCAGTTTTCCTCTCAATGTTTTACTTCATCTTTAAAGCAACTCTTATCTTGGAAAAGTATAAATCTGCAGTTTACCCCGGAAAATCTTTAATTGCAATTGGAACTGAAAGAAAATAAGTATGAAGATAATTGGAGACCCAGGGAAGCACATAAGATACTTATTATCATGGAATATCATACTGGTATTATTTCCCGGGAAACGTTTTTCGCGAGTGGAATCTCGAGAATGTAAGTATTGAGATAGTTTGAGACTCAAAGAAGGACGTAGGCTGGTTTTCATCCTGGGAAAGTATATAGCGGAACTTTTATAGTGGGACTTTTATTCCAGAAAATGAAGTACACTACAGCAAATAGTATGGCAGAAAAGAATAAAAGCATATTATGTTCTGCTATCAAAGCGAAGCTGGGACGGGTCACTAGTATTATATGAATATGCATGAATCTGACATTAAAACACTGTATCTAACCTGACTCCCTGCCACCATATGGATTTATTTAACAAAAACAAATTCATCACTAATATTGACCTCTACAATATGCTGAACATGTACAATATGTTATGTTATTCCACATTATGTACTTATCAAGAATTCAAAACTATATTTTGTCTTGAGTAATTTTTAAATATAGGAAATACAGCAACAACACTTTTATGTCAGTGATGTCTTGATGGCTCAAGTGAATGATTAACAAAAGCATAATTCCTAAATATGATACTTTTTTACTTGCAAAAATGTGTCTCTTGTAAACAAAAATAAACCAAATAATCCATTCTATATTACATTATCAGTTATCAATATGACCAGTCATGTATTAGATAAAAAACAAATGAATTCACAGATGTAAATGACCAACATCCCAAGCAACACATCCCTTTAAGACAAATACAAATACTGACAAAAATCTGACCCCAAAATAATAACTAAAAAATAATTACAAGCATCGCCAATCAGATTTGTTAAGATGAGACCAAAAAAATTACGGTCTGGTACAATGGAATTATATTCAACTGGCTCAAAAACCCATCCAACATATGTCCCGCAAGCAGGACACATACAAAGCTTCCAGCAGTAGCCTGGAAACCAGTACTCGCTCTCTTCCCACTGAAATTTGTGTAATCATAAAAAATATTATAACATTTCTGGAACTACCTACAATTTAGCTTAATTAATTCTCATTACCTCTCCAATAGTAACACAAGTGGAATGTTCAGTTGTAATAACGACGAAATTAAAAAAAAAATCACTTCTCAAAACTTGCACTAGCACTTTCTCTCTACCAAATAAAGTATCTTCAAACTCATATTGTGAATTGGAACTCTTTTTTGAGAATATGTATTTAGATGTAGAGATAACAGCTCCGCAATTTCTACACAGAATGTGGTCTGGAATAGAAAATTTGCAGTAGTTAACAATATCAACAATGGCAAGTTATATTTACCTTTTGAATTAGAACAAACCGTCAGTCGTAGTTATATTTTCCAACGAAACTGTTATATTTATTATAAAAGTTAGAAATACGACACTCCGAAACATCCCACTAATACACTAAATTAGTATAAAGTAAATTTAATTAGACAAATAGATAGACACTAAAGTCTGCAATTTGGCTTGCAAATTAATAACTTATATCTGTTAGTCTAAACTTAAATCAGTATACTTAATCATAAAAATTAAGAAAGAATAAACATTAAACAGCATTAAAAATCAAAGAGTATTATTTCCGTAGTATTATAATGCTCTTTGGAGTATTATATACAAAGAGAATATAACCACTTGATTATATAGATTATATACATCCACAGACTACTCAGAAGTATACATCTCAAAACTCAAAAATGATGAATTTTTTTTTATTTATAGGAAAGGCAAAAGGTTGAAGCCCATACAGCCTCGTCTTAAGTGGTATTTTTGGTTGTCTTTTTTTTCCTACATACTATGTAGTAGAAGCCCAACAGAAAACCAGCGCTGGCTGTACTGCCAGCATATTGCTGAGTTGGAGCCTTTTAATCTCAATTCCCTTTTATTTTACACAAGTATTCATACCAAAACGAGGGAAAACGTATGTTCTCCGCAAAATCTTGCGTATGACTGATTACTGAAGAGAATTTTGAGTGATAGTGTAATGTCACTTTGTTTTCATAAATCATCCGTCAGTCATGAGTAAGTTTGTGTGAGCGTCTAAAGCGCGCATAACGGGTTTTTGACGGAAAAATACGACTAACTTGACGGATTCTTAAAAATATTATTGGCAACACTGGTAGTATTTGATTATAATTGGGTTTTTTGGCGGGAATGTGGAAGTGTCATGAGGTGCTCTTGTTTTAATTCATTATTTTGGTGATACTTAGTGTTATGTTGCATAATTATGGTGGTATATTATCCAATATAGTTCTATTAAAGGGCTCAAATGAAGTGAATTGAAATAACTGTGCTAATCAAGTGCTTTTTTGTTGCCGCCAAAACTCCTCGATAAAGTCTTGGTAAGGTAACCACTGCTTTACTTTGACATAGTAGTTAGTAAGTACTGAGGATAATTAAAAAAGAAACAAGTATGCGTCTGAAGGACTTTGTATCCATGGACATGAATAAATTAACAAAAAAAAAAATTGATTATAATTGATTCACTAATCACTATCACTTGTTCTATAGTGGAAACTGGAAAATCTTGAAAAATATTTTGCTATCTAAAAATAATAATTTAAAAAATGTCTGAAAACGTTAACATTGATTTATCTGGGGAAATGGATGCCAATACCGAAAAAAAAGGTTTCCAAAAGTATGTCAATGATATGGACTTGTAAGTTATGACTAACAATAATTTCTGTTACGTGGTATTTACAAGCTTTGTAGTTTGTGTTTATCTCATTACATACATACACATGCGTGTACATTCACGTGCCTTCTTTGTATCATAGATATTGTTCCTCTTGAAATATTTTCATTCACATTGATCATGAAAACAGAAGAATGATTTCTAGAGGAATGACAGATTTCCTTTTTTGCAGCTATTTCTAATAGAATGTACTAGAAATCACAACATTAGAAGGTGCATGTCAACACTTGCTTGAATTCAATATAATAACAAATCCTACTTCCTATCCTACTAATATTATAAAGGCGAAAGTTTGTAAGTATGTACGGATGTATGGATGTTTGTTACTCTTTCACGCAAAAACTACTGATTGGATTTCAATGAAATTTGGCACACGGGTAGATCATGTCCTGGATTAACACATAGGCATTTTATCCCGGGAAAATAAAAAGCGGGACATTTATCCCGGAAAAACTTTTTTTAAGGCGGGCGGAGCCGCGGGCAAATGCTAGTATGTATTTAGATAATTTTAATTGCGTACCTTGTTAATTTTCGTGGACAAAGGCGAATTTTCGTTTATTGTGAGCTATTTCTCGAGATTGATGAAAAAATTTCATCACTTCAAATAACACACTCTCATAACAATGGGTTGTAGGTAACTTAAATGTTAAATATTTCAACATGAAGATGGAAATAGGACGCAAACGAGATGAACAAACAGTGAGCAACTGGGTTAGAGAATGAATTCCATGATATCATTTTTATATTTCACTTAATGTCATTACTTTTTATAGTACTATCCTGTCTGTCCTTTGTTTTATTGAGGTAATGTAACTCTGTTTTTATGTAATAATAAATTTAGTTTTACACAAGTTGTACAACCTTATTCAGAAACAGTGATAAACCTATTTTGGTTAAAAGTGTTTTGTCTTCTTCCTTCAAATATTTGTTATCCTTCAAATATATGGTTGTAAGGCAGGTAGTATATAGCATTAGATGATAATCACTGAAATTAGCAGGCTGTTTATACTGAAGTCCAATTAATATAAAATAATAACTATTATGACAGGGTCTAACACTAATATCATTCACATGTTGTTTGTGAGACTTATCATACAATAATTGCTTCCATATGTTTTGTCGTGTTAATGTAGCTAGTCAGTGGCACACAGAGTAGCTGGCAAACTTAAAAAGACTACAAAGATCACTGGATTTGTATAAGTTTGCCATTATAATATCGTCAAACCATACTTACGATCATAATAAAGGCTTTCAGAATTGAGAATACTCATTATTAAATTAAACAATTAATTATCATTAAAGTTTCAGATACTTAAGTAGGTAAATGAATTTACACTGTGGCCTGAAACACTATAACTAAGATAACTTTGTGGCCTGTAGAATAAAAATGAGTATGGTTTGTTACTAGTGATGTAATAAACCAGTTTAAAAATAACATAAATTTGTTAAAAAGTCCTCTTTCATATAAAATTTACGCTTCCACTTCTGAATCTGTTCAGTTTCCACTAAGATTTTCTTTGACACCTGTTTCTGCTTCTATTATATCAGTTCTGTTGCATCATTACTTGTTATGTACTGAGTCTTGAGTAAAAAAGATTTCGATATTGTTAGCCGAAAACTGGATTCTGCTAGCATTTCACTAAGGGTCTCTGTGTTATGGGAACCAAAATATTTAGAAATATTTATCTTTACCATTTTATTAACAACTACCTATATTTTTTACAATTAACCCACAATCTTGTCAATTTCTCTTTAAAAAACAATGAATATGCATTTTTACTGCACCAATCACAGTTTGGAATATTAGCATAATAATATAGAACACATTGAGTTGCTGGCAATGGTATTTTCATGGAAATTATAATACTCTCTAGTCTCTTGTATAGTACCTACTCTTGTAAATGCATATTCATAGTGTTGTATTTTAAGCAACAAATAGATTATTTTGTTTTATGGTTTAGAATACTTCAACAAGTCACAAGTGGAGCAGGACCAGCTTTGCTTATGGGCGTGCTTGCAACCAGACGACCATGGACTCAATTTGTTGCTACTGAAAATTTTAAGGTGATTTAGTATTTTTATGGTCTTATTAATATTTAGATACATACATACAAATATCCTAGAGAAAATATTACCCTTTATCCCAGGCAATTGGGTAAATTGAATAGTAAAAAATATTACTGATTTCAAATGTTATAATACACAATGGCTTTGTTGAGTTTTCTTTTAATAATGAATCTTACTTATATTGTAAACTAGCTTTTGCCCGCGGCTCCGCCCGCGTTAAAAAGTTTTTCCGGGATAAAAGTCCCGCTTTATGTTTTCCCGGGATAAAAAGTAGTCTATGTGTTAATCCAGGACATGATGTACCCGTGTGCCAAATTTCATCGTAATCCGTTCAGTAGTTTTTGCGTGAAAGAGGAACAAAGATCCATACATCCAAACATTCTTATAAACATTCGCCTTTATAATATTAATAGGATGCGAAAGTTTGCGAAAATGTTTATTAGAAGTAAATGCAGAAACAAACTGATTCGGAGGACATTTGGTACACAGCTAGATCATGTCCTGGATTAACACTTAGACTACTTTTTATCCTGGTAATTTGCTCCCATGGGAAATAATGGATATTTTAAATCTGATTCTGTAAGTAGATTGCGCTAGCGTCATACTGTGTTTTATGAGACTTTTTTAGTGGGAAAGACTTTTCACGCCATCGAAGCTGCGTTGCTCGCGACACCTAATACTTAAAATAATTTAAGAATTAATTGAACATTCTTTTTCCACCTGCCCCGTTCATATATGAAGTTTTTATCACACTCTTTCAATAATGATTCATGTTACATAATGGAGTTGCCTTATTTTTATGACAGGCTACCTGCCTAGCGTCAACTCCTTGGGTTAGATTAAATCCTGTGAAGATGGAGTTAAGAAAACTCACACAAATGTACCAGCCAGAACTAGGAATGGAATCCTCGAATCTACCAGTCCACAGGCTATAATGCTGTCACTAGGTTGAAGTGGCAAAATCATAGACATAATATAGTAGAAATGAATGATATAAAAGCTACTAAAGTCAAATTATTATTTGTAGGCACCAGCATCCCTGCCTCGGTTGTCTCGGCGTTTCTATAAAAATGTGGAGCATTTTCAAGCTAACTATATCATGGTCTTCCTTGGTCTATTTGTCTATTGCCTGTAAGTGTTTTATGGGTAACATGAAAAATATATTGTTTTGCTTCTTATATAGATATCCGTACTACATAGTACATACCTTCAGTATACGCAAACAAGTGAAACTAAATGCATTAAATTGAAATAAAATTACTATACATAATTCGAAGAACTGGCGGCAGATGGGGCAAAAAAGGTTCCCCAGTGGAGACCACGTGCCTACAAGCGCAGCGTTGGACGGCCACCTGCAAGATGGACAGAAGACTTGATAAAGGTCGCAGGAACACGTTGGATGCAGCCCCCTTTTGGCAGGTCCGTCTGGAAATCTTTAGGCCAGGCCTATGTTCAGCAGCGGAAATGTGGCTGATGATGATAATGGAAACTACTAAACGGATTTTTGCGCGATAAATTTGTACCCGTGATAAATCAGATTAAAAATATATGTAAATACTTTGTAAAGATGTGCTTATTAAATAATCTCGTACATTTTCAGAATAACATCGCCATTGCTCCTCATTGCTATGGTAGCGAGTTTCTTTGGATATCGGAAACTGACGTCCGGCCCTAGTACATGGAAGGTAATAAGTTAACATAATATTCTTGAACCTGTATCTTTCTCCTTTGGACTGCCATCAGCTGTGGGATGTAGAGTCACATAATATAATTATAGAAATAAAATATACATATTACGTAAATATCCTTGTTAAACTTTATTACGCATCCTTGGAGGAGTCAGTAACATTTTATAATAAGTATTATTTATTTATTTTTCTATGCTCGTACCCATCTGTTATTAACAGAACAATTTTTTTTTATTCCATAATAGCTGTCATTTTTATAGTGTGTACTATGGATCTACCTGTTGTCCTATAATATTTATATTATAAACATTAAATAGCAAGGGTGGCTCTAGATGTTAAAAACAGGTATACTGGACTGTATTTGCTACACAGTTAGGATTTATTTAAAATATTAAGTATAAGTATTATATTTTGATTCCAGCCTAAAGTAAGTGACGTTATAAATTATAATATACTAGGTGTTGCTTCGCCCGCGTGAAAAAGGGTAGCTTTAATTGAAATCTGAAAATGCGTTGCATGCATGCTCAAGCAAGCGCTTTTTGTACAAGAATAACTTATATTTTATCATGGTAGATCTACTACTCCCGAGTCTGTTACAGAAATAATTACGGAAAATATATTTTTTATTTCATTAGTGCACATAGCAACATAAGACGAGAAATAGGCGTCTTTACGAGAGAGAAAAAAAAAGAAACTTAAATCAATATTTCGAAAATGGTGACAGGTCATTTTTTGTGGCTTGTATAGAGCACCTTTCAAGCCATCTTCCCCATAGTTTGTCGTAACATTTATGGGACATCGTGTATATTAAAAACGTCTTTGTATCGTATTAAAGATTGGCGGCTGGGAGTTGACGAAGACTCAACAATACGCAGTAGCTGCCGCTTGTTCTATGGCAGTATGTTGGCTTGCAGGAGCAGGAGCAGTTCTGTTTTGGGTGTTAGGTAAGAACATACGTAACTAAGTTGATAAATAACGTTTTATGGTAAATGGTTAATAGTGACTGAAGTTGCCAAAACGTAGATACAGCCTATGCATGACAAATAGAAGTGATGTTGCAACGCCAAAAATGGTTAGTCGGGCAACGCGGTTTTGTTTATTCAACATTGTTGATTCATAATTTCGTCATTTGTGGCATGTTTCAGTAGAGAATTCAACGGTCGTCAGCTAGTTTGCCGCACGATTACCTTGTTACGTTTTTCTTCCATTAAGCCTCAAATACAGATCAGATACAGATCGCGTCATATAACTTAAGTTCGCCCTATACGCCTCATTTCACCCTTTATATAGTCATTTACAATAATTATGGCAACGATCGTAACTAACTTCAGAGTGCTAAGTTATAGCAACTTGGCAAACAATATGCGCGCTATTTATTTCCGCTGCGCGCATTTGACTCGCCAAGCCCCGCTACAGACGCCGGCGTCCATATATATAGGGTTCCCCATATATCTATATATAAGCGGGGTTAGACGGGTTAAACACGGCGAGTTAGTATTTTCATGCTAGCTTCATAGCAGAATATCTCTAGATCTAAATTCTAGACAGACTAAACTGTAGGTATAGGTAGGTACTATCGCACTTATTATTTTTCCATATCTCATAACATTTTTTTTTCTTTAATGTAGGTGCAACGGTAACCGTGGTAGCTCTCCACGCGAGCTTCTTTGACGCGGAAGCGTTGCCGCCAACTGACGACCCTGAGCAGTTCCCTATGATCGAGCAGGTGTGACAGGGACGGCTGCCGCTGTTCCTGCCACCATCAAGCCGATTATACCAACCACACCGGTACAGTGACATAGTGAATTGATCCCGTGAAACAATCCTACTAATATTATAAACGCGAAAGTTTGTAAGTATGTATGTATAGATGTTTGTTACTCTTTCACGCAAAAACTACTGATCGGATTTCGATGAAATTTGGCACACAGGTAGCTCATGTCTTGGATTAACGCAATAACGGGCGGAGCCGCGAGCAAAAGCTAGTTATTTATAAACGCTTTAGTATTTTATACTAGATCTTGCCTGCGGCTCCGCCCGCGTTAGAAAGTTTTTCCGGGATAAAAGTACCACTTTTTATTTTCCCGGGACAAAATGTAACCTATGTGTTAATCCAGGACATAATCTATCCGTGTGCCAAATTTCATCGAAATCCGTTCAGTAGTTTTTGCGTGAGAGTCACAAACATATATCCATAAATTCTTACAAACTTTCGCGTTTATAATATTAGTACGATAGAACATATTATCGAACATCTTTTAGACGACAAATTTCAACAAATTCTGACATGAGACTAAGGTCGATTGCGCTAATTATTTTAGCGCGCCACTTTCAGGCCGTTCCTAACGCATCTACACCTTGTTCTTTAAAAATTAATTGTTACTAGCAATCAAACCAGATGCAATATCTGGTTGGAATTTTATTACTAAGCGTTTATAAATAAGGGGACAACTTAGTAAATAACTTATCTGTATTGTTGTAAGTGGCAAAACGCTGCAACGATACGAAAAACGATGTTATAAGTAAAAAAAGATTGTATAAAAAATTACATGTATTTTTTTTTAATTTAATTACATTGTGTATTTGATTGGGTAGTCTTAGATATAATTTCTCATTAATTGTAATTTTTATAGAAATTAAGTTATAATTAATATTTATTTGGTAAACATGCATTTGTATATAACCTGCTGAGCTGTTCTTTCATTGTCTTACCAATTTTATATTTTCACTTCAAATTTAGTAACGATATATCCCGCCAATTATTTGGTCAGTATACAATACAAACTGCCTCGGTGGCGTAGTTGTATTATGGTACGACTGCAATGCTGGGGTCTCGGGTTCGATTCCCGGGTCGGGCAAAGTGAAATTGAGTTTTTCTATTCAATTTCAGCTCGGAGTCTGGAATTTGTGCCCGACATGGCGATAGGCTCGCCCCCTATCACATCATGGGACGGAATAACGGCGAAAAGTGGGTGCACTAGTTGCGCCTCTGCCTACCCCTTCGGGGATAATAGGCGTGAGTGAGTGTGTGTGTATACAATACAAAATATATTCAAGTGATTCTATCCCGAGAATTTTATACTACAGTCCTGTACCCCTAGTACGAGTTTACCTACGCATTATTTTAATCTATACTAATATTATAAAGCTGAAGAGTTTGTTTGTTTGTTTGTTTGAACGCGCTAATCTCAGGAACTACTGGTGCGAATTGAAAAATTCTTTTTGTGTTGAATAGACCATTTATCGAGGAAGGCTATAGGCTATATAACATCACGATGCAACTATTAGGAGCGAAGAAATAATGGAAAATGTGAAAAATGCTGGGAAAATTATTCATCCTTGAGGGCTTCCATTGCGTGCGCTGCGAAAACCGTTCAAGATACCAAAAATATATGTATGAAAGAATTATTCCTCTTGAAATGATCTAAAAAAAAGTCCGCGACAGTATATGTCTATCTTTTAAAATTAACTCTCTAGAACCGTTTTTATGGTAATCAAATTTGGTCGAAATTAATGCATTATTTGTTAAGAGTTGTATCAACGTCATAATATTAATCTTTATACAAATAAATGTGTTGGATAGAGTGATTCAACGGGAAGGTTTTTATGTATGTACTTTTAGCCCGGAAAAACTTATTAACGCGGGCGAAGCCGTGGGCAAAAGCTAGTTTTACTATATAATATTCGAATTGAGTAAGTTAACGCATTTAACGATACCATACGTCTAAAGAGACGTGCTGCCATTTTCCATTCATTTTGACATTACTTGTCTACGGTTACCCGACTTACTATTCGAAATTTAGACGCTATTCGCAATGTTCACGGTGTTGTATTTTAATTTCATAGATATATGCTCAAGGGTACTGACTCCTGATAGACTAAATGCTGTAAATGTGGCTTCGAATTACTTTGTTTTAAAACTAGCGATCCGTCCCAGCTTCGCTTCGGCAGCAGAACATAATTTTTTTTTCTGCGTTTCATTTTCTTGGATTAGAGTCCTGCTATATATTTTCCCGGGATAAGAAGTAGCCTAAAACCTTCCCTGGGTCCCAAACTATTTACATCATCAAAATCAGTTTGGTAGTTTTTGAGTTTATCGCGTTCAGTAGGACAGCAGGACGGAGCTAAAAAAAGCTCGCTGAATTCACTGCCTGGACGAAAGGCCTGCACCGTACCTAAACATCTATTGTTTTATTAAATACCTACATATATCAGAAGTAGATACATACACATTAAATTATTGTTATTGGTGCTTACCTATTGCTTTTAATGTTTTTTGTATACATGTGTGGGTATAAGAACATAAAAATATGTTCCCATCACATGGGACGGAATAACGGCGAAAACTGGGTGCACTAGTTGCGCCTCTGCCTACCTCTTCCGGGATAAAAGGCGTGAGTGTGTGTGTTTAAAAATATGTTCAGTAAAACTTAATTTTCTATTTATTTACTTAAAGGTCAGTATAACCAATGCCATTATGTAAAATATTTTTCTTTTGTAATTTATATTGTGTACTAGATATAAGTGAAATATTGATTACAAACATTTCCAAAGTACTTATTGTTATTATTTGAGTTTTTATTTAAGTCTAAATATGATGCCTTAATTTTCCCATTGATTTTGTTAAAAACTTGTGTTTCATTATTTTATTATTAATGTTTGTAAAAATGTCACTAGAAAAGATTAGTTCGATGTTATGACGTGTTCCCTATTAAATATAAAATAAATTATCACATTTTTATTTGAAAACATTAATATTTTTTATATCTAGTCCACCATTTCCACTATTTTTCATTCATGCAGATGGAAACGTTTTAGATTTTGAGGGATATGTCTGTATTAACTTTACTGGTGGTAGATTTCTCGGATGCGAGGAGCTATCTGGGTGGATATCACGGCAATGTTTATTTCTACCGCCAAGCAGCAGTGGGCATGCACTCTTTTGTTGCGTTTTAATGGATATTGTAGCCCGCGTAATTACTGAATACTGGGCATTATGAGACTTAACAGTTTATGGCTCAAGGTAACGACGAGTGCAGTAGATGCCACGCAGTAGGACATTAAAATTTGTAATTCCAAGTTCTGCAAGGCGTTGCTATTGCTTATGAGCTGTTTAATGGCTTACCATTAGCGAGCGACATACATGTCTCGCTATTACCAGCAAAAAGAACAAAAGAATATTAAGTCACCAATGGCAGAAAGCGGGCTGCATCCGTCAAGTCAATCTTTGGGCCCACCTGCATGTCTTTATTCACCCGCAAATATTTCGCCGGTAATTTTTTATTTTTTTTTATACAATGCCGATTTCAAGGCATCATTATTCTTCACAAGTTTCTTGAAAATGCGATACCAATAGTAATTATAAGACAGCTAAGTATGTTTATGGTATACTATCTGCAGGGTGTCTTAAAATAACATTTGCTTTAAAACATAATGATCTATCTACTTTGTATTGTCTTTGGGGTTTTAAAAACAAAACTAATTATTTATACTCTTACACAATGCAATAAAACGCGTTAAATAGTATAGTAACATAATTAAATAGGATCTAAAACAACCAAGATTCGTTGCAACATAATAAATTATAAACTATATACCACATTTAATACATTAAAATTGATTGTACGAGTCTATGTCCATAATTTTATTCTCTTAATTGATGAAACACTACTTTCTAAAAAAGGGATTATGATATCCCTGTAGCTTAGGATAAGTAGAATTACAGCCTTCCGGAACAATATACCTACAATTGATAAGTCTGGATTATGACAAAAGCCTCAGGGGAAGATTGATTTCAAGTATAAAGAAAGTATCATTGAGTGTGTGTGTGTGTGTGTGTGTGTGTGTGTGTGTGTGTGTGTGTGCGTGCGTGCGTGCGTGCGTGTGTGTGTGTGTGTGTGTGTGTGTGTGTGTGTGCGTGCGTGCGTGCGTGCGTGCGTGCGTGCGTGCGTGTGTGTGTGTGTGTGTGTGTGTGTGTGTGTGTGTGTGTGTGTGTCGTACATGTATGACATATTAATGATAATAAAAATAAGTCAAATGCTTATTCCAGGCGCACCCAGGACTGTTGAAAAGTTACTTCAGGAATTCCTCCGTTTCTTCATATGACATGGATTGAAGCCATGAACATAAAATCAAAAATTATAAAATTCGATGAAAACCTGTTCATTACAGTACAAAAAAAGGTTTGATCGAAATTTAATTTTAAAAAGAACCTCCTCAATTATGCATCAAGTTTACTCACGAGACGTAAGTATGTTCTGAATGGCAGTTACATTTATTTTTCGCGGTTTACAGTTTGACACTCGATTTTCAGCAGAAGTCAGGAAAGGCAAATGGGGCCCCAAGCGGGCAATGCTAAGGACCCCGAAATTCTTTATCCAGCCCTGAGTACAATACTGCCCTCGTAATTCTAAATGCAGTACTTGCAAAATGGCGGTTTCAAGAAAAACGCTGTTAAATGTTTTTTTTAAATCTCTACTCATTTACAAATCAAATCTATTCATTTCTCTAACAATTTTTTTTAACCAAATGGTTAAGTGCGTGTCTTGATAGTTTTGCTAAAAAAAAGAAAAATGTCGATTATTGCATTCTTTATTACGACAGCAGAATAATATTATATGGGTACATAATAAAGAAGCGTAGCGCGGTAGGGCCGGTCCGCCATAATGCGTAAAATAAAACCTTTTAAATTTTTTACTTTCGATGGCGGAGAGGGGAGGTTGAGGGTTGGTCTACGCGTAATTTGCTGTAATGACCTTTATTGTGCCCGTGGGGGTGGCACATTTTGTGTTCGCCCCGGGCGGCAAAAAACCCTGCTACGCCACTAAACTAACTAATACCAGCCCTGTATTATATACTGCCCACTGCTGGGCACGGGCCTCTCTCTACATCTGAGAGGGTCTTAGGCCATAGTCTTCCACGCTGGCCTAGTTCGGATTGGCAGGCTTCACATGCCCTCGAAATTCTTATAGAGAATTCTCAGGTATGTAGGTTTCCTCACGATGTTTTCCTTCACCGTTAAAACGAACGATAATTGATAAACAATACACACGTAACTTCGAAGTCAGGTGTGTGCCTTGTGTTTTGAACCTCCGGCCATCATCTCGGCAGACCGTTCCACGCCAGTTCCAGTTCGCTACGCCACTGGTGTAATATAAATCTCTGCTAAATTAAAAAGAAAGTTTAAGTATTGATTAATAATATTATATACTAGCTTTTGCCTGCGGCTCCGCCCGCGTTAAAAAGTTTCTCCGGGATAAAAGTCCGGTTTTATATTTCCCCGGGATAAAAAGTAGCCTATGTGTTAATCCAGAACGTGATCTACCCGTGTGCCAAATTTCATCGAAATCCGTTCAGAAGTTTTTGCGTGAAAGAGGAACAAACATCCAGACATCCATACATTCTTACAAACTTTCGCCTTTATAATATTAGTTATATATATAAAGATTCAGGATGGGTTATAAAAACGTCAATACCTATAAATAATTTCATTTAGTTTAATATTGCTATGTCTAAAACAGAGAAATAAAAAAGCATTTTATACTAAAAGTGCAAGTGTCAGTTGCAAAGAAACACTGCTATAATTCAGTTCATTACACATTTTTTTAAAACATAAACTCATAAAAATGATTAAAAATGTATAACATGAAATGTGTACTAAAATGCAAAGTATTGCATGTTTATATCAGTCCCAGGCCTACCAGGGGCAAAATATATTCTAATTTATAAATAAAGTGAAATATAATGAAACACCAGTCTAAACTCTCGTACTTTTAGTAGTTACTTAATAAAATCAATGGAAGTAAAGACAGCATTATTTTCATTTTAAATATGTTGTCTTCACTACCATGTAAGAAATCCATTTTAGATACATCAAGATAAATAATGCCAATGTCAAACAAACAATTTAAGTAAAATACATCTTTTCATAATTATTTATAACACGAAAAATACTCATTTTCTCATCAATATAATATATTTATAATGATTGCACGGCCTGCAACAGATAAATCTCAGCTTTATAATATAAACAATTGCATAAAATTAAAATATAGGAACATGTTACATTCTAAATTTCATACCATCTTTTAAAAATTTTTAATATATTTTGACTTTAAACCATGGTTTAAGAGAACTTTACATACATCCCCTGGAAGACGTAAAGTGTTGGCAAATTCACTTATGCAAAATATTATTTGATATGTTACATTAAATAGTCACAACACAACTCCTTTGTTAATTCTAGTCAGTTCCATATTGGCCACAAGGAGGATCTCATCCCATTTGTGTGATGGAGTGGTTGGTGGGGTTGTGATTCCAAGTTTCTGTTCTTTGGTGGAAATTGGAGTTGTAAATTCCAGCTTCCTTTTGGACTTGCCCGCAAACACATGAAATGTTGGAGTCCTCTGCTGGCTGTCTGTGGTGGACAGAGGTGTGATAGGGGACGGAATTGAAGGCACCTTATTCACTTTCATAGTGTATGGCCCCACATATTTAAAAACGGGTTTCTTTAATATTAAATTACCAGATACTTTTTCTATGAGACCAATGGAAATAAATACATTAGCAATATCATAAAGACGCCTAACTTTAGACTTGTGTTGGCGATCCTGCTGATCAGGGGAGAGAGCTGTTTTGTTTTTACTTGATGTGTCAATGAGTACTCTCACAGCCATTTCTAAATTTATAAGAGTGTCCTGTGAACAAAATAAAATTGTTTAATTAATTATTATCTTAATAGTACAAGTAAAAAAAAACAGCTTACTGATAGGACTGCATTTGCAATAGAGCTAAAATAAATCAGTAAATATATAAAATCCAACTAAAAAATAGAAAATAAATTTGAATTAAGAATAGTGTAAATGAGAAAAAGAAGTAATTTATTGTTAAAACTGCGTGGGGTGCTATTTGAGATATTATCAAACTGCTAATCCTTCTACTCATATTATCTGTGAATGAAATATTTAGTTTTCACACAACATGTGCATTGTTTTTTCATTTACAATAAAATACTTCTTTTTCTTATTTACACCATTCTTAATTCCAATTTATTAAAATTTATTTTCTATTTTTAGTTGGATTTTCTATAAACCATGTTTTTATTTTTTTTAAACTATTATTTATTTTTCCATTTTTTAGTTCTATTCTATTATTGTCCAACAAAGTCGCTAAAAAACAAGTAGGAATTTTTTACACGTAGGAGTAGCCAGTTTAGTTATAATTCTACTATGGTCCAACAGATGCCACTAAAAATAAATAAATATTTATTAATTTTTTATTTGGATTTTCTATAAAAGCGCGTTTTTAGTTTAAAATATAGAATTGCCATCCGTACTTGATAAGTATGCCAAATTTGGATTTAATCCGACATTTTGAAGGGGTCAAAATCATGTTCAAAGTGTCAGTTACATACATACATAATATGTTTGAAGCTAATAAAAGTGTGTTAAAAAAATATGAGACTTTATAATTATTTATTGTTTTTTAATAGGAAACTAGCAAATTTTTATCAATTTCTAAAAATGATTTACTGTGTCAAATATTTTAATAACTTTTTCAAAATAAGTGTTGAAAATAGTAGGGTGGTTGACTACTTTTTTAACATGCTTTTATTTTAAATTCATTTATCCATTAAATTTATTCATTATCTTTCATTTATCATTTAAATAATATATGCTGTCTGAAAACTAAATGCCAAGTTGGCTCAATAATAAGTACTTTTGAAATTTGGTAGAAGGGGTAATCGTCAAGAAACAGTAATATTAGACCATGACATCACCCACCAAGTGTGCGTGTGCCCATAATTCTGCGTGCATGGGAAAGAGATAGCGCAATATCTCTGCCACGTCCCTACTTTTGCTCACTACAATATTTCAAAGACAAATGACTGCTTTATTTTTCAACCAATTTTGATGCTGATTTAACAAAAGTATTTCTTTTTTGTATTACTTTCTGTTACATGATATAAAATAATGTACAAAATAGAATATAGGAAATTACCCTATTAGTAGTTTATGGCTGTAAAAAATTCATAATTCTGAGCCAGGAATATGTTTCCAGTTAGCTACAGGAATAACATAATTTTCACTTCAATACCACATAGTAAAAAAATATGTTTCAAACATATACTCACAGGTGGTTCAACTAAGAACAACATGAGGAATCTCTGAGCGAGAACACCTAACGTTTTGTGCTTAGGAGTGGGAGGCTTTGGGGCCCCACCTCGCAATGCTTCAGACAACCTCATATTCTCTCCTTGCTTTTTCAGCATCTTCAGAAATGAATTTAACCGAGAACCACCATGCCATAAGTATGTGTTTTTTCTCTTGTGTACTGCACATTGCATAGCTTCCAATATGTTTATTATATCGTACATCCGACGCTTTTCCACGCCTAGTCGGGTTGCAGTGCTGTCCAATTGTATTTCCACAGAGCCATTTCCATGCAAGGGATACAGTTGAAGGAATCTGTATACCAAAATGACATAATAGCTAATAATGTCTCAGAAAGTAAAAGAACATTGTTATTAAACATTGTATATATACCTGTCACAGAGTATTTGAAGTGATTTTTCCTTCCTGTGAACTGTACTGGGTGGCGGCGTGGGATACTGCAACGCGACATTAGTCAACAGTTTCAGGTTGGCAGTAGGAGACACATAGCTTGACGAATTGGTGACCTCAGTGAGAGCATATCGTTTTGGAGTACAAGTAATGTCACCATCTTCATACATCATGCGATAACATTATGCAAAAATCTTGATCACAAAATATTCGCGTACTTTTTGACACAAACACAAAAACTAGTTGGTTGTTTACAAATTTCAGTTGGAATTCATTTCTGTTACATTTAATAAACAAACAATAAGCCAATCACATTTATCCCAAAAAAATGTTTAAATTCTCTGAATAAGTCCCGTGAAAAATGTAACCTCACAATAAACAATTTTGACAGAAGAAATTTGCGCGCGAGGCTCGAAGCGAAAGAATACCTATATCCGGACCCACCTTTAGCTTTTTTTGTGTTTACAACCCTGCGTTTTCTTTTTACTAAAAAAACGCTTTTATACTAAAAGTGCTGCTTTCAGTAGAAAATGTAATGGTATAGATGCACCATAGAATTATTATTATTACACACACATACACTCACGCCTGTTATCCCCGAAGGGGTAGGCAGAGGCGCAACTAGTGCACCCACTTTTCGCCGTTATTCCGTCCCATGATGTGATAGGGGGCGAGCCTATCGCCATATCGGGCACAAATTCCAGACTCCGAGCTGATACTGAATAGAAAAACTCAATATCACTTTGCCCGACCCGGGAATCGAACCCGAGACCTCAGCATTGTAGTCGTACTTTAATACAACTACGCCACCGAGGCAGTCCACCGATTATTATTACCTCCACGATTATGTCACTTACATGGTTAAAGTTTTATAGAGGGTCATTTTCACGTTGCGTTTCTAATGAAACCCACAGAAATATATTCCTCTAATATGTCTGTGATGAAACCACATATTCGTCTATACCTCTGCTAACATCTTGCGAAAAATCATTAGTGAATAACGAATATTTTCATAAGCATGAGAAATGAGCGTGTTTCCGTAGTATTATAATGCTCTTTGGTGTTATGCCTCAGGCTGCGTTTAGGAACACTGTCAACTAAGATTATTAAAAAAAAAATGTTCAAATTAAAATCTTGTTTCTGTCTTTTCAGTTCTTCAAAAAATTTTATAAACATGGTAGATTTTGACGCAGTTGGGTTTTGGTACGAAGTTCCTTATCGCGCGTTGTGAAAGGGAGCTAGACAGAAAAATTCTTACGAAAAGTTGAGCGACACTTTTATACTTGCCCTGTGAAACCAGCCAGTAACAATAAAGAACTGGCCGTAAAAGTGACATTCGAAATTTAAGTAAAAAAAGACAATTTAAATGCTTTTGAGAGTAGTTTTGGAACGAATAAAATATGTATGAAATTTAAATAAAAAGACAATTTAAATGCATTTTAGAGTAGTTTTTTTTTCGTTAGTTGTATGAAATGTAAATATGTGTAAATATCTACCTACGCATCAATTTTGTTTATAGTGTTCTGTGTTTGATTTACTTCCGTAAGTTGCGGACTGCTTAATTCTATAGTGTAATATTGTGACGTAACTATTTGTAGTCCTGCACCACACATCTTGGGAAAAATGAAGTATTTGTTGGTAACTACAAATCTGGTTAATTATTACGTACTTACGGCATAGCTCAATGATTTAATAATACATTATTTGAAAAATGCTAACTTATATATGTTAAAATTTGATTTGAAAATAGTAGTCAAAGAGCATTATAATACTACGGAAAATAGTAGTGTTTTGTTAATAGACAAAACATGTTCCCAATACAAAAAAAGAAACTATATTTCTAGGTAACACATATTTTGCGTAATGTAGCAGCACCAAGAAGTTTATAATATAACTTATAAAATTCTTGAGCAGCACTGTACATACCATAGAATAAAGACTAAAGCACCTTATTCTGAGGTACATACCTTACTGCCAATATTACGCGATCGGAACTTAATTTGAAACGCACTTTAGCAATCTTGTTTATTTGTCTCTGTTGGGAAGCATAGATTAGATTACTCAGAAGTCGTGAAACAGGCCCTTATTATTTTGTAATGTAGCATGAAAATTATTCTTTGTAAATTGTAACCTCAGAGATATCTATGCCTTAGAGTATGTATAAATACCTATAGAGCGCTAATATCGCACCGTGCGGCCCACTACCCAGCGTAGGCAGGTGAACTATAGCTACTTATATAGAAATGTTGGCGACTGCTAGGGATGGACACGCAAGCAGCACCAACGCAACAGTTATCGATAAGTACAGGTCCGGCGGCGCGGTACATATTGTTGTTAAAAAAATGTGGTTCTACAAAATATGGCCTTGTGAGTAATTTTAAGCGTATTGCATTAATATAGATAAAAGCTATGCTGCGAATTAGTGTAGTGCCATGTGGAATGATTTATAAACACGGTACCTCAACAGCAGTTTTTACAAGCAATAAGAACCAAGAATATTAATGGATATCCATTATAATTGAACTAATGGATATAAACCGAGCATCGCACCATGGATTTCTTAGCTAGTCTCCCCAAGCCTAAAATAGTCACGTCTATTTTTTGGAATATTTATTGCCAATGTTAAAAAAATAACAAAAAAAAATATCTTAATGATTGCTAACTTATACTGTCAAGGCCCGCGATAGGAGCTATGCAATAGCTTAAAAATATCATCGTAATCAGTAAATTTTTAGGAACAGTAATTATTTATTTTATTTCATAAACAAAAACGCAATTATTAATTGGCTTAAAAATCACACACAGACAAAAACAGTTACCTAAGCTAAATTATATTAAGCATCGCCTTCGATAGTAATAAATACGTATGCTATAATATTAAAATATTACATCGATTCTGGTATTGACGCGTAACATCACTATCGAAAAAGCGGGACGCGGGGCAGTGCGGGGAGTACTAGTGTCCGCCTCCCGCGCACCTTTAATACCGCGATGCGTGATTTCAATTTTACCTAAAAATATACTGAAATATGGCCTGCCTGTGAAACGTGATATTAGAATTATGTTTAGTGTGTTTCCGAGTGTCGTTTTTACAAGATTCCACAGAACATTTAACCATTTTGCAGTATTAATAATCAAATATTCGCATAGATTTCACTCGCGTGTGCTTACACCGTTCCTACTCGAGTAACTACAAGCGCTTGCGGCCGGCGCAGGACGATGTTCCCACCCGTGCCTATTGTTCCCACTAGCATACACGCGCTCTATACGTAGTTATACTTACTCTAAGATTGTAACTCACAAAAAAGATATATAATTGGTAGAAAATACTTAAAGTCTGTCTCACGAAAGAAGTACCGCGGCAATATGTGGAACTTATCATGACAGATGTCACAAATCGGCCATGTTGTCATTGCTAGGTGTTGTTTATGTGCAGTGTTGCAAAAATTCCCGATTTATCGGGAGATCTGCCAATTTTGTCTGTAGTCGACCAATGTACCGATTTTAGTATTATATCTCCCGATCTATTGTGCTAAATTAAATACTGATATAAAACTAGTTATTCGACTTTCTCCCCCTTTTTAATATTTCATTTTATATGCGACGTTATGAAGATTTTGCAAGTTTGCTCTATTACTATAAAATGCTGCAAAGCGTTCAAAACATAGGGAGTAAAATAAAATTGTAAGCCCGTCCTGGTAGCCCTAAATCGCCGACCTACCCTAAATCCCCCGTAACGCAGATCCTTCGAATACAGCAATACTGTTAACATTTGTTTTACTTTTTCATAATCACGAAAATATAATTATACCGTAAACTTTTATTGATTTCGGGAGTGTCTAAAGCGCACATTACACGCTCACACAACCGACATTCAATTCCATAACTCATGATTGACGCGTGAATAATGAAAACAAAACGATATTACACAATCACCTTCAGTCATACGCAAGATTTTGCGGAGAACACATGTTTTCACTCGTTTTGGTATGAATACTTGTAAAATAAAATTAATGAGAGATTGAGATTAAAAACGTGTAACAAGAAGGCGTTGGGTAAAATATTGACTGAAAAAGATAGGTTTATAGCCATATTTTTGTTTTACCCACCTTTTATTAGCGGCCACGCCAGTTTGATTTTTTTATCCGGAATAAAAGTTATATATATTTTATAGGGATAAAGGTAGCCTATTGTGTTATTCTATACTATAATCTTTGTGCCAAATTTCATTCGATCTGAATGTTTAGCCGTTCTGGTGTGATTGAGAAAAAAAGCATCAAAGTTTTCGCAATTGTATGAAATACGAGATAAAAAAGAAAATAACAACTATTTTCTTTATTATCTTATTGGATAAAATTATTTTCTCGGGATAAAAAGTAGCCTATAGTACTGAGAAGTAATGTATCTTCCTATTAGAGAAAGAATTTACAAAATGAAACAAATTTAATCTTTCCTCTTTATAACATTAGTATAGACTAACTATTAAATATTCGAGGTAGGTATACCACAACTCAGGGATTGTTTCAAAACTTAAAATAAAATTTTTCTGCGACTGTAGCATAAAGCATAATGTTAGTTCGGAGAAGGTAATTGGCCGCGCGGGTGCGCCAGCGCCTCGCCGACTCAACATAATATGTCCCACTCCACCGCTTTCCGCGCGCTGACTGTCGTTTGCCGGACGAAATGCCATCAGACGATCGCGCAAAAGTCATGATTGATGGTTGCGCGACGCGCAATTTAAAAAATCCAGATATTCGTCAATCACCGTCAATCGCCACATTAGACGATAGATTATTCGTCACTCACAGACGTGACTGTGGTAAAACTGACAGCAAAACCTACTGTCTAATGGGCGCTTATCACCTTAAAGTTAGCAACATTACGTCGAATGACTGTGGCGCCGCGTCTGCGGGACTTCTTTCGTGAGACAGACAGACTGTAAAGTCTAAATTTATTTTATCCGTAATATCCAAGAATGTTATACCCATATGGATTTTTCATTCCGTTTAACAAACTGAAGAATAAAATGTGACGTCACAGCTATCTGCTGTCTCTCTCTTTAGAGTGACAAAGGTTTATTTTCAAAACCAGGACGTAACATAATTAACTGTCCATAATAATATGATATGATATAATATGGCTGCCTCGGTGGCGTAGTTGTATTATGGTACGACTGCAATGCTGAGATCTCGGGTTCGATCCCCGGGTTAGTCGGGTCGGGCAAAGTGATTATTTTCCATTCAGTATCAGCTCGGAGTCTGGAATTTGTACACGATAAGGCGATAGGCTCGCCCCCTATCACAGCATGGAACGGAATAACGGCAAAAAGTGGGTGCACTAATTGCACCTCTGTCTACCCGGGGGATAAGAGGCGTGAGTGTGTGAGTGTGTAATAATATGATATCGCACCATAATATTTATTTTTATCTCTATAAAGTAATGCGGTTTAAATTAATTATGAAAACCAACTACAGCGGCTAGTAATAGTTGATATTTAAAAAATATAATTTGAGTTAGAAAGTTTATTCCAAACAAAATTGGCATATTTACATACTTTTTCGGTATGTGTAGTTCGGAACTACTAGTTCCACTTACATAAAAAAATACCTCACCACGCGGTGGTGAATTCAGTGGCGGCCTTGGAGGGGGGCGAACCAGGCAACCGCCTGGGGCCTCGCAGTTACAGGGGCATCTTGCAGCTCCTTGGGGGCCCGTTTTTTGGCACCTTACTTACAAAGCTGTTAAAAAAAATTATTTGCTTCGCACGGGGCCCCGCGTGCTTTTTTTTTTGCTCGGCACACAGCCTCACATTGTATATGTTTTACTTTCCCCCGCGACTGGATATGTTCACGTTGTTTGCCGGCCTTTATAACCAAATATGGAGACTGTAAGGTTAGACAGAAAAACATTGGGACATTTAAAAATGAAAACTACAGTTATTGTTAAATTTAAATATAATAAAAAAAAAAAAAAAACATATTCATAAAAGTAAACAATCATACATAAAAAAATAATACACATTTAGGAAGTTAATAACCTAATTTTCAGTAAGTAATTTTGAAATATTACGAATATCTATTTTGTGTGATTTTACAATTTTTGCGAGTATTCTGCGAACTTTTTTTCTGTAATTATCCATAATAATACATATTGTGTTTTAGAGATATTCTACTATGAGTTGTGTAATTCATGGTTGCAGAATTATTTGCAATCCAACATCTAGTGTGAAATTCCATAGGTAAGTTGATTGTAAACAAAGTTGTGTAGATATTTATAGCAAAAGTAATAAACACGTGGATGTTTTACAAATTACAATACCAAATAAATTCTTGTTTGAGAGCCATGGAATCAAAAATTAACGCTACATTCTGCGGGTGAGGTTTTTAATATTCTAAAACTTCTGTGAAGAAGCCAACAAAACAATTAAAGTTTGCTAAAGATCACCATAATGTGCTCTCTTTCGGCAAATATATCTTTGAATTTATAAAACAAAAATGTTTTCGGCGACTAAAAGTGTAATGTTAAAGCAAAAGTCTTTATGTCATCACTATATGTAATTTTTCTTTGCTTGCTACTTGGAATATACTTTTAAAAAAAATCTCAAATATTAGCAAAATTTCACTGCAATATATTTTCAATTTCAGACAAATGAACAACTTTAATAAGAAATAACTTGTAATTAATTTTCTTCTTTTATCTCTTCATCTTCTGTTGCAATACTTTCTTTTATTTCTTTAAACTTATTTCACTGGATGTCTTCACATTAACTGATATATTGAAATCTTTCAAGTCTTGACGTTTCAATGGTGGTTCATATTCATTTCGCTGACATCTAATGTAAAAAGTAAATATCAATCAATAATAATATATTTAAGTACCTATACATTTTAGACAGAGGCAGAGGTGCCATTTAGTACACTCAGATATCACCCAATGTACCGCCGTTATAAAATTTGGTGGGTCGCAAGCTTAATGCCCTATCCTACTAATCTTATTATATTATAAAGGCGAAAGTTTGTAAGAATGTCTGGATGTATGGATGTTTTTTTCATGCAAAAACTACTGAACGGATTTCGATGAAATATGGCACACGGGTAGATCATGTCCTGGATTAGCACATAGGCTACTTTTCATCCCAGTAAAATATAAACAGTGACTTTTATCCCGGAAAAACACATTCACGCGGGCGGAGCCGCGGGCAAAAGCTAGTAAATAATAAAGTCTAAGTGGATCATAATTATACCAGTGAAATGATAAAAAATAATATACTTACAGCATGAGTTTCTGGTAATAAATTATTATTTTTGACATCTACTGCCATATTCCCAGAAGTAGAAGACACATTATCACATTCAGAATCATAATCTTCTGTCTTTAAATGTTGAGTAGTAATTCTTGCAGACATCAAATTGACCTTTTAATGGTATTTATATTTAACCACGTTTTTGCTTATCTAGATCTTTAAGAAATCTGTAAAGAGAAATACAAACTCGATTTTATTTTAAATAAAAGTTTCAATAAATCAATGCTGGATACACTGAGAACTCGATTGTAACTGTTGATCCTCAGTTTTTATTTACGATGATTATTTAAAGATTAATAAGCTTTATAATATTCATTAGTAAGGCGGCTAGTATTACAAATACTCTAGCACCATTGTCAAACCGGTCCACCAAAGCTTACACCATGGTCACCCTAGCCTCTTGTTTACATGCACTATTTACAATACAAAAAATCACATTTAACATTACGTTAATATGAAAAAAGTAGTCATATATAAAGCAAATCACATTAAGCGAGGTTTTTCTACAGTTCATTTATAAAATATTCACGTATTTTATTACGATTCGTATAAATATTGATAAAATTATAATATTTACACAATATTGATTACAATGAACTTACCTGTAGAATTTCACACTAAATGATGGATACCAAATATTTCTGCAAACGTGAACTACACAATTCACAATTCAATATCACTAAATCACACTTATTATTGTAGATAATTACGGAGAAAATTTCGAAGTGAACATTTATTTGACAACTATATTGACATCGAACTTAACGTTTTATAACAGTGTTGCCGAAGTATGTATTCGCAATTACCAATTAAATGAGGAAATTTTTTAAACTAAAATGTTAATAAGGATAAAAAACCTTAAGGATATCTTATTCAACAAGAATAATTCTGAAATGAAAAGAGTACTTATATCATTATATAAGATATGTTGGAAATATTTATATATACATGATTGAGACGACAATAACGGTATTGATATTTTTTTATGGGTAGGGAAATAATCCGTAAGCTTTGGCAACATAGGTTAAAGAGTGAGTGAGATAGAATACAACACAAAAGGTAATTTTTTTGTCTTCACAAAAATGTGTGTACCGCTCTCTCCATTAGATAATATTATAAACTTCTTGGTAATATCTAAATATTACGGATAAAATAAATTTTCAAGTACCAGTTTATTTTAACAAAATATATAGTTTTGGAACGAACGGAAGTAGTTTAGTCTATGATCCTTTTTTTTATTTGCACCATGTCATGGCTGGCATGAAGCTTGATTGCTTTTCTTGCGAAAGTGAGCTTGGTTTTCTTTGAAAGTGGTGATTCCCGTCACTGATATAACTTTTATTTATGTTTTGTTTAAGAATAATATTGGTGTTTTGCTCTACCCATTAGAAGAATGCCAATCCGATATATCTAAACCATGTTTCGTTTGTAATAGAGAAAGGTTTTCATCGCATACAAAATGAACGACGGCGACTGGATATGTACCGATGCAAATTGTGGCAATATCAATTTCGCGCGCAGAGTTTCTTGTTACCGGTGCAATAAAGAACGACCTGATGGTGGAAAACCATCTAAAAAGAAACTTGGGACAGAAATAGGCAAGTCTGCAGCGGACAAATCTAGAGGACTATTTAATGCAGACGATTGGCAGTGCAACAAATGTGCAAATGTAAATTGGGCCCGACGACAAACATGTAATGTGTGCAATGCGCCAAAATTTGGTGAAGTGCGTATCAGAAGTAGTATTTTTTGTTGTAGTTATTTTGGTATGGATTGTGGTTACGTTGTTTTGTTGTAGGTGGAGGCGCGCACTGGGTATGGTGGCGGGTATAACGAGCGCGGCGTTGTGGAATATCGCCGTCGAGAGCCTTCCTCCGATGATGAGTATGACGAGTTTGGCAGGAAGAAACGCAAGCGCAAGACAGACTCGCAGGAAAAGGTAGGTTCATGTTTGCTGTTCCTTTAATTTGCTCATGTGTATGTTTTGCCATTTACAAAATTCTATTGTTTTAGTAAACGATTGCCAATATGATTCAAAGTTGGTATAAATTGAAATGCATATCATTATTTTAAAGAAAGTATTACAATAATTATTAAAAGATTGAAGTTTAAATCCAAAATATTAATTTACTAACATAAATAATTCATTTTAACAAATACTATGTAACTTAGGCAAAGAAAAATACACTTTGGGAATGAATGCAGTCTAGCTATGGCTGCCTTTGTATATTTCACATAAGAAATTGAGGTGATAATGGACTTTGAAACTAAGAAGAGTCGATGTTATATTATGAATAGTACTGCAATAAGTTGTTGAAGCACATCATTATTAAAGTGGAGATAATTTTTCCTGCCTTCAGGTTGGCATCACTGAAGGAGCAGTATTCAAAAAGTTGGCATCAACAATGCTGCAGAGGGAATCAAATAAGGAACGTGTTATGTCTGTCACTGCAAACATGTCACTTCCAAATAAAGAAAACAAAACAAATGGCAGCCTTAGCGATAAAATGTGTGAACCTATCCTGCTTACTAAAAGTGGAATTAAAAAGAGTTATCAACAAAATCAACCCTATTACAAGCAGGGAAATACAGCACCCACTAACAAATCCAACGGGGTTAGATCACGTAAACGTAAAGCAAGTGTAGGCAACCGAGACAATGCAGGATTATTTGGATTAAAAAATGCAACAAAACCTAACAATCAAGTAACTCCTGAATTATCGGGAATGAAGCCTTTCAACCCAGTAATGGAGAATAGAGTAACCTCTACAAATAATGATAATGTTATGTACACATTTACGGGAGCCACACCAGAAGAAGACTTCAATGTTACATATACTGTGGAAGAAAGGGTGAGAGCAGCTGCTTATGCCATAGCTTACAACAATTGCAAAATCAGTACAGAGAGATTTGAAGCTATTTATGACAAGCCAGCCCCTGATTTTAAAACTATATTTGCCTGGAGGCAAAGATTAATGTTGACAGGTTGTTTGGTAGACTCACATTTGGATATGAAAAAAGATAGAAATGAAAAGTCACCAAATAAGAAAGAATCGACACCACCCCAGGAAAGTAAGCCTATGAAATCAGTTGTAAAAAAATTGCCAAATCCAGATGAAATACCAATATCATCAGACAGTGATATTGAAAGTATTAATTCAAGCCCTAATAAAACCAAGGTGTTGCCTTCATCAATGCCAAGAACCATAAGTGCTGAAACATTGCTCATATGTGAAACAGGCAGAGAACATGGTACTGCCGCAAGTTCTGTAAGCACAATTGATGACAGAACATCAATTAGGGAAGGCAGGAGTCATTCCTGTTCAACACATCAACGAACAAGATCAAGTTCTAGAACTAGTCAAGATTCGAACTATCCTGACAGTGATTTTGAAAAATTCGAGAAAAAACACGGCACTAAAAAACAACTAAGCGCAAAATCTAGTCAGCTGACAAAAATGTCCACAAATGATTCGGACTCCGATTCAATATCATACCACAGTGAGGAAGAAGACTTCCTTTCAAGAGTATATGGGAAAGGTAAAAGGAAAGGAGATACCATAAAAAAACCTGATAATATAGCCACTACATCAAAAATAACTAATCCAACTTCTAATGATGTTCAATGTTTTCAAGGATATTCTACAATGAAACCAGCAGAACAATCACCATTAGTCACTGGTAATATCTATAGGACTTTGCAAAACATGACTCCAAAAACTCAAGACAACACATTACTTGATACTGATTGCTGCTCAACTGAATATGTACCAACAAAAGTAGGATCCTTCACTAAGAAAAATTATCAAGACTTTAAAGATAATGTTAGAAAGAAAGGCTTTTGGGCTAAGGGCAATGGAACTACTATTAGAAGAAACTTCAATAATTTTTCAAACAAACCTACTCCACCACCCAGGAATGTAGTAAGCACTCCAATTAAAACAGTTCCATCACAAAATACTTTAAAACCAATGTCTAATTTAACTATGAATAAACCTTGCGGAGAACCATCAGTTGTCACTTCATGTTATACGGCTACCACAAATACGTACACATCAATGGCACAAAGCATACCTCACACTTTAATTGACTTTACTAAAGATGACTTGAATATTGAAAACTCTGGTGATAAATATTTCTCTTTTGATAAATCATTATTACCCAATACACCCAATCCTAATCCATCTGTAAAATGTACTGAAAATACAGAACGTATCTTTGAAGTAGTACAGTCAAATATTGCACAGAAAAACAGAAGTATAATGGATATATTTGATGCAAATGTAGGCGTTGAGAAGAGTCCAGAAGGAGATAATGATTTAGAGAAGTATGACAATGTGAGATTAATGTATGAAAGTGCCTGGGATGAAGATGATGATGCTTTGTATAAAAATACTGATACTTTAGACACATTGAGTTCTACTAATCCTCGTGCTGCTTCTCCTTTAAGTGTTAATTCAGTTAGAACACAAAGCCCAACTTCAAATATGTTATATGCCGTAGACAGTGAATCTCATTTGCCTCCAGAGAATACAAATTTGGCTAATACTTTTAAAGAAAAACAAGACATGTTATTAGGATTATTGAAAGATTTTCAAGGTAACAAAGTAAAGGAGGTTTTTGATTTTATTTTGCCATTACAAAACACTGAGCCAGTATCATCACAACCACTGTTATGCAATAATACAAGTGTTCAAGAAATTTGTTTACCAAGAACAGACGAAATAACACTTCCGCCAGAACCATGTCCATTAGAAACAGATGAAAAAATAATATCTGATGGGGCTATAATACAAAATGATTCAAATCATAATACCATAAGTCCATCCAAACGAGTTGAACTCATTGAGTCCATTACTATTGTTCCAAAACAACATTTCTTTGCATCAATGCCAGTACAACTAATTCATGAACAAAGCCAACCAAACATTGAAACTGAGACTCACACAATTAATATCCCTCATAATGTTCATGATAAATCTGCATCACCAGAAAAATCTGTAGAGCAAGTTCCAACAGCTTCACAAGTTGATTTAACTAATATTTTGTCTGGAATCAACACTAACACTCTTTTATTAGCATTGCAAAACTTGCAACAGTTGACCAACAACACACCTGCTGATACAAGTGTATCTCATGAAGAAGACAATGTCCAGAAAAATTTAGAACAAAATGTGCAGTCATTAGAAACTATTAATCTGACAAATGACGAGGAATGGGAGAAGGATTCTAACAGAGATGGAAGCATAGAGAGGGAGTTAGAAAAGTTAGATGGGGATACTGATGTCACTCCTTTTTTAAGTGATATTTTTGACCCTGGCCCAGTGGTAATACCGCCCAACATAGCTCAAAAATTTAACATTAACGTTAACAAAGCTGAGGAAAGCAGCATAGAAAAACATAAGTCCCACATTAATGATAACGCGCCTGTTATTGGCAATTTTAAAAGCTTCGCCTTGCCAAAACCTATTTTATTGAATAGACTTAAATTAACTGTCAAAACAAAAGAAACAGATAAAAGCTCCCAAAAAGTTGACGGCAAGGCGAATAGGACAACGAAAAAGGTTGGTATCTATTCAGCCATGGAACTATTATGATATTGAATTATATTTTGTGTACATAAACACTATATTTTGTTTCAGGGTAACCCATCAGCAACATCTGGCGAGGGTGGTAACCAAGACGAGGACGAAGAAGAAGAATCCGGCGACGAAGCAGATCTCTCCAAATATGATTTGTGGGGTGGCGAAGAAGAACAAGGCAACTCGTCTAAAACAGGTTAGACACCATGTATCATTATAATCAAATTTCTTGGCGGCTCTGAACATGGTTAGTTTCGGTGCGCAGAATACAATATTAGGTGTCTGACCAGCGCGTTCGTATTCAAGTACAAACAAGCTCAATAGTTCAGAAATTATTTGTTATTGTTTCGTTATGTTATTTTTAAAGTAACCTTAACAAATTCTGGATCACCGAACAAATCCTATGGTATTTATTTATATATTATATTATATTTATTTGGAATATGTATAATTTAATTTAAAAAATAAAGATAATATACGCTTTGTTTAATTACTATCTGAAATCAGCTGTCATGCTGTTGTTACGCGCGCTAGTACTCGCCGATAAACAGCGCCATTTATTGGCGAGAAGCGGGAATATTATTGACTGTGGAAGGTTCGGCGATGGAACATTCTTGAAAGATCTCGATGTCTCCAGAATGTAGATTATTAGGTGAGATATTATATAGAGTTAGTAACTTGTTTGGTTGTTAATAATTATAGTAGTATATTTCGATTTGCATTTTATTTGTTTATCAATGTCATTTGGAATATTACGTTTTTCGAGTAATTAAAGTGTAAATTTTAATAAATAGGTCAAAATTTTACATAATGGTTAAAAAAATGCGGATTCAAGTTCTTTTCGTTTCTTTGCATTTTCTGAGAACATTTACCATAGTAATGTAAATTTTTTTATACCATCAGAAAGTAGAGATTTCAACGAACATAAATCCTAAACTTTAAAAAAAAAGCTGATATTTTGACCTGAGAATTTTCGATTGAAAATTAGGATGCTTTTTCGATATTATGTCAAAATAAATATAAAATAAATAATAAATGTATAAAAAAATTACGAAAAATTATATTACAATGTTTGGGACATAAAAAGGTAAGTTTTCACCAAATTTCGTGAAAAAAAAATGTAAGATAAAAATAAAAAACAAAAAACTTGGTTATTTGAATTTTTCACATAAATTTTCAAGTTATGTGAAAAAGTGTAAATGCAAAAGTTGTAGATCTTTTTGTTACCTAAAACTTTGACATTAAACTTTTTCCATACTTGTAGTATTGCGGGAAATTACGGAATTTCCCGGATTTGTCCTAGTTTGAAGGGCGTCCGGAAGCCGCCTGGTAGGGGTTTTAAAAAGTGTCGTAGTAAAAAAAATATTCATAATAACCCGCATTCAAGAAGGCACGGCAAAATATTTTTTCAGAGGTGTCCGGGAAAAAGCGCATATTTCGCCCAATGTCCGGAATTTCCCTCGTGTTATCCGGCGTCAGCATTTTAGGTGATGGCAGCCCTACCGGAAATCGAGATAGCCGTTTTCACCCTTCAAAACTCACCCCTTCCATCTTCCCGACCTCAGATCGCCTGTAAATTATTTTTCCCTTCTTTTTTGTTATATTCTCTTTCTTTTCCAATGGGTTTCACCTTGCTGTATTTTTTTTTTATTATCGACACTGATCTTCGCGTACTGGATCTGATCCTGTCTCATAGCAAAGGGGGCTCGGCGCAACACATATTGCCGCGCATGTTGCAGAAACGATATCGCTTAGTTTTTACGTCTGGTTCGGTCGTCTGACAGGCACCAAACATTTTTGCGAGATGCAATTGCGGTTGGCAGGCAAACTCAGGAACCGGGCTGAGAAACTCTGTCTACAGCCGATTTTGACAAATAGGAGACAATGTTTATCCAAATTACAAGTAGAACTAATAAATTCCAGACAATAATGACGAAGGCACGGAAGGGGAGACTTCAAAAGACGCTGGCACGCAGGGAAGTGACAAAAATGGAAAAACCGCATCGCCTGACACAAAGAGTAAACGAAGGTAAGGTTAAAGCTTTGGAAGAAAGGCTCAAAGTGTGCGGTGTTTTTGATTTGGCGTTTCATTTTTATAGCTATTATATTTGTATTATAAATTATGGGGCAAAAAGAAAGGATGTAGGGTCAATTGGATAACTAATCTATACTAATATTATAAAGCTGAAGAGTTTGTTTGTTTGAACGCGCTAATCTCAGGAACTACTGAACCGATTTTGAAAATTCTTTCACTAATAGGAAGCTACATAACTCCTGAGTGCTATAGGCTACTTTTTATCCCTAGAAAAAAAAATTTGTCCCGGAAAAACTTTTTCATGCGGGCGGAGCCGCGAGCACTACTAGTGTTGGGAATAAAAAGGCACTCTGATTTCGCATTAAGTTTATTTAGATATGGTGAATTGATCAAAAAATAAATATTGTTCAAATGGTCCTGATTTGATCTAAAGTGCTCGTTTACGGTTCACTGTTGCGTTACGGTACAAATAGGTAATGGTTTGCATGCAAAC
Source organism: Lapara coniferarum (assembly GCA_949316025.1). Lineage (NCBI taxonomy): Eukaryota > Metazoa > Arthropoda > Insecta > Lepidoptera > Sphingidae > Lapara > Lapara coniferarum. The sequence goes on along the minus strand of OX438931.1, from coordinate 14,475,097 downwards.
AAAATGTAACCAATATTTATTTACACTTTATTGTACACCAGAGATATAAAACAAAACGTATTAATATTATGCTTTGTTCAGGTCAAGGAGTTCATCATCTTCGTCGAGCTCATCGTCAAGTTCAAGCTCTAGTCACAGTTCCACACAAACACCCAAAAATAAGTAAGTCTGTTGTATATATTCATTGGTCACAGGCATTTGACTTTTTCGATCGGTTTATTTGGTTAACTTTAGCATATTTGGGTTGTGAAATCAATGAGGTCAATCAATTTATTTAATTGGTATAAACATCTGCTGCCTAGGTTAGTAATTTCTGGTGCATCGTGTGAGAGTCATGTCACTATTTCTCTTCTAAACAGCCGGCAACGCATTTAGGATTCTTCTGGTAGTGCAGTGCTCATGTTAGATTCATTTATTACGAGATAGAGAGAATAATCATTGGTAGCGTTAGCTCTTGGTACAGTGCCGTGACTGTACCAAGAGCTAACGCTACCAATGATTATTCTCTCATATTTAATCATATTTTTTTTACATTACGCTAAGCGATTTCATGAGAACATTAAACGGTACGAAATGTAATCATTATTGTATGTAAATAAACAATCAGTTTGGTGAAATAAATCGGTTGGCCACAGATTCGACGATTTTAATTTGAACAGCGAGCGCGAATTGTCACCCAAAGGCCGCAAGTCGCGGTCGCGTTCGCGATCGCCGCGCTCGCGGTCCGCCGGGCCCGCGCGCCGCAAGTCCAGGGACAGCCGCTCCGCTGGCGAGTCGAGGTGCGTTCACACTTCACGTCTAATATTGGTATATCATTGATGGTATTTTAATTGGTTAAGAGCATTGGATTAAGTATGCTCTAAAATATTTTACAAACGTCATCTTATTTTAACCTATCCGGGACCGCGAGTTTGACAGTTGACATTTGTTTTTTTTTATTTTTATACTAAAACCTTATTGCGTGGATAGGAACGACGATTTTCGCTTTTATGACAGGAGCTGTCATGGTCGCATGTGACCACGCGGACCTGAAGCGAAGGATCCTACTAATCCTACTAAAGGCGAAAGTTTGTAAGAATGTATGGATGTTTGGATGTTTGGATGTTTGGATGTATGGATGTAAGGATGTTTGTTCCTCTTTCACGCAAAAACTACTGAACGGATTTCGATGAAATTTGGCACACGGGTAGATCATGTCCTGGATTAACACATAGGCTACTTTTTATCCCGGGAAAATATAAACCGGGACTTTTATCCCGGAATAACTTTTTAATGCGGGCGGAGCCGCGGGCAAAAGCTAGTATAATATATACCTTAGCTAGTTTATATCTTCTGTATATTCAATAACAGATGCCCAGATCATGATCCCTTATGCGTTTGTAAATGATAAACATAAAACGATTATTGCACAGGAATCACGAGTCGACGCGTGAGAAGGAGTGGTCGCGCGACCGGGAGCGACGCGACAAATCACGCGGCAGTCGCGATGACCGTAAGGAGCGGCGGTACAGTCGCGAGGGAAACCATTACGGCGGACGCGGCCGACACCGCTAAACAAGAGCATTGTTATGCACATAATATTATAATTTATTTATGTTATCATAGATTACCTTTAATAAACACCACATTATGTGCGAACGATGGTGACAATGCAGGATTGGGAAAAAAAATTATTTGTATGTGGCTCAGGGGACTCCCAATCGTATACCCGGCTTTAATGCTGACCGAAAGTCATGGAGCCGCTTAAATCGATTTCGGACCAACCATGGGAAATCAAACCACCACCTACACAAATGGGGATTGAGGGAGTCACCACAACGCGACTGCGGAGCACCTGACCAGACCCTTTCCCATGTGGTGACTGAATGTGCGCTTCGCTGTTTTCCCGGCGGTATAGCTGAGCTTCACGTGTTCACGGCTGCCGCAGCTAACTGGTTGAGGCAACTAGACCTAGAAATTTGATCCATGCAGGATAATAAGCCATACGCAAGGATGATGGCCTAAACAGAGTATGTCAACACGTTCTGGGATACGGGTGACCCGCGACGAGTCGTTGCGAATAAATAGTACATGACGCATTGTGTCATCCTTTAATGGATCAGCTCGTGCTAATAGCGTCCTTTAAATTAATTGGAGCGTTCCGCGTCGCGCTTCATTATATTCGAAGATTATAATTACATTTTATTTATCTAAAATCGAAGGTAGATGCATTTCAGGAAGAATAAGCACACATAATATATAGCAGTTGAACTAGAAAGTACCGTTGTAATATAGTTACAAAATGTCACTAATGAGGTATCAATTGAAGGTAGTTTATGGTTGATACTTGCCGCTGCGTTGGATCGTTAATAATTGTAATAATTGATGTAACCATCCATAAAGAAGTGAATAGTAAAATGTTGTATGCCCCACGTAAATAATGAAGGCGCACTCCAGTGAACGAGTCGAATATAAATACCCGGATTTTGTGTACGTTCTAACAAAAAATAATTAAAGTAGTGGGGATTTTAGTAAACAATAATCGGATAAGTGTGCGTTCACCTTAAGTATCAGTAAGTTACAAATCGTTCTCGTGTTGTATGTATGGATTTCTACAACACCTGTATAGTAGCAAGCCTGTACATATGCCATCCGCGCTTTCTTAGAATTAAGGTGCCTTTATTATAATAGAGAGGTGTAAATGCTCTTTGATTCAGTTTGAGTTTTGGGTAGCAGCTTATATATTTCTGGCGTACGTTATGTACTATTACGAGCATATAAAATGGAATATCATAAAACATACATATTCTGTGTGATCTACAGAAGACAAAACTGTTTTGTGAAAGTGTCGATCCACTTTGACGTATTGTTTGTTGGGATTGCAAGTTCATTTCAACAAGGTTTGCATCTTATAAGATACGAGAGGAGGGAATTAGTATGGGTGGAATGAATGAGTGCATGACAGCCTTGAAGGTATAGTGCATTCACCAAGCCTGTGTTAGAAATGTAAACATATATCGAGTATCCTAACAATAGGGTACTTTCCTATATTTGATTTAATACATTATTTCATATGTAACAGACAATAATACGAGAAAGAAATTCTTTTGTGTATTCAAAATTGGTTAAAAAATAAAGGAGTTATTCACATTTGAAATATTTTTGTGAGCAAAAGTGGGAGCTTTGTAGGGTTATCGCGTTCTCTTGCTAACGTACGCAGCGGTATGGTCGGTGGCACTCGTTGACGTCACAGTTTGTAATTTAAGTGATTTGACAGCTACACCTTCCAGAGAATTTCAAAGCTTTATAAGTTATTAATGCGTGCATTTTGAAAATTATTTTCCCGCTAGATTTTGAATGACATACATTTTTGATAAATGTAAAAAAAAAGTAGTCCAACTAGCCAATTATGTTTATTATGTAACTTGTAATTAACTATCTATAATTTTATATCGTATACAGTTGCGTTTTATTAGTTCCGACAGGCAGAAGTAACAGGTGCCGAAGAGGAAGTATTTAATGATTGAATAGATATTTATTTACATTTCTGGAACTAGCTGCAGTAGGGATTAGAAAAGAATAGTGAGATATGATGGGGGTCACGTAAATGAGGGATTAAATTGTAAACATATTTATATGGAATACCGGTTGGTATCGATGCCAGTGAGAATACCTACAATTAGCTAGGGTTTTAGCCCATTATAATATACATGGGCATAACATCTATGTTAGAACACCGATTTTACAACATTTCATTGCCTTCGGTATAAAATGCAATAATTGGCATTTGGAATTTTATTGGCACTTGACGTTTAGATGTAAAGAAAAACGAAGGTACTTTTCAGAATCAGAAATATATTATAAAGGCGAAAGTTTGTAAGTATGTATGGATGTCTGGATTTATGGATGTTTGTTTCTCTTTCACGTAAAAACTTCTGAACGGATTTCGATGAAATTTGGCACAGATCATGTCCTGTATTAACATATAGGCTACATTTTATCCCGTGAAAATAAAAAGCAGGACTTTTATCCCGGAAAAACTTTAACGGAGGCGGAGCCACGGGCAAAAGCGAGTGTTAAATGATTCGAGGTTTATAACAATTCCAGAACATGAACTATGTGCCGGAATAGACTGTGACTTTGTCATGCACACAAAGGAATTTATTAACGATAAACACCACGAATGTGTAGATCGAGCATTGTATTGGTTTAATAAAAAAATCACCCATTATCGTAATGTGAATTGTAATGTAAATGACAGCATTTATTTTTTAAACTCTTGTAAAGGTGAACAGTATTTTTTTCATTGCAATAGTTTCGAAGCAAGTTTTTTTTTATAAATTTGCGTTGATCGTGGAGCTGCAAGTGTCGCCGGCTTAGAACGGCTGTCGAAAAATTGGTCGATTATAGTTGTCCGAGATAGTTCTTATATTAGTTAAATTACTAATACTTTTATATAGTTCTATTAAAACATAAATTCAGACGTTTGGCTAATTATTGTATATTTGTATCAAAATGTAGAAACACTTAGTTTTTATATTATGCTGATTTTATGAGCGTATTAGTGACTGTTTTATGATAAAGTTTGTTATAATATTGAGGTCTGAGATAATGTAGTGATTTAACTTTGTTTCATAATATTAGTTAGCATAAGCACTTTAGTATGATAAGAACATAGTTTATATCAAGGCTATTTCTTCATAGTTTTTTTTTAATTTGAAAGTCAATATGTTTATAGCCAGCTTTACATAGTATAGTTTCCAATCTATATCATGTTCTAGGCTATATTTTTCCTATGTGTATAGTGGGACTATACTTCAGTAAGAATTAGTGTTACAGTCAGCGTGGTAATTAATAATTTGCACTCTTACGATGTTCTATGATCGGCTTTCTCTAGTGTGATAACTATAATGGTTATAATTTGTAAATATTAATATTAGATGAATTAATATGCTGCTAGGTAAAACGAGGGAAACTCGAGGATATAATGAAGGCAGATACAGCGTGAATGTATTGGGAGCTCTGACGGGACTGTTTTCTTTTTCATGTTTAGCTATAAAAGTATTTCTAAGCTAACATTGTACGGTAATACATTTACCATTAAAACACTATTAAAATGTGGCTTTTAAATTTTTTATTTTTTCTCTTCCTTTCATACATTTTTTAGACATTTGGTGCATTTAATTATATGAAAATGGGCTACAATTTAAAGTAACAAAATTGAGTAAGAAATAATGTTTCAACAACTAGTTCGGTCACTTCTGTGGTTGATCTGTAATTGTAAAGTTTCATTAATAAACTGCAATGAAATATTTAGCTCGACAATTATATTTAGCACTTACCTCCTTCGAGACAGCGACATTCCTGAGGAAATAATAAATTGAATGTTATTAAACGCGTATTAACTGTATTAGTGAATTTCTGATGGTATGGCTGACTTCAGATATCCAGATTCATGGGCGAAGCCAGTTATTAACTCTTAGGTGCTAATCACACATTTTAATCTCTTGGGTAAAGCCGAAATTTTTATTTTTTATTACACTTTAATTATAACGCTTTGTATCCACGGAAGACCTGATAGGTTGGCCATAACTAAGAAGGTAACAGATGCATAGGAAAACAATGGCAAAGTGTATCATTATAAATCAAGGAATACGATACTGTGTAAGATTTTAAGAACTCACGGTGACGATGGGAATTGGCCTCGGCATTGGTTTGGGTGGTTCAACCTTCTTCTCCGGCGACTTTGGAGTGCATGTCGCGTCTACAGCGCCACCTATAAACAGGTATAAATTCTTTAAAACAATATAGAGTAATTATAATGAGTAGGTATCTACAGTTTAGGCGCAATATCGATTCTGCCAAATTCCCGTCCTGTTCTTGCAAACTAAATATAATTACAAAATTTAAAAATAGAACAAGGAGTGTAAGTCCACATCAAGACAATGATAAGCAAGCGTCGTACCTGGTCCCACATTAGCAGCTTCCGTAGCGGTAACTTTATACATCTGAAAGCGTTAGATAACAATACGTAACTCATCATTAATTTGATAACATGAATACAGCTTCTCCAGAAACTCTCAGACTCCAACCTAATATTATAATTTATGAAAAGAAATTAAAATTGCCGTGTCAGTGACTGTCACTGCGAAAACAAGTTCTTTTTACCCGATACGACTAAGTAAGGAAGGGATGATTTTAACATCCTATGTATGTGTGTAACCACTTTATGTTCCACTCTAGCGTTGCCACTTGAACCGATTTTCTTTATAAATCATAACAGTCTGAATTGAAGTTGAAAGATATTTTCCTACTCTGCCATCATCGCCGGTAGCCAACCCTGAAGACAATGGCAGCACATCCGGCCCCCATTGCTTTATGAAGTGTCCGAGACGCGCGACGCGTTGCGCCGGCGTGGTTACCGTGTGAGAACCGCCGCAGTAGCGGTTGCAAAGATGCTTGTCTGTATCGGATCTGCAAAAGATAGATATTGAGGGCGTATTTATATTGTATATTTATATTTTGTGTTTCCATGATAGTAACGAGAAATAACATTTTTGATATTTTTTATTGCTATTGAAAGACGAGATGAGGTGCCGCTCGCCTGATAGCATGGTATGATCGCCTGGTATCAACACCAAATAGAACCTTTAATTACAAAGTACTGCCAAGCGCGGATCCACCGTTGTGGGCACGATGGTCATGCCCACAGCCCTTATGGACCTATGACGTCGAAATTTCACGGTCTATTGAAGTCGATAGCCTGATGATTATAGCCATTACATTAATAAATTAAAAACAATGAATCGAGCGTTGTCTCTGACTCTAGATGGCCAAATGGAATAGAGTAGATATCCATAATAACACTTTATTATCGATCATGAGCGAGTTCATACGCAACTCGCACTGGACCTATTTTCGGGTGGCTGTGACCAATGACCACAACTTTTTACGATGGCTGGATCCGCGCCCGTGTACTGCGTGGCACTTCACTGCGCTTGTCACCCTGGGACAATAGATGTCCCTACGTCTCATAGGGCTCAGTAGGTAAGTAATTACGCTGAGCATTTTCCAAATGTTTATTTGTTTATTCCATTGCAATGAAGCAAAAATAAACGGCTATCTACCACAATAATATTTGAGGATACCTGGAGTTGACAATGAAAATAAATTTTATCCATCCCTTATCTGTGATGTCTTGGTAAATATGGGTTACACAACTAGGAATAAGCATCGTAAATTATTACGAGTGTAAAGTGTACTGAACTGAGGTATCGCATTGAAACATTATATATATTTACTTGGCTTTTGCCGGTGGTTTACTTGCTTGTTTGTCAATGGTCTCCCAGTCGCGCATGTTTCTTTGAGGTATGTTGCTTGCTTGGGTTTTGCGAATTGCATCTGTATCGACCAAAAAGAAATCGTTAGTCTATTACTCTAAGTATATTTACTAGCTTTGTTCTAGAATTGTTAACAAGTACCTAATATCTATTTATTTATAAATTAAGCGCTATTTTGGAACCTGTTAATGCGAAACTGCTTTAATAATTTTATTAATAGCGGGTAGGTTCAATATATTAAATCAAGCCTATCTCATCTCAGGTAACATAAATAAGAGTATGGGCTAACCCAATAAATAATATAGGTTCTTATATTACAACTTCTTGATTAGTACCTACTTTATTTAAGTTAGTTATGGTTATAACAAAAGGAATTGCTTACTAACCAAGCTCGTAACTAAGATATGGTTTCATGGAGAGCGTGGCCGGCATGGGCTTACTGACAGGCACAGACGAAGGAGCCTCCATAGGCATTACGGCTTTTGCATCGCATGATATGCAATTCACATCTCTAAAATAAATATAATTACAAATACAAATCACTTTATTACACACATGATAGAAAAAAAAAAACACAAAATTAATAGACACAAACAATTATAAAATTGTTAATTATATTTACAAGTAATACTATTTGTTATAATTTAATTCTTGTTATTTCAGACATCAGGTGGATATTTTGCGAAAAAGGCTTTATTTACCTATCCGCATCTATTATATTTATTTATTTTGATAGTACCTAATGCAATAATACCTAATTTAGCGACACATTTGCCAAATTAAAACTTAATTTAGCAAATGTGTCTCTTATATTTCTGTATTAGCTCTACCATAGAGTCATCTAGTTAACCTTAGCAATCGTCTCTTGGTTCCCGCCGCTTCAGCTTCACGCCGCAACGAAGAAATTTGTTTCAGATTTTCTTGTAATTGTTTCAGCTTGTTATTGAAGAAGTCTTTCACCGGAGATAGTTCCATTTTGTCCAATTTCGTTTCGATTTCTCGTTGAATGTCATCTAATGCTTGTTGCCATAACGCTTCCTGGAAAAAGGAATTTTCAAATGCAGTAAGCGTTTGGTTAACTAAAATATACAGGCATGTGTCCTGTTTTTTAACTGACTTCAAATAAAGGAGGAGAATCTCAATGAGTGCGTTTGTATTTTGTGTTATAAAATTCCAAAATTACCTGCATATTCAGTTTACCAAGCGCATGTTCTAAACCTCTGGACAAATCGTCACAAGCAAGTTCGAACTGGTCGTGCGACACTTTACGCGCCAGCATGCGCAGGTCTGCTTTGTCAGCCATCGCTTCCACCATATCCTCTCGATCAAGTTTAACCGTCTTCAGTAGCTCGATTTGTTCTAGAAGGGCCTAAAGAGATTTAAAAGTATGTATCATTCAGAAATTGTTTTGTTGAAACGTCTATTTTGCATTCTCTATTATGTTACTGCGTTTTGCCTAAACGAGAAAATTCTTTTATATTTATAGGCACGCAGAATACTAAGAATTTGTTATCACGGGCGTAGCTATAGCTTTCACATAGCGGCGGTCCGAGGTTGCTAAAATGTATCTCCTGAGGCGGAGCCATAGGTCACGTGTACCCCCCCCCCCCCAAATTCAGTAATGTTTTTTCGTTGGGTTTTGTTGGGTCTACCACATCTTAATATTATACATGTGAAAGCTTGTGAGAAAATGTTTGGATGTTTGTTTTAGCCATTATAATGTGTAGGTACATTAATTATTTGAAATAACGGTTTCACTCACGTACCTATTATTGGTCAGAATCGCCGACCAGTTTCGACCTGTTACCGAAGATGACCTTCGTAATAGGTCGAAACTGGTCGGCGATTCTGACCAATAATAGGTACGTGAGTGAAACCGTTATTTCTAATAATTTATTTAATATGTCTCGCGTAAGTTTCAATAATATTAGTGTAGGTGCATGTTTTGGGGCACGGATTATCTTTGTTGTAAGCTAAGAGGGGGAGGGTCTGGACCCCCAAAAACCCACAATTATATACGACCATGTTGGTTATCATAAAAAAATTACATTGACATGAATCTGACGATCTTCTTTTTCAGCCGCCAATTGGAGTGCAGTCTCGTGAACTTGCTTTAGTTGGCCTTGCATATCTTGAACTGTCTGGAAGAGCTGCATTAAGCCTGAATATAGAGTAGGTATGTAGAAATATGAATAACTTCGCATTATCAAAGCTCGAATCTACAAATAAAGCCAGGTGCGGAATCGTATAGACTCGTACCTTTTACGGGCAAAACTTTTTGTTACAAGGATCATGCGTTATTTTTGTAAAAACTAATGCAAATGCAATAGATCTGCTTAACGGGACTATTAGTACCTTGTAAATCCTTGATAACATCTGGTGTCATTTTTGCGGCACCTCCTGATTCCAAAGTTGCTACTTGTCTCATCATGTTTTCTAGTTGATCTTGGAAGGAGTTTATCTAGAAACATAGATTAGTTGAAATACTGCTTTTCTAGCTATACCTACCTACCTACACATTTAAACCATTAAGTGCTTTTAAAGTAGCAAATACCAGAATGTTCTAAATAGCCGAAGAAAAGCAATGTCGAGGAAGATATAGAACTTAGCAAAATATATTTATCAATGTGATGCACTTGTAACTTGTAAAAGATTGTTTTACGTTATCTTGCACGACGCCATCCACAGCTCCAATCTTGTCACAACACTCCTTCATCCGCTTTTCTAGTGCGTTTATTCTGTCATTCAGAGCGCTTGATCCTGCATGTTTATGCGCATGTTCTCGAGGAACGCCATCTGAGTATAACAACACCTACTCATATACAAGTTTTTATTATTCAATATTTATTGCATTGTAAGATTTAATGACAATGCTTAACCTGTGGATGTTTCTGCTGTCTCTGCTGCTTCAGGAGCACCAGGTGCTTGAGGAGTGGGCGAAGTAGGTTGTTCTGTAACGTGATAAATGATAATGTTTACTTTTATAATATTTATTATTTCGATGATTGCAAACAACGCGCAGTAATGAAGCGCTTCCGATAACATATTTTTGTTGCAATTGTTTGCATACATGCATATGGTATCGATTAATTATAGTTGTCAATTACTCATACCTAACATATAAATAAAGTTACTGACCCTCATAGATTTTAAAAGGAAATAGCCTTTCCTTTTAAAATCTATAGACTTTCTGGTATTTTTACAAAGAATATCAGTGTTCTATTAGCATATTATCTATAATATATCTTATTAGTATATTCATAGTGCCTATATGTATAACAACTTGTGAACCTGTTTCAATTATTTTTTAATGTATTTCATATCCTTGATATCGGTCTCTATGTCCTATTTTATATTTAACCTAAAATAGGACATGGAGACCATTTATACATGTTTATGTTTAACATTGCAAATTATGATGAGAATTAACAGAGTTAGGCAAACTGTATATTCACCAAAACCAGCCTGCGCTTCTGTCATAGTTCTGTAGAAAGTGTTGGACAACTGGTCCAGATCAGCGCGCAATTGATCCAGATTCGCCTGAACCTTTGCCAAGTCTGGTGATGCGCCAGCAGTAGCACCACTAGTAGCTACACCAGTAGCACCACTAGTAGCTACACCAGTAGCACCTTTAGTAGCTACACCAGTAGCACCCGCCGCCGCCTGTGCCGTTGCTTCCGTCGTTGGAAGTTGTCTGTCGTGCATTAGAAAATAAAAAAAATGTAAAGGAATGTCATATGTGGAAACTTAATTGAGTTATGTACTATCTAATTTGTTTTATGTTATGTATTTGTTATTTGCTTGTTTGTTTCCCTTAAAAAACCAATAAATAAAATAAATAAATAAATATCGTTCGATAAGACCATCACTAGTACCTATATGTCAACCGCATATATTTTTGTTTTTATTAGCGTTAACGATTTTAGAAAGGTCTTGGCTACAGTCCCTGTAGTTGCTATGTAGCGGCAAATTCTAGAAGTATTTTTTCTTGTTAATATATTACATTATAAATTATTTTGTCATTACGCTAGTCCATAATAATGTGTGAGTACTTTTTTTTAATACAATTATGAAAAAAAAAAAATGGTATCCAAAGGTATTCAAAATTCTCGCAATAATAAGTTATAAAACTTTGAAATTTGGTGGAAGGGGTGACTATCAAATAACAGAAATACTAGGCTGTGACATCACAAAGTGCCGTTAGCCATAACACCGCCTGCGTGCAAAAGAGTTGGTGCGATACCCCCGCCCCGCCCCCACTTTTGCTCACAAGAATATTTCAACATTGAATAACTACTTTATTTTTCAATCGATTTTGATGCTGATTTCACAGAAGAATTTCTTTTTCGTATTATTTTCCGTTACATATAAAATTATGTACAAAATCAAACATAGGCAAATACCCTTTTGCCTTTTACTTCTTCACCAAATAAGTTTTTTAGATGCGGTCTGTCTCCTAATTTACGTTAAGATAACTTGACCGCTAATTTGTTCCAACCAAATAATCTCCTGCGCATATAGTGGACCCAACAAATGCAAACTTATCAAACATACGTTTTAAAGCTACGCTTCTTGAGAGCGTCCTGTAGTTCCGAAGTTTCCGAAATAACATCTTGAACCAATGAACTGAGTTTAGAGATACCGGCTTCGGCCGCTTCCAGGCGGGACGAGACGTTTAAAGATGTCCACATATCGGTGATGGCTTTCAAGTTGGTTTGTGATCTGTTATAAAGAGGCTAAATCAATTAATGGGTACATATTGTACCAATCCCAATTGTTTGATTGTTAGCTGGGTAATAACATTCGAAGTTTTTGCCGACGGCGATGCAAAAGCTAGCTTAGCTAGCTAAGCTTTATACAGCCTTTCAACATTACTTTCGGATAAATAAGTCAAATCAAATCCTTGCTAAGCATTACCTATAACATTAACATAATCTTCAAATTTTTAGCTTTATAGACCTTCTAGTATGTACTAACTAAGTATTCAGCGACATATACGTGTAGGTATTTCTTTATACATCACCTGTACCTACCTGTACTTTTAAAAAGACACCTATAGTCCGTCCAACCATTTATTTAACTTTTGACATATACACGCCTATGAAGTTTTATAATTCTTGACAAGGAATCGAAACAAAATAATTGAATACTTTATAGACGCCAGTTTTTGTTTTCCATAGTGAAGGGACTTGTTGTTCAGCTTCGATATTAATTATCAATCGATATTCGTTAAGCCCACTGATTGTGCAACAAATATAATTCAAAACTTTAACATTGAAAAATAAAATGTCGCAGTGTAAATAAAAAAAAATCTTTTTATATATGGCTAAGTATATTAATAACCGATAAAATAAACTATTCAAGTGAAATTTGGTCAAAATGATATTGGATATAGAATATATACCTACCTAAAGAATAAATTTATAAACAGAAAATAGTCACATTTAAACGCTTAAGCATGTTTATAAACAATACAATGTATTGAGCAAAAATAACATTTCAATGTGTTTAATCGATCAAAACTTCTTCATAAATTAAATCGATTGCTACTAGAAATCGAATCGGTATCGTATTAGTACATCCCCAATTGATTAGAAACCGAACTGTCAAAAGTTAAATAAATGGTTGGACGGACTACCTATAGACTATAAAAAATTTACATAAAGAATAATCACCTGACTTCTTCTAAGATCTCTTCATTCTTCGGCATGCTGCCGTAAACTCGATTCTTTAGGTCCTCAACGGTTGATTCAAGAAGATTAAATTTGCTAAGAGTGACTAGTGACAGCCTTTCAGTTGAAGAGAGCGCACGTGGAGCGCCAGCGGTAGCACCAGCGGTAGCACCAGTGGCACCACCAGCACCATGTGGTTGTGTGCCAGGAGACCGGTCACGAGGAGAACTTCGAGCTAATTAAAGGTAATTAATTAAAACAAAACTAGAACTACAATTCTGTTTTGATGAATTTTGATATTGTTTCTAATTCGGTAAAATACGGATGTAACGTTCTAAAACGTATGATAGGTAGCTAATAATATAATATTTTACGTCTTACCTCAATTACTATAACTGAGAAAACTGTACTAATTTTATTAATATTATGCTGTTTCATTTGACTTCGGGATTATAAAATTATTGGTAATTCATTACTAGTTTAAGTACTTACTAGGGGAATCAGATTTTTTCACTCGTTCAACTGAAAAAGTAATAAAAATGAAACTAAACTAGTCAACAAAGAGAATACTATTCCCATTCGTATACAAAAACAAACTCACCAACCAATATAGTTGGCGGTTCTGAACCAGAAGGCGAAGGATCTGAAATTTTTAAAAATATCTTTATAATATGTATGTACTTGTGTGGTAGGTACCTACGTCTCTCAATTTGTTTTAAGTACAACGTTTTTATCTTAGTCCTAAACAACATTATATCCATCGAGAATGTAGAAGAATTCTTAATGTAGAACAGAAATTGTAAAAAATAACTCACGTATCTCTGTTTTCGTTGCAGCAGCCTAAAAATCATAAATTTTATTGTTAACAACAACAAAGAACCCTGTTACCATTTTATGATCATTTTAAATTACGATGCTGACGTTATCATCTGTGTCCACCACAAACTCGCTGATGGCAATTGTCTGGTTATTTTCTCGGCCGACAGGTAAGGTCGCCACGCTGCCACGCAGTTCCACATTCTTGCCCAAGACTCGAAGCTGCTGGGCGAGACAGTGCAGCACCGTTTGCAGCATGTTGAAATCCACCACCCCTACCTGAGATAACAGAAATCACGTGAGGTGATGTTGAGGTCGCACAATAACACGTATATGCGAGCGTGTCTAATAGAGTCCAGGAGAGCGTCCTAAGAGTACCTATGTAGGTACATCATTCTTGGAAGGAGGGACTAACCCAAAATTCATTTATATAAAATTTTGTTAGGACAATAAAAACTCAGATTAATAGACGTAATTTGATATTTCATTTCGCTGTCTTCTCGACGTCTAGTGCGTTTAAAATCAGTGCCAACAAATCGCACCTTTAGGATGAAAACGACACAATTCAAAAAGATAGAAAATTGAGTTATCGTCATAAAATTACTTAAAACGATATTTTCAATACAATAATAGTTCAAACACAGCTATATTCAAGTAAGAAAAGGACAAAACTGTTATATCGGTCCCTTTTTTATAATATTTTTATAAATAAGGGACTAGTTTTTAGTTATTTAAAAATGACAACTCAATTTTCTATTTTTTGAATTGTGTCGTTTTCATTCTAAAGGTGCGAAATTAAAGAATGTATAGTATATCCAAAATACAAGTAGGTAATAAGTATGAAAACACTACTCTACATACTCAAGAAAGGTTACATTAACTAAAAAGGAAAAAACTTGTTATAGCCTTTATATTTAAAAAAAATGGTTAGGAACTGAGATTTCCCAGCCCCGCTTATATATATAATTATATATATAAATGTATGGAATAACCCTATATATATGGACACCGGTGTCCGTCGTGGGCCTTGACAGAATACATTTTGTGTTGATGGAAGTCATTTTCTGACTATGTAGGTAAATGTATTTATTTTCAAACTTGAAATTCATTCACTATTCATTCTATTCGGTCGTGTGTAAAACAAGGAAAATACAATAGATACCTTTCTGCGAATTTGAGCTATTACACAAAAATGCATATACCTCCGGTGTACCGATCGCCAAGTCTATCATATCGCTTATGTTTAAAAGTACAGCTGTCTCGTCCGCTGAAAAACGAACGTTGAACAGAAGTTCTTTTACGAAATTTAGCTAAAGATTATTTAGTAGGCATAGGAAATTTAAATTGATGGTTAGTCTTAAAGTGCTTCTAAGGTTGCAAACTATGTGAGCGGCATTGATAATGAATTTTAAAGCATAAAGTATCTATTTTGTTTGAAAATGAATGGTGGTTGAAGTGCAGACATTGAAAATCCTCCTAGCCAGTTTCGGCCACGGCGGCCAATCTCAACGGAGATCAGCCAGGTACGCAGGAGATATTATAGTGCACAAGTGTGTGCGCAATACACAGGTGCACTCGCTATTCCTTCACTCTCATAGTCCGGTGAGACGGCAATCCGACATGACCGGAGAGAGATCAGGCGCAGGACCAACGGCTTTACGTGCTTTCCGAGGCACGGGGGTATCACACCGCCAACTTCCTGACTCCGAGCTGCGACTGAGTAAATTTTAAGATGGAAAAACCCAGTCACAATTTTTTTGGCTCGACCCGGGATTCGAACCCAGGACCTCAGCGCGCAAATCGTACTCGTAATGCGTACGCAATATCACTACGCCACCGAGGCAGTCCAGTGCAGACATTATAGCTTTAATGGTAGGTTGGGCGGTGACAATATTATACATTTACTTATTGACTTCATAGTTTAATGGGCGTTATATTTTTTTTATCATTCTTACCTGCCATGATTAAATTGTTTTGTCAAGTTGGATACTATGTGTGTTTAATATTATTAAAAATTAAAATTATTCCAAAATATTGAACAAAGAGTTTACTAAAAATTAATAAACATTTTGGCAAATACTATCACGTTGTAGGTTGACAATTGTTTGTTTTTTTTTGTGACTGTAATTGTCATCGTTAAAATTTTTGATGAATGAGTTTCGTAATTATTGTATACTTACATTATCCTTTTAGTAGACTTGTCCTGAGATAAGGGATTTGAATAAGATCCGCATATTACTTTAAAATAATAGCTGTGCGAATAGGCATAGGTACTTATTATTATACTAGCTGGCCCAGCAAACATCGAATTGTCACAGAATGAATAAATGTTGTGGTAACTTATTAGCTGCATTCAATTCAGTTTTTTATTACGATAAAATGAATATTCAAAATGAATTAAGTTCAATAACATACATATACATATATATACACTCACGCCTGTTATCCCCGAAGGGGTAGGCAGAGGCGCAACTAGTGCACCCACTTTTCGCCATTATAGTGTTGCACTTAAGTTCAATAAATATGTACAAAAATCTAAATGATAAAATCATACATTCATACACAGTACACGCTCACGCCCTTATCCCATATGGGTGGGCAGAGAGTATTGAACGTCACATACTACGATTTTGACCAACATTTTCCGCCTCTTCCACATTCAAAGTTCTCCTCATAAATTTTCACCGGTTATGGGTATTCCTGACTTGCCCTTTCCGAAAAAGATCTTTTCTTTGTTCTCCTCGGGAGCCCATCCGTATCTGTAGCATCCGCATTCACTCGATAAATACATTCGTGACTGGTCTTTCATCCATCCTGTCCAGTGACCAAACTGTCTCAGCATACTTCTTTTTATCTTAGTCACCAGTCACAGGTGATGTCATCCTGCAACGTACAACGCTGTCTTATCATATTCCCCATTCGATCAGCAAAACTCTGCATACACTTCGTAGGGAGAGCAACACATTAGAGCACTACATTTATTCGATTTTCTTGATTTTTCTGCGAGACCTAGCATTGCATTAACTTCCATACATAAGCTTCTGCACCAGCATACCGTTGTAAGCCGCCATTCTTGCCTTTTCAGAAACTATTCACATAAATTTACATGAGTTAAATACCTTACTCACTTAGTCTACACTACTTGAAATCACTTTTCGCTGATGAATTTCAGAATAAACGTATTTTTTTATGGCATTGAATGACGAGACTAGCATGCCGTTCGCCTAATGGTGAGCGACACGACCGCCCATAGTTAGTAGTAACACCACACAGTACCTTGAGTTACAAAGTATACTGTGTGGCATTCCACTATGCTCGTCATCCTGACATATAAGATGTTACGTCTCATTATGTGTAGCAGTTACACTGGCTACAATGTCTTTCAAACCGAAACACAACAGTGCATGCACACTGCTGCTTGGTGGTAGAATAGACGTTGCGGTGGTACCCACGCAGACGGACTCTTACATATGAGAGACCTACTACCGATAAAAACGTATAAAGAGAATTAATTTAAACGAATCCAAATACAATGATGAAAACTGAATGAAAATTGGCGTATACTCGAAAAAAATGGTAATAAATCGCGCATTGGTATGCAATGAAAGGAGGTAACATGACATTATGATATACCATACTCTTCGCGACCGCCGCACAGTGGAACGTCCCTATAGAAAGGGCGTGACATGAGTATCTCTGTTACATATCTTATGATAACTCAACAACGGAACAACGTAAAGATTTGAATTTTTTTACGTGTATTATTGAATAATAGACCTATCCATTACCAATGTAGTTTATTTGAAAAATACTGATATGACTATGAAAAAAAATACTGAAATATGCCTATATTTCAAGGGAGTTTAAAACCAAATTAAGGATAGATACACAATAATTTGACATTAATGCAATTAAACAAGTGAAATACAATACAGTATAGGGTATATTTTAACCTAATTAATGAAAAATTGACATGTCTTAAAATCGCCTAAATTTACGATCTCAAGGACTTTACTCAAAAGAAATTGTCAGGCGTTTCCTAACACTTTAAAAAACTTATTTCGAGTAATATTATTATATTAGGATGGATTAAAATGACACAACAATTGAAAGCATAATGTTAAAAATTATTTAAACCAACCTACTTGATTGCTTTCGTGTAATATCAACACCTGATGAATTATTCATAATTCACAAAATGTAGTCAGCTTGATGAAAAATGTAGATGCTCTGACATTTTTATCAGGCGTGTGACCTATTTTGTTAATTTTCTTCGAAAGGGGGACGAGGGGGGGTACATAATGTTCTAGCGAAATTTCCTAATTACTCTGAACTATCAAACACAAGTATCATTAGGTCGGGGTTTCGTGGCGTTTTTATTATATGACAGATTTTATCAAACACTTCGATTACTTTTTTAAACTTTAATTTAACCATAAAATAAAGCGTCTTTTTTAAAAGAAACAGTTGCATTTATATAAGTGTATCCTATTAAACCGTTTTATTTATAAAATACTTCTCCAAACTATTGCGAATACCACAAATATCTTTCTTAAACAGTGAGGTCATTTTCGACAGTGTTCGATACTTCAACTTTGATGCTATATATTAGGTAAAATAAAGTGATTAGAGGGATGAAAATTATAAAACTTGAAAGGTCATATTGTCCCCTTTCCACAATGCATTTCAGTTTCCAGTTATCAGACATTCAGTACTACCGGTACATGTACACCGGTACATACCCCTTTCTATGGGGACGTTCCACAGTGCGCCGCGCCGCACGGACTGCGGAACTGAAGCAGCTTTCAAAGTATAAAATAAACAACGCCATGTTCATTTTTTAAATTACAAACAAAATGTATGGGAAAATGAATTTTCTTCATAATTTCCTTGATCGTGAACTTTTCCATATTTTTATAGTTGTTCTGCTATTCGGAAGGGATACAAATCCAAAAAATCAAAGAACATGATAATCGGTTCGGCCGTTCTCTAGTTATAAATTGTGTAACTAACACAGCTTTCTTTTATATATATAGGCATATATAATTGAATATATAGAAGATAAGACGAATCAGACGGACAATGACAACTGATGTTTAAAACTGCAACTCACTTATGTTAAAGATCAATCGCAAGCTAATTGTATAACTCGTAGATATTCTCATGATCTAAGCTGTAATACCGTGCAAGCTATAAAAAATAAATACAGATCTACAACTTAGTCTCCAACATGGGCGTAGCTAGAATAATTTTCCAGGGAGGAGTGGATGGGGAGGGCAAAAGTTCTAGACTAAAAGAATTAAATGACTTCTGTGTAGGTACTGGCAGTTTCGATAATTCTGGTCGTTATACAAATTCATAGCAGTATGCTTCAAATCCTGTAGGTGGGCACCACGCAGTTCTGAGATGGGCACAAACCCGTGCCCATGGATGGGTCCTCTACTATATACGCCTATGGTCCCTATATAGTTGAGTTTTAGGTAAACTTTATAGTTTAGGTGGCATTATTCTAGTTAGAAGCTGCATTGCTGCATATGTGATTCCTCTGCCGATTCTTACCCGGTAGTATTAAAATAATTGTTTATTCGGACCAACTATATACATAGAGACTTTGTGAAGCAAATAAAAAAGAAGTTCTACATTTTATTTTTTGTGCATTAAATAGATATAAAACTAATAAAAGAAATGTAAGCTTTGAACGCAAAGGTTCAGCGGAGTTTTCAAAACAGTTCCTTTTTGGTTTTATACTACTGCAAGATTGAGGCCGATATTTATAACCAAGATCAGAATATTCTTTGATCTCGGATTTACTTGTTCGGATGTACGGATTGTTCTAGTGTCAGTACTGTGTTAATCCATCTATGTTTTTTCTATGTCATGTAGAGTGCAAGCTAACATTTCAGATGCAAACAATGATGGCAGAGCTTATGAAGCTCAGTTGTATTCTGTTAAAATAGAACACACAATCGTAGGTATTTAATTGAGAATCTTTAAGCCCATAGGTGCTTACAACACAGTTTTGATCCCAGGGAAAAGAAAATCTTCAAGTGATACATTTTGAAAGTGTAGGTACTACACTCGAGTGCCGAGTGGGCAAAAAGACGCAACTTCTAAGATGATGTGTAATTTTAATGTTTCTGATTGATCGTGAGAACAATACGTTAGTCACGTGTTAGTCTCTCCACCGATTCTAATAAAACGAAACGGTGTCGTCACGGGCGTAGCTATCTATAGCTTTCACATAGGGTAGGTCCTAGGATACCAAAATGTCAGTGGCGTTGCCTGGGTTCTTGCTGTCCCATGACATAAATAACTTTCTTTCAACAAATAAGTCACGTACCTATACACCACCCCCATCATCAAAAGTTTAAAAATTAAAACAATGCGTACAAGTTTTGTGGCCCAGATTATTTCTGTTGTAAGCTAAGAGTGGGAGTGGAGGTCTGGACCCCCAAAACCCCCCTTTTGTGCGCCCATGGGGGTCATGTAGTGTTTTTGTGCCACATTCTAAACACACGGATTGTTTATTAATACGTATTGGGAATATCGATAATTATGGTCTGAAATTTGGTTAGGGACTAGGGTTACAGTTAAATAAAAATTGACAAATTTTTTTGAGTTCTTGTAATAATGAATACTAACTCGCTAAGTTGACAATATAATAGTAAATCATCAGCATAGAAAAGATACGCTCATTGAAGATTTCGCTGCTAGCATTCTACCCTAATCGATATCGTCGATTGAAGATCTTTATCGAAGACATTTTTTTATCAAAAAATTAGGTTGAGAATAAATCTTGTATGGAAGGAACGAGAGTGAGAAGTCAGCGAGCGAGCGGTATGGCGCGGCTGGTGGGGGCGGCCGGGAGGTGCTCGGGGGTGAGAAATCCGTATTGTTCACCGTAGTCCTGCTTCTTTTTATTCAAGTTATACCTAAAAAAACAGATTTGGTAACATACAGCCTAATGACGAAGTTGAACCGTATTGGACTCAATTGATGATTATTTCATATTCCTTTTCAGGTTCACCTATGAACAAAGGGATGCTCGGCATCTAAAGTTACTTTAAAGGGATTAAAGAGTGGTAAACAGTTTGCGGGTGCAAGGACATTATATTAAACTTTACTTTCTGAGTGCTTTGCCGTGTCATGTCTGCGTTGTTCCCTCAACCAGTTTCACGTCTGTCTTTAAACAGGGAACCTTGTGGAGCTTTATTTTAATGCATATTTAGTTTTGTTGTGGACGACACCCTAGTTGAGAATGGAACGGTCTGCGGAGACAATGTCTGCAGGTTCAAAACCCAAGGCACATACCTCTGATTTTTCAAAATTATATTTTTCAATTTATCGTTCGCTTTAACGGTGAAGGAAAACATCGTGAGGAAACCTATATATCTGAGAGTTCCTGAGAAAAATTTCAAGAGTATGTGAAGTCTGCCAAGCCATACTAGGCCAACGTGGCAGACTAAGACCTGAACCCTCTCGATAGAGGAGGCCCGTGCTCAGCGGTAAGCAGTATATAATACGGGGCTGGTATTATTATATCATTATTAGTTTTGTTGGTATTTATTAGAGTTATCCTAGTACAGTGAAGAGGGCTGCACCGGTATTTTGGGTCGTACGCCGGTGTGGCTGTGAGGAATTTTTATAAAGACTCTGCATTTTCTTTACTGGTCGCTACGGTGATTTGAGGGCTGCTAAGTCCAACGAGATTATTCGGCTTTGTCTGGGACAGGCGGTGGCGATTTTCAGATTTCACCCGCAAAAACAGACGTAACGTAGGATATGATGTAATATCGGATGCCAGTTCTGCTCCCATACTCGACAGGATCTTGGTCCAATTCTTGGGCACCATCGACACCGCCTCAGTTACAGTACTGATAGCAATTAATCTGGCTCTACATTTCTAAATTCTAGCATAGTATATTAAGTACTATGGGTACATAATATAGGTATTATAACTGGAATAAAAAATATGTAAATAAGTTTTTTTAACTGATAAGCAACAGATATAGACGAAAATATTGAATTAACTTCTAGTTATTTTTCCATGTTTTGGTTTAGGTACGTAGCAAAATGAAACTTACTAATCTAAGTAGGTATTTCTCTTTTATACACTTTCGTCTACTGTATGTGATGAATATTATCTAAGTATACTAGTCATTTTATGATTAACTAGCTTTTACCCGCGGCTCCGCCTGCGTTAAAAAGTTTTTCCGGGATAAAAGTCCCGCTTTATGTTTTCCCGGGATAAAAAGTAGCCTATGTGTTAATCCAGAACATGATCTACCCGTGTACCAAATTTCATTGAAATCCGTTCAGTAGTTTTTGCGTGAAAGAGGAACAAACATCCATACATCCAAACATCCATACATTCTTACAAACTTTCGCCTTTATAATATTAGTAGGGTTAATCAAATACCCAAAAATCTAAATAGTTTTGTAGAGAAATTGTAGACGCGCAGTTGAGGATTGTAATAAAATTATACGAGTGTCATTCTGTGTCTAATATGCTGAATAACGGTCGACCTAAATAATGTAATTGCGCGAATTAGACCCAAATATTTTATGGAATATTAAACGCAGGACCAATTAAAACCAAAACCGAACAGGGTGGCATATCGGTTGAATTTAAAGTTTGTTTGCAGTAGAAGGTACACCGTACACGAGTCAACAGTGAACCATCAGGGCGCAGGTTTCTCTCAGCGTATCCACAAATATTGACCTAGGATGTTCTTAGCAGAGATAAGACGGGAAACAACGAGTAGTTCAATCGAATACTGGAAAGAAATGGCTCAGTTTGTATCGGTGATTAAACGTGGACCGCTAAAATGTTCTCGTTGTTTACTCGTCACATTATCGATGACTGCGTGTTATAGTAATACAGAGACGTTGGGCCTTTACCACAAATCGCTTCCCCGGCGCGATACAGTAATTTACGAGTTCTTCAATGATAGATAATCTATCCAAATTATGGTTCGCGGCGGCACCGACCATTCTTGTAGCAGCCTAGCACGTAAAATAATATAACTGGCATCAAAGACGTGCATCGTGCTAATGTAGGTAAAGGACGTTGGCGTGCGAAGTGAAGTAGCGGCGTACCTGTCTCAATGTTTATAAATGGTATAGCGCTTCACATTTCGCCGAAATATGAGGCTTCTCTAATTTTTTTAAGCCGCAGGTGATCGAGTGCAAGAGCAGGACGGCGGCGGTCTCCTCCGACGCGGGCATGAAAGCTCACGAGGATTCAGAGTTCTGTTCGAGATAGTCTTGCGTCGGCTCGAACTGGGGCCGGCCGCTTTGCGCGTCGCCACTCGCCGCGGTCGCCCAACTTCAAACGTCAAAAACTTTACGTAAACACTTGACTGTTTAAAAAGCCGTACTCGCAGGTTTAAACTGTACATTATTATTGATCTGTGCACTTAGCGAATCATTAACGAACACCGCGTTTATTTAGTAACACTTAATTCATATATCCCGACCAGTTTTCTGTAGGAATAAGATTGTGTCTTTAATTTAGTGGAAAACGTTGAGATTGAGTGCATGCGAGACGCTGCTCCTGTTGCACCTTAAATAACGGTGAGTCTTTACTTCTTTCGAGATTATATTTAGCGGGCTTCAAAAGAGTTTGTATCAGTTCCATCATACATCACTATATAGAGATTTTACCCAAATTTTCAAATATGCTAGAAAAAAATATTTTCCAATTGATCTATGTTATTTGATTTTTTTTATATTACTTATGTCCAGTAGATTTCTTTTATACACATTTTTTAGTATGTCAATTTTAATATGTTCATTACATTTTCTATTTGCTGGTAAAATTATACACATATCCGTCATAAATTATTGTAGGAAATACCCTCAAAAAACAATGTACCTAACGTAATCGCTTATCATTGGAATAAGACAAAACATGGCTTCAAGAGTTAGGTATATTATGTGATATCTGATTTTATTTTGCAGCTAAAAATTGCTTGTCAATGTTATTGCTGTTTAATAAATATATGAATACGAGTTTACGAAGAGTGAAGACATATTAGTTATATTGCAATAAAAGAAGTTGAATGGGAAGAGAATAGAAATTAACAAAAAATATATATTTTTCTAGGTATTTATATCATTTTAGATTTATAATAAAATAAAGCTTTAGTGGACAGTTAAATCCACGGAGGAAATTAAATCAGTGTATAGGTACGTATGATGAAATGTAACAGCAAAAATACTCAACCCAATTTTCGTTTTATTTTTGGTTGTAGGTATAATTTAATATTATATTTAATTTTATAAACAACATTCATTTCAAATGTTGTTCATTTGCTAATTGGACTTTAAAATTATATTTAAATCTGATTCAACGGTTTTAATGCATACGAAGAAAATGATTCAACGTATCCGTTCTCCTTCAAGTTTGTTTTTTGTGCATATGTGTGATAAATCATTACTTTCTTATTCCTTGGACAATATTAGTGATCCATAGTCCCCGATAGTTTTGATGTATAAGTTTTGGTGGACCCACTTTATCTTCATAAAGTATAGAATAACATTCGGAATCTCCTATTTTTATATTAGGTTGTCCAGATAGCGAATACCAAAATTTTGGAGACATTTCAATAAATTTTAACGGGATTACATTATTATTCCCCAAAATTAGTAGGTATATTGTTATTAATTATGTTGCGATATTGTTTGAAAATTCTCTATTTCGGTAACCTAAACCTAGAATGAAAATGATCGTAAAACAAAAAGCAATGCATCTGGGCAGTAGCTAGTTAGGGTTTCTAATTGACTAAAATAATAAGTACCTAGATAGGAAATTATTGTAGAGGTATTTTTCCAATTTGCAAATGGTTTACTTGTGGAAAAAAGATTATCTATTACTAGTTACTTTGCAAATGATCCGAGGACATTGTACAAATTGGCTAGTCACAGTCGTGTTCCGTTTCTAACGACATTGTAGACAGTGACTTGTAATTATTAGACATTATGAGATTACATGAATGTCACATTGATATTTGCAGAGTCGTGCAGTGCTTTATTATTCAAAATCCTGGTTCGGTACGCTCATGGGTGTGCTAGACTTTATTTAAAAACCTCAAAAAAGTTGATTTAAAACTGACACTAATTTGAAAGGTAAATATTACTTAATCTCTCAAAATTTTTACGTGTTTCTAAACCTATGTTTAGACTAGCAAGTTCTTGCAGGAATTTATTAACCGAAAACTTCCAGATGCCTTTACACTAGCCACAATTTTTCTTCAGCCACTCGCTTTTGCAAGTGGCGATCAAGTTAACTTGTGCAAGTTCTTTCAAAGCTGTTTACATTGCACGAGAAATATCAATAGCTTGCAACTTAAAAAAAATCTGATTGTGTGCCTGAGCAATCCTTTTGCCAACTTTTTCCGAATGTAATATAATGCTCTTTGGGCTGATTGTGAACAATATGGTTGTCTTATAAAAGTACCAACCTCAATCAGAATGTTGAATTACGAAGCACTGCGTGGCAGTCCACTGCGCTCGCCATCTTGATGCATAAGATGCTAATTCTCATAATGCCCAGTAATTACGTTAGCTACAATGTCCTTCAAACAGGTACCCACACAAGATTTTTCTACTTTACCTTTTTAAACTGTATATTTCAACTATAATTCTATTCAATAAAACCTGCTTTACTTTTTCATAATAAAGATTTATTATTGAAAAGTGGAAGTGTTATTAACTAAGATTATAAATACGTTTCGCAAATAAAACAATAATTATCTACCTTGTTCTTATTATTACGCAGAATTTTATGACTTTACTGTTCTTTTTGATAAACTACCTTATGTATTATTCAACCTGAAAAATTTCTGACTGAATTATTGTATAAATCTTTGCAATGTGAAGATCTATCTACACTCTAAATTATACACGACAAAAAATGTAATTAAATGTGTATTTAATAGCGCCACCGCTATATTTTTCAAACCTAACATATTTTACCAAACAGACGAATTTTAAACGTATTTTAGGTCCTCTTAATCAATTTTTATTGAAGTGTATTTACTTTTTGTAACGTTTTCTTATGTTTACGCGAATGTTAGACATCGAAATAAATCCAATTTTCAAAATTCTCCAGCTTTTAATACGCAGCTGTCTTGTTTCCCGCGCATTCGACATCAAAATGACAGATGATCTATCTAGCAACAAAAAATTATCCGAGGTATGCAAAAACTAACTACTTACTGTATAGGAAGTTCGATGCTAAAATGAAGATTTTGTGTGAAGTGATCATTTTTTTCGTATTTATGACGAATATATTCGGATCTAATAGATGATTTGGAATTTTAGTTAAATAATATTGAATGAGTCCAATGATAAATTTTATTTAAATAGTATTTAGAGCCAAGCGGTATCTAAGGCCGGTATTAATAAATGAATCTCAAGTTTGAGTTACATCTCAAGTAGACATAATGTATTGAACTCTTCATACATTATGTCTACTTGAGATGTAACTCAAACTTGAGATTCATTTATTAATACCGGCCTAAGTTTGTCTACAACTCAAGTGGCTACATTCGACCCATAGGGTGGTATTAATAAATCAATCTCAAGTTGGAGTTGCATCTCAAGTAGACACAATGTATGAATAGTTCAATACATTATCTCTACTTGAGATGTAGCTCAAACTTGAGATTGATTTATTAATACCGCCTTAAGACTAACAATTCGACCGGTACAGTAGGTATTCCTGTTTCCCAAAAACTGAAGTGAAGTTAACACCTTATTCTTCTTTTAAAGACTGCCTCG
The DNA here is from genome assembly GCA_949316025.1 of Lapara coniferarum. Lineage (NCBI taxonomy): Eukaryota > Metazoa > Arthropoda > Insecta > Lepidoptera > Sphingidae > Lapara > Lapara coniferarum. Next base: position 14,448,504 of record OX438931.1, on the reverse strand, counting down.
GTGGCGTAGTTGTATTATGGTACGACTGCAATGCTGAGGTCTCGGGGTCCATTCCCAGGTCGGGCAAAGTGATATTGAGTTTTTCTATTAAGTATCAGCTCGGAGTCTGGAATTTGTGCCCGATATGGCGATAGGCTCGCCCCCTATCACATCATGGGACGGAATAACGGCGAAAGGTGGTTGCACTAGTTGCGCCTCTGCCTACCCCTTCGGGGATAAAAGGCGTGAGTGTATATGTATATGTATGTCTTCTTTTAAAAAATCGGTGCTTGTACATACTTATTGTACGCGCGTGAGAAGTTATACTTCTTTGGCATCAAAAAATAGTTTATAATTGCAAACAAATAATAATAATATGGCATACTTTGTACTAAATATTATAATTTTTTTAAATTTAAATATGTATTATTGATTATTTAATATTTTAAAGTAAATAAATAAATTCAAAAATTCAATATAATATAAGTTTATTCATTTTTAAAGTATTTTTTTAATTTAATGTTCACTTTCTGTTTTTATCAGTAAGTTTTCATTACACAGCTTCAACCTTTTTCGTTACAGTGATGCGCGCGCACCTTAAAATTTCACTCATAATTTTTTCATTACGCGCCTAAAGAGGTGTATTTAACTACAATGGCTCCACCGTTTCATCGGTGATTTTGCCAATGTCCAGTGGGTAGATGTTAAAATATTAACATAACTATTTTAAATAAGTCGTCTCAAAGTGAACTAAAAAAAGATGGCGACAAAGAACAATATACCTATAACATTTGACTTTAGTGAATGCCATTATATGGAACTGTTTAGCACCTTAATTCATCCTTATACTTCTAAGATCTGTTTAGAACCAAGCACAGGTGTCAGGAGCGTACAGCATAGATAATAAAAAATTACAAAATGAATAGGTTAGAAGGGGCACAGAAACGAAGAATTCAGCAAAGAGCACAAGTGAAGGCAACAAAACCCTTAATTCATACCTTAGACTAATAATTCATACAAAAGAATTGGCAGGGATAATATAAAGTATCACCATTACTGCGTTTCATGTAGTAGGTAAATGAAAAAGTATCTCTCCCAAAGTTTTTCTTCAAATGTCGGCAACAAAGTATCGATTTTCTGGCGTCTGTGTTGATGACTGGAGGTGATCAGGTACCAGCTACCTTGTACATTTCGAATTAATTTTTTTGTTTTTCCATTTTAGTATTTATTCTTTCATATGTATGCATAACTTTTTAACCCCCGACAAAAAAGAGGGGTGTTATAAGTTTAGGGTGTGTATCTGTGTATCTGTGTATCTGTATGTCTGTCTGTGGCATCGTAGCTCTCAAACGAATGGACCGATTTGGACGCGGTTTTTTTTGTTTGAAAGCTGATGTGACTGCGATGGTTCTTAGCTATAATTTATGAAGATCTGTTCAGGCGTTTAAGGATTATCAGCTCATTTGCAACTTAAAAAATCCGATTGACTTTAAATTTGGTGTACTGTGACATTCAATATATTTGTAAACATGAGCTGATGTTGCGGCATCAAGTAGTCTGCGGGATGGTATCCCGCAGACTAGTTGGGTCAACTCCTTAGCAACTTATAGCAGATATAGTGTGTTTGGGCTCATAAGGATGGGCTCAACGAGTAGGTGATAGATAGTTGATTATCAAGGCCCCAGGATGGAGAATAAAGTAATTTAAAAAGTTTGAAATAAAAATTAAATTAAAATTTAAATAACCCCCGACACAAAAAAGCTATAAAAAGTAAAATAATAATAGTGTCTTTGTCATTTAAGTACCTAGTAATATTTTGACACAAGCGTCCTCACGTCGGGGGACCGAACTCCGGACCAGGGAGTTGAAAATACTTCTTTAGCGGTCCCTCGACGCGACGACGGTTGGGTCAAAATATTACTAGGTACTTAAATGACAAAGACACTATTATTATTTTACTTTTTATAGCTTTTTTGTGTCGGGGGTTATTTAAATTTTAATTTAATTTTTTCTTTATACTTATGAAACAATATTTTTAGCAGCAGTGTTTAACATGTAGGTACTTACATTTTGTTGATCGATTCAATTCAATATTACGTGGCTAAAAAGATCTTGGTGGAAATTACACGGGTGGTACATTTACTGGTAGGTCTCTTGTATAAGAGTCCGTCTGGGTGGGTTCAACAGTAATGTCTATTTCTACCGCCATGCAGCAATGTGCATACACTGTTGTGTTTCGGTTTAAAGGACATTGTAGCCAGTGTAATTACTGGACATAATGAGACGTAACATCTTATGTCTTAGGATGACGAGCGCAGTGGAATGCCACACAGTACTTTGTATCTCAAGGTGCTGAATGGTGTTGCTAGTGTTTATGGGTGGTCGTATCGCTTACCATCAAACGAACGGCTTACTCGTCTCGTCATTCAATGCCATAAAAAAATATGCGCAGTAGTACTAAATCACCGGGTTAATAAACTCTTGTTTGCGCTAGGTTATTAAAACTAATATTTTATGTACGTATGGCAAAATCTTATCATAAAGACAACAGACGTGTTGTAGAACATACACATAGACATTTTAGACATATTTAACTGACGTCATTCCCCATGTCCAATGGGTCGAATGGCCCCGACCGCGACCGCGGCTGGACAAAGAGCACAAACGCTCGATTGAATGACAATGGGCGCGGGCTACGGTCCACTGCTGCGATGTGCTGCGACCCTAGTACCAGGGCTATCTACAAAGCATAAAAAGTTAATTGTTATAGGGCTTTTACTTTCTACATTGAGCGCTTGTAATACATAATATTTATTGACGATATAACAGTGTTTGAAGGTATTTTAAAAAGTACACAACGGTACGCCGTGCCGTGCAGGTACGAAGTTAACACTTGATGATGTATGACCGCTGGCTAATTCTAAAATTTGTTGTGAATTTAGAAATGTTAAACCTATAAGCTTGTACTATTGTGATGCACCGAATTTGTTAAAGATAAACAAAATCCAGATTATATTTCGACATTAAATGATTTTTATTGAATACTTAGTAAATTGTATTTTACTCCTAAAATTGGGATACCTTGTTACGTCGGTATTCTTTCCTTAAAAGTATGTATAGGTAAGCAAATAAATAAAAATAATATATAAATAAATAAATTGAATTTGTCCTGGCTAAAGATTGGTAGCCCTATGATAAGCGTCAAGCGTCGATCCCGATAACATCACTTGATAAATTTATGCTCATTTTGACCCAGTTTCCAATGAATATTTTTAGATTGTCTGTCATGGTCGTAGGTCAATTATTCGATGGGTCACGCGAAAGCCGTTTATTTAATTGCTATTAATTTATATAAACTAGCATCAATTAACTTAAATATTATTTATTTACCTTTACAAATATGTTGTAATGTGTGTACTAATTTTCATACAATGCCGTTTGTGAAGAGAATATTAAACTTAGCGATGGTAAATAGGTTATGACTTGAAAACTTAGTCATAATTGCTCGAAGTAGGAAAATATTAAGGAATATCAAACCAAGACTTATTTAGTTGTGATGCAATACTATAATTTCGTAACTAGCAGCAATATTGTAGTGAATGTTGAGTGTTCTATAATATATGTACTGCCTATTGGCATGGGTATATCCCCTTCGTGACTTAGGAGAGCCGTGCCTGTGATAGCGGCTTGAAACACCTCCGCGTCGGAGCACGTTGCTCTCTTCTCCTCGTATATAAAATATTTATAGACATTATTTTAGCAGTCCGATTTATTATAAATACATTTTCAATTGTCCCCTACTCTAGACAAAGAGGGAAGTCCAGCTATAATTTTATTTTTGGTTGGACTATATGTTTAGAGATATAAGTATTAAATTTGAGGATAGAGGTACCAACTACTAATAAAATCATGTGTGCCTAATTGACTATAATATTATGGTTACTTTAGACTATAAGGGTGTCGTTATACAAAAGACTATAAAATTGTAAACGTGTGAATAATTTATGGATAAAGAGGTGTTTTTTAAAAAACTAAGTACATACTTGTCAAGTGGATTGGGTTGGGGAGATAATTATAAAGAAAAGTTACATACTATAGTTTTCGTAGAATCTACTTGTAACTACGGTTGAGCAATTTTGTAGCTTTACGAGCAAAGCTGATTTGCGGACAAGACAATTTTTCAATAGTTTGGTTAGATTGGTTTATTGAATGCTAGTACGTGAAAAGGAGTAATTTAACAGTTTAATGACCATGGCTGCCTTGGTGGCTTAGTTGTATTACGGCTGCAATGTCAAGGTCTCGGGTGCGATCCCCGGGTCGGGCAAAGTGATATTGGGGTTTTCTACTCTGTATCAGCCCGGAGTCTAGAATTAGTGCTCGATGTGGGCGATAGGTTCGCCTCCTATCACATCACAGGCGGCATATGGGTTAAAGGCGTGAGTGTATATGTATACAACATGTATGTAATAAGCATAAAATTATTAGTTTATTGGTATTGCTGGCTCTTAAAGTGTTACCTAGTAGCTATTAGTTTTGGGTGATGATGATGACCTAATATTAACATATACACAGCGACCATAATATTATGATCGACAATATTCCGATCGATCATTTGAGCCGTGTCAATCATTGGTGCCTGACAGCTATTAAGGCGTAACACACGCTCAATTATTACTGTTTTGCTCGTTAAATACAATTTTATCTTTACGATGCTTATCGCAATAATAAGTAATCACAGATTTTATACATTTTGAAACCACGAAAGAACGGTGTTAGACTGTAAATAAGTTAACTTGTAAATAAATGAAAAAATCTGCAGCAGGAATGTATTTATACATTCAATAGAATATTACCATGGAATCTGATGAATGTAGTGTATAAAAGGAGGGTGATTAATAAAATAAAGGCTTATTTAAGTGATACGTAGAGGACAATAATGTTTAAATGTATCCAACACCTACATGGAAAGGCTCCTCATTGTTGCCAACCACTTCATGGGTTTTATGTATATGAGTCTTAGCTACGAGATCCTTTAAAGGCCTCGATTTTTCTCAGATTTGACATGGTGTTCTATGACGCCAGTGCCGCCACGTCGTAAGCACAAATAGCTACGTCACGCACGACTAACTGCACACGAAATTTAATGAAATATCGGTAATGTACTGTGTACATATTATGCTATATCCTCTAGTCACGTGTTTGTTACTTGATACGTGAACAACAAAGAGCATATATTGATTCAGATACTGTTTTCGGTGTAATAGTAATTCGGTTTTTCTTGGCACCTCAATGATATCATGAATATAAAACCTGCTCTATTTTATGGTATAAAGGTATACATCTGAAATTGATGTTAATTATGTAAAATGTCTGGTCAATACCTATATATGTTTTATGTTCAGAGAGTCCTTGTAAACACGCATTATAATTTTATTGAATGTAGATCCATAAAAGATGAAAATGAAGTTCTATTCGCGTATTCAAATTTGCATAGAGCCGAACTGGAAAGTTTGGGCTGCAGACGCAATAAAAGTAGTGTAAATAGCTTTATAGCCTATTGCATGGAGGCAATGGCATCCGGCCGGGTCAGCTCCAAGCCTCCACACTTTATTCGCGATGAATTGATAAGTGCTAGTGTGCGAAATACAAATACATACAAATGCAAGCTGGAAAACAAGTTTGTAAATGTATATAAGTTAATCACAAATATTTGTACGCTTTGTTGAAGGGTTTTTGAACAACGTACTTTTGCGGTCTTTGTAGATATATAGTTAGTTGCAAATAGCAACCAAACGAGTAATATGAGTGCAAAATAATATGCATTGCGGCGGCTTTTGTCTGACTTTCTTTCCTTGAACAGTCATAGCTCGTATACGGTTTGCACTCTACCCAAACATTACATTTTTAACAATAATGACAGGAATTTATTTCAACATGAATATTGTGAAATTTTCGCAATATTAGCCCAGCCCGTAGTTGAAGAACAAATTTATGTAACTTCCAAGGTTCACACTACATTCTTAAAAGAAACGTGTTTACTTTATTTGTAATCATCGCTTTGACTCGTCAAGCCTCGCGACGGACGCCGGCGTCCGAGTATATATAAGGTTTTCGCATACATCTATATATATAAGCGAGGCTTGACGGGTTAAAGCCGTAAAGAAAACCGTTACGCGGAAACCTGAATATCTGAGGGTTCTCCTCAGACTTCAAAGATATGCAAGTAGGTAAAGTGCCAACTCGCCTCACGCTAGTGGGGCAGACAAAGGATTTCCTCCTCCCAGAGGAGGCCCACAACCAGTAGTGGGACAATATAAAATACAGGGATTTATCATAAATTAATTTATGTATTACGTGATCTAAAGTAATCTATAATGTTAGTGTAGTCTAATATCTATAAACTTAATGCCTATGCATTAGACAAAGATTTTTCAAAATTTATGGCCTAATGTCAGTCTTTAAAAGGTTGAAAACGTATTAAATTAACGCTTAATTTAAGATCTCATTGCTTAGCATTCGTTAAGTTCTCGTGAATTGCATCGCTGGTGCAAATTACTATGCGTTCGTATAATACACATTACAATCGTAAACGGCTTCATTAGCCAGGGCACTGATCATACAAAACGTATCATTAACTTGTTTTAAGAATTTATCACCTCATTTTGTGTTGTTTTCTTCGTCTTCATTTAATTATTTTTTGTTAGCGCTTGTTTCAGTCAACTATAGGTAGGTATATCTAAATTAGTGTCCAGATATGTCATAAACTAAAAGTTGTTGCAAGTTTGAACTTTAATGTAGAATTCTGAACTAAAACTATATCTGAAGTAATAAATTTAGCAAATGGAGACAGTTCGCTTTCTTTTTCTTGATGTATGCGGTTTCTTACCATCGTGTTTACATATTGCGAGGGTGGGCCTTATCGGTATAAGTTTTTATCTTGTCTATGGACGTAACAGTAGCTCGCCACCCGTCCTACATTTATGGGCGTTTGTCCTTTTTTTATCGCAGCTTTGATCTTGTAATTTTTTGACCCTGTTCCCAATTTAATTATGTCTGGAAATGTTGCAATTAATAATGTCAAAAAACAGTTTCTAATTTCAATTCGTATCTACCTACTTTTACTTTTTAGGACAGTTTAATTAAAATATTACTTATTAAACTTTTGCTCGCGGCTCCACGCGCGTGAATTAGTTTTCCCGGGATATAAAGTAACCTATGTTATTCGCTGATAGTGTAGCTTAAGAATTTTTAAATCGGTAGATTTTGAGTTCATTCGTTACAAACATACTAAAATACAAAATAGTCTTTCCTCTTTATGATATTAGTACTTATAGAAGTATTAGTATGGTGAATCTTTTTAAATAAACTTACTGTTATTACTTTATCAAGAATACATCTGCCATTGGCTTCATTAAAATTCTTCAGTATATCATGTCGGGTGATTATGATGTGCTATTCCGCTATTCGTCTTGTAACGGTTGCAAACTCTCCCTACGCGAAATCATTATCACAATAAAAATGTTCCTTCAATAATTTTAAATCCTTCTTTGAACTATGCAATCATATCATCAGCAGTAATCGTATCAGTATGTTAAGGCGCACATCATTATTGCGTGGCTGTGCGCTCTTTCTATCGCGGCCTCTGAAGTTGTCGCCTGGCAACACCGGGCGAACTGTCACTCTCTCTTCCCGTCGCGAGCGCATCAGCATATTGTGTATTTAAATAATTATTGTTTCAATATAGTATTTTGATCAAATACCAATTTTTACTGCTCCAATGTAGAACCAAATATACACAGTATATTCTGCAGACAATATACCTATGGTAGTTCAGTTTTACAGATAGTTGCTTTGACAGAAACAATTTTTAACCGATTTCAAAAAAAGGAGGAGGTTCTCAATTCGACGGTATGTTTTTTTTTGAGTGTATGTTACGCGATTACTCCGCCAATTGTGGACCGATTTTCAAAATTATTTTTTTTTTCGAAAGGAGATACTTCTGAAATGGTCCCATAGTCACCAAGTCAGGATCTGATGATTGGATCCTGGAGTAATCGAGGGCAACATTCAAATTTTATAGGCCCACACGTCGTTTTTTTGCAAATATTATGAAGTATTTATTGTTTAGTGTTATCGCGTAAATAACATCACGCCTTTTATGTTTTCAGGGGTAGGCAGAGACGTAACACGCGCGATAGTCGTACCGCGTGCGCAATAGGACTACGCCATCGAGGCGGTATATTTCTTACTAACACTAAAAAGCAACAAACAAAAATTTTAACAAAAAATTGAACCGCCTTCAAAAACGACTAAAAACCAAGAAATAATTTAATAGTGAATAAAAATTACTAGCTAAGCTAGATAGATACATTAATAAGTATGCGAAAACAATGTTTAATTTTAAATAGGCACTGACTCCAAAATTGGTTAGCAGTATATCAGTAATGCTATCGTATTTTTATTCACTATTAAATTATTTATTGTTTTTTTTAGTCATTTTTGAAGGCGGTTCAATTTTTTTGTTAATAGGTTTTTATGACAGACCAAATGCGTTTTACCGCTCTAAATAAAAAGAAATATGTTCATTCACTCTCCAGCAATCTGTATTGGCGTATTGTTGGTACATAATGTTATAATTCTACCGATCAAGTACCTAATACATATTTTCAACTTTTTATTGCCTATTTATGATGATTATATTCATGAATTCCAGAAACAAAGTGTTATTTTAACCTTTTGCTGTGATAGCGGGCATTTTGAGTTTCATTTATTTCTGGCATTTAAATATCTTGGATATTTTAAATTCTGAAGGAAACTGTAGAAGTGTAAAACCCATCGGAATCAAAATATTAATTCATTCAGCTGAAATGATTAAATTATCAACAAAAAACACACATATTTTTTTAATGAAATCGCCGTAATCGACTATCACTTTAGAAGAAACCTTGCTCATGTTAACACAGCTAAATTTTATCTCTGGAAGAATACAACTTTTTCATCACCAGAATTTACTTGTGATAATATATTTAATGTTTAAATTTAAGGATTCGTTATATAATATGTAAGTGTGAGATTCCAATTAGCGACAAACCCAACATAAATTATTAAGATCTACAGTTAAAATTATTTCTTTCAAATGAAACTACCGAAATGGCCACATAAAGCCCTTTCGCCGTAATCGCATCGGCCGCGGCCGGGGCGCCAACCCCTTTTTTATCAAAGTCACGGCGGACCCTCACAAAAGCAACCTTGATACTGTGAATGAATAGCATTCTTTGTCATCATTCATTCTTGTTTCTACCTACATTTCTAAGTGTCGGTTATATCTGAATAGTGTTTTAAAAGTCATAAACCGGGGCAAAGACCTTGAGTCTTTTGAGATCGAAACCGATACAGTTTTTAACATGGAATATTGTCATTAATGATACAGATGAGATTTTTTATAGACATTCCTCCAGTTAGATTCAGGGACCGTTTACGTAATCGGACAATGTGAGGGAGGTAACATTTGGAATACGAGCTATCAAGTCTGGCGTGCATGTTCGCTTTGTGGCAGAGTTGTAACGAACCAAATTCTTAAGTACATAGATGAATATTTAAACATACGGAAGTACAATTAATAAATAATGTATTAAGTGGATAAGAGTATCCAGAACACTCTCTTGCGTATAACGTAAATTCCGTATGTACGTGTGTATGTAACTTTGCATGGCCTCGATTCTCACAAAAACTGCTGATCCAATTTGGATTTCGTTATTCAATTGTATATTTTTCAGGGAAAGTTTCAGTATAAAATTTATTAGGATCTGATGAAGGTTTTCGGAGATAGACAATGGAACTGTTCAATAACACCAGATGACCTGCGAATGCTACCATAGTATATCGAAGATGTATTGTTTACAACATTTCATAATAAACTAACAAGAAATAAATACCTTTTAACAAAAATAAAACAGACTTCAAAACCACTGCAAACCAAAAAAATATTAACTTTATATTCGCTTAGTAATTCCGTATATTTGGATTCGATGCCTTATTTAAATTTTCAGCTTAGCTAACAAAATACACGAGCAAAATACCTATATACGAAAATAATGTTCAATTTAAATTAGGCACCGACTCCAAATATGCATGTACAATAAACGAATATAAAGGCAATTACTTTTTGGTTTGCAATGGTTTTGAGGTAGTTTTTTTTTTCATAAACAATGTTGTTGTAAAATAGCATTAGCTAGACATTGCGACGCCCGCATTGTTTCACCTAACCCGTACCTACGGTTCTCCGAAGGCTTACAAAAGTGCAAGCACTTAATAGCTTTACTATACATCGAAGTTCGAAGTCGTGTAAGTGCAGTTTTCAGTACATTGTTGAATCAATATGAACTCGTCAAATAAATCTTTCACATTAACATACAACACTAAAGTGAAAGGGCATCTTCACAGCATAAGTCTATTCTATACAGTAGAATATCTTTATACAAACGATCGGAACGCGAGTGATGCCCACGTGACCCGACTTCGGTACACATTAAGTACACAAACAGTGGCGAGTGCGCGGTAGTGGCGAACGAACGGTGTGATGGTTTTGTAAGCAGTAAGCTCGTGTATTTTGTGAATATTTGAATTTACAAGCACTTACTCAATATTGCAAAGAGCAGTTATAGAATATATTGTATTGTTTATGGTTGCTTGAATTTTTGTCTGTCTTTCCCAAAAGTATGTTTAATTATTTTTTTTTATCCTAATACGATTTCTTTATACTATTAAATTTAACAATAAAGCTTTTCGTACGTCTCAGCTAGTTGAGGCGCAAATATTTTTCAGTCTCAAATTTATAAAGGTTTTTTTTTTAATTAAATCTAGTAAGCAAAATTCACAAAGAAATTATTTTTTTAATAATATATTTTCAATCTCAAAACTACTTCCCTCAGTGGCGTGGATGTATTAGGTACGAAAGCCATGCTGAGTTCTCGGGTTTAATCCCCGAGTCGGGCACAATGGTATTGGACTTTTATATTCAGTATCAAAGTATCAGCCCGGAGTCTGGAATTAGTGCCCCGAAAAATAATATGTTTATTGGTAAACATAATATATTGACAATCATTTCTCACATAGTACCATAGATGGCATAAGCCCTACTGTAACTGTACACTATAACGAAATTCATTTAGAATAATATTAGTCAGCTATATTTAAATATTATGTTAAACCTACTTGGTCTCAATGTATATCATAATAAAATTATAATTGTTAAAATTAAAAACTGTTATGGAATTTGCCATTACGTTTGCATTTATACACAAGTTCCGATCTATTCTGTGATGAAACTGTAATTATATAATATACTTATTTATGTTTATATTGATAGATTTTTAGTGGATAACGGTGTTGGTAGTGCAATTAGTCAAACTTCATTGCTCGATTTCTGTTATGTATACTTTGTTTTTTATTACACATGTGTGAATTGTTTGTGGTCCTAAATAAAGAGAAAAAAAAGGCGTGTGGCACTCGGAGACTACCACGGTAAAGCTATTGTATAGCATTTTTTATCAACTCATGTAATTATAATTATTTTTTTTTTATTTTTTTTTTATTGTCCTTTCACTCGTGCCCTAACGCCGAAACTCTAAGCATGCAATTCTAATATTTATAACCTCTTTGAACAGATATAAAATAAAAACTTTTTAAAAAATCAAACTTAGAATCACGTCATCCCGCCACGGGGACATTCTCATCAACTGCGCGCGTTTGACATTTCGATACGTTTCACTGACTGGAACAATTTTTAAATACACGGTAATTTCGACCTTTTATCGTTTCCTCTTACATATTGTATTCTTACAAGACTGCGATATTAAATTTACTTATGGAATTTTACACTCTACATGTTTGTGATAGAGTTGAAAATAAAATATCACCGCTGTGCCGGTCGGAGTGAGGGGTCTTAGGTTATTTTTTCGTAACGGAATTTCTGGATTCGGTCTCCACGCTCAAGGCCCGCGATAAAAGCTATGCAATAGAAATAGAAATTAAAAAAGAAATGGCTATAGACTCACCCCTATCACATCATGGGAAGGAATACGCACGGCGAAAAGTGGGTGCACTAGTCTGCCTACCCCTTCGGTGATAAAAGGCGTGAGTGTGTATGTATGTCGGTACAATCTCAAAACTAGAAAGAAACTCAAATATCTTAGATCAAAATACTGTAGACGGGCAGCCCTATGGCGTGTTAACGTACAGCGCGGCTGTAGGTAATAATTTCAAGGACACGGCTAAGTGAGATTACCTTTAGTTTAGGTTTACTATGGCATCGTTAACAGCGAATGTCATTTGTTGATTAGCCTTCAATGACATTTTAACTTAACATATGCGCCATATTCACATGTCCGTAATGCAAGACAATAAAACATTTTTATAAATCCGTTAGAAGTATTTAATTATAATTACAAAACCGCAGTGTTTTATTGCAGAAAGAAATAAATTTACGTTTAATTAGCCTTTTATAGCTTTCATTTACCATCCTCCGTAACAAAACACAAACGCACGCCATTCCTGTCTTCCAGGAATGCCGGCCGTCCTTTTGTGGTCACCATTTTTTTTGCTATCATAGATGTGGGTGACGGATATGGTAGGCCATCAGAAAAACGTTGGCCCAAATATGGTGCACTAGTATGCTTGAATAATTGATTAATTCCGAGTAAAGAAGTACGCGATTATCTTCCGTTTGATTTATGAGAATTTCGTACATAATGCAGCTGATTTATATGACGCAGGGTCCGCTTATCATGACCAGGCCTTAATTTGGTTTGAAAATTCAAATCTTTTTTTTCATACGTAATTTAGTGCCGATAACGGTAATAAATCGATGTTATCGAGTTGGTCCCAATGACATGAAAACTGGGTCCGCGCGGTACCTACTATATATGCTTCGAAATTCAAATGTTGTGAATCTCAAATGAGGAACAAATTTAAAGGTATCTACCGTGAGACCACAGATAGCCAAAGGACGGGTCGTTACGTGCCTGCTGTCAGCTGTAGTGTTTTGTGCTTTTGTATTTATAAGGAACGGTGACGTCACAGTCGTGTCATAATAACAACTACATACTTCAATCCGAATTGTATTTGTATGACAGATTTGTTATAGTGCGTGTGATTAATAGTCTTCCAAGAACAGACATATGAATTCAAATCCTCATGTATTGCGCTTCGTAGTACTTTAGGCATTACATATTCAAATGACGCGTTCATGAGTTCAAACATTCGAAGGAAAACTGCAAGGAAACTGTCGCATTTTCTAATCTATAAGGATACATGTATGAAACAAGAAATAATTTTGTTTGACTTGTTTGCATTTGTTGTTTTTTATGGCGAAGTGGACAAACGAGCAGGTGGTTTAATTGATTATAATTTGATGGTAAATTATCAGGGCTCGTAAAAATTAGTAGTACCTACCATAGGAATAATTTTATTTATTTATTTAACACTTTGCACAAAGGTACAGTACGGGCAGACATAATGCCTAAGGGCATTTTCCCCCAGTCGACCTTAAGGTGGTGCAGAGAGACGGAGGCAGATGTATATTATAAATAATAAAAATATAAATGAGAATATAGTACAATGATAATTATTAAACATAATATATGTATACTTACATATACTACATTTTTTTCAGTTTTTTACTGGTGGTAGGTCTCTCAAATGTAAGAGTCCGTCTGGGTGGGTACCACCGCAATGTCTATTTCTACCGCCAAGCAGCAGTATGCATGCCTGTTGTGTTTCGGTTTGAAGGACATTGTAGCCAGTGTAACTACTGGACACAATGGGACTTAACATCTTATGCCTCAGGATGACGACCGCAGTGGAATGCCGGTTGCCAAACAGTACTTTGTAAGTCAAGGTGCTGGATGGTGTTGCTACTGTTTATGAGTGGTCCTATCGCTTACCATCAGGCGAACGGTATGCTCTTCTCGTCATTAAATGCAATAAAAAAAGTAGTATACGTATTTATTTATGTATGTAAGCGAAGTCCTCGCTGAATTGATATTTTAAATGCTAGCCGTGTTGTACACGACCTGATTTCGAACGGAAGGGCGATCCAGAGAAGGACGGATTGGATAGCAAAGGAAGAGTAAAGGAATCAGAGCTACGAGAAGAACACTTAGAAGGAGATTGCTAGACGAACGTAGGTTTCTATCATTTGTATCACAACGATAGATAAAGTTGGAAAACAGATAAGAAGGAGGGGTACGAGAGGTAAAAATAGAAAATAGGGTAGTTCGTTGCAGAACGGCGCTGACAATTGGGAAGCCATTATAACTGCGATCGGTAAGAAGAGATGTGGTCCAAATTGCAAAGATTATAAACGAATCGAATACAGTTATTAAGGTGACGGTCGAGTTTGTTGAATAACCGGGAGAATTAATGATCATTAATGTATCAATATTAAATCTATATTCTATTCAACGACCTGATTTACTAAAGCGCCTATGCCATTCATTTATTAGTTTTCATCGCATCGACACACAATTGGAACAAACGCTGTGGAAATCGTAATAATTCTGTTTTTTCTCGCCAATTTTATGTGTATTGTAAATAACAGCATTATATGTCTCCCGACTGTGAGATCCCTTGATAACAGCTTCACTTCGCATTTCATTAGTTTCTCAATAGGTGCGTGATAAGTTTTACGATATTTTTAAACTTTAAAATAGTCGTAAAACACTTATCTGACGAATAATAATCAGCGGTTTTATTACAAAGTGTTACATTTATTACCGGTATTAATTTTTTTACTCTATCTCGAGCTGGCGACACGGTTTTTGTTAGATAGTTTTGTAACAAATTTACTGTTTACGTAATAATATTACTCAATATTAATAATATTTTAAATGATATTTGTTAAAATGCTATTTTACTGTTACAAATCGTCTATGTTTCTCATTTACATGGGAAATAATATCTAAGTATATATGCAAACTTGATGGGACTGGTACATCAAAATCACATTCAAGTCACAAGTGACTTTTATTTTAAACATTTATTCACAAATCGTTCCCACAGATTCACAGTTTCGTGGTAGCTTATCCTGAGGTAGTCTGTACTTATCGGGGAGCTCATCCATCCTCGCAGCTCGGTTGTAATGGAAAAGCGTTGTCGCCCGCGTCCGTCTGACCAAAACGAAATGCAATCACCACCCACATCTTTTATCTATGAGCAAAATAGTAGGTACTCGACGTAATTGAATTTTTGACCACTGGTTTCGGAAAATGTACCTGTAAATATTTGTAAATAAATTGTTTTATTTGCGTAAGCCGTATTTAGGTACATAGTTGAGCATAATTATATTGTGAAATAATCACTGCCATTACTGTATTTATATATTTTAATATATGTATTTCACATAATCTTATATTCAAATTATTTCAAATGACTCCAAGAGATTTACTTTGCGTGATGTAGTTGTAGTTACAGGCTAATGGTTATGCAATAGTTTGCCAATTTATACGTCCACTAATGGAAAAATAATGAGCTCCATTAAATACTATTCAGTATTCCAATATCAGAAACGTTAAATATTCCTTTCTTAACAAAGCCACTAGTCGTTGTCTATAATAATAAACTTTAATTGGGTAAAGTTTGTTTGTTATTTTGAATGTTGGGATAATCTATAAAGTTACCTAATGGTCCTATTCTGTAAATTCTTTCATAATATACTACATAATAATTATCTCTGACCCCTATAAGCTACTTTTTATCACAGGACGGACTTTAACGTGGCTGAGGCCCGAGCAAGAGAAGTCGGTAATTATTTTCAAATTGCAAACATACAATTATAACTAAACATAACCGACGTTAGCTCCGTACTTTAATCAATTGTTAAGAACATCTGTTAACCCACTAGATCCCTGGTGCTTGTTAAAGTTCATATTAATTACGTGTTAAGTTTGAATTTATTTTAGGACTCAATAAAAACCAATCTTTTAGTGCGAGACCGGCGCAGGCGCAAGCGTGAAAGATTTAAGACACATCTTCACGAGACTCGTACGTAAATATCTGCTATTTGTTGTTGGGAACCGTTGCTGCCGGGATTTACGTCGGGCTTTTGCTCGAAATGTAAAATTTGTAAGCCGTAGCGCATTCGAATTTGGAACGAGACAATTTTTTGCCAGCATGGATAAACTTTCCATTTGCAATAGTGGATATGTCACGAATAGTTTTTGTTATTTACGTGGAACTACACTAAGGGCCGATTTCATTGCTTGTTGATAAATGCTACTACTCGTCACATGAATGTACAGGCCGACCAAATACAAAAATCATGCTCTAATATATGCTTCTAATAAATAGCAATAAAATAATACTATCTACATACGATAACAGTCAAATAGCATTTAATTGAAACTAGGGAAACAGGCCCTTATTGTTTTTCATTTTATGGTTATTTGTTGCAATATAGTCTGTCAATTCTTTGACCTAATAATGATTAGCATATTAGAATAGCGTTTTCTTAGAATTACCTATTTTCTGTTAGGTTTCTACTACATAATTCAAGTGTGCATAAAAGCCTCTTAAATTTATTTGCTGCACTTCTGTTTTTTAATACATCAATGACTTCGGGTGTTAAATTTACTATGTGTCACAAATCAAAATATTGTAATCTAATCCCAGAGCATGCATAAGTGCTTACGTTTACACAACGCGCAAAACGGTTCACCGGAAATGTTGATTGGGCCGTTCATAGGAAGTAGGTGTGGTGACAATAACCAAGAGATTAGTATGCGCCATTGTGTTCATAGAACAAGTACAGCCTGCGACTTTCCTTGCGCAGAATGATAGCTCATAGTTCTGTATAATATGACAAGGAAAACCGATTAACAAGAGGCTCCACGCTGTGGTTCATCGATCGCATTGGGCATTTTCTACGTTAATTAAGATTTAAAACGGTTTTTTTTACATGAAGACGCTAACGTCTTTATTTAAACAGAAGCGCATGTAGTCAACTCAGTCCGGTTGCATAGTGCGCATTCCCATAGATCATGATGTGACAGAAGGGTAACAGCACTCAGGAGGAAAATTGGCGAGATGGATCGCATCAGTTCATAACTTAAAAAAAGAAAAAAATAATGTTATTTGACTTGTAAATCGATTCCAGAGCGTCATAATTCCCAAAGTCTGCCACTACATCAATGAAGCGCCACACGATCATCTGCCGCGGCGCCGTTTGTTAACAGCAAAAAAAGGTCTAATAACTACCGTACCAGATAATTAAGCAAAGTTAATCATAGACTAGATAAGTTCACAAAGAGGGTTGATTACTTTTTGTACTTGAAGTAATGTAGATTAAATTCATCTTAATCTATCCAATTTAAAGTATTTGCAATCATATCGCGTCTCGTCACCGGAATCCATTCAGCACCTGTTTTTTATTCCAATGACTTAATGAACACATCCCTATAAATAGATATAACGAATTTAAAAATGAAACATATGATACGTTTAAGGTATTTTAATGTGACTCAAACTTGTTTAATAAGTGTTGTTTTAATATTAATTTGATGTAGATGGCTTATTTGATGCTAAAATTATAAACACTTAACATTATGTATATTACGATTCCAAGTATATTGGTATGAAACTTTGATAAAATTAACATCTGCAGTATTAAATAATAACATTAAATATGTTTTTCATGTTATTGGGCACCTGTCACATGAAACAGGAAAATAAAGGTAATCAATGTGATTTACATTTACGCTCGTATTTTCCCATTTGTTTGAAAATAGCGTGAAAATGTATGAGTATTATCTTTTACTTATCAATTTTATAACACACCAACTTTACTCCATCAAGGATATTCTTAAGAATAAAAAGAACACCTCTTCAATCGTATGACCGTAGTGCGTAATCTCTCATTCGATACCAGGCAGCAGACAATAAACACAAGTCACATTCATTCAAACGAAATTTAAACATTCTCCGAACCTTAAATTACTCTAATAAAGAAGTGAATCAATGTTTTCGAACAAATTTGCAGGCGAGCAGTTACACGTTTAATTAGAAAAGCAGGTGGTCGAGGCAGAATTGAGCGAAGCCCGAATGGCCATTCTTGCACCTGATAAACACTATAAAGCTCGCTTGTGGTGTCCTTTGTGGTTGTAAGACAAGAGTTATGTAGTTTCGACGATCACGTTGCACTATAAAAATGGACTTATGTGAAGAGACTCATGTAAATTAAGAAAGAACCTCTTATTTATAAGAAAGTGAAATATTCGGTTAAACTTAATTTTCTAAATTTGATGCATCAATACATCATCATTTTTTATCTTTGATACAATGTGTTTGGGGGAAAGGAAATTATGATTATATGATTGGCGATTATCAGGTGATAATACCAGATAAAATGTAAGTAAATGTAACTCTTTTATGTCACTGTTGATTAGGTCTCTCCATTAAATGCTTAAAATACAGTAAAATCATATAAAATATATACAAAATTTATTAAGTATCACACTAAATTCCAAACAATTTGTGCCATAAGATTTTTTTAATAGAAATATACACAAATTAAACATTGGGACTCCAAGAAAAACATAGGGTGTGTCGTTGTAATAGGAATCTCAAGTTTAATGTTTGGCGACGAAACGTCGCGCGTCGGCTCTTGGCATGGCACGGCAAATATTAAATGATTCCACCCTCTACACTCTTGGAGGGTTTCCTAAGAATGGTTTTCGTACTTCAGCAAAATATTGTACGCCCGATTTGTATGCAGGCTCAACCCAGTTTTTACGGGTATCAAATTATCTGAATCGTCGTAAAATACTTTTATATTTTTTGTCACTTCGCACATTTCAGGCGAGTAATTTTATGACTATTTGTACGTTTTAATTTTAATGTGGTTTACAGCTTCACTAAAACGAAATATGTGTTTTATTATTAAACCACTTTGTTATGCTGATTATAAAGATCATTCAGTAACGTTGCTAATACGTATTTATGGGATGGCAATTATTATAAACTTGTGATATAGGTTGCTTTCATTTTCTATTTGAGTTAACTTTCATTAGATGTTATGACTCCAGTAAAAAGAAGTTAACAACTATTAGCTCGTTCAATTAATTGATCGTTTCTCATGTCACTGATATGCACTTAAGTAGTCGCGCAAATCTCAATTTGCTTTTAAATAACTTTCATTAATCTCAATCATACTTCTTCGTAAATTGCTTTTAGCTTAGAACTTGATAATATGTTTGTATCAAATTGTAGTTCACTCACATCATGCTTCATGCGACAGTATGCGTGCTAGTAGATGTGTCTAAGGGTGCGATCAACTCAACCAGCAGTTTTTATAAACACCATCGTGTTAAGGCCGCAAGAAAAATATTTTATACATTCGGTGGATGGATGCTCGTTCCCATGTTTGGAGTACTCGTATGAACGCGCTTGCGCGCATGACGTTTCTGTACTCCTGACTTGCATTGATATTTGGGTTTAAGGTTATTATACATCCGAATCAAAAACATTTAGATTTAAAAACATGTTTGATATTGAAATGAAATCATTTTGATTATCTATATACGCGTGGATTAATGTTTTCATGTTACAAAAGTGGTTGTTTTGTTTAACTTTAATTTAGAATTTGAGGTACAGGCTACGAAATCATAAAATGACTTGAAACAAGCTTCGTATCCGAGATGAAATAATTTGAGAACAGAACCTTCAGCAGGTTTAAAGCTTACACTACTTTTACGTTTTAGTTTAAAAATACAAGACTTTTCAAATATTTGTTCATAAGCGGATCATAGGATAAGCAGTGCTTTTAAAACTACTACTACTAGTACTTGAACTAAAATTACTGTATCTAAAATTAACAGTACATTTTGTATGAAAAACAAAATTGGGATCGTTGCTTTTTTTTACACCAGCCCAAGACATGATAAATGGTCGACGTAAATTGGATGCCTCGGCTAACAATATCACGTAGGTAGCTATATACATTTTAATTTTTGCATTTTGTCTTTAACAGCATTGGTGTCGCCTATCGATTTTGGCTAAAAATGGACAGGGCTTTTAATAGGTATGGTGTCACAAATATTTGAAATTGCACAAAATATTTTTTCATCGTCTGACTATAATATCATTGTTATTATTTATTTTATTTTGTTTTCATCTGCTTCTTGTTTTTAGGTCAAAAATAAATTACATACATCTTTTTAAATACTTTTAGTTGCCGATCTCAACTTGTATTGTTAAAATCTTTCCTTCTTTTTATTCCATTAATAAATATAACGATCAAATCATTTGTGATCTGGAATTTGCATAAAAGTCTCCAATTTTTTTTTATTATTATGTGACCAAATATATCCTACTAATATTATAAAGGCGAAAGTTTGTAAGAATGTATGGATGTTTGGATGTATGGATGTTTTGTTTAATAATAATAATAAATAATAATAAATCACTTTATTGTTACACCATAACATAAATAACATGGCACATCAACTTATAACGGTGTTACAATTTTGGCGGTCTTATCGCTAAGAGCGATCTCTTCCAGACAACCGTGCATGGAGAGGAATAAAAACAATTGAAATTATCGTTTGTTACTTTTTCACGCAAAAACTACTTAACGGATTTCGATGAAATTCTGCACACGGGTAGATCATGTCCTGGATTAACACATAGGCTACTTTTTATCCCGGGAAAACTCATTCACGCGGGTGGAGCCGCGGGCAAAAGCTAGTTAAATATAATTAATTACTTGTACGGCTGTCTCACGATTGGCGCAGCCTTTACGTTTACGACGTCGTCAGAAAAAATAATTATATTCTTTGTTTTATTGAGGAGCAACGACCTCTTCTATCATTGAGCTCACTCTTACCTAAGTCGGTTGAAAGGTAAGATAGGTCAAGGGACTTGTTCAGTGTCCTTTGAATTTGATCAAAGGAGTTAGACATGGCAACGATACGTTACGACCTAGTTGTCACGTGCTAAAATACCTTAAGCGGTCTTCTAATAACCAACACGTCATATCGAAGTGGCTCAACGTGCCCTGTTTTAGCACAGTAATACCGCTTTAATGTGTTTTCGCAATTAGTATTCTCTTAAGCTGCCGAAAGATAGGAGACTACATTAGCTTTCAATAAGTTTATCTGAGCAAAACACTATATTATTCACATTCATAAATGTTTCAGTCATTTAGAAGTATTTATTTATCCACTGCCTGCCTGACTGCCTCGGTGGCGCAGTTGTATTACAGTACGACTGCAAAGCTGAGGTCTCGGGTTCGATCCCGGGTCGGGCAAAGTGATATTGAGTTTTTCTATTCAGTATCAGCCCGGAGTCTGGAATTTGTGCCCGATATGGCGATAGGCTCGCCCCCTATCACATCATGGGACGGAATAACGGCGAAAAGTGGGTGCACTAGTTTGCGCCTCTGCCTACCCCTTCGGGGATAACAGGCGTGAGTGTGTGTGTGTGTGTGTGTGTGTGTTATTTATCCACGTGTTATTTTTGTTACCCTACAATAAAAAAAATTCTACTAAAATTTCGATTTGACGCATTAACCATACCATCACATACATACCTTTGTCTAAAGAACTATAACTACAGGAGCCTTTTACGCTATCAAATGTCATGAATAATTATTCCGTAACAATAATTATTGTACTCTCAATAATTATTTGTGTCCTGTGTCTTCCAATGTATTTGAGACAGCTCATTATGCTATAATACAGAATTTATAAAATGGCACGACTTGCAGGCCGCATATTGCTGCGTCAGACACGATTATTGAGTTAATTGCATATTCATTTGTGCTAGTCATTATTTGGTCCTGTTATGACAGGTCAGTAACGCGACATATTTTCAGTTATCGCAAATGTCGTTATGTGTTCCAGTTTGGAAATAGTCAAGTGGATGTAACAAATATAATAGATTAGGTAAGGCTTGCGATAAAACGTTATCTGTGTTATGTTATATTATTTAATAAGTTTAAACAAGTGAAAACTATAAATCGCACCTTCAGAATGAAAACGACACAATTCAAAAAATAGAAAATTGAGTTGTCATTTAACTAGTCCCTTATTAATATAAAAGGGACTGATATAACAGTTTTGTCCTTTTCCTGCTTGAATATGGCTGTGCTTGAACTATTGCTGTATTGAGTACTTCGTTTTAAGTAATTTTATGACGATAACCCAATTTTCTATCTTTTTGATTGTGTCGTTTTTATTCTAAAGGTGAGAAATATTCGTAGAAAGTAAAACGAAGTATCGTCGTAGTATCTACGTAAATGTTATCCCCGAAGGGGTAGGCAGAGGCGCAAACTAGTGCACCCACTTTTCGCCATTACTCCGTCACATGATGTGAAAGGGGGCGCGCCTATCGCCATATCAGGCCCAAATTCCAGACTCCGGGCTGATACTGAATAGAAAAACTCAATATCACTTTGCCCGACCCGGGGATTGAACCCGAGACCTCAGCTTTACAGTCGTACTGTAAGACAACTACGCCACCGAGGCAGTCGGTTCGACAGGCAGTTAAATAGATAATTAATTTTTATTATTACATTAATGTGCAAAACAGTTGCGTGACACGTATAAACACCATAATGCACAAATTAAAACCGGACACGTGTTAAATATGTAGTTAAGGCAAAAAATGTTAAGGCTTTGAATTTGCAAGGCCAGTTCGGCCATCGAAACTAGTCATTGGGAATTTCTCATAGCTCAATAAATTCTGCAAGTCATTGATGTGAATTTAGACATTTTTGAGACGCCCCGTTAAGAAATATTTGTGTACCGTTAAGCACAGTTTGTTTATAGTTTGCAAATTGTGTTTCAGACAGGTTTTGAAATTGATTAATGTCTGAAAATAATAACAGGAGTGGCGAGTCCACCCTTACTATTTTAACTCAAGTCAACAACATAAAAATTTTATAATCAAGGAGAAATGACAAACCCACACTAAATATAGTAAATTGTTTATTGCATGCCTTTCTTACAACACAAATGGCGTATTTGATGAGTCAATAATTAATATTATGGACTGTAAATTGCTAAAAATATTATAAAGTCATGTTACATTAAGTATCTTTTTAATATCCTGAGAGTATTTTGAATACATATTTATATATATTTTTATTGCTTGAAAGACGAGACAAGCAAGCCGTTCGCGTGGTGGTAAGCTATATGACCACTCACAAACAGTAGCAAAACCATCCAACATCTTGAGTTACAAAGTACTGTGTGGCATTCCACTGCGCTCGTCATCCTGAGACATAAGATGTTACGTCTGATTATTTTCAGTAGTTACACTGGCTACAATATCCTTTTTTTTTTGTTTACGTGGAGAAAGTGAATTATTACTACCGCCCAGTGTTCAAGGGGAACGACTGAGCGGTTATGTTGGGTTCACCGTGCCTTACGACCCGACGTTGAGCCGCCCGGAGAGATGGAAAACGTCAGGCGACCGCCGGGCCGAGTCCCTAACCTATGTACACCGCGCGGCATACCAACCAAACCTCCGTGGTGGCCATCTTCAGCGCATTAGGGACGGCTGCGGGCTTCCTCCGACTCACGTCTAAGTTGTCGTCCGCAACCGCCCCTGCGCTGGCTACAATATCCTGCAATTTTTTTAACTTTTTTGCGAGCAATCAATATGTCAAATGAATGTTCGTGAGAGTATCGTCTAGATTTTCGGCGCCAATGTTATTAATGTCGTTTTTTGCAAGTCTAGACTTGCTTAGCAGGAATGTTAATCGTTTTATTTTACACTCTCATCCGTCTGAATTTTGCTACATCATTATTTTTTTTAATTATAGCGTCGCCGCATATGCGATGATTCTGTCAATGTCGAACATCACCATTAATTTTATTATCGTACATAGTTTTTATAGCAATAACTAGAGTCAACTATGATGGCGGGCACGTTCGTTCATTAAGCTTTGAATGTTGCCCAGAAGAGAAATATACACGTGCGTCGACGTATTTGGTTCTTAACTGTATTTGTGTAATGTTTTTTTTTGTCATATTAAGAACAATTATATGTAATGTCCCTTTTAATATAAGATGTGATATGACGTAGGAACTAATTTGTTCATAATTTTCTAATACATACCTACGAGTCAGGAGACATTAAGAAGACTTGTCGCAAGGGGCAATTTATAAATTATGCTCACATTGTAGAATGAGAAAGTGGTTCAAGTTTAGCCGTCAATCCTTAAAAATCAGGTAAAAAATTCAATCACATCGACAAGTACAATTAACAAGAATTTTTTAAAATGTAAATTATTTTGAATATGTTCACCTCACATGAAACTAGAAAAATAGTGACCTTTTTAAGAAAGAAAGAAAGAAATGTATTTTATGTGTCACAGACACACCTGACGTACAATTATAAACTAAGAAACAAATAACTCCTTAAAACTGTAGGCTATAAATACAATTATGCTTTTTCTTAAATTATAATATACACCGAATAAAAATATTATGTAGTATTTTAGCAGTAAAAGGCGGCACTGGAACAAGACCACTTGATAGTTAGTGATAATCGCCGGCTATAAACATCGACAACTAGGATCAGACGAATTGTCGGCCGTTGACGCCATTTTTAAGTTAATAAATTGAGCCAATTTAGATTACTTAGTTAGTTAAAATACAAGTTTTCCGCATTAATTCTCGAAGTGTAAGTGATTCGCGCCGCACTCATGCATGACGCGTTGTTGCTCGACAGCTGACGGCGTCAGATAAATATTTAAGTGTCAGCTTCTCGTACATCTCGAAAAAGATACCCTAGTAGAACCCTAACTTCTTCTTCTTCAACCATTAGAAATCCACTGCTGAAAATATGCCTCCTCCAAAGATTAGAACCGTAACAACGCATTTCAATCATATTCGCAACAACATACTTTTACACATCATAGCAGAGACCAGCAAAACACTGCTTTTAATTTCGATTTGTATAAACATGTCAGTCAGGCCCGTATAAAATTGTTTATAGTTAACCAGATTTCGTTCCGTGAGCTATTTATAAGCAGCATTGCGTTCATGGTTTCCATAAAAAGCTGAACAAACTACATAATCTACGGTTTGGAGTATCGACTTAGTGATTGCAATTTGTTGAAAATTACGGAATGTTGACATTGCGAAAGAATTTAGATTTAGATAAAAAGCTAGTTATGTTTCTAACTCGTCAAACTCCGCTACAGACGCCGGCGTCCGAGTATATAGGGTTTCCCCTTACATCTATATAATCTATGCATATTTAACCCGTCAAACCCCGCTTATACATTAAACATTATAAATAGTGCCTTCACGTGTTAACTGCTGGACTTGCAGTTTTTCACTGTATTCAAGCGGAGTAGATAAATTAGGGCAAATAAAACTGACAAATCCGTTAGTGACATCACTTTGTATGCACATTGGAACGTCTAATATTAGCTCTACGGCAAATGTATGTTTTAGCGTGTTTTGCCACGGGTTGAGTTGTTAGCAAAACGGTGCGCCAAAAATATACCATAGTCATTTAATTTGGCTAAAGCCAGTCTAGTGTTTTAATTAACTGTCGAGAGCTTAGCATTTTAATTAGATAGGAAGTTTATTGACAGCAAGATAGAGTGCGCTGGAAATCGACGGGAATGTTTCATAAGATTTATTGGAGGAGAGGATGTGACAGTGAACTGTGATAACAGAATGAACTGATGTTTTGTTCCTGTGCGCTCCGTAAGTCGAACCAATTTTTTAAATTCCTAGTGATTAATTATTTTGATTGATATCGACTGTCGTTGTTAGCTTCATTGTTAATAGTTCTCGCTTTAGAGTTCGTTCGTGTGAATATCCCGACAGTCTGGAACTATCTAAATTTGACAATAAGTTAAAAATCAAATGTAGGTAACATCCATTCCTGTTTGTGTAATGTTAGATATAGCGTTTCGACGAGTATTTTTGTTTTTAGTAAGAGATGGTTGATAGATAGTTCTTGACTTGCAACTTGGCTTAATATTATTCGTTATCAGTTTATCCGCTTTAAGATATATGTACCTCTATAATGCGTGATGACTTTTATTTTTGGGATACTAACATTAAAATATATTCCATTACGAAATTATTTAATCCTACTAATATTATAAAGGCGAAAGTTTGTAAGAATGTATGGATGTTTGGATGTTTGGATGTATGGATGTTTGTTCCTCTTTCACGCAAAAACTACTGAACGGATTTCGATGAAATTTGGCACACAGGTACATCATGTCCTGGATTAACACATAGGCTACTTTTTATCCCGGGAAAACATAAAGCGGGACTTTTATCCCGGAAAAACTTTTTAACGCGGGCGGAGCCGCGGGCAAAAGCTAGTCAATTATAAATATACCACGGAGAACCTACTAATATTGTTAAAAGGAAATGCTTTTGGAAGTTTGTTTATAGAAACTAAAAGTCGTAATTCAATACAATTGCCATGCAGCGTTGCATTGATATTGTAAATTCGTATTTCATCGTGAATCATAAATTCATGGAGGCCCGCTAAAAGGATTATCGGAAAATCGAGTGTGTAGCATTAATATAAGTGACACGCGCCTGGTCTATAAGGAAACTTGATGTTTTATTTTATAAAAGACGACGAAGACATAGCCATTTATTAATAGACGAGTCAAACTAATATGGATGTCATGGAAAGTGTATTTTACGCTGGATGATCGAATGCATTTATCACCAACGCCACAGTTGATTCGTGCTGTTTGACAGCCCGGCACGCGGAAACTGCTCTTTTCTGTTCTTATTAGTAGTTTGAGTACGGAATGAAGACTAATTTCAACAATGCTTGATGTCTGACGGGTTGCAAATAGAAAGCTAATATTGTGTTTGCGTATCGATGTAGGACTAATTATGACAATATTATGCCTCATGTAAGATATATTATCTTCTGTTTTATATGTCTCTTGCCTTTTTGTGTCATAAGTTAAGATAGGAATATCATTATATACCTGGCATAAATCTATATGTTCATTAAATTTTTATGACAATAAGGCGCCGCGCAGATGCTCTCGGCTTGTTGCTCAGAACTACAACACAGTGTGGTCCACACTATATATTATGAAATCAACAGGTATCTTAGTAACGAGTTGACAGTTTCTGTATGACGCTGAAAGCATAATATTATGGTATAATAAATAACGCGCGCTTTGTAATAATATAAACTTACTAATATAATAATAAAGGAAACTAATGGCGCCACTGTTATAACATATTTATATGTCATACAGAATTACGCGTAGTTTATTTGTAGTTATACACCCATGTGTTTATTATTACAAAAAAAAACAAACCAGAAATATATGATTAAAGGTCATGTGTGGCGTCCATCATTGTTTAGTCTATGGTCCGCAAGATGTATGGGTAAACCACCAAATGCGTCAATATAGAGCATTGTTTATTTATCTTAGTGTATTAGATTCTGGAACAGTTTTGTAATGTTCGCATCGTGGATTTTGAACTATACTCCCTTTTTATGAAGGTTTTTATTGCATTGGGGCTAGAATATACCGACTTAACCTACCTCGATCTTGCAATGCTTTCATTATATACATATGACAAATAGTGCAATGTTTAATGTGTTTGTTATTTTATTTCCGAAATTGGGCCAGTGGTAAAGTCAGCCCAGAAGTCTCGCTCGTTAATAATTTTCGAGACCTCTACATTTTTACTCTAAACAAATGTATCTATAAGTTTTCGCCTGCTGGTTAATAGGCGACAACCGGCTGTCATTTCGTTTACACACATTTACTATGAAACTGACAGTTGCTTCAAGTAAATCGAATTTTGATTGTTGCCTGGCGCCTAAACTGGTTTTAGGTACCAATGCATTGATCTAGGGTTTTATAATACATCAATGGACCAATGGCATTTTAATTTGACAATCTAGAGCACTCGCAAGGATTTCCCGGGCGGTCCGCTCACGCGCCAGTTATTTTTCTCTAGACGCCATGTGGCGCCCGCATATCCGTGGGAATGCGTGGTTGTGTTTATAGCTATTTGCAGATTTATTTGTTGTGTTTTTGTTTTATTGTTATGTTTAGTACGTTCTCAGAGATTATATAGGAGCGATGTTCCCAAGAAAAACGTGCCGGAAAGTTTGTTATATTCAGATGAAAATTTATAGGCGTAAGGTGGGCAGGCATATAGGCAGCGTGCACGAACTATAGGGGGCAGCACAAACTCGACATAAGAGCCACATGTGGATAAAAAAAAACTTTTTACAACAATAATTTGTTTAGGATATTATATTATTTTAATATGACAAAAATGATACATGTTCCGGCCGAATATTATTAATACCTAGCGTGTCCAGAATATGCTTTTTTAGATGGGAGCTAGTTATTTAAGCAAAATTAAGAGGTTATGTTCACTTAATTATAGATTTCTTTGTATTAAATATTTATCTTCAAAACATCTTTATTATTGTGATATTGAGTTTTTCTATTCAGTATCAGCTCGGAGTCTGGAATTTATGCCCGATATGGCGATGGGCTCGCCCCCTATCACATCATGGGACGGAATAATGGCGAAAAGTGGGTGCACTAGTTGCGCCTCTGTCTACCCCTTAGGGGATAACAGAGGTGATTGTATATGTATATGTATATATGTATCTTTATTATTATAATTACGTAATGAGACATTCCTAAATGCTTTTGGAACTCATAGCTATGTATGTTTTATACAACTTTTATTGTTTTTGTAGATTTTCACATAACCATGGAATGTAAGTACTTGGGTTCTATGCTAGGGACATAAATCTATACACGCGGCAGCGTTTCAAGCCAAGTTTAAGCAAAGAAACTGGCTAGCCAGCGCCGAGTGTAATATTACACGAACCACTTTTGACCCTTCTACAACTCAAAACCTCTTAAACGAAACACAAAAAACTAAGTTTGTTTAATTATATCCATAAGGACATCTAGAAGCCCAAATTTCATGAAGCTAGCTCAAACGGTTATAAAGATGTGAAGGTCAAAAAGACGTAAATTTTAGCACTGACTGACTGACTGTCATATAGTACCTAAATCTAACCTACTTCCAGATGACCTAGAAGGATGAAATTTGAATCCAGCTCGGTGATTGTGTGTAAGCGTAGGAAAAAATCTAAAAATAAAAAAAAGTAATGATATCCCGCCAAAAACAAAAATGTAAAAAGGAGAGCCAAGTTCAATACAACAATTATGCTTGGCTGTGGGCTTCATTATCCATGAAATGTACCTAACATTGGAAAACGACGGATTTGCAAAAAGCATATAATCTGACTCTTTTTAATAATAGAAAAACATAATTACATGTAATTAATACACAGCACTTGTGAAAGTTTAATTTTCGAGTATTTCGTTTTAGGAGTCGTTACCAACAGCTGTTAGAATTAATTAAAGCAATGGATTCACCCATGCCGGTGTAAAATAAATTGTTGCTTGTTAACCAGAAGCCGGTACTGCTCATTATTGGAACGAACCCGTGAGACTATTTTAATTGCTACCATAGTAGTCTGGTGGCTCATCGTGACGTAATATTTATAGAAGCTGTCATTAAAAAGTCCTATATTTATTTAGTGTTATTAAACACTAAAAACAATGTACTTAAGATAAAAAAAAACCGTGAAGGCAGAGAAGAGGTACAATTGGCGGTCTTATCGCTCGAGGCATATATTCATGTTTGAAAAAAAAACGAATGGATAGAAATTTTATAATGACCCGATAAAACAAATAGGCACATATTAAGTACACAGGTATATGTTGATGAAGCAAGGCGTATACGTCATTGTGTTATAATAAAAATGTACGCAATTTCAAACTACGTATCATAAATTTTATAACACCTAGTTTTAGTGTTTATTATTCATGGATTAGTATGTACTGTTAGATCACAAATGGAATTCATCTGGTTTAGATTTATAATAAGTTTACATGTTTCTAATCACTTCGCCAAGAATGTTAGCATGCTTTTTAATTTGATTGCTTCATTTTGTTAGTTTTATGTTAACGTAGTAATTATACATGTATTTATAGGTATTGATTGGATTTAATTTTGTATATAATTGGAAACTGATTGCACTGATTAGGTAAGTATTTAATTATGTGAATGGAAAAGTGAAATCTCATATATGTGTGCAGGAAGACTATGTTCAAATGTGTCTGAATAATATAATTCATTATTTCCGTCGAGGATCTTTGATTGCTGTGTAATTGGAAGTCTGCCAGATGCGCCAACATGAATTTAGGAAAATCCTAAAAGTATTTTCGAAGTCGTTCGAAAGTGTTGAATTTGGCTCCAATACCATGTTATGATGTATCGTAACTGCATTATTTTATGTGCAATTTTTGCTTAATTGCTTTAAACAGATATTTTTATATTGGTTATTAACTACAATTTTGAAGTTTAATCCAAATAGCTGAGAAATTAGTCCGAGCGTCAGTTGATATTCTTGAAGCTTCTTTTAATGTCATTAACTTTTTAAAATATTATGTAGGTACTACCTAATATTTATTTAGATAGTGGTCAGTGGATAGTTTTTAACTATTTTTAACATTAACTTATAAAAATTTATTCGGAAGCGCTTTTAAAGTCACATTTACTGTATACGTGACCGTATATGATAAATTTAGAACATGCTGGCTGTATATGTTTGTCAAAACTAAATAAACCACAATATACAAACATTACACACGGCCTAAATAAAGCCGAGGGCTCCGCAGGCAAAATTATTAGCACATTAAGACTGTCGGTAGTGTAATTTAACCAATGTTTATTGGTTGCAATGTGGCTATTTGTGCTGTGATAATGCTAGATTGAATCGTTACGAATATTACGAACACAAGATAGCGTAATGTCGCTTAGTGTACCAGATGGTTTTGGTAGAGAAATAAGATGTGACTCCATTAAACCAAATTCATTTGTAAATCCAAAAGAATGATAAGGTATATTATGTAGCCTTCGTTATACCAACAGTATGGACGATAATTTTGTGAATGAGAAGTGTAGTATTCTGCGACTGCGAAGAAGTTTGTTGCCTGAAGTTTGTTTCTATTTATAGTGTAAAAATATATAGGATGGGAAATTGTGTGGCATGAGGACGGTTGACAAAAGTATGATTTCGGTAATATCTGCTATCTACGCTTTAACAAGAATAAAAATTGAGTAAGTCGAGTTCATAGAAGAACATGTTATTTGCATGCCAAGGTTATACAGTTGGAAGCCAGGGATTTACATTTCACACGCATAGGAAAATTGTAGTATAACATAGGTCATACAACAATTTGCAACCAAAAGTAATATAATTTAGAAGAAACCAATCTGTCGCCATCGTTACTATTTAATTCTCGACGTTTCTATAAAGTGTATTATTTTTTTATGTTGCATTGAAAATTACGACAAATTGATTCATATTAAGTGTATTGTGGAGGGTCAAATTTTTAATAGAAGTTACGGCTGGTCAATTAGAGAGAACGACTGCATACGCCAATATAAATGATTCTATTGATACACAATCTTAAAGTAATATGAGCCATTACACCACACCACAAGTGAATGTCAACGAGTTAGTCATGGTTTTATGTGATTAGCAATGTAGTGTTACTATCCCTCTTTTCTATTACATAATAAAGAAAAATTATCGTAGACTGTTTAGTGTTTTGTCCTTTGTATACTAAATCCTTTGTATTTGTTTACTTTTTACTTTGTATACTTTACTTCGTAATGCATTCGTTTAAAGGCGTTAACTTTCAAATAAACTGTAACAGGATACCTATATTTTATATATATATACTTTAAAATGTCTAGAGTTTTTTAAATGCCGTCCTAAAGATTCACTTGCTCTATAGGTAACGTGAAAGTGTCAGTAATAATTAGTGATATCGACATTTGGTATTATTTTTGTTAGTAAATAGATCTACTTATGTAAAAGAATCTTATAAGATTCATTTCGAACTTCGAACGTCCACTCGTTCCGAACTAGCAAATTATGTGAAGAATTTTCAAATGATGTGTGTAATCATTTTATTTTATGTGTTTTTAATAGCATAAGGATATTATGAAATAAGTCGTTGATTTGATTAACCAATCTTGGAGAATGTATGTGATTATGTCAAACGCTGATAAATATAGATGCTTAAGCATGTTAAGCTTAGATTATGGTTCTTGTATCTATTTTAAGTTAAATTATGCATTATTGGAAATAATCCGATTGGTTAAGGGGCATTAATGGTCTGAGCACATCTAAACGGCTAGTATCCATCTCGATTGAGTTTTCAGAAATTGTGTTTTATATGCTTATCTGTATTTAACGTGATATCAACTCTTATAAGTTTATATTATTCACTTTTATACTACGTATAAAGTACAATGCTATATTTTTGTGTTATTAGTTATCGTTATATGGAAGAACGCTGTGTGGGAATGTATCGATGTTTATTTATAAATGGTTTATAATTACGATGGCATACTTGAATTGCGTATAAAATTTGTAGGTAATATAAAAGACACACAGGATCGTATTAACTAGTTCAAGATTAATTTAAATAAACTTCTTTTAAGACTTTATTTTTTGTTCGTGGACAATCTCTTTTTATGACTGCTTGCAAAATAAGTTCCTTTCTCATGCGAACAGTCCGTCTAGAACAGTACAAAAACTTTTTAACAAAAAATTAAACCGCCTTCAAAAACGACTAAAAAAACTAAAAACCAAAAAATAATTTAATAGTGAATAAATATACGATAGCATTACTTATGTACCTACTGGTAAGCAATTTTGGAGTCAGTGCCTATTCAAAATTAAACATTGTATTCGCATATTTATTAATGTATCTATCTAGCTTAGCTAATAATTTTCATTAGACACCGACTCCAAAATTGGTTACCAGTACATAAGTAATGCTATCGTATATTTATTCACAATTAAATTATTTTTTGGTTTTTAGTTTTTTTAGTCGTTTTTGAAGGCGGTTTAATTTTTTGTTAAAAAGTTTTTATTTGTTGCTTTTTAATGTTGGTAAGAAATATACCGCCTCGATGGCGTAGTTGTATTGCGCACGCGATACGACTATCGCGCGTGTTACGCCTCTGCCTACCCCGGAAAACGTAAAAGGCGTGATGTTATTTACGCGAAAACACTAAACAATAAATTACTTCATAAGATTTGCGAAAAAAACGATGTGTGGACCTATAAAATTTGAGGGTTGCCCTCGATTTCTCCAGGATCCAATCATCAGATCCTGACTTGGTGACTATGGGATCATTTCAGAAGTATCTCCTTTCGAACAAAAAAATAATTTTGAAAATCGGTTCACAATTGGCGGAGTAATCGCGTAACATACACACAAAAAAAAGAAAAATAACATACCGTCGAATTGAGAACCTCCTCCTTTTTTTGAAGTCGGTTAAAAATATATAGTCAATATTATACTGCTGCTTTTTTTTAAGCCGAAGGTGCAAATCGTGCTTTGCTCGGATGAAGCCAATCATGAGCCCTACTAATGTACCCGGCAAGCGATATATTCAAGTGGATAGATATTAGTACATCGTTACGGTGCTTTGGTTCATTATCTTTGTATTACAGAGTCGCTAAGTGCCGTGAGACTGTTCGAAGTATTATTTATTGCTAGTTTATCTAAATTGTTAAAAATGGACAGAATATTTAATCTGTGCGCCATGTCATTTTGGTTTACAGTTTACTAAAGTGAAATAAGAATGCCGATTGTAATTAAGTGTTTTGTGGCGGCATTTCGTCAATTTGGGCATTTTTATTGATTTTGTTAATTTGAAATGTTGATTTGAATTTGTATGATACTACGATTTAGTCCAATACTTTCTGCATGAAATGGGTTAAACAATTTACTGTAGATAAATCATTAAAGATTTTATCTAATTAGCTCTTATCTCTTGTTAATGTTGTACTTACGTTTAGTATCATTTTAGTCAAATAAATAGGTAAAGTCACGGTAAGAAACTATTCTTATTACCAAACAACTTCGAGAGGCATTCCTATAAATAAAGACTTAACATTATAGTATACGATTATCGTCAATCAATCGTGAAGTTTAACACTAATGAGAATAAACTATCTGCTTCAGTGCTTTGGCACTATTAAACTAAATAAAGTTTAATCAACGGTTCAACGTTTATAATTTGATTTTATATGCACCAGAATTTGAGTTATTACGTCATTGTGTATTAAGATATACAAGTATGAAGTCGGCCAACCCGCACTAGGCCAGCTTGGTGGCCTAAACCCTCTCAGTAATAGAGGAGGCCCGTGCTCATCAGTGGGCAGTATATAATACAGGGCTGGTAGTAGTAGTAGTAGTAGTAGTCATAGTAGTAGTAGTAAGATAATTTTCATTCAAAAATTGTCTAATTTTATGGCGAAAACATTTCGCGTGTCATCTTCATCGTCAGCCACACGAGATCCTTTGCTGAACATAGGCCTCTCTAAAATATTTCCCGCGTAATAAATTTAAATTAATAGTCAGTGAGACAAATACCATATTTCCTAGTCTTTTTGGAATTCCAGATACTTAATAAAGCTATCACTTTCCTGGATTTCGTCATTTAAGCTCAAAAGGTTTCGCAGGGATTGGAGATTCCAGGGAGTGTTTGCATGTTTCATAGTATGATAGTCTTTGCAATGTTTAGTTACAGATCATATAACTCGCGCACAGTCTTTTGATCTTACGAATAGAAACATGTGAAATCGTATAATTCCGGTATCTTGAAAACAATGGTATGGGTTGTTCTGAGTTGGAAGATCGTTAACGAACACAGTAAAACGAGTGCACTCAACCCATGGGGACGTTAAAGTGGAACTGATTAAGTATGCGTTTAATACAGAAGGCTTAGGCACGTTTTATTTGTATAAATCAAGATTATTATTATTGCTTATCAATTATCGTTCGATTTAACGGTGAAGGAAAAGATCGTGAGGAAACCTGCATACCTAAGAAGCTCTTTATAAGAATTTCGAAGGTATGTGAAGTCTGCCAACCCGCACTAGGCCAGCGTGGTGGACTAAGGCCTAAACCCTCTCAGAAGTAGAGGAGGCCCGTGCTCAGCAGTGGGTAGTATATAATACAGGGCTGATTGCATTGCATTGCATTGCATTGTAAGAATTGATATACTAGTCTAAAAAAAGGAAATACCCAAGATCAAAATTGACAGGGACTCAATGTTCAGAGTCTAAAAATAATGCAATCCTATATTTTACTAATATTATAAATGCGGTAGTTAGTTAAAATGTTTGGATGTTTATCAGAAGTAAACGCAGAAATGACAACGGAT
The DNA here is from genome assembly GCA_949316025.1 of Lapara coniferarum. NCBI lineage: Eukaryota > Metazoa > Arthropoda > Insecta > Lepidoptera > Sphingidae > Lapara > Lapara coniferarum. Next base: position 14,413,213 of record OX438931.1, on the reverse strand, counting down.
TTGGATGAAAATTGGCACATGGGTAGACCATGTGCTAGATTAACACATAGGCAATTTTTTTATTCCAGTAATGTGCTCCCATGGGAAATAATGGTATTTTTAGTCAGATTTTTTAACAGATGGCATTGATGTCCTTCAATGTTGTAGAGACTTTTGTAGCGAGAAAAGCTTATCACGCGGGCTAAACCGTGAGCAACGCCTATACTCCGTCGGTTTTGGTATTTAACTAAATGTAAACAAATCATAAAAAAGGTATTTTACCTGCCCATTTCTCTTTACAAAATACAATGTAACCAAAATAAACGTCTTCATAACCTACACAACACTTAGCAATGTTATTCCCGTTTATTAAACTTATTTGGTTATTATGTAGTTATAAGTATTAATTAATACGCGCAAACACTTGTAATTATAAAAATTACGAAACTTTTATTTAGGATCTGGATCTATCAAATATTGATGACCTAATACTACAGGCACGCTAAACATTTTTCCAATGGATCGTAAAGTGTGAATGTCACGTGGCACACCATTAGAACTGACTGCCATTCAATTTAATCGCTTAACTAGACAACAATTATCGATACATTTCTGTATTGTAGAAATTTGTTTATTTATTATATTTTTTGTTTCGTTTCCGATAATTAGATGTTTTTAGTCATTTGTTTTATTTATAAAGTGAAAGTAATCATTTTGACTCGTCAAGCCCCGCTACGGATGCCGGCGTCCGAGTATATCGGGTTTCCCCATACACCTATACATATAAGCGGGGTTTGACGGGTTAATGTTTGTTGTACGCCGTAGTTTCATTGACGCAACAGTCTTCGTAAACACTTTCGTAAGAAAAGGTTGACTACCCAGGAATCATATGTCATTATTTGTTTATATTTAGTTAAAGACCTAAACGAATAGAGTATAGTAGTTAATATATATTTGGTGTATCTGTTTTTTAAGAGGTTTAATGACACTTTTAATTAATTTTATATTAATTGTAATAATTAATGAAGCTATTGTGAACCGCCGTAATGATCTTCATAGAGGACAACTCCGCTTTTACACTGAGAAAATTTTAAATACAATGCAATAATAAAATATGCATTCTATAACTTTTTTTGCTAGCTTGCTACACAAGCAAATATAGTTTCAAAATCTAATAACACTATTGAACCTCAAGTAAATTGAATTTCAAATCTGGCTGCGCGCCTGAGCGTAACAAATAGGATTATGCTGGCAACTGGCTTGAGCTCACAGATCTTACGGAAACTATGTTATATATGCCTTTAAAAGCACGGTTTTAGAAAAAGTATGTTTGGAATAGAACAATATTTGAACGTTTTTGTTGGTAATTTATATTAGTGTTTTTATTTTTTTTATTTCCTTTAATATACAAATAGAGCGCAAGCATGACCTGTTTAACTCTTTGAACAGGGAATAGTGTTGGTGCCTACATTTGACCTACTGGTCGACAGGTTTTACTCTGGGCGACGGAAAATGTGACCCTCTGAGCGACCACTTTTGTGTAATTTCTGTAATGGGGCATTAGTAACTTAAATGCACGTTTGAAATTTATAGAAAACGCCTAAATACGCAGTTTTCAAAGATGTTTTTTATTTCGAAAGCAATCGTTCAAACTGAATAATTTGAAAATTCAAAGCTGCATGCCCAGAAGTGGGGTCGATGTGGCCGTCACTACCATTCCACGGACGCTAAGACTAGCCTCTATTTTATTCCGTTGTTGTAGATGACTTCTGAAATGTATAATAATATATTTGTGATGATTTAGCTGAGTATCGAAACGTAACACCAGACACAGAAACTATTCCTATGTCTATGAAAACTACTCTGAAAGCTTATTTCCAATGACGGGTCTAGTGTCCAATAAGGAAACTTGAACCAGACATTGATGAGAGATACATTTCTCTAGATGCGAGCATCGAACCCTCGATCCCTACCGCAAAGCCTTTTATTGCTACCACGACCTCAATAATAAGCCTTGTCTTGTATTATCAATAAACAATACATAATAGTTTACGAACAATTGAAGTCAAGGCCCAAATTGAATGAACGTCTTTCATACGTGGCCGATGTCGCGGCAATATGTTTAACGATACGAATAGACTGTCACCTCTAAACTATCATTCTATTGATTAGAGAATGATTAGAAATTTCAATACAAAACAAGACAACATTACAACTATATCATTTTATTATATTGTATTTCATGAATGATAAATAATAATTATACCACCTATGTATTTATTTTAGTAAGTGCCTATACGTGGCCCGGTGATTAGATATTCAAAACGGCTTTAGAGTTACAATGTAGTATGTAGTAACTAATTAAAAATAATCACTATAAATGACCACGAAATTACCTGGACACATGTAATCTCGAATTACAACGTTATAATACTTCGTAGCACAGTTTGTAATGTGTAACCAGCTGCGTTACGAGAAAAGAAGTCAATTAAACTGTATTTTTCCAAAGAACATTCAAAATTCATTTTCATTTTAGCTAGAGTCCATAATGAAAAAATCACCACAAATGACTTTATCTCTAATTAGTGTTGGAATTTTATTGGATTATAAAATTGTTGCAGAGTGTAACTTGTGTAAAGTTGGTTTCTGTGGAGCCATTAAGGGGATTTACATAAAGCATTCGCTGATGTCGGCGCAACTTTGCCAATAGGTGATTAACTTCTAATTTATAAGGTTTGTTAACATTGTTACTAAGTGTTCTTTTGGCTTCAACTTTGTAAAATCAATAGAGTTAATGACTTATTTAGGTACGGTGTAAGGTAATTAAGTAAAGGTGATCGGGTAAATTTTACAGATTTACTCGTGTAGATATATTTAACAACTATCGTTTTAAACCTGAATGGCTCTTTATTAACGAAACGTGAGATATTTGTTATATTAAATTAAGAAGTTTATACAAACAGATAAATAGTTTACGTTATCATCGACTTAAGTCGCAATAAAAAAAAACACATATCACACCTTTATCCCCGAAGGGGTAGGCAAAGGTGGTGGTACATGGGTACCCATTTTACGCTTTGTGTGTTTCGTTCCTCAGCCTGCAATTTAATTTCTCTATAAAACTAGAAATCAAATGCGGGTGTCAAAAATGTAAATAAAAAATAAATATAAATGTACATTAAATGTATTAATATAAAAAAAATTAAGCAAGTTATCTAGAATTTAAATTTGAGCATGACCCACGTCACATCATAATCGCATGAAAATAAATTCTACATAATGTTAAGTAGGTATAACATAATGTTATATTTGACTAATATAATATTATGTTAAGTATAACAAAATAATATATTTAACATTATGTTATACTTAAGATTATGGAGAGTTTAAGTATAACATTATGTACTTTATGTCATATAAGAAACCGTTTGAAAAATTGTTACAAAGAATTTGTATTTTACCAAGTTAAAGACTTCCTTTCCTTTATATGTCAGAGTATTTTATATAGATACATAGCTATTCTTATATTTACGTTATCTTGGCACGTAGCAGACAGCTTTCACCTTAATTTTTCTCTTACGTTGGATCTCGTGATCTCTTTTCAGATATTGCAACAATTTATTATACTCGTATTTTATACCCTACCTAAACGTTTTAAAGCTTGCATTATTTACAAATAATATTCTAGAATTCTCGTAAAACTAAACGTGTGTGAAAGTTCAAAACATTTGAACACTCTAATTACGTATATTTTTAGCGAGGTTAGCGCACTCAAAGCCAAAACAAAAGTTTGTGCACTATAAATACATTTTAAATAGAGACCTGCGTGCTTTCTACGTAAACTACGAAATGCCGACATAAAATTATTGTTATGTGCCCACTCTATTTGCTCGAGCAAAATGTTAAACATGAAGTTAATTAAAGCTTACGTCTACATAAAACAGAATCAGCCAAGCCAAGTGTAATTAATTCATTGTCGCCGGTCGGTTGTGGAGTAAATAAAACGTTGGGACAGATCAGTAATTCTGTGCCAGTGTGTTATAATATAAGGCTTTCGTGTTGATATCGAATTTGTAGATTAATCTAAGTTGTGCATAATTACAAAATGTAATTTATTAATTAAGACTTTGTTTTAAACTTTAAAATAAGACTTGTACAATTGTAAATGCAATGATATTCAATTATGATTATGGTAATGCACCATATGGGCTTTTGAAAAGCGATCATTAGCTCTATTATAATATCTATACTAATATTATAAAGCTGAACAGTTTGTTTGTTTGAACGCGATAATCTCAGGAACTACTGAACCGATTTTGAAAATTTATTCACTAAATATTTTTGTCCCGGAAAAACTTTTTCACGCGGGTGGAGCCGCGAGCACTACTAGTTCCAGATATAACTACTTGTTTCAGGGACAAAATATAGAAGGAAAAATGACATTCTTTATTTTTCTACACGTTATATCTAATACATAGTGTTGCTCGCAGCTCTGCCCCTGTGAAAGATTTTTATGTGATAAACGTATCTTATATGTTTTCTTATGCTTCAAGCTTACCCAGTATTTAATTTCATCAAAATCCGTTACTTAAGTAGTTTATTTTATTTATTTTGGAAAAATAACGTTGTTACAATAAAATATATCTTAACAGTATAACATAATATAAATAAAATTAGCTAAAGTAACTACCACAGCAATTTCCACATACTCTGTTAGTTTAGCAGTAAGAGTAAAAGACAGACAGACAGAGTTACATTCGCATTTCTAGTATGCCTATGGATTTCTTTAGTTTCCTTTATTCTTAATTTCTTTATTGATCCTGTAATCATCATTTTAGATGCTTCTTTTTTAATATTCATTTCGCTTCGAAAAAATTAATGTCAATTTAATTATTGTCTATTATTTTTATGTATATATGCATACGCATACTCACGCCTTTTATCCCCGAAGGGGTAGGCAGAGGCGCAACTAGTGCACCCAGTTTTCGTATTCCGTCCTATGATGTGATAGGGGGCGAGCCTATCACCATATCGGGCACAAATTCCAGATTCCGCGCCGTGTTGATACTGAATATAAAAATCCAATATCACTTTGCCCAACCCGGGGATCGAACTCGAGACCTCAGCATTGCAATCGTACCATAATATGACTACGCCACCGAGGCAGTCGTATTATTTTTATATTTCAATATAATAGATACCTACTTAAATGAAACTTAATTTTATTTTTAATACATTAAAATAAAACTATTTTGCGGATTTTATCGTGGTTTTTTTTTAAATTAAAAAATTTTATACTTAAAAAATGAAGGTAGATATTGTAACTTTAACTTTTCGGACCACCAACACCTCAGTCCACCCCGTGACCACGAAGTGCTGAAAAGCCTTCGAAACGTCGGCGTCGGGAGAAAATATAAATTAAAAAACTGCGATAAAATCCGCAAAATAATTTTATTTTAATGTCTAACATTCGCGTAAATAGAAGAAGTCATTGTTAATACATCTTAATTGTTAGGACAGCAATATTGCTGTTTCTATTACAACGAATGGCAATTTTATGATTCCCCTCATCAATGGCGCTCGAACCAATTTAATTGCACAGATACAATAATTGAAATGAATGATAATATACGTATACTATGTTCTACATAGTATGTGATTTTTCACTTTACAGTTTAGTATATCATTTGCAAATCATCAAACTTAGCTGTAAGTAGGTATATTTCACGTAGGTACGGTCAGCCACATAAGTAATTGAACAAATTCAAAATTTCAAACCGCCTAGCCACTACCCTATGCGTGAAGTTTAATTGAAATATTTATTTTCTTTGTGTGAAGTAAACTAAATTACCTTTAATTTATTTATGTGAAGAGAAAACGAGAATTGGTAAAACACAACAGTGCGTAGGCGACTTGAAGTTTTGAATGTGTTCAGCTACTTATGTGGCTGTCTGTACATGAAGCTTTAAAAACAAATCTTTTTTATTTTAATAATGGAATAACCCAAGAGGAATTTATGATAATATTAAATTAACGCTTTAATGCGTGTGTTTAGAGTTATTTTAATAATAATTAAATGCGGCGTGGATGGATACTATTAACAATAGAGTTAAAATGGCTCACATTATATTTCTTCTTAAAATATATTGTTGTTGATATAAACATGTTACTAGAATACATGGTGACATGAAAAATAATGTTGACATTTGCTAAAAATAAAAAAAGTGTTTGTAGTAGCCATACAATGATTGTTAATTAAAAACAGTAGCAGCATTGTTCCGTCTGACGTCATCGATCGCCCTGTCCCCTATCAATTACCGCACTCCACACTCACATAAATCAAGATCAGCGGTGCTTTGCCAGTGGTGCACTCGTATCAGCTGTTGAAATTTCTAACCTTCATGATTGTAATTAAAAATATTTGTTGTGTAAATACCAATTATATTACAAAATGTTTTTATTAAATCATGTTTATTTGTAGTAGCATTTCTGGTACGAGTAGTACCTATGATACAAAAATCTGTGATGTATGTTTCCTAATTAAGATTAATTGTAATTATGACAAGGCCAAAAGCTTTAACTGAATAGAAACCAAACCCTTTGAGGAAATTCTCCAGTAATACATAAGGATGCAAATATTGCCGCAACTCCGTTCGTCAAATGATACGCTGACTCTGCGGCTTTATGCTGCAAATTTATTAGTAGTCGCCGGTGGGCTAGAATATCTTGGCGAACAGCAATAAGCATTTCACAAAATAACACCCTTTACTAAATATGCAAGGATTTAGCGTTTGATTTATTTTTGGAATTCTAATATCTCATTGCCTTAAGTGGAAAGTTAGTTTAAACATAGCGCGTTATGACAAATGAGTTAAGCGTTTAAAGTGAAGATAGACTTCATAGCGTATAGTCAATATATTCTATGTTTTGAATTTCAATGCAGTTTATGAGTGGTTGCTGTTTCTTTACTCTTATTGCATCCATATTTTATACTTGAGTTGTTTCTAAACATGTCTTCTTGGTGTTTTTCGAAAAATATTACAGGATTTTTGAAACTTAGAATAACTATAAACTAAATATAGATGTGTTGTGTGCTTATCATTTACACTAAACTTAATTGCAGTGTGCAATAGCACTAAAATTCGATAAGCGAGATAGGTAATCATAGTATATAGTTCAAGGAATTACTTTTAAAATGGGGTGCGCAATTACCGAAATGACTTGAATTAACTTAATAGCTCTCCACACATCGACATTAGGCAACTATCACCCTCCGTCCAGATAGGTAATGAGCCGCCGCGATTAATTTTGCAGCCCTCGCGCGAGTTTGGCTGTTTATTTAAAGGCCATGACCCCATCCACTAGGTACGAGTCCAATTCTGTTAAAAGCAGCCCCCGATTGATGCCCTGGTCGAATGCCATTAAACGTTTTCAATATTGATTGCTCACGGAACTGTGCTCAACATGGAATAGGCGTCGCTGGTAAAAATGTGTTCGATATTTATCGGCCTATCGATTGATGTATTTGCAATATTGAGATTGGTAAATATGCAGTACAATGTGTGGAAAGGTTTGCTATAAAGGCTTCGTCTGTTAGATTAGGGGTCTATTTATTTAGAGTTTCCACATCGTATAAGAATAGGAGTTGAAATGAATGTAATTTATAAAGAAAATTATGGAATTGTCGTAGCCTAGAATAATGTCATTATAAACTTATTAATTTTATAAACTTATTAAAGAATAACAAAATGTTAAAGGTAGTCTAAGATACAATTTTAATTTGATTAGTTTAACTATGCCATTAAATACGATTTTTTTTGTTGTAGGTGGTGTGACATGATGGCGTCGTTACACTTACAAAAATATTGCTGGTCGCTACAGCAAGCAACTACGTGAAGTATTGCAATAAAGTTTAATAAACACCATATACATTTTTAAAGAAGTTTGATACTTTTAAGTTTTTGTATTCAGAATGAATCTGAAACTAATCCCTTTGTTTTTGACGTGGAACTTTATATTAATAGCCGCGAAAAGAGACTCTTTCGAAGATGATGAATCATCAAGATCAAGAGAGCTGAGAAACAAAGAGAATAACCGTAATAGAACAACATTTAACGGTACACTTACAGACCTTCCAGAGAGGCGGTATCTGAGACACAAAAACAGTTCTAGGTACCGCGGAGACCGACGCAGGTTTTGGGAACATGAAGTCCGACGAGATAGGAGAAAAGGATTGGACCACTCACCGGAAGACAATAATAACAGAACTGAACCTTACAGTTTGAGAAAAGAGGAGAAGGCACGTAAAACTGACAAGCACTGGAATAAAAGTATGGAGAAATTTTCAATGAGGAAACTAATTAACCAAAACAAGACTCAAGAGCGCTACCATCCCATGCCAGTAAAAGAAAATTCTACCAGGTCTAAGATGAAAGTGGCTAACAAATGGCAGAATGGGTATATACCGTACCCGCAGGCGAGGGAACGGAAACCAAACATAATTTTGATCCTAACTGATGATCAAGATGTGGAGTTAGGGAGTTTGAATTTTATGCCGAGGACGATGAAGGCAATACGCAGTGCCGGGGCGGAATTCCGACACGCTTACACTACAACTCCGATGTGTTGTCCCTCAAGGTATTAACCAATTTATGTAATTTGTTAAAAGTTGCCAATGAAATAATATTTTCGTTTTCGAACATTTTACAAAGTAATTATTACCACATACCACAAAGAGAATAAAATACTTATATATAAAATACTTCATTAAAATCAAATAATTATTTCTGTTTGTTTTAATATTTTTAGATTTTGTTAATTCCGTTTACATTCTATAATATATGTTTTATGAAAGTGTAATAAATAAAATAAAAACAAATGTTTGTCTTTAGGAGTTCCTTGTTGACTGGGGTATACGTGCACAACCACAATGTTTACACGAACAATGACAACTGCTCATCGCCCATGTGGCAGGCCACTCATGAGACCAAAACCTTCGCTACCTACTTGTCAAACGCTGGCTACCGTACCGGTAAGTACCAACTGTACATTCCATTTTTTTTGAAAAACAGATGTCAACCATCAAAAAAAGTAAAAACAAATTAAAGTAGATATCAACAATTTTTAAAAAGATATAAGAGAAAACGGGTTAAATTATTTCTATCAAAAAAATTAATTTAATAAGAGATGCAGATGTTACGATATTATAATAAATCGAACTTTCCTAGGATATCTATATTTCACATCAGCTCGCAGCGTATCGTTTCGCTGATGACCGTTTTGATAGTATAATATATCTTCAACTGGTGCATTTCCTTGATGTGATTTCCTCGACAACTCCCGTACGACGTCGAAATATTGCGCAGTCCTGCAAAGTGGTAAATTGCTATGTAAATCATGTTTTGATGGAGCTGGCATTTAGTTTGCGCAATGCCCTGCTCACTTGATTGGAAAACGTCTGATTCCAGACAATAATTAATTAATACGAATATGTTCGTGGCACTGATTATTGCTTTGGTGCTAACGTAAAATATCAAGTTCTCGTGAATACGCTGTTATAGGCGTGGTCTAAGCGACAGTTTACATTGATTATAATTTTAATTTGTAAGTACGTCTACTCTCCACCATTTTGCTGAAAGATTTATTATTCGATTAAGCTTGGATATGCATTTCATTCACGCCTTTTAATATAAGTTCTCTTACAAAACGATTACAAGTAAAAGCAAAAGCCATATTTTACTTACCCTGCTTTTAGCGTTGTGAAAAATAAATTATCATGAGAAAAATAACTGCCACGCAGCTATCTATCTAGCGAATGTCAAAGAGTTTTTAGGTTGGGTTAGGTTAGGAATTGTTTAAGCTATGTTTGATGTTTATTCAGATTTCAATAATATGTTCTCGTTTATGTAAGGTAAATAGGTTTATCGCTAGACCTACATTAGGTACGAAAAGTTTAAAGGAAAGCAAAAATAAATAACAATTGCCTATGATGTGTTATTTATGTTACAGTATATTTTGTGATTTATCTTTCTATGAGCGTTAACACTGTTATCATTATTTCTTTTTTCATAGTTTTTTTTTTAATTTAGTAATTCGCTTTAACCACGTGACTTCTCGCTAGGATATGACATTCTCCTATTTTTATTGTTGCCTGTTAGCGTTTACGATCGTAGATAGAGATCTTGGTTAAGGCACTGGTATTCAAACGATAAAATGTTCTCATGTAAATATTTTCATCGCCACGTACGGAATCATTTTGAACATTGTAGCTTATCCCCAGACTTTACAACATAGCTAAGATAGCCAGTCTCTCCGATATAGTTTGTAACATCTATTTTACACTGACTGCCTCGGTGGCATAGTTGTATTACGGCACTACTGCAATGCTGAGGTTTCGGGTTTGATCCCCGGGTCGGGCAGAGTGGTATTGGATTTTTCTATTCAGTATCATCCCGGAGTCTGGAATTTGTGCCCGAAATGGCGATAGGCTCGCCCCCTATCACACTATGAGACGGAATAACGGCGGAAAGTGGGTGCACTAGTTGCGCCTCTGCCTACTCCTTCAGGGATAAAAGGCGTGTGTTTATATCATGTATATTATATACTTTACACATCGTTGGTCCGATAGCTGGCCAAGGTGCAAAGTTGTTATAAACTCCGTCACAACAAACCATAGTAATACGATACATGAGCACCTGAGAATGCATTTCACTCAGTTCACAATATCACGTACTCTCGAGCACAGAGTTCGTACGAGTCTCCGAAAGTGCAACATGAATACGGTCGCTTGTCGAACCGCCGAAGTTTGTATTACGAACTAACTTTTTCAAGTGAAGATTTGTTGGAAAAGTATTCGTCATATCTGGTCGTATTCAAATCTAAGTTTGATGGAAGTGCATAGCAACTCTTAAAATATTCGCGAGGGTAAAGGACGTCTAGCTTTATAAACGTTGCGTTTAACGTTTATATGGGTGCATTAGCGGCAGTTTTCTTTCGTCCTTCACCCTTATTATCGATCTACGTTTAGTTCGTGATGCTGCTGTTACGTATTACAAAAAAGAGCAGGGTATCATAAATCGTAAAACTTCTGTTATACTTATTTTTTATCTTTGACTTTTTTCATACTTGAGTTGGTATTAGAAATCATAGATATTTGTCCTAAACAAGTATCGAATGGACTATATAATTTATCAGTTCGTAAAGACACACCATGCTTTAGATGTCGGCAAACAATTTTCTCTAAAACATTCTTACTCGTCTGTACAAGAATATAGAGACGGCACGTATGTGAAGACGTATAGTACCTGAGGAGCGTTGAACGCTTATCCGGCAGATAGCTGTAGTAATGATGCAATGGGGCCAGGAATGCTCTGTGACTCACGCTTCCATAACACCATCCGAACGTTTTACGAGATCATCAAAAAAGTAAATGAACTGAAAATAAACGCTCAATGGGCCGGTGCAAATTAAGGGATTATTATCATGTTCTTTAGCTTCGATTTGGGCTCACACACTGATGTAATATGTAGAAATATCGTTTAACTTTACACTACTACTACTTTTCATTTCATGTCATTTGCATTGCATTGCATTTACAGATTACGTTAGCTACACAAATTAAACATTTATTAATGCATTCGCTAAAAAATATATCATAATGTAATGAGTAAGGACCTGTCGCAACATTGTTTTTGTGAATTCCGCCACTACATCAACACTTTATATAGAAAACAAAAAATTACATCGAGAAGGGATTCGATCTTATCATTATCATTACGAAACATTAGATATACTAAACGGATAGCATAATCGATTTAAATGATATAATCGATTATGTTACGTAGTGCTTAGTAGTAGCAGCATCGAACGAGTTTTTATGTTTAATGCTCTGCACACGATTATGGTTTCACGGTAACATTTTTTTACTTATGCGGTGTTATTCGTATGGGTCTTCTCTTAAACGAGAATACTGTATGTTGTACTTATTGCTTCCATTTCTAGTGATTAATGTGTTAGTAAGTAAAACATTCATATTGAAATGAAAATGAAAATCCTCCTAGCCAGTTTCGGCCACGGCGGCCAATCTCAACGGAGATCAGCCAGGTACGCAGGAGATATTATAGTGCACAAGTGTGTGCGCAATACACAGGTGCACTCGCTATTCCTTCACTCTCATAGTCCGGTGAGACGGCAATCCGACATGACCGGAGAGAGATCAGGCGCAGGACCAACGGCTTTACGTGCTTTCCGAGGCACGGGGGTATCACACCGCCAACTTCCTGACTCCGAGCTGCGACTGAGTAAATTTTAAGATGGAAAAACCCAGTCACAATTTTTTTGGCTCGACCCGGGATTCGAACCCAGGACCTCAGCGCGCTAATCTTACTCGTAATGCGTACGCAATACCACTACGCCACCGAGGCAGTCCATTTGAGTCAGTCAGTAACATTCATATTAATTACGTATTAACTAGTTTTACTGTACAAGTATTTAATTATTCTCAAATATTTACTAGAGTAATATAAAGTTCTCCAACAACAATAAAACATTTAAAGGCGTTCAGATTGTTCTGAGAATCAAATGTATTTTCTAATCCTACTTAATATTCATAAACAAATTCTTAAACATGATTTTTCATAACGCAAACGCTCTTTACGAGTTAAGTTTGTTGGAATGTACGTTTCTTAGATATTGTAGCGGTAAACTTTTTATTAAAAATAACAATGGACTGGAATGACTATGAAGTAGTGCAAATAAGTACCTACCTACGTGAAAATGTTAACAAGAATGCGAAAGCATTAACATTGGGAAGAAGCGCGGCGGTATATCTGCACTTGAAATTATGTACCACTTCGCACATAAGACAGAGAATTCAAATGAAAGTGTGTTTATAAATTCTTTAAATCGAGGTCCTGTCGTATCCTGGACCATAACGTTGCGGTTCATTTGAATAACTGAATATTTATCGCGGCACGTATCAATGGTTGTTGTATACAACATTGCCTTCAGGCTATGAAACTTGTGGCTAGTATGCAAACCGGTAACGAGTGCGATATACCTAAATACACGCTGGAGTTACTATGTATAGTGAACTTAGCTTTAGTTATTATTCCGAGAGTTGACTAGGCATGTCTGCAGCAAATGTTTGATTTTATCTAACACTGAAATCAGATTTCATCTGAATTGCGGGCGCGAACTAGTGTGTCTGATGATAAGTGATAATGGCAAGTGGCAATCCTGAAGCACAGTTGACTATTTAAAATATTTTCTAGAGCTGTTATATTTTATCCCCATCCGGATTTCCATGTGGCAACTTGATTAATTTATTTTAGTAAAGTATCTCCAAGAATCAAATATTGAAAGAGGTTTTGTCTATAGCATGATTAACATTAGTACTATCAATAAACACACATACGAAAGTTTTATCTCTTGCCAAAATTCAAATGAATATTTGCTTTTTTATTTAAACTTTTCTTGACCTGGCACTGCTGCAAGACTTCATGAAAATGTAATTAACCATTTATTTGATCTTGTATGAAGGCTTTAATTTTGTAAAATATGACGTATTGTGGGAGGTCTTAATAACTTTTATATTTGCTAAATTTAAATTATCCTTCGGCAGATAATAAAAAAATGTATTTCCCTGCTTCAGACTTAAGGAGAATAATCGATGATTGACTTTACTGTAGAATGATCGACTATACCTACTTAATTTAGTAGTAAGGCATATAAAGCGAAAAAAAAAATCAAAAAGAAAAAAAAATCTAAAAGCTGAAAAAAAATTATGCATAAAGATTGATTTCTATTTTATTGTCAATCTCATTACAATGTAAATACCTAATTCGGTATCTTTTACCAGCTAATTAACTACATTCATCTCTCTGTATTGGCAAAATATGATGGTAGGCTTATGCGTTATTAATTTCTTGTTTTCTACTCGCACTTTTAGGTTTATCACATCATGCGTTTGCTGGCATAGAAAATCAGTATCAAAAGCCGAAATCGATAGAGTATATAAATATCAAAGACCACAGGGCCATTGAGCGTCAGAGATTGTTACTGCCGTTATCGCATCCTACTGCGCGACATGCGGCACCCACCCGTAAATCAATACCAGGAGATTGCAGTCAACGGCAATCGCTTGTGAACTGCAGCAGCATCGTCTTCTAACATTTGTTCTAAATATTCATAATGATAGCCGGCGTGGGTGCACGTGGGTCGCAGGACGTCGGCCATTTGGTCGCTGATGCCGACTTGTTCATCTACATAAGAGTAGATGGAAGTGTCCTTGCCGGTATTTGGGGTGACCGATCGGATGATCTATCCCATCCGCTCAAGATGAATGCGCCCAGACATTCATCGCGGATTATATAACTGCGGCGATGACACTTTCAATTGCCTGGCAAAAATGTCGCTCTGGATCATCTTGTGCTTTATATTTCCGATGTTTTCGGTGACTTATTTGTATATTCACATATTATTTTATTTGTTGATGATATTTATGTTGTATTTTTTGAGATAAGTACACAACAATTGGCATTCAAATTATTAAAGAATTGTCTGTTCCTCCAATAACTGATCAGTAACTTTAATAAGAATTGTATTATTTACCTTATTTTGTATTCTATATTCTGATTGGAACACCACCGCCACTCTAGAATGTAAATCTCGCGCAATAAAATATGAAATACAGCAACACCTCCTGTTTTACAATGAGGCTTGCGGCTGGCGATTCTTAAGAATGGAAACCTCTTAGATTCCGCGAAACCGCTCGACATTCTGCTAGCGACCTAATACACGTGTCGACAATTTATCAGCGTTGTTAAAAGTCCATTTGTCTTGTAAATTTATGCGTTAAATGGGCTATAATAAATTCGCCCCTTTCCCTTCCGGGCTCTACACGAAGGTCCACCCACGTGGCCAAAGACGAACAAAGTAGGCCTGTGATAACTAATCACATATATTGCCTCTTCCGTGTCGAGATGAAAGTCGAGTGTGGGAGTGCAAATTGTCCCCTTTTAGTCGAGTTTGTGTTTCTACTAATGCGCTGTTAGAGCGTTTTAACACGGTAGTTCTCCGAGTATGGTTGTGGTAAACATATTTGTGCCCGTATAGCCTTTCCAATATGCATATTCTAATTGGTTTCACTTAACTAACATAATTTGTTGGTTGTAACAGGCCGAAATGGACACTTACTCTACAAACTTTGACTGAAAAATAATTAAATATTGGATTTGTACGATTAGGTATACGCTTTTATTTCGTAGAAATCCACTAATAAACGATTCTCCCAGATCATGACTCGCTCGCGGCATTTTTCTCATAAAGAAATACAGCGGTCTTAATTCAGCGAATAACTATTACGTGAGATATATCACATTAGCTATTATGAGTGGATTTTTATACATAAGCCTTGAACCTTAAACGGCTGAGGATTGATTGCATCCGCCGGCACGAGTGTAACAATGTTAGGCGTGGTCAGTACTTTAACGCATGACCTCACGTGCGCCATATAAAAAGAATAAAATTAAACTAAATAAAATATCTAAACATCAATTTGCCATGAAACAGTCATACTTATATACTGGTGGTTGGTCTCTCATATGTAAGAGTGCGTCTGGGTGGGTACCACTGCAATGTTTACTTCTACCGCCAAGCAGCAGCGTGCATACACTGTTGATTTTCGGTTTGAAGGGCATTGTAGTCAGTGTAACTGGACATAATGAGACTTAACATCTTATGTCTCAGGATGACGAGCGCAGTGGAATGCCACACAGTACTTTGTAACTGAAGGTGCTGAGTGGTGTTGCTACTGTTTATGGATGGTCGTATCGCTTACCATCAGGCGAACGGCATGCTCGTCTCGTCATTCAATGCCATAAAAACAAATAGTAAGAATAAGCATGTTGACACATAAAATTAAATTACATATTCTGTGTATAAGAACATCTTCGCACTCACATGAATTATTTGAACCGTTGTTTACATAAACTCTATGGAGTTATTGCTTTACCTTAGCTGAGTAATGGCCGGTTATCTAATTAACGGAATCCGTGAACAACACGTCTTTAAACAAACATAAGGTTACAATGTAACGTTGTCTTTGGTACCACAGGAAGTACAATGCAGTAAATAAGCTGATGTTACTATTGAAACGAGTGTGTTACATAAGCTTTAAAAGACGTAGGTAACCTATCAGCGACCATGTAGCCTTAGTCGTTGGTACAGTCAGCGACATAAGTAGCTCAACAAATTCAGAAATTCAAATCGCCCCTACACTTTTGTGTTCTTACCAATTTTCATTTGCTCTTCACAAAAATAAAATTATAGGGATTGACTTTACTTGACATAAATAAATAAAAATATTTTATTTAATGAAATTTTGAATTTGTTCAGATACTTATGTAGCTGACTGTACCTACAGTTGTAAATTTTTAAGCATGTAGATATTATCAAGTGTCAGGTTTTATGGATGTATTTACTGGGATCACCGTTTGTAGCGGTTTGACATCGATTTGTACATTGTCCGTTTGCGTTAGGTATTTCTTAATAGATGACAAATAAAGAAGGAAAAAAACATTTATTGTCCACTATTTAGGTGGTGAGTGATGAATAACGTAATAAATTTTTAACGAATAATAATATGTAATATATTATGTTGTAATAAAATATTGTGTAATTTATTTTTGAATAGAAATTACCATACACACACATTCTCGCCTTTTATCCCTAAAGGTGTAAGCAGAGGCGCAACTAGTGCACCAATTTTTCGCCGTACGTATTCCTTCCCATCCCGGCTAGCATGCGCACGACGACATATCTCGATAACGACAGTAGACAAATTGTCGATATCGAGTAATATGTCGTTTACCCTAACATGCGCGCTATGATCGATAAGTTTCTCGTTGAAGACATAAGTTTACTCGTGAAGACAAACCGATGTTGCCCTTTTAAATATATATTCTAACAATTTTATTTTCTAATGTTGGCTACCGTGGTTTTAGTTCATTCAATTTTATAGATCTATGATGCAATTTTTGTTCAGTGTTGTCACATTAGGCGATTTTCGCCATTTAGGCTATATTGAAGAGTGTCGGGGCGACCAAAAATTGCGAAGTGCGATTGGTCGCCGTTTAGGCTACGCGAATGGTGATTAGTCGCCAATTTAGGCTACTTCGGAAAGTTCGTGTGTTATGCATTGTTTTTGTCGAATTTGAGGATATTTATAGCTTCGAGGGTACAAAATATGTACTCAGATCCCCTTACACCTTACACACAATTATTAAAAACTGGGGACTTTTTTTTTTTTTTGCTCCGCGTCCCCACACAAGCGGGCGACTTTAGACTACTTTGAATTTTCGCCGCGTTAGACCACTATAAATTAGAAATTAGGGAGGTTTGTTTTTTTCTTTTTGCTCCTTCACCTCTCCATATACGAAGAGGCGACTTTAGGCTACTTCACAATGAATTTTCGGCGACTTCAACCGTCAAACATTTGGTAACACTGTTGTTGTTTTATCTGACGTTTTGAGTGACAGTTTACGTCATTCCAAAGTTTATTTATCTTATTTTCTTTGGTTTTATAAATTATCGTCAATTTAAATGTAACTTTATAGAAAATGTAAGTTAAAAAACGTAAGTGAACGAAAAATTCAATGTTAATGTATTGTACACTATAAGGAACCGAATATGAAATAACTGCTCCGAACTGTTTTAGTGTACGATGTAACAAGGCAAAAATCTGATAAAATCTAACAAGACTCAATTATTTGTGCCACTATATGTTGGCTTATTCAAACTTTGTGCCGGATGACTATCACTCACCCACGGGAGCGATGCACCATAGCTCATGCTCAGCGAAATCGGTGGTGCAACCGGAAAGAAGATGGATGTGGTTTTGGCCCCAAAAATTTCCAATTGGTGTAAGTATAGTGTAATAATAACCTAATTAGCTCAACACTGATATTGTAAGTTAAGCTCTGCAGCCACAAGGCCCAAGATTTGTTTCTATTTGATATTATTTATTATTGTTTAACAATTAAGTACTAAATTATGAAGTACATATATTGAAATTTTTTTCTTCTTTTCTGTTTTAGTTCATCCCAATGCCCAGCCCAGTACAACAGCAAGCACAACATCCAGCACCATGTTGATGAGCTACAGAAGAATTTTATTTGTCCAGTTCGAACAATACCTAATTCATTGAAAGTAGATCTGTATTTTCATAGACAACTGTTTTTCAAAATAAACATCTAATCTTATAATAAGAGCTTGGACACTCCATTCTTTGTTATCTTTACCATTACGCAAGATAAAACATTACATATGAACAAAATGTACCGCAGCAATAGGGTTCCCTATGTAAATGTTATATTAAAAAGTTTCTTTGAAATATTCTTTTGCCCTCCACATTAATGTAGAAAATTTTGTATCATAAATAAAAAAAAGCTTTAAAAATCATATGTATGTACAATTATTTATTGGTTCATAATATATATCTATTATTTCTTGCCCATTTGGCTTGACAGAATCTTGCAGTTTCTGATAATTGTACATGTTCTTCTCCAATGTGCTGTTCATTTATAATAATTTCCTCCATACACTGTAACATAAAATACTCCATTACTTACAGTTATGTAACATTATCAATGTAATGTAGAATTGTAACAATAGTCATTTAATATAGAAATGTAACAATGTAGAAATGTAAATAGCCATATTCTAGTGTTAAGTCTATTTGTAGACATTCAGAGTACTTATATGAAGTTTTTAATAAATAAATAAAACATATACGTTTTTTTGTATTTTAGGTTTCATAATAATGGTATCTTTCTGAATAACTAGCATTCACATTGAATATTCTGCTGTTTAAATCTACAATTTGCAACATTTATTTTAAAATATACACTTACTGGTTTAACAAATATAATAAACAAAGTTGCTTATTTGTTGGTATAAAATATACAAAATAAAAACTGCAGATAGTCTGTAATTCAAGGGTTCTCACTACCTAATTAGTTAACACAATAATGCCATCTTATTTAAGGCAAGATAGAAATTTTGTTAAAGTACATTTATAAATATATAATTATCAACGAAGTTTATTAATTAATAGTATTGTAAGATATTATTATATTACCAGTTGAACATTGATCTCTTCCAATTTTTCTATTGTGCACTTTGTGGTCCAGACGGAGGTAGTATTTTCATATATTTAATGGGCCCTAATATAGCCTTCACATTAAATTTTCCTCAAATTCACAAGCCATACTCCTTTGGGCTGATATTCTGTGACTCGTAAACTGACTCACTCAGCTAGAAACCTAAAAGTTATGGTATTATAAGTAAATGAACATTGTAGCTCTAATATAAATTTGAAACTATGTTGAGTTGGTACTTTCCATGATATAGGTAGGGAATGCAAAACCTGCCAATAAAACTAGGTACTATCAGTAATCTCCGCCTGGCACAGACTAAGATATTGCACAAAGTGTCTTTGATAACTTCCATTGGCACGAAATTGAATGGAGCACAACACCTAACAAAAAAAGACATTTCCTTTATCTAAATATATTTAAATTGTTATTCAACGCGGTTGTTTATATATGAAATGACCTTTAAAAGGGCGGGCATGCCTTTCGCGGTTCCATACCACGTGTAAATTTTTCTATATTCATATATATTAGGTATACAGAGCCATTCGCTTTGAAATACATTATGAAATACATCGCTCATATCAAAGGAATCGCATAAATCCCTTATGTTTCTTGTTTGCACTTTACACACCTCTCGATTCGATGAGAATAGAATATTCATATTATTATACAATTGTAATACTTAATTAATAATATACCGCCATCATTTGTTGATATACGACAATTTTCTCTTCGTACAAAAGCAACGTAGACAAATATCTCGGTCACAAGTGTCAAAAATCGATAAAATCATTTGGTCATGTTAGGGTTCGTAGAGAAAAATAGCACAGATAAAGTAAAAATTACAGTTTTCTCTACTTGTGACGTCACAAGTCGAGATGCATGAGCACGCATGTTAGTGTCAGTAGACATAATTCGATAAACGACAAAAACCCGAGAAAAAGTGTCGACAAAATTTTGTCGACGCGCGCATGCTAGGCGGGCATGACGTGATACCTCTCCATTCGACCGCGCCAAATGGAGACGGCCGCGTTCCGTATTAACCGATCCAGAGGACGAAATCACTCTGGCCATCCGCCGTAAGAACGAGTTCTTGAAACTCCAACACTCCAGAAGACCGCAGTTCCGTCCTCGCCGTCGAGGACCTCGCCGCGTTCCCCGTCGCCCCCCCGACTCCCTTAGCAGTTCCGGCCCGCGTGCCGATGATAACACACTCTAATGCCTCCACTACACTACTCGCAAAGTTACCTCGACGAAGTACTCGTCGAAGTTCACCGAAGTCCGAAGTATGTGGCTACATACTCGTGCAACCTCGCGAGGAGCTCAGTCGCCCGGCGCCCGCACGATAGGCATCATGGATGACGTTCAAGTGGCAGCTGCCGTTGCAATGTGTACTCTCGCGTTAATACGCGAGAGTACACATTGCAACGGCAGCTACGTGCGTATTTATAATTCAACGAAAATTAAAAAGAAATGGATGCATGATGCTAATACACACACACACGTACTCACGTCTGTTATCCCCGAAGGGGTAGGCAAAGGCGCAAGTGCATCCACTTTTCGCCGTTATTCCGTCCCATGATGTGATAGGTGGTGAGCCTATCACCATATCGGGCACAAATTCCAGACTCCGGGCTGATACTGAATAGAAAAACTCAATATCACTTTGCCCGACCCGGGGATCGAACCCGGGACCTCAGCTTTGCAGTCGTACACGATACAACTACGCCATCGAGGCAGTAGTATGATGCTAATATTTTTGATATTTTTTAGAAGTAAATGCCAAAACTACTGAACGGATTTCGATGATATTTGGCACATGGATAAACCTAATCCTGGATCAACACATTATAGATCGGCTATTTTGTCCCCGGATCTTGCTTTTTTTTTGTAGGAAATATTTTAATTTTAAATCAGGTTTTTTGATAGATGGTGCTGGCGTTGTAAAGATGGTGCCATAGTGAATAAGGGGCTTTTGTAACGTTATACCGCAAAGCTCTAAATAAATATCGTTGTTTTAATTGCAATATATTATTATAGATCAGCTTTTGCCCGCGGCTTCGCCCGCGTTAATAAGTTCTGTCGAGCTAAAAGTACATAAAAACCTTCCGGTTGAATCACTCTATCAGCTATCTATTTATAAAAAAACCGCATCAAAATTCGTTGCGTAGTTTTAAAGATTATAACAGTACTGTTAATCGTGTTCTGTAAACTACCTACGGAACGTTGAATACAACCTGTGCTCATGACGTCTCGATGCGAACTGAAGTGAGCCGAGTAGTGTAGTAAGACGCTTCGTGTTCGAACCTCGGGACACTTCGAGTCCTTTGACTCGGGCGCAAAAACCGACAACGACTGGAAGTCGCCCGAGGCGAGGCGAGGTTGCACGAGGCGAAGCGAAGTGGCCTTTCACACTATCTTATTCGGCCAACCTCGATCAACTTCGCGAGTAGTGTAGTGCAGGCTTAATAGTATTAGGCCTAAAAACCAATTTTTCCCTAATCGTTGATGTCTCATCCTCTCTCAGTGGCCGTCCTGAGCCGAGGTTCGTAACCCGCTAGTGGGTTGCCCTCAGCATGGTCACTTAATTCAAAGGGTTGCGAGCGCCTTCTGCGTTCACCCTAAAGACCGGTGTGGCCAGAAAAGCCGACTCGCGTCAGGCTACTGGCAGTAAAAAAAAAATAAAAGACGTGATATTTAACAAAACTATACGAAATCATTAAAATTACTGCTCAGTTAAGAATATGTCTAACGCATTAGAAAGCTTGCCCATTCACGAGAGACCTGCCAGGGGAACTCGACGAGTGGTTAAAGGGTTGTTCTGTAATACATTTATATACATGCTACTTATTTTGCAAATGTTATGCACTCCATAAGTGTCGTGTATATCAGATCTATTTACCACTAGCTTTTGCCCGCGGCTCCGCCCGCTTTAAAAAGTTTTTCCGGGATAAAAGTCCCGCTTTATATTTTCCCGGGATAAAAAGTAGCCTATGTGTTAATCCAGGACATGATCTACCCGTGTGCCAAATTTCATCGAAATCCGTTCAGCAGTTTTTGCGTGAAAGAGTAACAAACATCCAAACATCCATACATCCATCCATACATCCATACATTCTTACAAACTTTCGCCTTTATAATATTAGTAGGATATGTAAGTTAGTTTATAAGATATTGTGAATATATTATATACATGATGTGGATGTGCTTAATAAATAAAAAAGGGTTAAAAAGGATAAGTTTTACCTGTTTCAGAATTTCAGTTTCAGAAGTATAAAGCAAATCATCGGCAAATTCTGCAAACTAAATACGTTTTTTTCTGTATCCTGTATTCTGTAATACTAAGTTAAAATAATACCTTTAAATGAAATGGGTTATTTTTGGCTGAACGAAATTTCGCTGTTTCGAGTTTGTACATGAAACATTTTAAAGATCTCTATTACACTTTTCAAAACGCATTAAATGTTATTTCACATTTACATTCTTATGAAGTTGTTTTATTACCGAAGCATAGATTTGGTACGTCTAGAGATACACAACGTTTCACTGCGTTTTCTTCCTAGATCATTTATCTATGAACTCATAAAATGTCTTCATTAAATTGATATTACACATTGCATAACAGCGCATGTTTTATTACAAACTAGCTTTTGCCTGCAGCTCCGCCCGCGTTATAAAGGTTTTCCTGGATAAGAGTCCCGCTTTATATTTGCCCGGGATAAGAAGAAGCGTATGTGTTAATCCATCTTCTACTCGTGTGCCAAATTTCTTCGAAACCGTGCGTTAGTTTTTGCGTGAAAGAGTAACAAACATACACGCATACACACATTCTTACAAACTTTCGTGTTTATAATATTAGTAGGATAAACATTGTACATCCATTAACAGAATATACATAAGAATGTGAAATATCTACATATTATGTTAATAAAGAAACTACAGAAACTTAATGCCCGAAAATTCCAATACGTAATAATGTTTTTCGCTTAATCAAATAGAGCAGTGATTAATCTATACTGATATTATTAAGAGGAAAAATTTGTATTTTTGTATGTTTGTAACGAATAAACTCATGAACTACTGGACCGATTATAAAAATTCTTTCAACAATATGAAGCTACATTATTGGCCAATAACATAGGCTACTTTTTGTCTCAGGGAAATATAAAGCGGGACTTTTAATCCGGCAAATCTCATTCACTCGGGCGGAGCGGCAAACAAAAGTCTAGTATAATAATATAAAGTCGATAGTAGGAAATAACTTTAAAACCGACACGTCGTATAAACCGTTGTCTGCTAGAGGATATATTCACATTCCAACGTACATTAACTGTATCTTGTATAAATCCATAGTATTCCTTTATGGTAAAAGTTTTTATTCATGTTACCGTAAGTGGTGTTCTTTAAGTTGGAGGCTTATGTGACTTGAACCTGAACAAATGAACCATGGGGCGATGACCTATATTGCCTGGATTCCCGATCATATTATAGACTGGTCCTAGGGGGTTTGACAATGATAACGAATGTAAACAATTCATGCGTGCAGTTTCAACTTTTAGGACTGGTGGAGGTGGAGTTGTGAAAAAAAGGTGGAGTTCTAATATTTGTGTCACTTAGATAGTGGATAAAAATATCTGGTATTTTTAATTCCTGCCTCAGTGGTGTAGTTGTATTACGGTACGACTGCAATGCTGAGTTCTCGGGTTCGATCCCCGGGTCGGGCAAAGTGATATTAGGTTTTTCTACTCAGTATCAGCTCAAAGTCTGTAATTTGTGATACGGCGATAGGCTCGCCCCCTATCACATCATCGGATGGAATACTCACCTCTGCCTACCCCTTCGGGGATAACGGGCGTGAGAGTAAGTTTGTGTTTGTTTAATCCCTGCCATATTTCGAAAATATATAATACATTTTTAGTACCTACCTATAAAGGCCGATAGATTTAGATAGATCTGACCGTTTCAAATGCCCTACGGTTGTGCAGAGCTTTTCGTCTAGTTTAGTCAGATCTTCTAGAAATTATCCAAAGTAAGCAAACTTGGCAAATGTAATAAATGTACTTAACATTGAACTATTTGCAATAACATGAGTATGTCATTAACTTATCAATCTGAACCATAACGAATGACAATACAAAGATAATCTAATATTGCTTGTAGCTGTTGCGATGAAATACTAGGAAGAAGACGCTTATTGCTAACATCAGATAATAATCATTTACAATCAATGTACACGAGCCTACGACAAAATATTTCGGTATTGTATTGATCTATAATAACAAATCACTTTGAAAATACAATTGTAAACTTGTTTATTGGCATAAGACACTTAATAGCAATATACCGATCAAATATCACTGTATTGGTAGGCCAACGCCTTATCTAGCCAAGCCTAGGTTTATCTTTATGAGTAACTGCAGTTGTTTGCTATTTTGATTCAAACATTTGTCCTTTGTTGTCTCATGTATCACTCTGACCGATTTATTTCTTACGAGAGACTGGCATGAAAGATATCAAGCACTGTTTTACCATTAATAACCTAATTAGTTGTAACAATTCGGACAAATTATCAGCGATATAATATTTTGGCGAAGAAAAAGCTTTTGCTGAAGTAAGTGCTGGGAGTGTAGAAACGACGGTTATATTGTAAGATCACAAGCAAATCAAAGCAGTCGGTAATGCGCAGAGTCGAACCGGGCCTATGTCAGACCCAGATCATTTCCACATTGTAGGATCTTCATGATGTATCTTTTTATCACTACACGATCGTCAAAAATCATCTGTAATTCCAAAATAAGTTACCCTTTTATGTGTACTTTTCATCCTTTAGTAACATACATCAAAAATGTATTCAGGTCTGTTGTTGGATTATGTCTAATAAATAACATGATAAATAGTTTTGTCGGTGGCGTCGATGCGTGGGCGCCGCCGCCGCACTGTCTACGCAACCTGCGTCTTCCGAGCAAGCATGACAGTTATTGATATGTTTTTAAAGGAAAATGTTGAGCACACGAAATTTTTCTGAATGAAGTGTACACTGAAAACGTAAGCGATATAGTGACAGATTGATGAGCGCTATAAGTAAACGTTTCACCATTGATGTATTAAAAAACATCAATGCGTTTCACTAATATTTTCTTCCTGTCCTTCAACATATCGCTATTTCACATTAATTATAGTCTGGATCTGATAAAACGAATTCAGCTTAATATACATATACCTCAAAAATCAGATTTATTTCAAATTATTATTTTAGTATATTAGTGAACGAAATAATTTAAACGACAGAGTTATCACTTGTGCTAGTTAATGCAAAGAATTCGATGTCAGTAGGTACTTACATTAGCAAGTCCTAAAACATGGTTAGTGGTGCCTTAAATAGTGTGTGTTATGGTCTGTACACGATTATCGCACCGAAGGATAAACGCAATATTTTTTTTTAAACTTAAAACTTATTACTTGCTTTCTATAAATAATTTTATGCTAAGTGTATACAATGGTATCTACCGGAGACGCACAGATGTCCTCCCATTTATCTTGTCAGTATTAAATTATTCAATTAGAACAGATATTTTAATGATGTGTTAAATCGTAGTACACACAAATGTCAGGGTTCAAGAATGTAATGTAACACTAATATTATCTAATTAATAATTCAATCAATCATCATACCAAAGTCTATTTTCCCGGACTCTATTGAGTTGTTTTTTTTCTTCACAAAACTGTAGTTTACAAAATGCTGCTATTGACCTATACCTACTCTTGTTTACTTCCAAGTTTGACTAAGTATAAGCTAACTTTAAAGAACATGTTTTAAAGCAATAAATATTATTATAAGCTATTTCAAAGGGCCATAATTAAACTAATCTGGTACCGTTATTTTGTAAACACTCTGAAACTAGTTATGGCTATTCTCTATAAATATATAATCTAAGAATATTTTTTTGTTTGTGATACATCCTTGTACACAAACGATTTTTTTATTGAAAGGTGTGATTCGTGTAGGTACTTGAAGATTATTTCCTGTCAAATCTAGGATGCTGTTACATTCTGCTTTATTGAATCAGATACTGTACAGAATACCGGTATAACATACTTCACTGGTAACATCTCACAACCGACATGAATGTAGGTTAGATGCGGTCGCGATCGTCGCCGCCGTGTCTGGCGAGGCGCTGCGCGGTCTCGACGCGGCGCGCGGAGGCCGTAGAGCACTGAGGGGCAATGCCCTACCTACAATATAACCTAAGACTCGGCTAGAGACCTAACGAGACTGTGCAGCTGTGACTTATAGGCAGCTTCTTCTATTGGTAAAGTGGTAACAGCTAAAATATACTACCAGTACTGTTGGTAACAACATTAATATATTGTTATTTACCGCCACTGAAGAAATTTATCTTTATGCTAATTATTTGCATTTAACCTCGATGTTTAGATTTGAATACTTAATTTGTGGATCAAAACGACCCCCGATTTCCCTTTTTCGTGTCATAACTACGGCCCTGTGAATGCCGATGACCCGTAACCCGCCTTTGTCCACCTCGCGCGACCTAACCCCGTTGTGGTATTGTTCCTACGCAGTCTGTTGTGATTTGTGCTTACTGTTTCACGTAAAACATGCTAATGGACCCACAGTCCACAGATATGTTACTCGCCATAGTAATTAGTAGAGTGAGAAGGTTAAACAACAATTGATCGTTTATTTTAATGAATAAACAAAGAGTTTCGTATTTGTAACTTAGTAGGTATATTTAAACAAATTAACTAAAGTTAGTCAAATAGTAGGTAATTAATGTTAACATAACCCGTCTTTCCTGTTTTGTCTACATTTATTCTCATTTAACGAGTAATGTGAAAACTTGTTAATTATTTAGTTTAACTGTTAAATATCGGCTTGTGGTGGGCCGCGGGCACGTAATGTCGTTTGCGCTTATCTGCAAGTTACTTTCGAGTCACGAGCGATTGTAGAGGGAAAGCGACGTGATAAAGTGCCAGATCGACGGATAATTAGTAACGGATTAACCTTTCGTGCTGGAACGATTTATTATTAGCAGATCTATTTTCTTGACACGCGAAACTTTGTCACTGATGGTCAAGAATTTTGCTAGCCAGTCTTAGACCAGATCAGTAGCGCAAATATTGATCATAGCAATTCATTTATGATAAACTAGCTTTTGCCCGCGGCTCCGCCCGCGTTAAAAAGTTTTTCCGGGATAAAAGTCCCGTTTTATGTTTTTCCGGGATAAAAAGTAGCCTACGTGTTAATCCAGGACACGATCTACCCGTGTGCCAAATTTCATCGAAATCCGTTCAATGGTTTTTGCGTGAAAGAGGAACAAACATCCATACATCCAGACATTCTTACAAACTTTCGCCTTTATAATATTAGTAGGATAGTAGGATGTGAATTACGTTCATACTTTTTTCAGATTTCTTACTAAAAACTAGATGCTTCTAATACCAAATTACCAAATACCAAATTGTTTGATTAAATAACCTCCTCTTAAAGTCGGCTAAGAATAAAACCAAGTACATGATTAAACCCCTCTACGTCACATGTCTAAAAGGCGCCCTTACGCCCATATCACATAAGGTCTATTTTAAGATTAAAATTCGTTAATTCAAAATGGGAAATTACAGCCACTAAGAGCGTCTTACAGCCGGAGAGAGAGAAATGCACACTAAACCCCGCAAATTAAATAATGTTTTATTGCGAAAGGGAACTGTTACCACACTTGCCTACATTCCGCGGTAATAAAACACCGTGGCCTCATTAACGTCGAGTAACAGGTTGGAGGATCTCTCATTAGTGCAGTACTGACAAGTCAATAAAAAATGTATGTAGGCCAAAATTGAATATGTATCGCAAATTAACTAAAGTTTTATAACTTAGCGGCTTGCATAGTTTAGAATTTTGTGCATACAACATAGCTTATTTTACTAAGATTTAAACTAAAATAGCTTAGGTTCTGATATGCAACCCGCATGACTGATCTGTGTTTGACAGTGCACCAAGTCGAAATTTGTTAAAGCAAAAACAAATGAAAGCTACATTCTTCAAACGTAAAACAAGCGTGAGATAAACAAATTCAGAAAGTCGTAAGTTGCCCAAGTGAATCGTTAAGTTGCGATCGTTTCGCAATCACCAACCGTATAACGAACTACGAAGCGTGGGGAGAACGTCTTAATGATGGGGCCGTTTCTAAAGGTCACCCGTTAAGTGATAGGTCACACGTGGTAAACGAGATGCTGATGATTTGTGTTCCTGTAATGAGGTTTCCTTCTAAGTCTTTAAATTATGCAATATAGGGTATGGGCAGTTTATTCCTAGTGTATAATATAATTAATAAATAAGAAAATATAGTATTTTATTGTAAAAAAAAACGTGGGGTTTATGGTGTCAGTTGTTATAAATATTTAATTGACAGATAGTATGAGTAGAAGGATTATCATTTAGATAATCTCTTAAAAAGCACCCCAGGTTTTTTTTTACAATAAAATAACTTTTTTTCTTATTTACACTTGTCTTGGTTTAAATTTATTTTCTATTTTTAGTTGGATTTTCTACTATAGTCTAACAGATGTTACTAAAAATAAAGGAACTATTTATTATTTATTTATTTTTTATTATTTTTTTGTGTTTTTCTTCTTTCTAATAGCATGTTATTAGTTTAAAATATTAAATTGTCATCAGTCCTTGATAAGTATGCCAAATTTCGAATTAATCTGACTTTTTCAAGGGGGTCAAAATCATGTTCAAAGTTTTCGTTACATACATACGTATGAAGCTAATAACAGCGTGTTACAATATACTTTTCCTAATGTCAATTATTGGTATAAATTGTATATTAGAATATTTTATGAGATTAAGCAGTAAAAACGTTAACAGGGACACACAGGGGAACATGTTTGATGATGGCAGGATATTTTATTTGCCCGGATAGCGACCACTGTACACAAGGTGTAAAACCAGCCATGACATACATGTCTCGCGTTCCGGGGTCAGCCTGCGTATATCTGGTTTCAAAGAGACCAGCATAATTGTGTCTCTGGACCCTACTCTATTTACCATCAGATGAAGTGGGATCACTTTGCCGTGACAGTATAATAAAAAAAACTACTCATTTTACCACGCGTGGTAAATGTGGGTAATAATGATCAAAAAAAAAAAAAAAAAAAAGAACATCAAGTCTTATGGTGCTCATTCGTGAGATATTTTGGTTAGGTTAGATTTCTAAACACGATAAACCGTAACCTCATACATAGCACATCGTAGCCATAACTTAATTTTATTATTGGGACTTCTTGGCTACAGATATATATTAACCACAAAGTGACTAAGTTAAATACCTTAATACCCATAATAAGGTGATCCTACTTTTTTAATTATACGTACCGCTAGCGACGGGCACCGCCTATATAACGGTTAAATTATTGTCCTTACATAGAAGGAAAGTATTTTAAGAACATCTTCGCGTCCATGAACTTGAGTTGGTTTTCAATTACGTATATAATTAGTGAAGCGGAAGGCGCGCGTCAAAGATTGTTAGCGTCTGTCATCCGTAAAAGATACTTCGTATCCATTAAAGAATAAAAGGAGATAATAACGCCTCGTAATCGTTTAAGGCCTCCTTTGAAATTCATTCAATTAAGTTGATTAAAATTCCTGTAACTACTTTTATATTATAGGTATTCTGTATCGTACACTTTCTATTATAATTGTATTGTACTGCTATTTCTTTATTAACGTTGAATCAATCCTCTTGATTAGATAATGAGTTCGACTCAAGGAAGTTACTATTTTATCCCACGTAGATGTCTCTAATTGAATCTAATTCTACTTCTTCATAATTATGTCTGCTAGGAAAAGACTTTACGTTGTTATTTTACGGCACGCCAATTGCGGCAATTGTTCTGTTAAAAATATAGCCCTCTGGATGTCCTGCTTAACGACCGGAAAGAATTAGTAGTGCCCACCATAATGCAATAATTAATGACATTCTCAATTTTGTAATCTAATTTCACGCCACTCATAATTAAATATTTTTTTTTTCATAAATTAATTAAGTTGATGCCACGAGTAAGGTCTTTCACCCTATAAGTATGTAATTCCACAAAGAATGTAATATAACAATAAACCACATCTATGGACTATAACACTTATAGATAGGGTTACCGGTGTGTAAACCGATATGAGACATCTAAACTTTATTTATTAAAGTAAGTTTTATACCCTTTTAAATTTCTCATTCAGAATACACGTAGTATTATGTAAATATAATGTATATTACTACCAATAAGCGTTTTATGTGACATTCATTCATTCGTTAAGCCAAGCATGAATGGCAGTCGCCGGTTCGCCCACGCATAAGTAGTGGACTCGTGTACTCATATTGTTTTATGTGGGATTCCTTATTATATACTCACTTATTCGGTTATAGGAGCAGGTGAATTTATTCAAGCGAATAAATTCAATGTTATTGGGAACGATCGCTCATTGGAGCTCAAAACTAAATATTAAGGAATAAAGAATAGTCCTGAGCAATAGAATGACGGAATATTTCGAAACGTTGTTCATATAGATTTCAACGTAGACTTAATATTACTTTGGAATGGAATACAACACGACTGCTGAGGTCTCGGGTTCGGTTCCCGGGCCGGGCAAAGTAATATTGAGTTTTTCTATTCAATATCAGCTCGGAATTTGTGCCCGACATGGCGATAGGTTCGCCCCCTATCACACCATGGGACGGAATAACGGCGAAAAGTGGGTGCACAAGTTGCGCCTCTGCCTACCCTTTCCGGAATAGAATACAGTGTTGTGCCGATATCACTTTGCCCGCCCCGGGGATCGAACCCGAGACCTCAGTATTGCTGTCGTACCGTAATACAACTACGCCACCGAGGCCGTCGTTAGATAAAGTCAGATTAATAGGTGGTTTATATTTTAAAATGTTATCAATTATACGCTAAACTAACTATACTATTGAATGTCTTTGTTCACTAAAGATATTTAGCACGAGAAAAGTAAATTAACAAATACACATCCACCAATCAAAGTAACATTTGTTTTACATATTCCAAATCTCTTTTATGACGCGGTGGTCGCAGTCCAATATTCAAAATATGTAAATCCATTTTGATAACCTGTTGCATATCAGGTCAGTCATCACTCCATAAGACTATACATATCTGTACCGAAACACTTCGGTTGGCAGTCAGCCAGGTCCGAAGCGTCACGACCGTTCAGTAACAGGAACGGTTAAGGAACTAGTTGTTTTTTGGCGATGCGTTAAGGAAACCCTATTATAGAAGTTCTTTGATCAGTTCATTCGTTTTTCCGCTTAGCTTGTCCTTTGTCGGGAAAGTGGAAACAATTATCCTGGTAGGGCTGTGATTTAACATTATTTTCGGTTTATAATAGTCTCAATCAAAGATGTATTAAAAAACCATCAATGGTGTCAATGTAGTAATAATTGTATTATGATTTATGATATTCAAATTTTAACTAACATAAGGGCTTAGATAAACTAACTTTATAAAGGTATAAACGAAATAACAAATTTTGATGTTCTTGTATAAATTAGAATATTTTCTCGATTGTTTCAGTTTAACGGTCCTTGGAAAATTATATATATTTAGGAAAATTATTTTGTGAAACTCACGCATAATTACAGTTTTTATTTAACAATATTTGGTAAGTAAACGATGAGGCACAAACAAAAATCATTAATGGTTTTAATATAATATTACGAGCATTTTAAAGATTCAGATTCGAAAAAGCAAAGTTTCTTTTCATATTAACATGCATTCAAAGAGCCAACAGAATAGGTACAAGTACTTACCTACATGGGCTAGATTCTGACAAAGCTGTTGAGCGCGGCCCCTGTCAAGAGGCTCTTTTTACAGATGCCCTGTTATCTGGCAAGTCATTGTATGTCTAATTGAGCTGTCAATAGCCGTCCTTGACTTGCACTCGATGGCTCCTTGAACGGTGGCCCACCCACACGCTCGGTAGCGTTTTATTTTTACTCACATACGTGTTCTAACGACGCTGCGTGCCTGCGCGGTTTTTATTACGTTCTTCATTGTAGTTCGCCGCATAAATGACGTACCTACCGAGGATACTAATGTATAATAGGATCCGATAATATTTCTATACGCTTAGTTTCCTGTTTGTAAGCCCTTACGGTACTATAGATTACGGAAGTATTACATTTTTGATTTTACGACTTTATTTTGATGATCGGTAGATGTAGCAACATGTATTTTAGTACATGTAAATTGATTTATGCTATCGAAGCATTTCATAGTCACGTCGACATTTAATTCTACAATTCTCGTAATATATTTGAGTGTTAGAACTATGGCTATTTTGGAACCGGATTAGAATATATAATTCATATTATTATACATAATGAATTAAAATTAATATTGAATTTGTCGTGAAGTAAACAGATGAATTCACAATAACTGATGTTAAAAATAGCACCGCGCCTAACAACGCCTGAAATTTTCCAGCAGATATCTTCTAAATCCAACGACATTGCATCCTAAATTACCGTCTAACTAGACATAAAGGTTACTTAAAAAATATCATGACAGCTAAAATGAACGCGAAATAAATGACGCCATTATCTTAATTTAATACCATTTAGGGTGTCGTTAAGGAAAGAATGGTGCTGTTGATGCATATAAATAATTCAAATATTTATACGGGAGTGGGGCGTACGCCCACGTAGGACACAGGTCACGCAACGCATGCAACTTACATCTTCAGATTAGCGCGTGGATCAAGTCACAAGATTTATAAATAAGTATGATCTATTTGTTATATGACGAAAACATACAGGTAAAATTGATATCGACATTGTAATATGAATACGCGTCTTGATTAAAACACTCCTGTAATTAAAATCATCATCATCATCATCACGACACGACGTCCACTGCTGAACATAGGCCTCCCCCAAAGATTTCCAGATGGACCTGTCAAAAGCGGCCTGCATCCAGCGCAAAAAAAATATAATCATTGAAATAAAATGTCAGAATTCTACAATAATCCTTATTAAATGTTTAAAAGCAGTTACTTGTAATAGTATTATTGCTCAACTAAATCACTGTGACACCAATGAAATCTTTTTAAAAGTTCGATTATAAAATGCAATATTTTATATGGAAGCAAATTACCAGAATAATGATGGTTCCAATTTTTATTATAAAACGAACAATTGGAACTTAAACAGGAGCCTCAGAGATTATCCCTATACCTACGTTAACAGAGTATAAATAAATATAAGTTTGTATTATGAAGGTGCTCATAATATGTATTTAAATCTTTCATTTTAGTTAGCAGAAGCGCATAAGGATAAGGCACTCTGCACTATTTATGAAATTATTTAACACATTATCATAACGTAACATCATAAACACTACCACTCGGCCTCCCAGTGTTGTGTGAATCATGAGCAAAAAAATATGAAACGGACGAACTTTTTGCGCGTTTATTTATCGAAGACATTAAATATTATAATTGAACACATAATGAATTTGTGCGAGCTTAAAAGTTTATAATACTTACATACATAACTACTTTTTACAAATAGACACCAAATAAACTATTTTCTTTTGTAACCATCTTTCCTGCAGGCAGAGATATTCTGAATGTCTTGGTACTTATTTATCCCAATAGAGCAATATTTTTTCACATTAAATGGATCCTATTTCTTTATGCACAATCTTTTTAATACGTGTAATTCCGATTGTTAAGACTTAAAGAATTAATGAGACTTACATACACATATTATATAGAGTGTTACTGATAAGTATATACTTGTGAGCTATGATAGAAGATTGTTTTTAGACTTTAAAGTACTTACGTTGTATAAACCTGTTATTAAGTGTTATTTTATTTACTTAAACAAGTGCAGAATGGCTTTCACTATTTATTGATTTTTTTTCCGTGATTTTGTTAATGTAGTTATAAGAACATGTTTTAGCATTAGGGTGGGAAGAAAGGATTATGGCTGTAACATTCAATAATACTTATTTTGATGAAATTATTGCTCTGCCATATTATATTTATGGCCATTTTCCCCTGAAGACATTATAGTGATAGTTGAGTCTAGGACACTGCCCCACCCCCCTGCCCCAGAAAATTACTCTAGCCATACTCTAGCCATAGCCAATAATCAATGTATTTAGACTTGTACAAATAACATATTTGACTTGTATAACTTCTCAGTCATTTCGCCATGAATATAAATATTTTTATAGCACCCTAAATTCGCTCATGTCTCGTATATTGTACTGCACCTTGATCCGCCGCCGAGTTGCTTAGGTAACTAACTGTGAGACAAATCGGATAGAGCTTCCGCCGTCTTATCGCGGTCTGTGGTCGACGTACGAGGCGCTGGCATCAGCCTTGCACATGGTTATACCGTGCTAAACATACATTAGTATTTATACAGTGCTTCTATTATCTTGTAGTGCCAAAACCCTTCATAAATTCGTATATGTAACTTAGCAGCTGCGTTGTTCGCCTGAATTCTTCGTTTTAAATTAGTACCTACGAGTTGTTCATAAAAGTTCAATCTCGTTTAGACAACCCCATTTCGCGTTGGTGTCATTCATCCGAAGCTTCTCAATGGTTCGTTGATGTTATCAATAAACTATTACCGTAATGGACTTCCACAGCGGTCCGAGTTACTTTCATAAGGTGCGTTCGGCTTTCGTATTAAAAATTCAATTTGAACAGCTAGACACGTTGACGTATTAGTGATGTCACTCTGGCCCACACGTACTATTTGCAGTAATTCAAAAATTAAGTGTGGGAGGGTTGACATACTTGACTGCTTGATGTTTAGACATGATTTCCTTACCATGTGGACTTTGACGCTGACTCCCACGGGTTTACAAACAGTGAAAACGTGCCCATCTCGTTACTACCTTTATTTACACTTTGCTAACGTTCAAGAGTTCCTGTACGTTGAAATAAGTGTATTAGATAGATTACGCTCCTCACATCTGTAGTTTACTTAAAGTTTGTAAGGTTTATCTATTTCTATTGGACATTGGTTTTGGATTATTGGCTTTGCATCTTACATTTCTAATTATTCCTATTTATTGTCTTGTGGGTGTCCTGTCTGCAACTCTGCTTACTCCTTCGTGGATAAAGGCGTGATATGTGTGAATATTCCTGTTTAAACTAATCGTTTAAATAACTATTTGTGTCTGTTTTCACTTGAAAAATGAATAAATTAAACACAAACGTTCTTTGGCAAAAAAATGCAATAAGAAATCTTGGTAACGCCATCGCGATGGCAGATGACTGGCATTCTGAATTACAGCCGGACAAGACGATTTTACGCTTTAAACATTAACATTTGGATGGCATCAGTTTAGCATCAATTACAACGTGAACAACCTTAACGCCATACCTAATGTTAGAATTTGAGATAGTAGCAACTAATATAAAAAGAAAATTGTGTACGTAATTTGTCAACGTAGTTAAAATCTTATAAGTACAATACAGTATCTTATTGGTATATCTGGATGATGTACTAATTTGTTAAGACTTCTTCAGTTTTATCTGTACCATAAAACTATAGTGAAGTTGATTAGCTTTAGATTTTTGATCTTATACGACTAAAAGTTCATTTCTAGAAAGTACCTACGATTCGAAAAAACCTAATAACATAAGTTTATGATAATCGAATGCATGCTATACAGTTCCTACGTTATCTTATTTCTCACTTCAAGCCATGTTAATTTGGTTTATGTCGATTTTATACACCACAAAACTGTTCTGTAGATCAATAAAATTCCTAAACCACCGGCCTCGAGAGTGCAGTAGCCTCAAATCTGGCCACTAACGAGCGAACTAATAAATTAATATCCTTTGCCGACATCCATCTATAAATTAGTAAATGTCTCGTGGTGAAGTGATTTATTGTGACCTCATTATATAACCACATACCTGCATAAATGGTACCTAGGCTTGAAACTAATTGAGATGTAGAAAAATATGAGTGATGAGCGATAAACCGAATTACAGGCCATGATGTGGTTATATCTGTGCGTAATTTGGCATTATATTATTACTAGCTTTTGCCCGCGGCTCCGCCCGCGTGAATGAGTTTTTCCGGTATTAAAGTCCCGTTTTATATTTTCCTGGGATAATCAAATCAAATCAAATCAAATCAAATCATTTATTCGCTTGTGATACATAGGTGGTTACAATGTTGGTATAGTACTTATGCTAAGTGCTCTATGATCAGCCTTATATTGGCATACAAGCGTGGCTTTAAATATTTTAACTATAATATAATCACTAAGCCAAATGGAATTTTATATAATAATATTGTAGCAAAATATAAAATAATTAATATAAAATAAAATTATGTCAAACGTTATATTATTAGATTGCTAAATGTCAAATTATTTAATATACAAATTAGAAGTTCTTTATAATACAAAATTTATAATATATATATAATCAAAAGAATTTATTTATTGTGCCTGTAAAAGTTCTAATGTCACATAATATAATATTAATTAAAAATGTCATTTACAAAATCTAATACACCATAATAACATTTGTTACGTAGAAGTTTCATCAATTCTCTTTTGAATTTGTCCAGACTAAGGTTTTTTAAAGATTTAGGTAACTTATTGTACAACACTGGAGCCATATAGAAAATACTTTTACGGGCTAATGCTGTATTACATTTGAGTGTACATAATTTATTTGGGTCTCTTTGTGGTCTTTTGTAAACTTTTGAGGCTTGTTCAAACAAATTTAGGTTGGACTTTACGAATACACACACTTCATACAAGTATAGAGATGGTAACGTTAGTATTTTGTGCTTTAAATAGTAAGGTTTACAACTATCATCACTTTTTAATCCAAACATTGCTCTTAAACATCTTTTTTGTGCTTTAAAAATAATGTCCCTGTCTGTTGCATTTCCCCAGAAAATTATTCCATATCTTAAATTAGATGCTACTAGTCCATGATATGCAGCCAATAGAGTACTAGTATTGGTAATAGTAGCCAGCTGTTGCAGAGCATATGCAGCTTGACTAATTTTTTTTGATAATTTTTCAATATGCTGTTTCCATTTTATTTTGCTGTCTATGATTAGTCCTAGAAATTTTGTGGTATTTACTTCTTCGACAGCTTGACTATTATAATTTACTCTAAGATGATTTTGGCTGGTTTGCCTTTGACTAAAGGTCATCATTTTGGTTTTTTCTATGTTTGCCTTAAGATTGTTTTCACATAACCAATGAATGATGGAAATCAGGGTGTTATTAATATCTTGTTCAAATGTTAATTTATTTGAACATCTAATAGAAACTGTACTATCATCTGCAAAAAGTGAAATTGGATTAGGGGTTGCACGAGGTAAGTCATTTATGTAGAGAATAAACAGTAGTGGTCCCAATATGCTCCCCTGCGGTACACCGTATAGAACCGTTCGACTGTTAGATATATATGTATCTTCTTTTTTTGTTTTAAGATTAATTTTTGATAGTTCCGTATATTGTTTACGTCCTTTAAGATAAGATTCTATGAGATTCAATATGTTTCCTCTTATACCATAAGCTTGTAATTTATTTAGTAGTATATCGTGGTGTACATAGTCGAAGGCTTGGGTCATATCCATATATATAGCACATACTGGGGTTCTTTTATCAACATTAGACATTATGAATTTTAAAAAATCATATATAGCTAAGTTAACAGATTTATTTTGTCTGAAACCTTTTTGCTCTTTGGCTAATATGTTATTTTTTTCTACATAATTATTAATTTCTTTATAAATATATTTTTCAACGATCTTCGAAAATATCGACAACAGTGCTATAGGTCTATAATTTCCCATACACTCTTTATCATTTTTTTTAAAAACAGGTTTTATTTTAGCCACTTTTAAGATTTCCGGAAAAACTCCGATAAAAAGAAGCCTATGTGTTAATCCAAGACATGATCTACCCGTGTGCCAAATTTCATCGAAATCCATTCAGTAGTTTTGGCGTGAAAGAGGAACAAACATCCATACATCCATAGATCCAGACATTCTTACAAACTTTCGCCTTTATAATATTATTAGTAGGATTAAAAGTAGTAGGAGTTAGTTCAAAGTGGTTAGCTTTTACAGCAGCGTAACTCGTACCCATTTTGAATTGCAAGGACTCCTTGACTCGAATCCCAAGATGAGCACATCACTACGTTGGTCGTAAGATTAGATACAAATATTTTCAAGGGATTGGAAACTTCCTCCATAAAAGTAATTGAGATATTTTAATGGCGAAATGTGCGTAATTTTATAAATCTACGCACCCTAAAGAACATAATAGTAACGTTGGTAATTTATGCGACAAAATTAGTTTTAGGACGTGGTCTTCGATAAAGTCCCTAGTTAGTAGTTACGATTTCCGATTACTGCGTAGGATTTTTCAAATATTGTCGGAAGGGAATGGTATTCGGTAATAATTTTAAACGATTGCTGAGGTCGGCCTACGCTTAATTAAATGTTGAAAGCTTCGAATAGTTGGGAAATCTGTATGTCACCTCAAAATTATGTATGGATATTCGGTAGGTACTTTAAATATACCTACGCACTGAGGACAATTTGAAGCAAGATCAATTTAATATGTTCTAATTATATAATTATAATTGCCGATTTTGTAAAATCACAATAAAATAACATATATTTGGTCGCACAATTGATTTTCGTGTGTATCTACAAAATAGACTGGAACAAGGGCGGGGCAAGAGGGTTGTTTAACAATAATTATCCATTTTAACTTGACGTAAAATCTAATTACTCCCACTAAATATTATTCAACATACGCCTAGTATTTGTGTGAAATATAATTTACGTTGTAAATATCTCATGAACAGAATAAAAACTACGCTTATTCGTGCAGCAATCGATGCGGAAATCGCACGAATCAGAAATAGTGGAACTTGGATGTTCTTGGTTTTATACAGAGTGTTCTTTAAAATCGTCTCCAGTGGAAATGTAAAGGTTTAATTTAATCTTATAACCCAGTAGGCTACCGAATCGTTCCTATATTTCGTTGTTTTCCATGAAACTGATAACGTTTTTGGATGTAAATGGCAAAAAAAGAGATAATTATAGTAGAATACTAGCTTTTGCCCGCGGATCCGCCCGCGTTAAAGTTTTTCCGGGATAAAAATTAGCCTATATGTTAATCCAGGACATGATCTACCCGTGTGCCAAATTTCATAGAAATCCGTTCAGTAGTTTTTGCGTGAAAGAGTAACAAACATCCATACATCCATACTTACAACATTTCGTGTTTATAATATTAGTAGCATAATTTATAGTCGTATTAGTGCCGTTAGAAATGTTGTGCATCATAAATATCAGTTTCAAACTTCTGACTACTTTTAAAGGAACAACCTGTATATATCACATCCATGCGTGCGCACTTACTAATTAATGCTTAACAAGATCATTTAAATAATTTATTTCTTTATTGATCAATAAATGTATGTAACACATCTGTAGTGTGCATACTGTGCGAAGATTTGTCATGAGCGGTATTGGAAACATGCGCACGAGTTTTTTTCACAAAGTTCTATCATGTTCAATCATCATACAATTAATTATTTTGCAAATTTTAATTCCTCTTTTATTCCTAGCGCTAAGTAAAATATTGATGAAAGTTATTTATCTGCAATTATTTTGTATAATTATTGTAGTATTTCCGCTACGAGATTTTCTCTGCAATGCGGATTTGATCTAAATTAATGTCTCTGTGTGAAGAAATGCGTGAAACAAGCATTACGGGTGCTAATCTTCAACAGCAAAAATGATAATTCTAGGTCCCATAACCAACGTATATTAAAAACCATGTAAAATATACCGCGAAATTGGTATAAAATAATTTCAGCACCAAAATTTCAACGAGTCGTTGCAGCAATTAAAAAAAAGAAAATTTTCGTCTGACTCGTGCGTTAAGAAACAATTGGCGAAGGGCGATGGTTGAGACGCTGCAGCCCCGCGGCGCGCTCGTTACTAAGACAGCCCACAGCTGTAGTCTGTACTCCACACAAAGACGCGAGTCTAGAGCGCACTGACGACGCACTGTTTTACTCCTTATATTATATGAATTTAAGTATTATGACAACCTAAATATACGTATTAAGGTACCCAAAAAGTGTTTTAAAAATGATATTGTTATGTTCATTATCGTGTTAATGCACCGGCAAAATAAATTATGCACTAAGTTTATTTTCATTAATATTATATAAATTTGTTTAAAACAAAATTGTAAGGCAGGGCCCTATTCCTAGATATCATATATTTATTAAATCACAAATATATTGAATTTACTTTTACTTTTTTACGAGCACAGCTGTTACTAACCTGACACAGATAGGTTTAGATTTGCTTAAACTAGACTTTATAGCTGTATTCGTTTGCCTTATCTTTTGTTACAAATAAATCTGCAGTTGAAGGCATTGGCAGTTGAGATGTTTATCTTCGAAACAGACGGCCAGATATATTAGCTAATGGCATTTTCCGGCTTCGTTCGCATTCGTCATGCCTTCGTATTAAATTGCGATAAAGTCCAATAGCGTAGGAATGGTTCAAATATTTGCATTCCAGTTTTAAATCGATATTTCTTAGATATTCTATAATCGTAGATACAAACTTATATATTTATTGTAAAAGGTACTTGCGTAGACTTTTCAGTACCAGCAGAACAACAAATAGCATAAAGATTCTTCATTATACTTAGGTACTAAGAATGCACATAGTATCTCAAAGTAAACTCAACATGTTTAATGTTTTTATTTCCGAAAAGTTTCACTTTAATATAGGTACTGTTCTTTCGTGTTCTATAGATGTTACAGATAATTTTAGTTATATTAAGGACACAGTTGCGTGTCCCAAGCTATCTCGTCGCTGGCCGCGGCGAGCTTTTGTATACGGCCCTTTAACTTACATAGATAACGTTTACTTTGGTCAGTCATGACATGACCGGCGCTGATAAAGTTACGTTGGACTGTATAGGTTCTTTACTGCTTGCGTCGTAATCCTCAGTATTGGGGATCGTAACCTCCCTTCTGCACACTTTCTGTCGAACGAGTTCTTTCCACCTGTTTCTGTCACTGGCGGTACGGAGGACGCTGTGAACTGTAGAGTCAAGAGCGGTGCGGATCTGGTCAGACCAACATATTGGTCTGCGTCCATGAGGCCTTCTCCCATCTACTTTGCCGGTCACGACGAGTTTCACGACTGAGTATGTTGTAACTGCTTTTTCTTGCAATCTAACCGATATATCCTAAAGTTCTGCGTAGACACTCCGATGACAGCCGCGAGGAGATTTGAGTTCTTGCAATATGGATATGTTAAGATGTTCTTCAAGTACACTTTAAGTACTTTCTTTTCCTTCTGGGCTACCTACTTATTGTGTCAGAACATTGTAGGTACTGGCTAGGTACATACCCTTTCCAACTGGACTGAAAGTCATGGAGAGGCTTATTTTTAGACACTACTAACTGGAGGTCTTTGTTTTGTGTCATAGTGATAATGTGTTGGAGTCCATTAAAAGATTGAGGGTAATTCTGATATTTAATGTCCAGGGAATTTATCATTAATTTAAACAGGCCTTTATTTATTCAAAGCTTTCTACAATTAGGTATTTACAGAAGCAATGTTCTGTACACTTGAAGGCAAATTGCCAGAATATATAAGTTATTGTACACTGCTTTAGAACCAGTTTTGTAAGCCAACATTCCTGAGATGAAGCTGATACCACAAAATATGACATTGTCTGTCATCCACTACCGTAACAGGTCTATACAATCCGTGATTACGTAAGATCAAGCAAAAGTCAACTACTTAAATAACTTCAATCGCAATCCCTTTACGTCTTGCAAAGATTCCTGGGTTAAGTTTAACTTTGAGTAATATTTGGCATTTTTGATTTGTTGATAGGCTTTATGAATTGTGAAAATTATTGCAAAAATTACTCATGACGTAGTTGTGGTGAGAACCTAAATAGAACCTAAACTAGAAGCATATTCTTCGTTTTCTTTTGTGACTCAACGGCTCCACCGATTCATCGTCAATTTTGTCTATTATTGTTAGGCAATTCAGTCTTTCTTAAATTCAAAACATCTGCCAGAAGTTACTTATGAATTATCTTGACAAAGTAGTTGCATTGTCATAACTATTATTATCACTTCATATGGCAACTTAACTCGCAGTAATTATTGTTTTTTAGATTTACTCTTAAACCGGCATCTCAGTAATTCTAAGTCATAATAGGGGCCGGTTAGCGCCAATATAAAACAAAAAATATGGGAATGGCGTATCTGGGGGCCTAGATATGAAAAAAAAAACACGGTGCGTCTCCGCTTCGTTTTATTGTGATTGGTTGAGAGACTGACGTATCGGTCTCTCGATCAATCACGAACATCAAAATATCGATACATCAGTCTCTCAACCAATCACAATAAAACGAAGCGGAGACGCATCGTGTTT
This sequence comes from Lapara coniferarum, assembly GCA_949316025.1. Taxonomy (NCBI): domain Eukaryota; kingdom Metazoa; phylum Arthropoda; class Insecta; order Lepidoptera; family Sphingidae; genus Lapara; species Lapara coniferarum. Next base: position 14,370,546 of record OX438931.1, on the reverse strand, counting down.
TTTTTCACATTCTAAGGCCCGTGATCGATAAGTTTTTCGCACGGATATGTCATTCTCATATTTTCCTCGTTTTGGCTTTGACGATTGTAGAAAGATGTCTTGGCTACGGCCCTAGGTAAGATCACACGTACTTAATATCTACGGAATTTTATTATTGTCAAGTCACTGCAGGCTCCAAGAAGGTTACACAAAATTCAATTTCGACGCAGAATAGTGAGCGCTGCGATAAAGGATCGCGAATGGGTACCGTCTCGTAGAATTCCGGCTGAGGGTTTAGTGTTCGTTACGATTTTGTATCGCTTATAACGATAGTTGACAATGTTGCACTAAAGATGTCGTAAATGTAGAAAAGTGGATGGTTTCATAGCATGTGCTGGATAGCGTTTTGTGATGTAATTTTGCTGTTGGAAATTATTTGCTAGATCACTGCTATATTTAGTCTTGAGTGTCAAAATAACCATAAAGATAGAAATAAAATATACTCCAAATTACATTGTAATTCTTTGGAAAAACAAGTGATAATATTCTTTTTGTACGTCAGTACATGTTATTATTTTTTACATAAAATTAAATTGTATGTTTAACAAGTCATTTCGTCGGATTTCTGTGCTCGTATCATGAATGCGGTAAACTCAGAGGGCGCGGCATACGGCATACCTGCAGGTTCCTTGAGTTGTAGCCGATTAATGAGACGTGATAAAAATTAGACAGCCTCGTGAATGCTTATCAATAAAGTAAGCCAAAAACAATAAAGTAAGGAAACACTAACCTTATACTCGTCAATATAAGACTGAATATTCTATAATCAATATCGAGGTTGTATATTCTAAAATGTTAGAGATAGTTACAAAGTGTGGTCTCTAATGTTCACAGGAGAAAATATTGTAAAATAATTTATCTTAAAACATACATCTTTTATCACAAAATTGATTACATTCTATGTTCTATTAGAGTGTAAACATTTCTAAAGAATAGTAATTGAATATGTCAAACATACCGGTACGAATAACGTACCGGTTTTAATCGTATTAGATAAGGTGCAGAGCTTTTTTGTTCACGTACTTAAATATAAACCATAACATCACCTAGGAACATTATCATCTACTGAATATAGAAATATTACGGTTAGCAAACCGTTCTGTATTACTATAAACTTAATATTATTAGATTGGGGAAAAAGTTTCTTCACATTTTATATGAAAACTCAAGACTTCTTTTTCAAAGTTTATTTACATTTAGTTACAGTATATAGGTGCCATTTTGTTTGATGACTTTCTGCTATCTTGTATCAAAAAAGTAAAAACGCAGTAAGTAGTTTTGCCAGTCCTCTGATGTTAACCTGACACTGCCTAATGAATTCTGAAGAGACCAAAATACGTGGAAAACTGAAGGTGCAAGGTCAGGACTATATTGTGGATGCATTAACACCTCCCAGCCAAACTCTCTTAATTTTTTGCTGAGTGGCTAAAGATGTGTGTGGTCTAGCGTTATCGTGATGACATACCACACCCTTTCTATTGATCAATTCCGGCCGCTTTCTTTCAACTTCTTGCTTTAATCTCATTAGTTGTTAGCAGTAGAGATCCGAATCGATGGCTCTGCCCGACAGTAAAAGCTCATAATGAACAATGCCCTTCCAATCCCCCCATACACACAGCATCACCTTTAGCTAGTTAACCTAAGCTTTGCCACAGTCTGTGAAGCCTGACCGACCTTTGACCATGACCTTTTGCGTACGTTCTTGTTGTACGTGATCCATTTTTCATCAGCAGTTATTAATCTCTTTAAAAACGATTCGGTTTTATTACGTCTCAATAAAGAATCGCAAATGAGTACACGGCTCATTACGATTCTTTCAGTGAGCTCGTGTGGCACCCACGCTTTTTTTTACAATAAAATACATTTTTTTCTGATTTACTTACACTATTCTTAATTCAAATGTATTAAAATTTATTTTCTATTTTTAGTTGGATTTTCTGTAAAACGTGTTTTTCAGTATTTTTTATTACAACAAAATTTTAAAATGTATCGAATTTCTTTATTATGTTCACTCTTTTGACTGAAAGAAAAATAAAATATGAAAAATAGCTGATAACATCATTTTACAATTTTATTTCTTTTTTGAAATGTAACCTTTATAATGTCAACAAAACCAGCCAGATATAGTAGTACAAACAAAAATAATTAATTTATTAGGTACACGTTTATTTTATACATACTATATGCGAAAAGACTTCTTCCCTGACCTATTATTTTATTTTGGCCAACTAAACTGCTATAAACAAAATCTGTGATGACGTCCGCGATTAATTCTCGGATTTCTGTACATTATTTTATAATGTAACACCGTTACACGTGAGATGGGTGAACACGTCATCAAGTCCCAAACAAATGGGATTTTCGCCGGGGTTTTACACTTAAGCCCCATTTTGTTATATGTCAAAATAAAGGGAGAAACAGCTAAGCTAAGCATAAAAAATTGCAACAATCCAATTAACCTGTGTACTTGTGTAAAAAACATTATATTGCTCTTCGTTACTTTTGTTAACACAAAATGTTTATAAATTCGACTATTTTATAGGTGAAAAACATTCCAGATAACTTTCTAGAATTATCGGAAGAGTATTTTTAGATTTCCTTGTATTAGGAGTCTCCTGGTCTATAACGCTGGTAAACTTTTCAACAAATCATTGATTGTTATAGTTATAATTTTTCAACACCTTTTAAACTTTCATCGATACTAAAATCTATCTATAAAGCACATTTTTGGTAAGTTGTTTAAAGAACGATTTATTACGTATCTTACATTAGCGGCAGATCATCAAATACACAATATACCACTTAGTAACGCACATAAAATTTTTCTCTATTGTATATAGTGGCACATGACGTTAAAGAAAATATTTAAATACATACATTTACCTGGTAATTATTTAAATTCAAGCTTTTACGACCGTTCATTAAGAACAAAGAGAAATTCATTCAAGGTTTAATGCCAACATGTAAATCTATATCAGCTGAATTAAGATAGGGCAGTTAATCTATGTTAAATTTAAATTAATCTATGCGTAGGTTATCTACAATACATCAATAATACCATATTGTGACACACATAACAGGACGCAAATTATAATGCCTATCTTGTTTTATGGGAAAAAATAATGCCAGTTTTCAATATTATGCAACGTATAAGTACATAATTAGTACGTTTTTTTATCTGTTTTTAGAACAAATTTGTGCGAGTTAAATTAGATTAGCTAGATCGTGCAATATTTCAGGTATTTTGGATGAATCTTATTTATAGTAAATTTTCAATAAAGAAAACTTGTGCTAAATCAATTGCATGCTTATGTTTAAATCGTTATTAGCTATATAATATTGCATAACAGTAGATAAATGGATTTTATGTTGCCTAGTCTATAAGTAAGGAATAACTCCAAAATAGAGCAATTTCTAAAGGTTAACAAACTGAAGACCACATTTAGCTAAATTAGTAGAAGTATAAAAAGTCAATTAATTCTATTTCAATCTAATATTACAACAAATAAACGTACTAATATTTAATCATCACAAGAAATTAAATTAGTCGTGTGCACTGTGCAGCTGTTAAAATTTCATTTCTAGGAAAGTGCTCATTTAGCAACCACATCATAATTGGCTAGAATTTTCGCTGTATCTACTCATAATTCGACTTATCACTGACAATTGGGTCGCAAAATAGTGTGAACTATTTAAAACACATTAAGTGCAAAATTATGTATGGGAGACACAATAATTTCAAAAGCGATGAATATCTAAGATAAGAATATTGTATAAATAGCTATATTCAATTTCAACCTCATTATTGAATTGATAAAGTCGTACTTACTGTGCAATAAATATTTTGTGTTCATTAGTGTTTGGTGTGGATAGGTACTTATAAGTCTGTAAGATATTTTTAATAATACGACAAAAAAAACAAATGTTTATCCATTTTGAAAGTTACTGTAGGGTGAATACAAATTACGTTTTAAATAAGGAAAATGTACCTAATGTGTAATTCTTAACACTACAACGACTAAAACTACAACATTTTGTCATTATTTTCAACTAGCTTTTGCCCGCGGCTCCGCCCGCGTGAATGAGTTTTCCCGGGATAACAGTCCCGCTTTATATTGTCCCGGGATAAAAAGTAGCCTATGTGTTAATACAGAACATAATCTACCCGTGTGCCAAATTTAATCGAAATTCGTTCAATAGTTTTTGCGTGAAAGAGTAACAAACATCCATACATTCTTACAAACTTTCGCGTTTATAATATAAGTAGTATTATTCTTAGATTAGTAGGATTTGAAAAGCAGGTTTGTCCTCGAAATCTTTTCCTCGACGAATAGAAGACTTGGATACCTTGTTATTGAATGCGTACGCAGCACTTCATTTTCACATAGTTTAAATGATTTAACGATATTTAAACATCAACTTAATCACGTACGTACCTATAATAAGTTATTTTTGTAATGAAACCGATTACAAGGAAAAGGAGGATTTTATACATCAAAACATTTCGGAAAAAAACACGAACATTTACAAGGAAAATCGCTAAGCATTTGTGTTTTTACAGATGTTTACGTTCTCCCGGCATCTTGTTGTCTTCTTGTGTCGATGAATTATATAGTCTAATACAAAAGCTGTAGCGTTACATATTATTTTAACCACACAAACTAACAAACTCTTCAGCTTTATACTATTAAAGTAGTAGTGCTCGCGGCTCCGCTCGCGTAATAAAAATTTTCCGGGACAAAAAGTACCCTATAGTACACAGGAGTAATGTAGCTTCCTATTAGGAAAAGAATTTTTCAAAATCGTTTCGGTAGTTCCTGAGATTGTCGCGTTTAACCAACCAAACAAAAACATAAGTAGGTATAGATTATAGTCACCACAGAAATATCTTAAATCTGGGTTTTGTCTCCTTGACTCTTAGATCATTTGCCATTTTACGTTAACGAAAGAAAGTGATAAATGTCTGAATAAACAAATCACAATCCGATACATGGATTAATTATAATGTACTAGCTTTTGCCTGCGGCTCCGCCCGCGTTAAAAAGTTTTTCCGGGATAAAAGTCCCGCTTTATGTTTTCTCGGGATAAAAAGTAGCCTATGTGTTAATCCAGGACATGATGTACCCGTGTGCCAAATTTCATCGAAATCCGTTCAGTAGTTTTTGCGTGAAAGAGTAACAAACATCCATAGATCCAAACATCCATACATTCTTACAAACTTTCGCCTTTATAATATTAGTAGGATTAAGGAAATAATTATTAGGCCCTACTTTGTTACAATAAAATATAATGAAGTGATGTTTACATTAATTGTAGTTGCCATAGTCTCATTTCTTGTACCGTAACATTCTGGCAAAAGTAATCAACGTCTAGGCACCCGGTTGATTGGAGCTGTTACCACCACCGCCCTCACGCCTCCCACAAATATTAAAAAGTAAAACCATCTTGCGTTTGCATTATTGCAGCCGAAATGAAACATCTGACAACTATTGTATATTGGACAGGGAAGATAAAGTATCCGCATGAAAAAAAACTTCATAGAGTGTAACAAAGAGCAGGCATGTCGCATCTTAAGTATTATAGAGAGATATCCTTAGTCCTAGCCCTTTTAGGGCAGATATTTTAATTTCTGAGAATTTGGATATTGTTAATAGGTATTATACGTAAGGTGCTTTGAGTATCTATTGGTTAAAATATAGTCTAAGGTAAGGTGCGATGTGTTTAACAATTATGTCAAAATTATTTCAACGGACCACCATTGGCAGTTTAATGTTTCTTAAATACATTACTTTAACAGATTTCGACTATTTCCTACTTGCTTCAAGTGCTTCTTTTGTCGACGTCGTTGGTCAAAAATATGCAATTACTAACTTTGGCCGCGGCTCCGCCCGCGTTCAAAAGTTTTTCCGGCATAAAAGTCCCACTTTATAGCTTTCTCGGGATAAAAAGTAGCCTATGTGTTAATCTAGGACATGGTCTACCCGTGTACCTAAATTCCATCAAAATCCGTTAAGTAATTTTTGCGTGAACGAATAACAAACATCCAATATCCATACTTACAAACTTTCGCGTTTATATTAGTAGAATATAGAAAACCACCATTAAACTATCACAATAAAAATAATTCAGTCTGATTTTCCTTATCTTTTGAAATGGTCTGATAAACTCAAGACATAAAAACTTGTTAATAAAGCGCGCCATTGTCGCAGGTTACTTCGGCAAGTACTTGAACAAGTACAATGGATCGTACATACCGCCCGGCTGGCGCGAGTGGGGTGGCCTCATCATGAACTCCAAGTATTACAACTACAGCATCAACATGAATGGAAAGAAGATTAAACACGGTGACGATTATCACAGAGTGAGTCTAATTGAGTAATTTTCGTTTACTAGTAAACTTTTGTTGATTGGACACTGTGTTGGTAACACAGTGTTTTTGTTTCATGAAATTAAGTAGTAGAAAACACTTTTTATTGAACCCATATTTAATCTCATCATATCTACTCACGAATCTCTCAGTTCTGTGTATCTATCTACTTACGTATAAAAAAAAACTGACAGGAAATTGTGGGACAGATCTGTTACTTCCCAATACTCACAAAAAAAAGTATTATGCTCTCCTTTCCTTGTAGACTCCTGAACTTATCTGCTTCATGGCATTTTATTTCTAGGATTACTACCCAGATCTCATCGCAAACGACTCGATTGCGTTCCTTCGCGCTTCCAAGCGAAGATTTTCACGTAAACCAGTTTTGTTAGTGATGTCGTTCCCGGCGCCCCACGGGCCCGAGGACTCCGCGCCCCAGTACTCGCATCTGTTCTTCAACGTCACCACGCATCAGTAAGTATTAATGTCATAATTATTCGGTTGGTCTCTATAAATTACCTTGGCACTTGAATTAAGACGCGTGAGCAAATGAAATGAGATGTTCTTACCTAAAATCGTTACAACGTATCAGAGAGTTTTAATATGTAATTATATTCTGCCGAGCTGCGTTTGTTGGTTTAAACTAAGATGCATAAGTTTAATATGAAGTAAAGGTGTTTCTACCTAAGCTGGATAAAGTAGACCTCTGTGTTAGGAGAAAAGGCGTGTTTTTTTATTAAAGCTCTCATTTAGCAGTTTTTGCTCTTGATACTTACAATTAAAATATATTACGAATAACTCTTCAGTGTTCAAATCATAATAATCCGGTGCGCTCTCTAAATATTTCAACAAAAACACTAATTGCTGTGGCATTTTCGCCAGCGCGGCGGCCATCTTGCTCCTCTTTAAATATTTAAGGAGTTGACCGGGTTTTTGGGGTTCTCTAACGTGGGATCACAAACGCAGTCTGTTTTTAATTTTAACATCTACAACATTTAAGTTAAAACCATAAATACGCATAAATGCATACACGGCATTATATTAGAATAGTATCAACTTCATAAAATTTTTCAAACTATTTCTGTAAGCGCGTTTAAAATGTGATATTTGTACGTAGTATACGCCAAAAGGCGATCGTTTGAGAAGAATGAAAGATTTTAAATATTACGACGTAGGGTGATCGTAACATCGCGAGATTTGTGCATACTGAAAGCGGGTCTCAGCTTTTTCCGTGGGGAGATATGCATGTTTCCTGTTTCTATAAAGGAAATCGATGGAAATGATAATGTATGACGGTTTAGAATTAAAAAGTCTATTATATTCTGCCTTTAGCCCGTCAAACCCCGCTTATATATATAGATGTATGAGGAAACCCTATATACTCGGACGCCGGCGTCCGTAGCGTGGCTTGACGAGTCAAACAGTCTTTTACGTCCAATTTATGATTTAAATTATAAAACACTTATTCTACGATGTTCATTTACATTAAAGCTTTATCATATTATTTGCATTCCTAATTAATGAGTCTCTATGAGTTTTTTTTGTACGGGGTCCGTAGCACGCCAGCAACGGCCGACTTTGTTTTTTTCGCGAGAACTCTTCTAAAATTTTACGTGCTCTTATGGTCGGCGTTGCGCCCTGAATAATTTTACCTCCGTTCTGATCCGCGTGCGAGGCTGATTTATGTTTCATAAGAATGTTTAGACTCGTTGGATGTTGCTGAAATTTAAGCGGTTCTTGGCTTTTAGTAAGTACTCGGTATTCGTGCGATACATTTTTGGAGATCTGTTGGAATTAAAATAGAATATGTTGGCGCAAAACCTTGACTTTGTTATGTTTAGTATCACATCAATATTATTATACCGTCTATTACATGGAATAGAAAACCGATAAATAAATATTAGACACCCTTTTCACGTTTTAAATTATACTGGTGTTAGGCATATTCAGTTGTATTTAATGACACGATAGGATTATCCAGTTTCATATTCTTATTTATTTCTTCCATTTCATACATTTAAATCCTTACAAGTACTTTTTGTATCGACACAATACATTCATTACTTAGTTTCGCCCTTTGTGTAGATACATCAGTAACAAATGTTGATCCACGGTCGCTTTAAATTCCGTAAACATCATGTCGTTTATTCAACGGATGTTGTAGGCGCAGATTAATGTAGCTCGGGTAATCTTTCAGTGTTACTGTCAGGTACCACACCGGGACATTTGAGGACATCGTCCTATATCAAGGCGAATAAATGGCTCAGGGCTAGGATTTGAAAAAAAAAATAGGATGCGTCTCCGCTTCATTTTATTGTGATTGGTTGAGAGACTGACGTATCGGTATTTTAATGTTCGTGATTGATAGAGAAACCGATACGTCAGTCTCTCAACCAACCACAATAAAACGAAGCGGAGACGCATCGTGTTTTTTTTTCACATCCTAGCCCCGCAGCTATTTTATTATACACTTAAATTCGAAGTAGGTTATTAACTGGAACGCTTTGAGCAAAATTTATGCGTCAAACGGAGTAAAAAGTTGGACGTTTTTTCGTAAACCGTACGAAGTTTGAACTCGAGTTTGAAATCGTGATGCCCAAAAAGTTTCTACTTACTTACGAAGTTTGGACCATTTATTATAATATAGTACGTAAGCACTTTAAGTGGCTACTTAGATTGTTTGCAAGAATGTTAAAGTGCACTTACTAAATGAAATAAAAGCTACCAAATTGGCTCAGATTCATGTAAATGTTATTTGCTAAGCATGTAGCGTATTACGAGTGAAATAAAATTATACAATTCTGCAATGGATACGAGATCTACTGGCTAGCGTACAAAAACGTATAAAATACAATATTGCATGTCACAACAAATCTCACTTCCACAATATCATATCCTTTCAGGCATTAGAAGTTATATCTACTCCTATTGTTACCTATAGACAAACACTGTCATTAAAATGCATCCTAGACCTTCATTAAATAATTAGTTCTAACATTATTCTAGATAAAAGGCAAAATATTATAATTTACCGACAAGTAAAAGCAATTTGAAACAGACTATAAACAGGTTTATAGTTTATTTCTCACGAAGTCTTTAGTCTTTAAATTGCGTAGTTTCATTCAGATCATAGTTTGAAAACCTTCGGAGTTTCGTAAAAAATAAAAGTCTTGCCCATTTGTAAGGCTTAGCTCAAAATATACCTACATTATCATGTCGAGCAAAGCATTTATTACTCGCCTTATTGACACGAGAGAAATGACGCTATAACACAATAGCTCAGTTTTTACCGCAGCCCGTGTATTTTTGCAGAATAACAAAACCACATTAGTATTAATTTCACAAAGCTATCTACTATACTTCGCATTAAACTTATATTGGTTTTGTTTAATTTTCCCTAACTAATAACAATTGCAAAAGAAATGAATTACCCATACATTTACAGTTTAAAAAACGGCATATACGCATTGATGTATTAAAAACTTCTGGCAACCATATTATATCCATGGCGTAAACAATAGACGACTTGTTTCGTTTCGTTCTCAGAATTGATTCAATGTGTATTGTAAACATTGATATTCATTAACTTATGCGAGGAATGAATGATGAAATGGCCCTTATACATATGTTATAATTCTAAACTATACAATGATCTGGAAACATCCAATTTCATGGAGAAATTATACATATTTGAACTAAGTATAGCCAACTTATATCTACTTCGAAATGTTCCTGCGTAAAAGGCATGTTAAATGATCGATAAAACGAAATCCCTAAGGATGAAATTGAACTGGACTTAGAGATGCTTCTTGAAGAGCCAATTCCGAATTGATGGCAGGATGACTATTCATAAAATACTAAAGGTTTGCATAAACAATAAACAGCTTGACGTTGACTACATATATCAATGCTGTCGATATGAATCGTGTATAGAGTGGATACTATTAATACTTGCCATAAGACGTTTCGATTTGTGTTTGTTTTGTTCGACTCCTGTAGACGGTTTCATAATTAATAATGCGCTGGCGCAGGGCGGGTTAATTGTCGGCGAATAAAAGGCACACCGATGCAAATAAACCATGCAATCTTTATCTCCATCATTACTGACAGCGAAATGCATAATGTCTCAAGTTTATGTGTAATTCAACCGTACTTACATAAATGTGAATGTAATCAATAAATCAGTTAACGTCATTTAAGATGAGTGCCTCACCGATGTGGAATAAATAAATGCTTACTAGTGTGTGTGCAAGTTTTGGTTCTGTAAACTACTGTAAGCTCAAAGCTGTAGGTATGTCGGTGCATTATTAAAAAAAACTCCTAATATCCATTTTATGGTATTACTAGGATTATATAGTAATATTATATGATATTTTAGTCGTTCACGCATAAACCGTTGGATGGACATTTTGTTGAATTAACACACAGGCTACTTTATATTTTGGAAAAAAATTAGGGTTTCCGTTGCATTTTTATCCTAGGTAAAGACGTTCTCTTAGAGCTGAGAGCGAAAGCTAGGATTTATGTAAAAAAAGCTCTTTTTACTGTAGAATATCGAGTTTCTAGGTTGTTCAGTAAGTATACTTCGGTTATGTAGTCTAAGTAAAATGTTCATTGCAACAAAGCTTTTTTTAGAAGAAATAGTATTTATTCAAATTATAATTTAAAAGTGTTAAACTCTCCGTTCATAATAAATGAACTAAATAAAAACGGTCCTCTATGTTATTTTCTTCTGTCTGAACTCTGAACTAAATACAACAATTTATTTTCGTTTGCGATGAATTTAAATTAATATACTTGTCATGAACTTTTAGTGGAATTTATAATAAAAATTGTGCGAACGATATTTCGCCACAATAATGGAAACTAAGACAGCGTTTGTGTAATAAGCATGATCCATTTTTGATTTGAGAACTTGTAGTCTTTTATATTATGCCTTAACTTTCGTTATTTAAATTATAATGAAATTAAACTAAAAAGGAAAAAAATAAACGCAAATTCATATTAATTTTTGCCGTAAAAATTCAATGAACGATTGAATGGAAACTCGAGATGGGTATTCGTATGACCACGGTACATACTACTTGTGTGTTGAATTGGTATATCATCAGCATGTAACAGGAAAAAGTTGCATTATTTAATCCAAAATATATACCTATCCATCTGTTTTTCACTCTCGATTATATATTTGGGTAAATTAGAATAATTAGGTCTATTCAACAAATTAACTAGCAAACCACTACATATTTATAGCGTAGCTGCGGTTTAATTTCTTTTTGGTGGAACGAAATAACCCTAATCGCTTCTGTTTGCTCGTAAAATTGGATTAAAGAACGCGACGGCTGTTTACTGTTCTGCGTAGTTGCGCCAAATAAACTGTGACTTGCGATTTAACAGCCATAGAAAAAGTACTGCTAATTACGTATCTATAAATATCGCACTGTTATACTAGCCGTTGCCTACGACTTCGTTTACGTCAACGTCGGAAATAATCTAAGATATGATATTACCTATACAGTCATTTTCCTAATAGACATCCCAAAATAGCCCAATAACAACGCTGATATAGATTTTTGATTACTTTTCACTATTTCGCCCCTTGAGGGGAGATTTTACGAAAAAAAAGGTGAAAATATTTGCAAAAAATGTTTAGGTAACACATGCTATCAAAATAGAAAATTATGCATTAGCTATATCTTGGAATATTGTTTTGAAAATTTCGATGGCGTATCAATCAGATTATGTAATAAAAAAATATATCAAATAAAACACTTTCCGATACCATTTTGATGCTGTTAACTTCGTAATCCTTAGGCAAGTTATAGACAGATAACGCAATGAAATGTGTATAAATATGCGTGGATAATTTTAACCGTTGACAGAATTATATTAAACTTTTACTATAATCTAAAAAGATACTATTATAGTTGTAATGTATGCAATGAAACACGGTCTATCGCGAACTGATCGTTTATTGACAGGCTCATCATAGTATACAGTTATGTGGGTACTTATAAATATTTTAATATTTGTGTACCGCATTATATAGGTACATATCATTTTCCCCCTCTTAATCAGAAACGAATACCGTCATCTTTTATTTGACATAACATAAAATATATGAGTGAGCTTAATTAACAAATTTTAAATCTTAAGTAGGTACACCACTATTAGCCTTACGTGGCCGCAATTTCATGGCATGAGGAGCATGACCGACACGACTGCGGTGTTTGTGAACCTGATCAAGTGAAGGGTCCATATTTTCTATACCCGGTTGCTCACTATCACCCGAAGGTCCCGAACGTTCTACCGATGCGCATGCGTTCAGATCCGGTGACATAGTCGGTGGAGTGGACGATCTCTCTCCTCTCTCACCCGTTGGGTCTACAGTGTTCCCGGTATGATAACCAACGTTCTTCGGAGTTGTGCCCAGGTCAATTATCGATAGAGAATGACGTGTTCCACATGTTGGTTTAGTAACCAATTGGTCTATATGTCGCTTTTGCAAATGATTACTATCAAGCGGTTGGACGAGATATGACACAGGACCGGTCCGTTTAGTCACTACCCCCCTTGTCCACTTATTATCATTTCCTAATCTATAGTCGCGTATGTCAACTTGGTCCCCGACGTTCGCCTCACGCAGCTTACCACCGTATCGGGATTTTTGTATGTCCTGGGCCTCTTTTACTATGAGACTAGTGTCCGGCCGCACCAGATCTAAGCGTCCTCGTAATCTATGCCCTAACAGAGCTACCGCTGGTTCTTTCTGTGTAGTACAATGTTCTGAGTTCCGGTAAGAAAATAAAAATCTACAGAGAGCTCTTTCGAGATCATCATTGTCAGTAATAGCTTTTTTAAGCACTTGTTTGACAGTCCGGACTGCGTTTTCCGCTGCACCGTTACTAGAGGGATGGTACGGAGAGACTAGGATTTGTTTAATACCATTTTTAGTAAGATATTCCCTATAATCTCTTGAAGAAAAAGGGGGTCCATTATCGCTTACAATACATTTTGGAAACCCAAACCGTGCAAATATTTTTCTGAAAAAGGCAATGACTACATTAGCCGATGTGCTCGATACGCTTTCGGCTTCTAACCACTTCGAATGCGCGTCAACTAGTACAATATAATATTTATTTCGAAATGGACCCAAAAAATCAACATTAAGCCGACCCCAAGGTTCCTCCGGCCAGGCCCATGCGTGTAGCGGCGCGTGCGGCGGGTTCTCCCTATGCGCGGCGCATGCGATGCACTCACGACACATCCGTTCGATGTCCGCGTCAATGCGCTCCCACCATACGTAATTACGCGCTAACTGTTTCATTTTAACAACGCCGATGTGACCACTGTGAATTTCGTCCAATATTTTAGCCCGTAAGGATTCCGGTATAACAACTCGATATCCCCATACTAAACATCCGTGTTCTAAAAACAGATTGTCTTTTTTAATAAAGAACGGCTTTTCATTATCGTTTCTATAATGTTGAGGCCAACCGAACTTAATATAACCTAATATTTTATTTAATAACGGATCTTTTTGTGTCTCAGATTTTATTTCTCGAAACGTTATTGGTAACTTATCTTCTATGTAATTAAAATAGCTTACTTGATGTTTTCGTGAATTATGTAATGACTTTGTCGGTAATCGCGACAAAAAGTCGGCGAAACAATTTCTAGTGGAAGGAACGAATTCAATGTCAAAATTATAGCCGGCAAGTTTAATCGCATAGCGCTGAATACGGCTAGCGGCAGTTTGCGGAATCCCTTTATTTTTATCGAATATATAACTTAATGCCCGGTGGTCACTTCGTAATAAAAATTTCCTCCCATATAAATACTGATGGTGCTTAGTTACCCCGAAAACAATAGCGAGCGCTTCTTTATCTAATTGAGAATAATTTAGTTCTGCATTATTCAAAGTTCGCGAGGCGCTGCTGATCAGCCGCTCCGTTCCGTCCGGATAGCGGTGTGACAGCACCGCACCGAGTCCGTACGCGCTGCTGTCCACCGACAATATCAACGGCAAAGTCGGATTATAGTGTGCTAGTACCGGGGCGCGCGTTAATTTATCTTTAACATTTTTAAAAGCCGCGTCACACTCCTCGCTCCAGTGCCATTTGACATTCTTTTTAAGCAAATTATACAACGGTTTTAAAATTTCAGAAACATTAACACAGAACTTTGCATAAAAATTTACTAGTCCTAAAAAACTTTTTAACTGTGTTACATCTCTTGGAGTGGGGGCCGCAACAATTGCCTCCACTTTCTTATCATCAGTATGCAAACCGTCTTTATCAATACGGTAACCTAGATATGTTACACTATTTTGAAAAAATTCACATTTTGACCACTTTACTCGTAGTCCTACATTTTTAAGTCGTGATAATACTAATTTCAAATTTTTCAAATGTGTGGCTTTATCCTTTCCAGTGACACAGATATCATCAATCCAAACAACCGTTGACGGCAATCCACTAAGTGTTTCTTCGATTAATTTTTGAAAATTTTCGGGGATACATTTTATACCGAAAGGGACACGTTTGTAAACAAATGTACCGACGTGGGTCGTGATTGCTGTCATCGGCTGTGAATCATCCGTTAATAAGAGCTGCTGGTAGGCGTGAGACAAATCAAGCTTAGAAAATTGTTGACCCCCTGATAACGTTGCAAATATATCCTCAATACGCGGTAAAGGGTAATGAAAATCTTTAATATATGGATTAATAGTGATTTTATAATCACCGCATATACGGATTTCACCATTTTTTTTTATTACTGGAACTATCGGAGTTCCATAGTCGGACCTATCTACCTTATAAATGACGTCATCGCGCTGCAATCTTTGTAACTCGCGCTCGACTGGCTCGCGTAACGCAAGCGGCAATGGACGCGCTTTAACATATATGGGGGTTGAGTCCGCGAAATGTAATCGTAATGGAGTTTTAAAAGTCCCAAGCCCATCAGCAAACACTTCCGGGAATTCCTCTCTTAAAGCGGCCACCTCATTATTGTGCGCTTTAGCTATAATATTATGACAATTTGCAACATCTAACTGTAAACAACGTATCCACGTTCGACCCATTAAAGGAGGGCCTCCTTTTTCAACTATATATAATTCAAGGAGCTCGGCTATAGATTTATACACCACTTTCACAGCAATATAACCAAGAGGTTCTATAATAGTCCCCGTATACGACTTTAAACGTAAACATTTATTTCTTATAGGTATATGAGAAAATAATTTATTATAGAAACTCTTAGAAATAACGGATATTTTACTGCCGGTATCCAATTCAAAAGTAACATACCGACCCTCCACTTTTAACTGTATGTAATATGGTGCATCACCGTCACCACACACAATATTATAAAAGTTTAAATCACTTTCACTAGAATCATCCAGAAAAAACTGGCTTCTGGAACTTTTCTTAGTGCCGCACGCCTCACCGGCGCCGGCGCTTCCTTCGTTGCAAACCACTTTGAGGTGTCCTTTTTTACCGCACCGGTCGCACGAGTAGTTCTTGAATCGGCACCTGGCTGCAGCGTGACCCTCCTTCCCGCACCGCGGGCAACAGCGCCGCGGCCCTAGACCGTCGCTGGAGTCCCGAAGCGTGACCCGCGTCTCCGGCCGAGGCGCGGGTGAACGGCGCGAGCCGCGCGCCGGCCCCACGCGGTGAAGCGGCTCGGGCGCGGCCGCTGTGGTGTCTCCGCCCCCGCCGCCGCCGCTGACGCACGCCGCTAAACTCGCGTGCCTGGCTGCCGCCTCCAGCGCGAGCGCCAGCTCCACCGCTCGGTTGAAATCCAAATTCTTTTCAGCAAACAGCCGTGATCGCATGTCCTCGTTGTGAAGACCGGAGACTAATTGATCTCTCAGGTTAACCTCTAAAGGGTTAGAGGTCACACTGGCGAAATTGCACGTCTTGGCCAGATGTTTTAGACTTTGCAAATATTCGCTAATAGTCTCCCCCTGCGTCTGCTTCCTCTGCCGAAATATATGCCGTTCCGCGATCTCCGATCGTTGAGGTTCGAGATGTACTTTGACGATTTGTTCCAATTGATCGAACGTTTTCTTCTCCGGTAGGTCGGGCGCGCAGAGGTCACACATAAGGTCGTAACATCTTTCACCCACATGTGTCACCAAAGTAGCCACGTGTAAATCGTCTGGTATTTTATTAAGCGCAATAAACTGTTTAACCCGGCGACAATAAGCAGTCCAGTTATGCGAACCAATGTCAAACGTTTCGATCTTTCCAATAGACATTATTTTAAACTGTTATAGCGAACAAATCACCAAACTTGCACAAATACCGACTGCGCCAATGTAATGTATGCAATGAAACACGGTCTATCGCGAACTGATCGTTTATTGACAGGCTCATCATAGTATACAGTTATGTGGGTACTTATAAATATTTTAATATTTGTGTACCGCATTATATAGGTACATATCAATAGTAAATTAAAATACACGTGTACATCACCTAGTAATTATCCTGAATATTATATACTAGTAGTGCTCGCGGCTCCGTCCGCGTGAAAAAGTTTATCCGGGACAAAAATATTTTCCCGGGATAAAAAGTAGCCTATAGCACTCAGGAGTTATGTAGCTTCCTATTAGTGAAACAACTTTCAAAATCGGTTCAGTAGTTCCTGAGATTAGCGCGTTCAAACAAACAAACAAACAAACTCTTCAGCTTTATAATATTAGTATAGATTAAACGTTTTTAAAGTAGTTGGTTGCTTCTGGTATTCCTTCATTGACCCAGGTCCCAGCGTGTTTTTTTGCGTAGGTAACTGTCATAATATTTAAATAATGTAGTAATTCATGTTACGTAATATAATAAGCAAAATAATAAAAAATGGTGTATTAATAATTTCGTTTTAAGTATAGTTCAGGTAAAAGCGACCCGTGACACGAGCAAATGAAACATAATATTATGATGCCGGTTTACGAGTGTTTATTCAGAAGCATAGATTTCATTAATACTGTCACTCATGGTGGTCGGCGGGAGAATGCGATGGATAGCATTGCGCCAGATGCCACTAACATCAGTACCGTTGGTGGTAGACCGTACTACCCGACCAATGTTCCGACTTTTACGCTAGCATGGGCACAGCAACGTTCGCGATTCATCTCTCCGATAAAAGAACATGGTGAGTTGTGAGCATCGAACTGTTTTTCCATAGAGCAATTATATATTGGTATGTTTGAATTCACGCTCAGTCTCTTCATGAATCGAGAATGTGGGAAACGTGCCGCGTTTTATTGAAAGAAGAGTTGTGTTTCCGAGAGCGATTTGTGATACTGGTTCGGCAACGTCACAAGAAATAGTTGCAAATTACAATAAATTAAACTTTCTCTAGAAGTGATCTTTCTAGAAGCATGATATTTATTAATTACTGTTGTTAAACTATGGCGTACAAAAATATGTCATTATAATATGATTATATATTTAAAGCATCAAAACAGTTTAATTGAAGTCAGCACATTCATTCAGGTCTCCTATTCGTGATTAATTTCTATAAATAATGTTATAACACGGTGTCCATGGAGCACGAACAACACGGATATAATTATTACTTCCTAATACGTGTCCTATATTGGGACACGATCGAAACCTATAATTTACTGAGATAGCGCTGCGGCGGCGAGAAGTGATCCTAATCGAAGCACCTGTCCACCTCCACTCTTAATGGATATGAAGATAATAAACAACCTCGCGTATGTTTTATTATTCATCACTACGTGGACGTATGCAGGGAAATGTGCTTGTCTTTAGCCTTAAGCATATGGGATAATACCGTCCAGGGTCGGACCGCTCGGCAAGTCGAAGAGTGTACTATCTATAAATTTCTTCGTAATGTTAACGGTTATCTGACACAAGTATCCTGTCTTTCGACTGATAACAATAATTCATCATATTTATTGGTACAGTGTGTGTAAGTAGATACCTACCTACTGTAGAAAAGCTGGGTATGTAGGTACAGCTTGACACCAAAGTACGTATTTCTAATTTTGTTTATTTGGATTATAGACTTGTTATAAAATTCATATTTTATACCCAGTACTTAGGTACCTGCTATCGAAATTACTTTTTTATCCTATCTCAACGGAGATCAGCCAGGTACGCAGGAGATATTATAGTGCACACGTGTGTGCGCAATACACAGGTGCACTCGCTATTCCTTCACTCTCATAGTCCGGTGAGACGGCAATTCGACATGACCGGAAAGAGATCAGGCGCAGGACCAACGGCTTTACGTGCTTTAACATGGGTAGGTATGTAGTTAAATAGTAATGTGTATCTATTTTAAAGAACTGGTTCGATTGGATCAAAATAGATGCACTCAATATGTATGTTATATTAAGTTTAATGTAATTTACGATCTTGGACACTTTATTCCAGTAATACAAGACTCCTGTGGTATTAGCCTAACAACTTAATTTTACCGTGCGTATTTTCATAATATACGAACCTGAGGGAGCCTATACACCAAGAACGAATTAGCACAAAATTCTACAGGTTGCACTTTCTACGGTTAAAGTTTGAATGTCAGTTAAGTTTGAAGTCTCAGATCGTTCTAACATCTTTCAGATGGCGATTATATGTCATGTATACGATATACCTATTATGTTATACCACAGTGTTATACAATACTATTTCATGACAATATCGATAGTTAGAGCACTCTTATAGGTAATACATCCTTCCTGTAGGTATCTTGTCCCTCGACCAAAATCCTGACTCCAGTCACGCGTCATTGTGTGGTTTTATTTCGCGGCGGGTTTTGCCTGCGACAAGCCGGCGCCCGTAACCGGGGCGATCGACTCCGGTTCCCGGATTGATCGCGACTTTAATATTCAAGCGATCGGCTTATTGTGTGGTCGCCGACGCGAAACCAGTCCCGAGGCTTTGCCGACAGACACAAATTAAAAAATATATTTATTGCATAAATTTCCTTACAGTGGAAATTTGTTTTTTTCTTTTGTCATATATGATCATATATTAGTGCGATTATTTGTGAAATGAAGTTTAATCGTAATTTATTTCCTAATGATTAGGAGACCGGCCAGTTTATAATATTTTATTGTCACTTATAATTTCTCTTAGTTTAAGAGACAGGTTTAGCATACTCACGATGATGTACCACAAATAATATTTAAAACAAATTTACCGATTGTAAACTTGTATGTACATACATTTGTTCGGAAATAAATGTATTTATTTATAAGTATTTACAGCAAATCATCAAAATTTAATTATAACTAATGCAGGGTATCATATTAACCTTGCTAAAATAGCAAGGTTAAAGAGTAGGTACCTAAATATACAATGAGATAACATGACACAGGGTAAGTCTTGTAGGAATTTACTGATCTCTTTACACGTGGCTCATACATTCTTATTAGCGATAACAAAGCATTTGTTCACTTGTCAGTTGTCAATTTCCTATCAGCTTTTATGGGAAAAGCGTACTGAGTAGTATCATAATATCATTGAGGGAAATGGGGATTTGTTCCTTAGCTCTATATTATATAAATTGTAAAATTAATACACCAATGGATTGTGGCTTTGCTGTATGGACATTTTTAATAATTTTCATCCTGCAGATGTTTATATTATTCTATCTATCAAAGGGACAATATCAAATTAATACGGAATAGCATATTCATAATACGCTAATGTCAGGGTTCTTAATAGATGGATACTAAGCTTTGCTCAGTATTAGATCTACAAAACTCCTGAAATTTCGTGAATAAAATGATTACTTACTAGCTTCTGCTCTCAGCTTCGCTAGCGTTATAAAGTTTTCCGGGATAAAAGTAATGTTATATATTTTCATAAATACTTAGATACATTGAAACTCCCGCCCTTTTTCCCCAAAGGGGTAAGCAGAGGTGCAACTAATACACTCACTTTTCGCCGTGCGTATTCCCTACCGAGATGTGATAGGGGGCGAGCGTATCGCGATGTAATGTACAGACATTGGCCTGATACAATAATTTTATCATATGTATACTTAGATGCCAACATAATATTTTAAACGTTCGGTCAGCTCTTTCAAGTCTGCATCGAAAATCAAACGGAGTAAACACATGTGGTCCCTGATTTTCCTGATGCTATTCCAAACTTGAATATCTATGTCAATTCTCGTGCAGAAAGCTAACGATTTACTTTCTTTATGAATCGAATATTTCTAATAAGCTCGAACAGATTTAAAGTACCTATGTAAACTGATGTTTGTTCGTGTGCGGCGAGGTCATTTTCCAAAATAGCCGGCGTTGGCATATGGTTTTACTCATTTTTTAATTATTTTTTATTGGTTTTACTGCCATTTCCTGGCACGTACAATTTGCAAATTACGTAGGTATTTGTTTTAGTAATTGTCAATAATGTATCATAATATATATCGTAGGATCAGTTTGTTCTTGCATGTATATTACGGATGTGTGTACGTATAAATATTGACCCAGTGCCCAATAGTAAACTAATATGCTTAGGTAAAGATTGTCTATGTCATTGTTATATACATTTTAATGATTCCCTTTATTAAAAGGGACAATTATCATTAATCAAATCAAAATCAATTATCAATTATCATTACTTCATGTGGAGAAATACTACAGAGACAGCTTCCAAATTTTGTGAACTTACTTATATAGTTCCTCTACTTCCAACCGTTCATTATGTGGCAAATCTTGTAAGTGATATTGGATACTAAAGTTATTTTATTTTCTAATAGCACTCCTACATACGACATGGCGCCAAACCCTGACAAGCAGTGGATCCTGCGTGTTACTGACAAGATGAAGCCAATACATCGCCA
This sequence comes from Lapara coniferarum, assembly GCA_949316025.1. Taxonomy (NCBI): domain Eukaryota; kingdom Metazoa; phylum Arthropoda; class Insecta; order Lepidoptera; family Sphingidae; genus Lapara; species Lapara coniferarum. Next base: position 14,349,308 of record OX438931.1, on the reverse strand, counting down.
ATTCACGGACCTTTTGATGACAAAACGCCTTCAAACATTGCAGAGCGTTGACATGGTAATCTATATTTTTTAAACTTTTTTCTAAAATTACTTCACAAAATGATAATCAAAGAAACTTATGCACGAGGGGACACTTAGATCAAACTGGACATGAAAACACTTTTATAATTTGTCTCATTCGCTTTAAATAATTGTAAATTAACAAATAAAATAAATAAATAAATACACACACGCGCGCGCGCACACACACACACACACACACACACACACACACACACACACACACGAGCGCGCGCGCGCACACACACACACACACACGCGTCTTTTATCCCTGAAGGGTTAGGCAGAGGCGCAACTAGTACACCCACTTTTCGCCGTTATTCCGTCCCATGATGTGATAGGGGGCGAGCCTATCGCCGTATCTGCCACAAATTCCAGGCTCAGAGGGCTTAGAATGTGAAAAAATAACACGATGCGTCTCCGCTTCGTTTTATTGTGATTGGTTGAGAGACTGATGTATCGGTCTCTCGATCAATCACAAACATCAAAATACGTCAGTCTCTCAACCAATCACAATAAAACGAAGCGGAAACGCATCGTGTTCTTTTTTCACATTCTCAGGGACTGTTAGTGATCAGAATAGCAAGTTACAAAAATGGAAAAAATCTGTAGATTCATATTTATGATCGTTAATATATTTTTAGTATCTAGTGCAAATGATTCGAATCCTACAATAATTTTTAATACAATTTATCCTTTAGGCTGTGGAGCGTGTATATCAAGAGTTAAAAACTCTCGGAGAATTGGATAATACGTATTTAGTTTACACGTCTGATCATGGATACCACTTGGGACAGTTTGGACTGGTAAAAGGCAAGAGTTTTCCTTTCGAGTTCGATATCAGAGTGCCGTTCTTGGTGCGAGGACCTGGCGTAGAGCCCGGGACAGTGTAAGTAATATCTTCTTTGTCGTATTCTTCATGACTGAAGGTCTTGCTCGCTTTGGTAAGCCTTGGTGGTGGCGGTGATGAGCTGCTAAGTAACATAAATATTGTTATTATTTAATATGTACGTATGTAAAGAACGTGTAACCTTTTAAAATTAACGTATCTTTTGATAAAGATTGCATCCATAATATTTTTTTAATGAAAGGAGTTAAAGAAAAAAATATAAGTAAATTTACGGATGCTGATGATTCGGTGTGATATATTATCATTGTAGACTTGCTATAATGAAATATTTAATTTTGTAGACATTACTTATAAAACGAATTATAAGTGGACGATAGCCTAGTTGGGAATGGAACGGTTCGAAACCCAAGGCACACACCTCTGACTTTTCAAAGTTACGTGTGTATTGTTCATCAATTATCGTTCACTTTAACAGTGAAGGAAAACATCGTGAGGAAACCTACATACCGGAGAATTCTCCATAAGAATTTCGAGGGTGTGTGAAGTCTGGCAACCCGCACTAGGCCAGCGTGGTAGACTAAGGCCTTAAACCCTCTCAGTAGTAGAGGAGGCCCTTGTTCAGCAGTGAGCAGTATAAATACAGGGCTGGTATTATTATATTTATTATTACTTATAAAACTAGTATAATATATCCGTAATGCTATTCTAGTACAGGTAACTATGCTCTGGTTTTCAGTGTGGATGATATAATTCTAAACATCGACCTGGCCCCAACATTCTTGGACATGGGCGGCGTAGAGCCGCCAGCACACATGGACGGGAGATCGTTGCTGCCTCTCCTACAACCACGGCGGCGTCGGCAAGCTGCGGCACACTGGCCAGACACCTTCCTAGTTGAAAGGTTAAATTATGTTCTAACAACTAGTATCCATCTTATCATCTTAGCTCCATGATCTATCATAGGTACATGTATACAAGGGCAATAGAAGAATTTGTCTTTGTGTAATACAGACAGTAAATCTGTAGATCAGTTAATGAACCCATGAATTAAAATCCAAAATTTTGATATAGTGGGCTGTAGGTACCTACCTACCTCATGACTACACAAAATACAAGCTAATCATATAAATCACAATAAATTAAATCTTCTTACAACAAAATGATTTTAGCTCGGGTCGGCGTGACATACTAGGCCTAAGCCATCGTTCAAGAGAGAACAAGTACAGTCGAGAGATGAATGAGAATAGACCCACTACAATTCTACCGTTGTCGTCATCAGAGAGTGCGGACTTCGAAGAGGACACCGATGATGATGACTTCTTGACGTTAGATGACGACGATGACGAAGAGGTAAGGGTTTTATAGGTATCTAGATTGTTTGTATAGGATTGCTAGTCTGATTATAAATTTTAATTGCCCGGTAATGTAAATTTAGTTACTTAGTTAAAGAGTAACTAAGTTGAGTATTTTTATAGTTCCTAATGCGCATTACGGAATAAATTTGATGTGTATATTTTTTAAGATGAAAGCATAATGAGCTCATACATAAATGCTAATAAAAATTAAATAATATTAAAGGAAAGTGCCGAGTCAGACAGCATAGACGCAAAGAAATCTTCAGAACCATTACTCACAAATGAAAGCCACAATCCGATACTAGAAGCCAGCTTAGAGAAAGCACTTGACGCCGAGGAAATAACTAATAACCAGCCTAATTATTTAACACCTTCTGGCGCTAAGGTATTTGATCGTAAGTATACGTTGAAACATTAATGTTTAACCATGAATAGCATGTATAGGAACTATTAAATATTCAAAGATGGCTAATTACAGAAACAGCTGATGCTAGTTTACTTGATGGAAAAACGGCTCGCTTAGCCATTGATTGCTCGAAAGCTGAATTACGAGCACCTTGCTCGGCTGGAAGAAAATGGAAATGTGTTCTAATTAATGGCAGATGGAGAAAGCACAAGTGTAAATTTGAGGTTAGATATTGGTTATATTATATAATTTACTGCCTCGGTGGCGTAGTGGTATTACGGTACGACTACAATGCTGAGGTCTCGGGTTCGATCCCGGGTCGGGCAAAGTGATTTTGAGTTTTTCTATTCAGTATCAGCTCGGAGTCTGGAATTTGTGCCCGATATGGCGATATGCTCGCCCCCTATCACATCACGGGACGGAATATTGGCGAAAAGTGGGTGCACTAGTTGCGCCTCTGCCTACCCCTTCGGGGATAAAAGGCGTGAGTGTATATGTATATCATTTACCTAAAATAGTTTCTTAAACAACATTTGTTTGCCACAATAAAATATAGAATTCAATTCTGAGAACACGTAAAATGCACATACATATTTACGTGGAATTTAGGTCACTGCTGCAAATATAACTGTAACAAATAATGAAGTGATAAGGTCTATAAAAAATAAAAATTTGCAGACAATTATCACACATATTCGAGATTTTCTATTCAGTATCAGCTTGAAGTCTGGAATTTGTGCTCGATATGGCGATAGGCTCGCCCCTATCACATCATGGGACGGAATAATGGCGAAAAGTGGGTGCACTAGTTGCGCCTTTGCCTACCCCTTCGGGGATAAAAGGCGTGAGTGTGTGTATGTGTGTGTAATTATCACACAAAAATATGATTAGAAAATTATTCTACTTATCAAGTTCTATCTACCTAACAAATGACTAATAACTAATGTGTTACATATCCAAGTTTTAATTACAAATTTTTGCACTGAGAAGCATTCTTATCATTCAATATTTTGCAATTTATAGCTTTATTTTTCGTCACAGGCTGAATTTAATTTATTACAACCAAAGATGAGTACAAAGAAATGCGCTTGTTTCACACCCAGCGGACTTGTTTATACACGCTTAGAAACTGACGGTACAATAGCAAGGCGACCTAGCGAAGCGCCTAAGGACTTGAACATAACAAGAAGCCGAAGATCTATAGACAATGATGTTTACGAACCCAATACAGTGGACACCATTCTCGAAGAGAACCCTAGTATTGGGCATTTACGATTTAAAACTGAACCTGTAAATGAAATGGAAAACAAAAACATTCAAGAAAAAATTGATGAACTTATCAAAGAAACGGAAGCATTTCTTGAGGCTTATGAAAAAACCAAAGAAACTATAGACCATAAAAGAATAAAACGACGTGCTCAACATTGGAATCATAATAAGCATAAACATAAAACTGATCCATTTGTAAATAGTAATGAATCATCATTAGAGTGTAAAATCGAAAAAGATGGAACTGTTAACTGTTCACAAGTTATTTATAACGACTTAAAAGCTTGGCAAACTAATAGATTGAGCTTAGAAGATCAAATAAGGCAGTTGCGTACAAAACTTGAGGATTTAAAAGAAATAAAAAGACATTTGAAAATAACTAAGCCAGTGACTGAAACGCAGACAATGCAGCCTATTTATGTCAACAACCATCTTCATAACAAAACTATAACTCATGATCATAACAGCTCTAAAGAGCATTACAGAAAAATACGGTTGCATAGACTGAAAGCGAAGCATAGGAATAGTACGTTAATAGACAAGAAAATTAGACAATCTAACGAATATATAATACCTACGGTAACTATAAAGACCAAAGATGATGTTTTTGATATGCAACTAAAAAATGAAACAAAAATGGGTAATGTAACTGTTAATGAACTTAACAAAACCGCTGATCTCGATGATGTCAATGTGTTCAATACAGAATTACCGAAGCCTCAGGTGACTACCATAATAACAGATGGCAATTTTTATCAACAAAATAGCATAGAAGAAGACAAAAGGCCATTTGAAAATGTAATCACCCCAGCTGCACCTATTCCCACGACCACTAAAACACCAAAACAAATTGAAGTATATGGTGTAAAAATGAACGGCGTTCCAGGAGAAGAAAGGAATGAGACCAATAATGATAAATATTATTCGCAAAGTGCTCGATATTACAGTTCTGTTATTGATAAATTTATAGAAAAATCTACGGAAACATTGAAAACTAGGACAACTACCACGGTGAAACCGACTACGACTAATTACAGCACACTTGGACCTTTGAATTTAGGCCCTGCGAGGCTCGATGCATCCGAGTATGAGCAAAGAAATCCAAACAAAGACTCATCTAAAAATATTGGCGTTTTTGATAAACCAGTTGATGTATTTCAAAGGAGACTTCACCCATTGTTTATTGAAAATGAAGATAAACATGTTTGTTACTGTGAAGAAAATAGGTAATGAATATTATAAATTTAATTCATAATTCGTATAGTAAAAAATAGCGATAGTATTAACTCATATTTTTTTGCGCTATTAGGAAATCGCGGGGTCCCGGACACAGCTACTTGGAAGCTGCACAGAGGGCCAGAGAGGAACAAAGAAAACGGAAAGCGCAGCTACTACAAAAGAAACTGAGAAAAGCTCGGAAGAGGGTACGATTGTTGCATATTACTATGTTTTGTAATTTGTAGCTCGCACTGTCCTTATAGAATATTCATTTTTACAGGCTGAATTAGAAAAGTTGTGTGAATCAGAGCGTATGAATTGTTATCGCCATGATAACGACCACTGGCGCACTGCACCATTCTGGACGGCTGGGCCTTTCTGCTTCTGCATGAGTACCTCAAACAACACTTATAATTGTGTCAGAACTATTAACGCCACACACAATTTACTGTACTGCGAATTTATTACTGGACTCGTCACTTACTACAATTTACGCATCGGTACGTTTTCAAAAATAATTGGTAAATGTAACGAATATAATGTCAATAAAAACTTTATATTTTGTAGATCCGTTTGAAACCCAAAATCGTGTGAAATATTTGACGACATCAGAAAAGGAATATTTCCACAATCAGTTGCAACAATTACTTAGTTGCCGAGGTCCTTCTTGTAGGCGATTTTCACATTCTAATCTACATGGTAAGTGGTTTAAATAACAAAACTAAAAAAAGAATTTGTATTATTTAAATTCCATCATTCGCTATACGGACGAAGGAAACAATCACATGTCCCTAGAGGTGGGGTGAAGTAATTCTCACATACCTAGGGGATATAACTTTAATAACATAAAAAAATATTCTTTTTATGTTATTATCTAAATTATGTAAATATCACCCTTAAATAAATGACACCCCTATTTACGAAAAAGTATCCCTAGTAGTGGTATTTTAAATTAGTCTTTGTGATAAAAAATTTCATATTGTAGGAAGCAGTGAGGAAACTTTCAACAGACGGTTCGAGGATGATCATGCGTACAGAGGTGAACCTGTTGGATACAATGAAAGGTAAGAAACGTAACCATGGTTTTTTTATTTGCTATCTTTTTTACCTTTGCCACTAATCGATGTTTGTTTTAGGGCATGGCGATGGAACAGCTACGGTCGTCGTTACGCGCGGGCAAGGGAACTACATCGAAGGCGGCACATGATGACATATTAAATTATTAAATGAATTTTTGGAAAACGTTGGAAGAAAAGCTTAAATTGCGTTTGGCAATTCTCTAAGATTGTTCCCTCCGAAAGAATAAAGATGCTACAATGCAAAATTGGGCTTATACTCACAATTTTCTACTGCTGTGAGCATGAGAGCTCGAATGAGAGAGCAGGGGAGGGTAGTAGGTATTTATTCTTCGAAGAAGGCGAGGCATGTATAGTGTGGTTTAGCTGTTGGTAGGGATACTAGCCGTTTGAGATTATGAAAATAATTGGTTCAATCAGATCAAATACAATAGTAGGTATGCGTAGGCTTTCTTTCTATTTCAGTTATTCGCTCAAAGCGTCGTTTGTACCTTTTTTACTTATCGACTGATAAATGTAAAACTAAGCATCGAATGTAGTAGGGCTTCCTATAGGGATACGTACTAATTGCATGTAATTTTCTTATTATAAATAAGTAGGCCCTAGAAACCGAATCTACATTTTCAATGGTGACGCCATGATACCATCCGAACTTTTTCTCAATATGAACTTGTCTTTGTGGGTTTTGTGTATGTTTAATTGTGTAATGTTAAGTGAGCAGTATGTTTTCCTATAGTCATTTGTAATCTGTAGGTCTTTTAGCTTTAAATGGATAGGTATTCTAAATATTGTAAAAACGTTGAGTATGTTATTTAGCGATAAATATACTCGAAGGTTGATGTAGATGCTATGAATGTGTATCAGTATGTATGTAGTACACTCTATTTATCTTGTAGACTTCAATAAAGTGATATTAAGCTGTTGCCATTGTGATGATAATGTGTATTGATTGTAATAAGAAACTCTTTCAGTTTTCAATTGTGTTTCATTCACACACCATTAGGTATAAAGAATTACCAAAATTAGTAATTATAATTACGTGAGATGTATCTTGCGTCTATAGCAGATTGATACCTACTACCTACCTACGTCAGATTGATATAGTTATACAGTATACTACTACCTATCTACGTACAGATTTTTTTTTTTTGTATAGATACCATCCATTAACAAAATGTTCACACATAATAAGTAGGTAGGCCGATTTCTCACAGCGGGTATTTTCGTTAGTCGCGCCGCGCTAGTTTGCGTCGAATCCGCTCGTAGTCGGCAACTTCAAAGCTTCGATCACACTTAGTATAAGTAAGTAATTAGTTGAGCGCGCCCAGCATCTAATTCCGGATGAAGTGACGCGGAACAATACGTCGCTATCATTGGTCTTATCAACGCAATAAGCAAAAATTAAAAAATCTGACAGGGATCTGTAAATTGTACTCTTTTGTACAAATTGTTAGCCGAGTGGACCGTAAAGTTTTAGTGTTTAAATGAAAATTACTATATACCACTGCCTCGGTGGCGCAGTTGTATTACCCACGGTACCACTGAACGACAGATGGAAGGTGAAAAATCCAAAGTTTTACATTTATATACCATACCAGCCTTGTATTATATACTACCCAGTACTGAGCACGGGCCTCTACAACTGAGAGGGTTAAGGCCTTAGTTCACCACGCTGGCCTAGTGCGGGTTGGCAGACTTCACATACCTTCGAATTATCGTAATAACCTATCGCCGCTTTTTTCCATTTGTATAAAACATACTAATTATTAATGATTTTCTATTATTGTGACATACTTAGTGATTCAAGTTGAAACAGGTAGGTACTCAATTCTGTATGAAATAAAGAAGAAAATATGATATTAAATAAGATATTAAATTATTTTAGCATGAATATCCATAAATACAAACTAAATATCTAAAACACTGTCAAGATCATTGTCATCACACAAAGAAAATAAATTGCTTGGTTTTACAGAAGCAGTACCTTTTTGTAGAGAATATTCAAAATCTTGAGAAGCAATCTCTTGAGAATCTTGAGTACATTCAGCAAGGTCTAGCCCACATTCAGATTTATCTATAAATTCAGCCCATTTTGAAGGCTGTTTGTGTGTCTCACCAACAAGCATATGAAAATTCATATTCTTGTCTTTGTTACTTTTGAAAACTTCCTGGTCAATTGCCCCCACAGCTAAAATATCTGTTTTTAAATGATTGTTTGTTTTATTATTGGTACACAAGTCACCAATATGTGTTTCATTTTCATTATTTACAAAGGACAAGTCTGAATTAAGAACATTATCCTTTTGGTTATCAAAATATTCTGGCTCATTATATTCTGTCCATTTTGAACTTATTTGAGCAGCGGGAGGAATAAACTTCTTAATTAGACGTTTTTGTGTTGGTGCTGTGTAATGAGGGGCACTTGATCCTTCTATGGGATCACAGACATCTTCTTCATCAGATCCTTGCTGATATTTATTCTTCTTATAAGCTAGGAACTTCTTTCTCATATTCTTTCTAAACTCCTTCTTGCGTTTTTTTAATATTTCCAACACAACTTCCTTTCCAAACAATGTTTCATTTTCTTTATCTACTGGAGATGCATTTGTTTCACTATTTTCCTCTACATAGTTAGACCATTTACTTTCTGTTGTGGCTTCTTCAGCAACATTGTTCATAATATTTTCAATATTGTCCATATTATCACCACTATCTACATGGCTTAAGTTACTTTTGTCTGTTTCAGCCCGGAGTTCATTCAGTTTTTGTACATGAACTCTGCAATCTTTTCCTGTGCCTGTTCCGTAATGCCTCTTAAGTGATTGTTTCTCACCACATATTTTGCATTCCCAGTTGTTTGATTTCTTTACCTGGTGCACCTATGAATAATGTGAGATTATGAAATGACGAATGTATGAATAATGAAATACTACTTTCTGTACTATATACTTACTCGACTGTAGGGTTATGTCTATGTTTGGGACTGTTGGTAATATTATTATAACTTTACTTGTTTATGGATACTAATACTATATCTAACCACATTTTGTAATATACATAATAAATCATATAGATATATGAGAGATTAATTGCGGGCCATCCCAATATAGGTTCAGAATTGCTTTAAAATTTTACAGCATCCATAGTGTAATATTGTACAAAGTATTGTACACTATTTTATTTTTCTTGTACTTAATATACTCAAGTAATTTTTCAAATATCAGTGAATTAATTACGTTACTTACCCTCATGACAGTCTTAAAAGTAATGATTTCATAATAAATAAAAAATAATTTAAAACAAATTGATTTTAGAAGCAGGCATACTTACTTGAAATGCCAAGCATTTATAGCAACGTAATACTTGAAAAACTTGTGGCATCATGTGAAACACCTCGTAAACTTTACCTACACTGTTCTTAAGTAGGTAGGTATTGTATTAGTAATACTTTTTGTCTGCTTCTTGGGTGAGTAATTATTAAAGATATTAATGTAATTGCGAAATTATGAAGCAAGTACCCAACAGGTAGGTACTCATATCTACTTCTCTCCACCTACTTGACTTCCTATAATTATTTTTTATAACCCAAAATCCAGATTATATAGATTATATTTTAGTTTGTTGAGTTCTGAGAATTGAAATGTGGTTAAGTTTTCAATGTTATATTTCAATTTCAAAACTCAACTACAATTATTTTTGTCTTCTCCTTTTCAGGGTTGCCAGAAAATTTATTCGATTTCATCGTAATTCATAACTCTAAATTCAAATAGGGTAGGGATCTTCTTTTTTACTTTTATCAAATATTTGCCTTGTATAAATTCTAACTCAGAAAGAATAATTAAAATCCGTAAAAAATAAACTAGTTATAAGCCTTTGAATTTTAAATAGAATGGGTAAATGTCTAGAAACAGATAAAGTATGCAATACCCCCATTTGACGTCGTTGGGGGTTAGAGTTAAATTAAACATAGGGAATTACCTTACTTTACTAAACACGAACCAAAAAGGATTTAGCTGGTGAACCATTTTACTGTTTTTGTATGTAATTACGTAATCTGGCAGCCCAATTATTTACCTCACGTCATTGTAACTTGACACATGACATTGACAGTTGTTATTCGTTCAAAAATAAAATATCGGTGTTATGTCAATTGCATTTCACAAACTTTTATAAAAATATTAAAAATCGCTATTATTTTGCAAAACTATTACGATTAATCAGGAGATAAAAAAAATTGTAGAAGTTACAAAATATGCAACAGATCATCAAATTTTTGTAACGGGCAAACCAAAATATCGTAAATAATACCCAAATATCGTCTGAAGATCGTCCAAAAGTTTTACTGACTCTATCTATAAAAGGTCAATTAATACTTGAGGCCGTATCTAAAATTTCGACTATGTCAGTTATCTCTTCATCGTGATTATTTAAAAAATAAACTGATCTGATTAATTTATTCTTGTTCAATTTATAATACATCATCAGAAAGACTATTTCAACACTAATGGAATAAACGAGCCAGATTTTTCCAATCTTTCTTTAATTTCAATCTATCTCTGAAGTTCCAACGTCTGTTTCAGATTTTTTTTTGTACGGAGGCTCAAACTTGTAGTCTTTTTCAATCAAAATTGTGCCTGAAACTAACTAACGAAAATGACTGGTTATTGGTATAAAAAGTAGCCTAAAGGATAAATGCGACAATTTATTTATTTTGAATATAAAAGGAGGCGCACTTATTATATTATAATAATCGATAATAGTCGAAATTTTAAATACGGCCTCTTAATTCTTGAAGTTCAATACACACTAAGTACACTCTGCACCAACACCGTTGTACTTTGCAAGCAAGTTTGCGACAAGCGCATACCAGGTAGGTAGTATCTGTATATTCTGCCTAAAGTAGTCATATTATATAATTATTAAGTTTTCAGCCGAGAAGACTTATAATCTGAGTTAGAATTATTTATTTAAAAAAAACTAGTGGCTAACATACTTCGCAAGAAGTCGGATTGATTCTTCCAGTTTAATAGAATGTGGGTTGAAAAAAACAACATGAAGATTCTTAAATATTTATTCTGAGCCACGTTCATCACAGTTTTCGTATCTATGTCAATTTACAACATTGGCACATATTTTATAGTAATTAGTAGATGGATAGAAGTCCATGGTGGATAGTTATAAGCTTTAGTCATAAAGGTAATATTATGAGGTAATATCTATTAACATTATAGTACCTACACTTGATTTAATAAACACAATTATTATTTTATAAGTGCATGCTTGGAATATTTTATCTATACTATAAATATAAGGGCAATTTTAAAAGGTGGCGTATTATTGAAGCTATAGGTACTTCTTTAGGCGCGATGAGTGAAATTTAAAGATGCGCGCGCATCACTGTAACGAAAAAAGTTGAAGCTGTTTAATGAAAACTTTTAACAAAAATGAAAAGTGAATATTAAATTTAATTTAATATCTAACATTGGATCTGGCCTTTGTAACTAAAACCATTCCCAGATATCGATTTTGAGGTCGATTTATTTATTTATTTATTGATAAAACAAAGAATTATTATTATTTATTTATCGATTGGCCTTAAAACAAAGAAATTCAAAATGGCAGCCATTTATCTCAATTCTTGCGTTGGATCCGTCTTTTGTAACCAAAGATATACCCAGATATCGATATGATGTGAAATCATAAAATGTACTTTCGTAACGTCAGGTAAGTAACGTAAAACGAATACAAAAAAATAGCATTCCGGTTCTGCAACGGTCAACTTTTTTTGAAAAACGCCCTTTTACTATATTCCAAGCTTTTTTTTTCATATATAGTCACCTTTTAAACCTTCCCTGGACTTCCACAAATAATTCAAAACCAAAATTAGTCAAATCAGTCCAGCCGTTCTCGAGCTTAAGGCAACTTAACGAACAGCAATTGATTTTTATACATAGATTGTAATTAATTAGTTGCATGCAATTACTATTTTTTAATGATGCCAAAGAAGTATAACTTCTCACGCGCGTAGTACCTACATAAGTACATGCACCGTTTTCTTCTTATTTATTTAATAGAGATATTCGACAAGACTCCATTCGACCGCGCTAAGACGGCCGTGTTCCGTATTAACCGATCAAGAGGACGAAATCGCTGTAGCCATCTGCCGTAAGAACGAGTTCTTGAAACATCAACACTCCACAAGACCGCAGTTCCGTCCTCGCCGCGTGCCCCCCCCCCCCCCCCCCCGACCCCCATAGCAGTTCCGGTGGGCCGCGTGCCGATGACAACACAATCTGTTAGGATTAGGCCTAAAAACCAATCTTTCCCTAATCGTTGATGTCTCATCCTCTCTTCGTGGCCGTCCTGAGCCGATGTTCGTAACCCGTTAATGGGTTGCTCTCAGCATGGTCACTTAATTCAAAGGGTTGCGAGCGCCTTCTGCGTTCACCCTAAAGACCGGTGTGGCCAGAAAAGCCGACTCGCGTCAGGCTACTGGCAGGAGGACTATTAACAAAAAAAAAATCAGACAGGCATTTAGCATCGGCCCTAGGTACATTCTGCACGGAGAAAATGAAAATGTCACACAAAGCACCTGAGTACATATTTGGAATCAGTCGGCCTTTAAATAAATTCCATTTGGTGTCTTCTTATTTTTGCCGTCACGGCGTTTATCTCTTTATCATGAGTAGAAAATATTCTTATAATTTGTTTTTACCTTTGACTTGAACTTATTTACAATCGAACATATTTGTGTCCTACAGTCTATACTGATAGTCCGTGTTAGTCGTTCTTAAGTAACAGGGAGGTAGGTAACTAAAAAAAAGAAAACCGGTATCACACCTTCATCCACGAAGGGGTAGGCAGAGGTGCCACCAGCGCACCCACTTTTTGCCGTGTGTGTTCCGTTTCATGACGGGACAAATTCCAAAGGAGCTGATACTGAGTAGTATAACCCAATATCACTGCTCGACGGGATTCGAAACCGGGACCTCAGAGCGGTAGTTATACCATGCATGCAATACTACGAAGATAACTGCAATGCAATGCAATCAGCCCTGTATTATATACTGCTCACTGCTGAGCACGGGCCTCCTCTACTACTGAGAGGGGTTAGGTCTTAGTCCACCACACTGGTCTAGTGCGGGTTGACGGACTTCACATACCCTCGAGATTTTTATGGAGAATTCTCAGGTATGTAGGTTTCCTCACGATGTTTTCCTTCACCGTTAAAGCGAACGATAATTGATAAACAATAAACACGTAACTTCAAAAAGTCAGAGGTGTGTGCCTTGGGTTTTGAACCTCCGGACATTGTCTCGGCAGACCGTTCCTTTCCCAACTAGGCTATCGTCTACTTCGACGATAACTATTCGTGATTAATCAGGCTTTATATTTGTAACTTTATTCTTTCTTAATAACACTATGTAACCACAAATAAAACAAAATTATTTCAATTCCAAAAGGTCGTTACTCAACACCAATGCATAGTTCTATAAAGTATTGTGAATATTAAATTCTGTTATGTTAATGGTGAATTATTAATTGTTAGATTGGATAACTACAAACATATTGTGGAATAGTTCAGAATTTATATAATTGTAAGACTACATACATTGCTTTGTGAACATGGTGAACACATGTACCTAACACTTGGCCGTGTATCTCTATAAGTGATAGGTATTTATTTATAGCAATACATAGAGTAACAAAATTATATACGCCTATTTAAAACTGTATATAAATATTATCTATGCATTTTAACAAGAGTTACATGTTTTTCGAGTTCAAAATATTTTAATAAAGGCAAAGTGTGTACTGATAATGTTATGAAAGTAATATTATTATTTAAATCGATTTTTAACTCGCTGTCTCAATCATATTTTACATTTACGAACAGTGATTCTGCAACCTCGGATTTAGGAATCAATTTTAAAATGATTTTGGTCCGTTGCATATGCATATATATATATATAACTGACATTCAACTCTACATGCTGTTTACGTTATATACTTAGAATGTACATATAAAAAAAAACTAGGACCAATGCTTTAAAATATACTCAGATATGTCACATTAAATGAAAATACATTAAAATGAATATATTGAGCTCAGTTAATAACGTTATATTCACCGCTGAGGCCGCAGAATGAAATCTCTTATCCTGAAAATCGATTATCTTGCCCAGATTAACGAAAACTGTCTTTCGTTTCGCTACATAATCTTAACCAGTCTCACCTCTCATACTTATTAACTATTTCAATTATCACACCTACAACATTCAGAGGACAGAATTTGTTACGTTTTACATTAAGTCCTATCCTATGAAAAAGTTGTACACTATACATTAGAGTGAAGAGACAAACATTTAGATAATCTGTAGTGTAAGGTCAAATATTAGGTATTTGTGGAACTATTCGGCAAAAAATATTTGTTCATTGTAACTCGTAAGAAGGTAGGCATTTTTATATTTTTTATCATGCATAAACATAATATAACATGCGACACAATGTTTTTCAATACAAGTTATCTATATACTATAGTTTTTTTAATCAGTTGTATAACATTCAGTTATTTATTTTGGACAAATTTTGGCACCTTAAATACTTTCATTCTTGGCACATTATATTTACAGTTGGCACAATATCACCACTTATACTAGACCGTTTTGTTAGGTCGTATCTCATTGAGATATACATAAAATAATTATGCAGCTAGAACATTAATTTTACACATTTCTCGAAATATATTTAGTCTCGTTAAGTACCTACTATGTAATCTTGCAAGGTTTTATATGTTCTACCTTAAAGGAACTCTTTACATAGTGGCTGCGTTTTAAAATTAATAGATCATAGAGATAACATTATTACTTTTTCATATTATTATGTCTATGAACGAGACAGCCACAACTTCTGGGCTACGTATTCATGACAGTAGTCCGTCTAGTGTAACCTTTCCGAGCGGGACCTGAAGTACCTTGCGCCTCACATTCCCTTCGCACTCTATCTATTATATCAGCGACTAGTTTCTCTTCCCGGGTACGCTTTTCATTCCAATCTGCTTTATTGCCTATACCGTTATCTGCACAGAAATTAACGCCAGTTAATATATTATTAATATCTACAATAGCCCTACATATTGCAATATTATATATAGCATTACATATGATGAATTGCACAAGCATCTCTACTGAAAAGTCTTTGTGTATAATATTTATATTAACGAATACATACGATTTTATATTATTTATACATTTTAAATCAAAGTTACTTAAAAACAGAACAAACTAGACCTAACTCTACACTGACAGTCATTTAAATATGAAAATTAATTGACTGGTTAAATTAATCCAAATACCTTTAGCTCGAAAATTCTTCTTAGTTTCAGTGGCTTTCGTAGCAGTCTGTTTAACAATAGTAGTTTGGTAGTTCGGTACGGTTGTCTTTGGTATGGCTAGCTCCGGATCTAACTCTTCTTTTATAGCCGGGGTGCATTGTGTCGCTATATGCGTCTCTTTAGACGTGTTTTCTACTTGGTTATTCGACAGTACTGGACTCGCGTCTGCTAAAAGTTCACTATGTCTACTAGCTATGTGGCCTATATATCCTGGAAAGTTAGTTTTAAGATTATAGCATAATATTACACTATACCCACTCACGCATTTCATCCTCGAAGTGTTAGGTTGACGCGCAACTAGTGCACCAATTTTAGCCGTGTATATTCCGTCCCATGATGTGATAGGTGGCGAGCCTATCGCCATATTGGGCAGAAATTTCAGACTCCGGGCTGATACTGGTAGTAAAACCCAATATCACTCAGCCCGACCCGGGGATCGAACCCGAGACCTCAGCACTGCAGTCATACCGTAACACAACTACTCCACCGAGGCAGTCTTTATTATTTTAAATAAACTACTTATGCATTTAATTATCAAACTTAAAAGGACAAAATTAAATTAAAATATGACTATACTCACTTAACAGACTAACTTAAAATTAAATTCAATAAAAGAATTACGGAATTATATAGAAATTTCGTAACTTCATATTATTTCAGAACTAAGATATTTTTTTTATAAATGATTGTATTAGGCTATGGTTTAGTTTAATGAGAATATAATTACATCAGAAACAATTTTTCGGCAGATTGTTATTTTGTATGATTCTACATTTAATGATATCTCGAGGGTATAATGTATAATACCTAATTAGCATACAAAAAAATACCTTTTCTGCTCTTAAAATACACAAGACACTGTTCACATTGAAACAGAGGCGCTGGATTGAGGGGTTGTATGACATGCTGTTTATATTTATGCCTATACC
The DNA here is from genome assembly GCA_949316025.1 of Lapara coniferarum. NCBI lineage: Eukaryota > Metazoa > Arthropoda > Insecta > Lepidoptera > Sphingidae > Lapara > Lapara coniferarum. The sequence continues at coordinate 14,332,751 of OX438931.1, read as the reverse complement.
AATGCGTACGACTCTGTAATATTTCGCCACAGAGTTTGCATACAACACTGCCATCATTCCTCAGCATGTACTCCAGCAGATCACTCCTGGCTTTCGGTACTTCTGTTATAATGCCCTGAATTTTATTCTCAGTGATTTCTATGTTAGGTCTAACATCGTCCAAAGACTTATCCATAATAAAATGAACTCCCGCCGTGTCTTTACAAGCTTCGTCTCTATGGTGTGAATCAGTATTGTATATCGTCGGATCGTCGATGGCCGTAGGGTTTGATAGCACTTCAAGCGTTATTATAGGCATAGTGTTATCTCCATAGTCTTCCAACGCATAAGGGTAATCTGTAAGATATCGAAAACAATGCTAAAATTTATTGAATATAACGTTGTTTGTGAGTACACTAGTACAAGTACCTACTAGCTAATGCCTACCTTACGTTCCTTAAGAGGCCGTATCTAAAATTTCAGTCATGTCTTCATCGTGGTTATTTAAAAAATGAACTGATCTGATTAATTTGTAATACATCATCGGAAAGACTATTTTAACACTAATGGAATAAACGAGCCAGATTTTTCATATATTTTTTTAATTTCAATCTATCCCCCAAGTTCGAACGTCTGTTTCAGATTTTTTTTTGTACGGATTCTCAAATTGTGCTTGAATTTAGGCGACTTTTTATACCAATAACCAGTCATTTTCGTTAGTTAGTTTCATTTTTTCACAATTTTGATTTAAAACGGCAATAAGTTTGAGCCTCCATACAACAAAATTTCTGAAACAGACGTTAGAACTTGGGGGATAGATTGAAATTAAAAAAAAAGATATGAAAAACCCGGCTCGTTTATTCCATTAGTGTAGAAATAGTCTTTCTGATGATGTATTATAAATTAATCAGATCAGATAATTTTTTAAATAATCACGATGAAGAGACGACTGAAATAGTCGAAATTTTAGATACGGCCTCTTAAGGTTGTCTTCTTTCTAAACTTTCATATTATTCGAATAACAAATTAGATAGCTATATTTGTATGCAAATAAGGAAGTGCATCACTGATATTGAGTGATATCCCCCGCCTGTACAACCCCACAATACTACTACTACTACTACTGCTACCAGCCCTGTATTATATACTGCCCACTGCTGAGCACGGGCCTCTTCTACTACTGAGAGGGTTTAGGCCTTAGTCCACCACGCTGGCCTAGTGCGGGATGGCAGACTTCATACATCTTTGAAATTCTTATAGAGAACTTCTCAGGTATATAGGTTTCCTCACTATGTTTTTCTTCACCGTAATACCTTCATAATACTAGTTAAATTATAAAAACACAAGCCAGTAGAATTTTTGCGACCATTGTGGAATGCACCGTCTGTTGTTGGGGAATATTCTTTTGTCACTCAGAGCAAATACAAGCGAAAAGAAAATCTCATCACGTATGAGTAGAGCTGAATTCAGATGTCAATTTCCTCGGCTGTTGGATGGAAAAGGCTCAAAGGAATGTTGGTATACATAGAAACGCCGGAATAATTCTTCTATTTTATTTTTAGTGTACATATTTTTCACAATAATTATTTTGTGTTGGTAAGATTCATCCTTTAAAATACAACTATTATAATCTTTATTACAATAAAAATAAACTTTTGTATCGTTCCATCAATTTATTGTTAAAGCTTTGATGTTTGCAACGATATATTATACGTCTATTATAATATTTATTATTAGGGATCTGATTGCACACATTACGTTTTATTTTCGCAAATTATATAACTGGCCATTTTTACCAAAGCATAAAGCACATTGATATTTTACGTTGAAGTGGCGTTATGAATTTAAAAGACTGTTATTAATCCATGAGGACCTAAGATCGCACATCGGCTAAAATAGTCTTTACACAAAAAACAGGTTTTCAGCCATAAACACGTTCAATTTCCGCTTTTTATTTGTATTTGACAGTGTTTATACCCGAAAACGCCTTTGGTTATGATATTATGTTTTCGCCGATATGCAACATAGTATCTTAGTTATTTTACGCATACTCATGTCTTTTATCCCCGGCGGGGTAGGCAGAGGCGCAACTACTTCACCCACTATTCGCCGTACGTATTGCGTCCCATGATATGATAGGAGGTGAGCCTATCGCCATATCAGGCACAAATTTCAGACTCCGAGCTGATTAAGCTGATTAAAAAAATCCAATACCACTTTGCCCGACTCGGGGTTCGAACCCGAGACCATTGCATTGCAGTCGTACCGTAATATAACTACGTCACCGAGGCAGTTAAGTTAGTTTAATTCAAATTTTTTTAGTATTGTTGGCTTTCTAATACCTAATATATCATTGAGATTAATTTACAAGTAGCGTCTCTTTTAATTTTTAAGTACCTACCTATAAACCAAGAATGAAATATTTGCATACAATCTGATCCCTATAAATTAAACATTACTACCTCTAACGGGGTATTTATTTTGATAACTGATGTTCAAGAATATAGACTATTGAAATCTAACGAAACGCTATATATTTTAAGAGTAGTTATAAGTTTAAACAAATTAGTATGGCCGGTATAATACAAATAAAGAAACGTTATATTAGTTGTGCAATAAAAACTTCTTTAATTATATATTCTCTTATAACAAAATGGTTGGGTTAAGAACTTTATAATATAGCTTTTGGCCATACATAGAAATATTATTCATTTATTCATGGAGTTACCTTATGATTACAGTCTAAAGGTTAATAAAAAGAACTATTTTTAAACATTTAATTGAAGAATAGGAAATCAGAAAAGTAAAATGCTTCACAATAGAGCAATTAAATATTGATATTAATAGAATATGAAAAACAGAACTTGCATAAAAAGATTGCACTTGGAACGAAACATAAACTTTATAAAATATTGAATACCTTTTGTGATTAATAGTAAAATAAAATTTTACTGTAGCGCAAAGTCAAAATTTGAGTGCCAATAATATTTAACTTTTAAATATGGAAATATATGTGGAATTTTTCTTTATTGACATCCTTACGGACAACTAGTCTGTGCAATATAATATAAAACAAACACTTGATTGTTAGACATAAAAACAAGAATAATATATCGCCAAAGTTTTAGAAATTGAGTTCTATGTATCCGTAATACCTATGCGTACATAAGTTCTATAATATTTTCAAAGGTCTCATATATTTTACGCTGCCTTGCAGCTCGTGTATAGAAAAGAAAGTAAGAATTATAATAACTCAACAATGAACATGACCGCCAACTTAGTTAGCACTAATATCACAAAATAAAATACTACAAAAAATATTAAAAAAAAAAAGAAATCAATCACCGTTTGATATACTTGAAAAATAAACAGTATGTAAAACGGTCGTCCAAAAGATGGATAGAATGAAAAAAAATATAGATAAAAAGAGATAAATAATCTATGGGTTTAATTTTAATACACCTACTTATGTCGTTACCGAGATTGTTTGTGCGATTGACTGGCGCTGACGTGTATACTTAATTAGAAATCACACTGCAATTGTTAATACCTTGTTGGCGACTATTATACTAAGTGAAGTAATACATCGTATGATTATATACAAGAACGTAACCTAACAAAATCTTACGTAAACTTAACATAAACTATCTCGAAATTGTGCGTTAAATTTAAAAATACAAAAACGCAATTTAAAAATCCAATAATCTTTTAAGTAGATATAAAGGTATAACTATACTATATTTTAGTTTTAATCTTCTTACATAAATTGCTCTTATATTATACTCTTCCCAAACAAGAACTTATTGTAAAATGGACATTAGTAACAATCCTGAATGTAAACTTAAAATAGATGTTGCAGTGTTGTGCGAGGCGGCCATTGTTATAGGCGGTCTCTATATTCCTTGAAACTTACCGACGTCTTCACAACACTACAACACAGTTATAATAACACTACAACAATATTATTTTCCTTATCAATGGAAGAACTGCCGATTTTGTTTTCCGCCCTAGGTTCATACTAGAACGTCTTTTATCTACTAATCATTACTCTAAAATCGAAAAGACATTTTGAAGGCATCAGAATTATACATTTTATAAAAAAAAATATTTGTTTGTGCTATGGCACTATTAAATTATATGTAAACATATCTATAATGTTCGAACTATACTCCTCTTGGCTAATAAAGATTCAAAAAGGTACATATCGTACGTAACAGTAGGCTCACTAATAATCATAGAATTATTCATTAAACTACTTAAAAGTCTTTAATAAGGATAGAAATATAACATTTACATTTCAACATACTTAGACGTGATCTAGTAAAAATGTATTCTCCTACCAATTAATAATGATATAATATAATATTATATTGCTTGTGTAACAAACTAAGGCGCGGTCGTTCCCGCACGCGGAGTTTGACGACAGTTTGCAGCGGCGACTGATGCCCGCATAGTTTCGAATCGTATCCGATATGCTACGGTAATGACATTATTTATTGGAAATACAGTCTTTGGTCGGTGTCATGCGATGCATCGAAATACTATAAGTATGGGTACTTTTAGAAAAAACTATAAGAAATCGTTAACTGGAAGGCACATTTCAGACTTTTGCAGCACCCGCTAAAGCAAATTCCGTATAAAAGTTAAATTTAAAACGCAGCAACTGGCCTCATCTATTATAGTGTATATTATTATTGTCTAATATTTGCACAACCATAATTTTTAACATGTTAATAATGTAATGAGCGTTATCTATGTAACGAACGTTCGAAATTAAATGCATAACAGTATCATTGGAAATATTCACAATACGTATAACATAAAAACGTCCATGAAAATTTTATCTCCAAAAATAGAACAATACTTGCATAATTGCATCCCATATAAAATCTAAATGTAAGTATGAAAAAACGTTAACATTAGCCAGGAAAGGCACTTAAATTGCGCTTAACGAGAGTTTCCTATATATAAAAGTGGAATTAACAATCAAACTCAGTTACTCAAACTTGTGCGGGGTCAGGCGACGAGTGCGTGGGCGTGGATCCGTGAGGAGATCCAGAGCCCATCGCCTCCAGTTTGATTCCCGGTGGAAGCTGGCCTTCCATTCCTGGAATCATAAAAAACGTATTCGGTGCATACACACAATCCTTAGGCACGTAACAGTCGTGCGTGGTTTTCATGTGATTCTTCATTTTGTCCGGCCTGGAGAACTCTTTGCAGCAGACTGGACAAGGAAACACTTTCCGTTGTTGGCCTTCGTGGTACAGAAAGGCATGCCTTTGGAATGAATACTTATTTTTGAATGTTTTCTGTATATTCTCCTTAGCACACTCGGTGCATTGGTATACGCCCTCGTTTACTGAAGCGTATCTGAACAGATTCAGCCCTCTAACCGACATCTCGGTGAGTTGTTCAGCCGGGTCGTTGGAGGCTGAGTTGGCTCTCCGTCTCACTCGCCTCCTGACAGATGGCCTTTGCATCTGATTACCTCCCGATAATGTGTTGTTGTTTATCGAATCATTCTGGTATTCGTTCGACGTGGACGCTTGCGTCGCGGGGTTTATGCGTATTTTCCCTAGACCATCGTGCGAAGGCGATAGTGCGTATTTGGTATCTTTATTTTCCGAATCGGGAGTGCCGCGTCCTGCAATTATAATAAATAGCCTTAATATTGTTATCCGCTAAATTGATGTTGGAAGCACTGTTATAGTTTAGGGCGTGCAGTCGCTGGGGGCGTGCAACGATTGATGAATAGACCGACACAATTTAATCAGTGCACATTACGAATATGTTTCATAATCCATTTGTACCTGATTAATAAATTATAGTTGCAGTAATGACAATGCCACAATCTAAAATAAGCGAATATTTTCATGGATAACTATATTCATTTGCAACATTACTAATTTATAATGACCGTAAATAGATCGGGGCGTCGTCAAAATAAACTTTTGTGTAACTAAGTTTGTAGTGAATACAAGCATTGGCTTTAACTCTACATTTCAAGCTTACCTCTACATGTGTTACTACCATGAAATAAAAAAATGGAGGTGAAAAAATAAAAACAAGCAAAGAAAATATATTAACCTTTATTTGTTCAAATTTAATGACGAAATTTATTACACCATGATTAAAATGAAAACCACGAATGATAGACTACTCCACGGACGAATATTCGATTGATTAAGTAAACAGCTATTAGGGTAAACTTTAATAAAATGAATTAGGGCACGTATTGCTCTAGCACCATTAAATTAAGAATTTAATATTTTGATGTTTAATTTATTATTTTTGTAATTCGAAGAACTCGTCCATGCAATAGAGCCTACGAAATAAAACAATTAAAACTAAAAAAAGAAATAATATCAATTTGGAACATACGTACTATAAATATATATTAAACAAAAAAATTATCATCAGTCCTATAAATATTTTATTTTAGCAGAAAAAATTCTGAAACAAATAACACTACTCGTAGGTTGTGTTTTGAATGTAATAAAACCACAGTAATTTGTATCAAATTCAAACTGCTTAATCTAGTTTAAACTAACCATTAATTTATAAATTAATAATAAATTAAAAAATAATAACAAAAAAAGAATAGATTTCACTATGATATAATAGGACTCAAGTGTTTGTATTTGGAACTGTTTCGGCAAGTTCAGTAGTAGGTACGTAAATATAAAAATAAAACTTCAGTTAAACTTAGCGCTTAAGATCACATAAGGTGGGTTTATAGATGAAAAATAATATTTAAAACAAATTGTATGTATATTGTATGAATTATGAAGATTTCGATAAATAAATTGCTGCCATAAATTACCACACAGACACAAAATAAAACAAGCCGAAAGGTCTTGCATTTCATTAAATAAAGGAACAAGTGATTAGCCTCATCGTTTAACATAGGTATCAATCGTTTAAAAGAACATTTTATGGATGAAAATAAAATATTATACGAAAGCAACAATTTGTACTGGACCAACAATACTATATTCATTTCAGAGCGTCAATTTGAGCAACATAGAAAGCATTAACGTAATCTAGCTCTAACCACACCATCTACGAGACATGAGAGTAGTATCATAGGATAACATACCTGATCAGTCCTCTCTCCGTGACTAATAAATATTTCTACTATTCAGAAAATTCACTCCATTGTTAACAACACTATTTTATGTCTATATTAATCATAAATAACTTAACTTTTAATCTATTCTTTACTAATAACCCGTGTTGTTACTTTGCTACCGTATAAGTAAGATGAAACTTTGTTGAAATCGTTAGTGTTCATCGTTGCTACAATAATCACTAGTGATGGATCGCAATCACTTATAAAACGTAAGTAGATCCTATCACAACAATTGTTTTTTTTTTCAATCAAACGAATGGTAAGACATTCATTCCATATTCAGATTCGACAAATGTTTAAATTGCATCCTCAATCGACACTATATTACAATAATTATCACTAAAAATAAGTACTACATTATACAGAAATTAACAGACAAGAAAGATCACGAATAAATACAAAATAGATTTTTTCAACATAACATAAATAAAACGGGGTACAAAAAATAACAAATAGGAAACAGAACAAGCATAACATCGATTGAAAATATATACTATTTTTGATGTAACTTTTATTATTTTTCATTAAAGTTTCTAAAAATAGTAATTAACACCTTATTGTATACAATTGTATTTCATTCATTAACAAATAATTCTATTTTTGTGTAACTTTCAATTCTAAATTCTTCTAAATATACTCTCTTTGCATTTGCTAAATTGTCTATGTGCAAATAACAAATAAATAAGAATCTGCTTAACATTTGGCTAAATTCTATTTTATTCTTGTGAGAAATTGAATTGTACCACGTAAGAATGCATAATTATTGTGTTTGTGAATTACAATGTCTATAAGAACTGCGGATCTAGAAATACTTTAGGTGAATTTATACACTGTCGTAATAAGTTTCTTCTGAGGATTTTGCCTAAAATAGCTTCTAGAGTCGCAGATATAATTAATTACACATCTTTACTGTTAGCTGCATTCGTTTGTAAATACATTAAATCTTTATATCATATTTTTATAACATAATCCGAGAAAAAATCTACGTTTATGGGAAAACGTCGCCGTATATGAAGAAACTATTTTAATTATAATAATTACTTTTTTTGTGTTGAATACGTTATGTTACTTTTATGCAAAAAATACGTGTTTTACTATTTTATTTTCTAATTCCATTAATTTGTAAAGGAAACTTGAAATTATGAGCTAGATAAAATTTGAATTCCGTAAACTGCTATATGAATAAAATATAACTAGCATTCATTTAGAACATGTTATAATATAATAATATGTATATATTGCTTTATGTATTTGGAAAATCTTCGAGTTTAAAAACAAACAATATGTGTTATACCATCGAACGCCTTTACTATTATAGATTTATTGTAACAGAGATTTATTTTTGGATGAACCACAAACAAGGTTGGCTATTTACAAAAAGGACTTTAAAATAACAATATCAACAAACAATATACAAATTTTGTATATTGTGGGGACAATCCATTTTTATGTCGCATCACATGTGACATTCTCTTAAGTATAATTTAGCACCAATTAATGATATAACATTAATAAATAATATCTTATTGAGATGATCAATATAAATATGACTCCATAACAAAAAATAACGTCTCCTATTATTGATTATAATTGTTACGAATTTATATTATTACATTTGTGATATATATTTATATTATGTAAATATATATACTATAAATTATCTAGAATATTGGAGATAAGTAAGTTGAAACAAATGTAGAACGGGTTAAGCTTAGGCACTGGCTAAATTGACTATCATAATTTAAGTAATTTTGAAATAATAATAGCCTCACCTTATTTAAGTATAAATTTCTTCCGTTTAAGTACCTATCAATGTCCAAGGTAAATTTCATATAAAGTTTATGAAAGAAGGTAGGTACAATAAATTCGTTTTTCATGAATTTGAACAGTCTTAATATTGATTATCAAGACTAAATCGCCTCGAAAGATTCACTTCACAACGTTAACACAACGTCTGCGAATTGTCCCAATTTCCAAACAAAATGGGAAACATGAGATGATATTCTTAAATATAAATTTACAATCATCATATTTAACTACATGGGCCTAAAAGGTCTCTATAATCCTAAGGAAGCTTCTTAAAGTAGATATTGTAAACTTTGAATAATGAAAATAAATAATACACAATATTCTTTGAAATTTCTTAGTCGTCTAGTAGTCAATAAATATTTAACTTATTCATATACAAGTAAAGGCACACTAATAGGCAAGCGTTCCCTGGACCTACGTTTATTACATTGGAAAAATTTAGTTGTAGGATACATAACGTAACAAGTTTCTATTGAAGAACAAGTACACCACCGAACTCATACTACACCGCTTACAATCACCTGAAATATATATATTTATTAGAACCGAATGATGTTTGCTATCGTTATGGAAGACTACATTTGCCTCTAAATTTAACTAAATAATTTATAAGTACCGTTTCTTATGTTACACATTTTAAGGCATTTCCATTCCTACTAAAATATAATTTACAAATCATCTCATGATTCCAGATATTTATCATCCAAAGCACCTTGCTAAGATCACTTCAACAACAACGCCGTGTTGTCTCACTTCAAATACATATAAACGATGTATATTTTACTTTAAGTAGGTTTCTTTTCTAGTAATATGAAGATCAAGGGATAAAAGTTGTTTTAAAAGCGATTATAGTACTACAAGTCAAGGATGTAGTTATGGAATTCAACGCGAAAGTTCTTGAATTTTATCATCTAAAACATACAGCGATCTAGATAAACGCAGTAGTATTATAATCTCTTTTGTATGAACTATTTCCAATATACACATTTTTATATTGTCTTGGACAAAATACATATATTTATATAATGTTCTAGTAAAGAAATAGATATAATTTCATATAATGACGGCAAATGATATTAATATTATTTAAAATGAATGTGTCTAACTAACCATAGATATTTTGGGGCTCCGCTTGGCTGTTCAGGAACTGAGTGTACATAATATGTATGTCAACAACGCCTATGCATACATGATCCCGATTGACTCTAATAAGTTTAAAAGCTATTCTATATTAGATTGCTCCATCTATTACAACGTGTGTGTAATTTAAATACGCGTTTGAATAGCATAACATTTACAACCAAACATTTCAACATTGATAAACTATTTTAAATTAATCTTAACAAAATCTACAAAATAAAATCATAGCCTGTTTGAGTTTTACTTCGAAGAAGTCAAATCGTAATTTAAAACTAAGATCACTAATAAGGCAAGTAAAATGAAAATGCATATTGACCACTACAAGTTACACGACGGCACTCCATCTAGTCTTCTACAAGAGCAGCCTCTTATCAAAACAATCTTTGTTCAACATCAATGGAGCTCAAGAAGACAGCACTGCGACTGAATCGTACGCAAAAATCGTGCCATCAGTGTGTTATACTCGTAAACGTAACTATTAACTTAATCTAACTAATTCAGTTCAATGAGAATTGCATGTTACATTCAGCACACGTACTATAATCAAATATACTACATTTGAATATACGATCACCATGAGTAGTTACTTTGTACCCTGAAATTTTGTAAGTAATAAAATTAAGTAACAAGTAAGTGCAAAATAACAAGTAAATCATAGCAATTTTATAAATCTCTTTGAAGTCAGCACTCTGGGAAAAATGGAACAACATAAAAATAAATAAGTAGATAAATATTAACAACAAACAACTTTCGTCGTAATATAACAAACTTATTGAAACGTTCACGAAATAGAGCACGATGCTTATTCAATCGCTGTCTACAATTATTTGCTATGTAAAATTCGAACTGTTAGTAAAATAACGCATAGATAATAAATTCTATGCTTGCTAATCAGATCTTATTACTTCAATAATTGTTATTGAGTATGACTATCATTTAAATCATTAAGATTCCTGCTTTGCCATCTGCTCGTTCGAATTAGGTTGGTTTTTGTGTATGATCTTTAAATGTGCAATCATGTTATCTTTTCGGGTGAACTCCTTAAAGCAAATAGGGCACGGAAACACCTTCACGTCTTTCTTGTGGGAAGTGACGTAGTGCCGGCAGAAATTACTGATATGCGTGTATACCCTTGCGCATATTTTACATCTAAATACGTTTTCACCCTCCTTGATACAATAGTCCCTGACAGACTCGTTGGTTTCTTCGTGGTAGTTCCCCACGCTTCCCATATTATTTTTCCTTATGGGCGAGGGAAAGATGCGATGTTCCCAATTAGTTTGTGAAAGGTCAGATATATCACTATTAGGTAAATTGAGGTTGTTCTGTTCTAATTCTGCAGCGAACAGCTGAGTGGCAAGAGCAGGCATCAGGACAGTCTCTGGTGGGAATTTGTCGAAAGTGTTTAACGCGGGGTTCAAGTTTGATAAACCCGAGAGATGACTGAATAAGTTTCGAGCTCTTATTTTAGACATTTGGGGTATTAGTTTTTTACTATTCTTTGGTTTTAAGTTTCGACCTAGACGGGGTTTGTCGTCAGCATCCTTAATAGGACCATCTTGTGAGTTGGAGTTTTCGCGGTTTTTATCCGGGTTGTATTTGTATTCTATAGGTTCGTTATAACCATCGTTAGTTTCGGTAGCGGGTTCCTGTTTTATGGATCCATTTTCAATAGATAGTACGGGTCCGTTTGTTGGATAATTTTGTTGTATTTCCTCTTTCGGTGCTTTATCAGGATCTGAAATGTTATAATTCCAGCTCTAAATGTGAAAACACAGGAACATCAACTGATGTACTTAAAAAAAAACTAAACGTAATTTTATGTCATTGGAAATATTTTAGTATACTCATTGCGTTACAAGTTTTCATATTGATTCGCGGTAGCTAGAATATTTCCAATTGCTTATTACGAAGGAAAGCTATTGGGAATAAGCCTTGTTTGTTTTCCCTTTTCTCAATTGTGATACTAATTGTTTTTGATTGAAAGAAGTTAAATAGAAAGATATAATTATTCAAACCATGAACCACACCGAAATTGCCCCTGGCCATTCCTCTAATAGCTCTCCCCAAAAGCAGAAAAGCAAGCAATAGTTAAAATTGTCGTTTTACAGAAGAAATAAGCATCTGTTACTTGTAAACGTCAAAATAATTTCATAGATATTCACTTACCCCTTTTGAATAAATTTTAAATATCATATATGGTAGATTTCGGAAATACACTTCACTTTGTTTCACTTATATTTCCTAACGTCAAAGCTTATATCCCATTAGCTTTTCCCTTATTATTTTTTATTTTACTGTTGTAACAATGTTAGATAACCGGAAAGGAAGATTAAGGTAGATATTTACAAAAGGTAAGCAAGTACACCATTTTTGTTTTCCTTTATTCGATACCACGATTTTGTTATTTTAAATACACTAGATTTCTTTGTTTCTATCTAAATAATCTAAAAGAAATATGCACACATGAACATTCTTCTTTCTGTATACATGAATGATGATAAAAATAATCGGATCTATCGTAAATATATAAGCGACATACCTGCTGACTCGGAGTCCTTGCCGCCCATGTTAGCTTCGGTGGACTGGGCGTCGTCACCCTCATCGATCAGCAAAGCTTCTCCTGCCTCCTCGCCACCAGACGTCCCGCCATCTTCAGCATTGAAGCCATCCATAGACATTTTCACTTCCAACATTTCCGGGGAGCCTCTGATCAGTTGGTCGCCAGGTCTGTTATTGGGCGCGTGGGCGGCAGATTCGGGTACAAATTCACCAGGAGGACTCGCCGCCGTATTCAGTGCATCACTAGAACTTCCACTGAGTTTCCTAGGCCGACCTCGTTTTCTTTTAGGTTGCATTAGAGCATTACCCAATAAAGGCATCAATAAATTAGGTGGCGCCCCACCGCTGGGTATGCCAGACGCTGGCCGCTTCTGATGCATGTACGGATGTATTCTGTGAAGCTGCGGCGGAGGAGTGTGACCGGACGCATTCGTTTGTTGCTGCTGAATTAACGAATTGGTTAGAGCCGGTATATCACATTTCTCCTCGTTAACTTCGGTGAGGCCTTTTATTCTTAAACTCTCGGCCACTTTTAGAAAAGCGGTCAATCGCTCTTGGTCGACGCTCACCTCTCCCCTGTACATGAAGTCTAATAAACTTTTCATATCTGAATAGGGCACATCTTTCAATATAACAATAGGATGTTTCTCCTGGTGATTGACAAACAAAGCTTGGAAATAAGGGCTGCAAGCCGACAGGACCATTTTGTGTGCTTTAAGAAGCTGGCCATCCACGGCCAAAGTCACGTCTGTGAACGTCTCCGCGTGTAGTAGCTGGTCGAATACTGACAGCATATTCGACTGGTGGTTGTTCCACCTCAAGCAAAACCTTTGCGTAGCCATCTTCGTTTTCCGTTTATTCCTCTTTGGAAGATACAACTTTGCCAGTCTGGGCTTAAAATCTACTAAACCAACAACTATTCAATGATGTATACATAAGTATCTCTCTCTTGTTCCATGAACAATACAACAAAACGTCAACAATAGATAATGTTTACTTTTTAAAAGTCATTTTCAATTTGTGTGTTTCATAGTGTTAAGTGCAGTTTGTGTGCCGGGCGCAGGGGGACCTGGAACAGATAACGAACGTGTACATTACATTTCACCCGCAGTATCCACGATTATAGTGTTGGGTGGACATATAGGAGACGGTACACGACCTCAAAAAGTAAGAGCGGCTCAACATTTTATATTGTACTACTTAAAATTTCATGTCACGGTAGCCGCGAAGTCGCGTTACTCACTATCTGTCGCAGTAAAACTATAGGACGGGTATAGAGGGGGAGCGAAAAGCATGCTACAAATTACAATAGTACGTCATTCTTCAATGAACATATGTCATATTTGTACTCCTTACTTCAAACGTATCGCCGAGCTTCATTACAACTCTCATTTGAAGTAGGACATTGTACTGGCTTAGTGCAAACAAGAGGTTACTCTCTACCCAAGACTATCCACGAATGTTAAATAGCACCTCGTTCACTTTATATTTATTTGACATAGAGATAGGTATAATAGTTTCCTTACACGCATTATCATCTCTCACAGGTAAAAAACCTCGAATCTACGTCAGACAAGACTAAACGAAACTGGAACCACGGTATAATGTTTTATCATTTGTAGTGCCAGTTAAAATCGCTGTATAGTGTAGTCCTTTGCATGATTACGATTAAATCATGATCCAAGCATTGCAGCCTTTGTACAGAGACTACTTTCAATGAAACCAATGAACCACATGTAAAGCTCCAGATATTTAAATGGAGTAATTTAAAAATAAAACAGAAAGTTGAGGATAGTCTTGATTTCTCTCCTATCGTGTTGATCAGATATAATTAGGTGGTATAAGTGATTACAGTAACTGCACGGCATTGGTTAGTGCTTGTCACGCTATTATCCTCTGTGGGATTCACGCGATACGTGCCCAATACTTATCAGATTGGAGAAGCAGAAACATTTACCGATTTGCAATATATGGGAATTGATATCATTCTTTATACCATTACCTTTAAAAATTATGTTTCTTTTCAATAGGCATCCTCGCGCCCTTGCAGGTATTGTATTGTTTTGGACACAATAATGACATTCACGTCTCTATGAAATATATTTATGTATGTACAGATATACTATTTATATAGAAAAGGTAGGTAAGTAGGTACTAAAACTTTCTTTAAAAAATGCCTCAGACCATGATTACCATACCTTATGTATTTACCCATATTATAATCTGGGTACCACATACAGTTTACAACTCATTCTGTGGTAGATTTAAGTAGGCAAGTAATTGGGAATAACCTTCGATTAATTATATACCTAGGTAGACGTTTCACACGCGTCAAAAAAATAGAGGCGAACAACTCCCCACTAAATGAGTTCGAGTGAATTATTTTTCATGGATATAATTTTGCCCTTTTTAATAAAAACTATGTAATAAGTGGTATCATTATGCACGCATACAAGGATACGCAGAATGATGCAGCGATAGCGTATGACACAGCTGTTATGCATACTAGCCTAAGAGAAGTTGGCCTGTTCGTTGTAGTTTCAATGCAGCGCGTCACTTATCTAGGTACTAGCGGCCCCGACAGACGTTGTCCTGCCCTAAAAAGGAAATGAAATCCTAGAACCCGAGTACAGCGCCACCTACCGGATCTAATTGTTAATCGAAACTATTCTCAAACCCACCTGAGGACACAAAAAAATCATTAAAATCGGTCCAGCCGCTTAGGAGGAATTCAGTGACATACACGTTTAATATGGCGGTTAAAAATTCTTAAATTTTCAAATTTTCCGCGTAATTTTCTTGCAAAAAACCTCCCTGCCACCAAATGAGTCCTTATTTAACGAAATTTTAAAATCCCTAAACACCCCCACCCCCCCGTAAATAATACCTAACCATATTTTTTTCCGGAAAAAAATCCCGAATAAAATTCCCGGTGTCTGTTTTCCGGGATAATAGTAGCCTATGGGCGGTATTAATAGGTCAATCTCAAGTTTGAGTTACATCTCAAGTAGACATAATGTATTGAACTGTTCATACATTATGTCTACTTGAGATGTAACTCAAACTTGAGATTGATTTCCTTTGGATCACAAACTATCTCCATACTTATTTTCATACGGTTCCACTGGCAAAAAACTATTTTCCTAGATTAAGGTCCCGTTTTATATTTTCCCGGGATATGAAGTAGCCTAGATTCTTCCCAGGGTTTAAAACTATCTCCCTGCCAAATTGCATCGCTATCGGTTCAGTGGTTTAGTCGTGGCGGCTCCACTCGCGAGAAATTAAAATCCGGGATATAATTCCCGGTTTATCTTTTTCCGGGATAAGAGTAATTATGTCCTCAACTGGATCTCGAAATATCTCTATACTTGTTTTCTTGCGGTTCCACTGGCAGAAAACAATTATCCGGGATAAAAGTCCCGGTTTATATTTTCCCGGGACAAAAAGTATCCTATGTCCGTCTCCTGGTTCTAAGCTACCTCTCCACCAATTTTCAGGTAAATCCGTTCAGCCATTCTTGAGTTATAAGTGGTGTAACTAACACCACTTTCTTTTATATATATAGATATACTTACTTAATCAAAGGGAATGTCTATTAAATTTTTATTATACTTGCTTGGGTTACTTTCGTAGTGGATGTTTTGTAAATTAATATTGATATAATTGAGTTGGTATAAAATAACATTTAATTCCACTATTTTTTATAAAATTCTTTGTATATATCAAATTAAAAGACCTGCTTACATCTGTTGCAAGAGTCAAAGCATTAATTATTTTTTTGAATAGTTATGCCGTAGCACCAAAGTTCTTCAGGATAGCATAATGAAGAACGATAAATGCAAGTACTAAATATGTACCTATACATAATAATAATATGCTTTGTATTTAGTGATTAGTCTCTTAGGTTATATCTGTACTTATAGCGAAAAAAAAAACGTGGGCGAAGCGACGGCGTCCATAGCATGGCATTGTGAAATAAAAACATCTTATCACTCACGACACTTATTACTTGTACCTATACCTACGTTGCAAATCTAAAAAGATGAATATTAAGTATACCATGCGTATAAAAATATGTTTTCGTAACCATTGTAATATATAATACCTATGGATAAATTCTAATTGAGTACCTACTTAACATCTAAACTAGAATATGAACACCAGATTTGTCTTTAAAAATAACTACGAAATATCTGTTGTATGAGGAACATCAAATTTAGTTTAATTAGAAATATCCAAAACAAACTTACGAATAGAATATTATTTGTATCCTACTGGATATGGAAGTAGGTAATACACCTCTAATCAAGATAAATCTGAATTAGACACAAATTCTTTCAACAAATTTTAAAATTAATACACCACATATTTAAAAACATAATAAAGTTACATTTTGCTGCCAGATTTGAATAGTGGTTAATAGATTTGTGAATGAATCGAACATCTAATTTAACCAAGGTTAAAAAAATCGAGGGCGCCTCACTAGCCTAGCGGCGGGAGGGAGTCCGTGCATCGGCGAGCGCACTGCAGAAAAACACTCATCTACCTATAGCTATGTGTAAAAGCAAAACAATCACTCAACGCGGACATTTCGCATAGACATTTAAAATAGTACTTTAATTTCCGATTCACATAAAATATAATATAACGTGACGACGAATCATAACCGCTGTGCGAATTCCAATCGGAGTCTAATTGGAATCTTCTCATCGTGGTGTAAAGCTACAATAACACGAACATTCGGTCCACATCCACAGGTGCCGAGTGCTGACCACAAACGTTATCGCGGTATAAACGGGCGCTCGAATTATTACTACGCACCCAGTCGAGCGCGTTACATTACGTCATCACAATGGCATTATTACCTCCGATATCCACATTAATTCAACCGATACGTCGCGATAAGCATCGTTTGAGAACAATTATATCACTGCACAAACATAAGGGAACGTACCACACGTATCTGCACCACGATCAACTCGACCCTTTTATGGGAATGAGGATCAGCCCTTCCGCCATAGTCCGAGTCCGCGTTTACGTCGCACCCCGCTCACCCGACGACTGACGGCCGCAGCCCGCAACCCCGCGCGGCGAACACCGACTCGCTCCGCGACTCGAATATCTCTCACAAAAAATACGCCGTCATCATCGAAATGGCGGCAGCGGATATATTCAGCGCAGGGTGCACGCTAAATATTGATTATTTTAATATATTGATTCGCCCCGTTACAGGGAACACCATCCCTCCGCTTCTATGATTTATTTACAACTATTGCCATCTATCAATGGGTTATGCAGCTATCCGAGTTCACCGGTTATCAATTATGCCTATTCAAATGGAATAGGGGCGAGGTCGATGCAACAGGACGAGCGTGATGATTGAATGCAAAAACGTCATTGGAGTTAAATAACATATTATCACCTATGCCTTCGGAACACATCCATCGTTTATTTCATGGAATATAAGTTTGATGGTTTTATCATCCAACTCTGAAGACATATTAGGTGTATGGATTGATCGAGATTGGATCAATATTCAATATTTCATGTTAAGGTCAGATTAAGTATCCTGATTTTGTACAGGTAAGTTTCTAATCATTCATAAATAAACACAAAAGGCCTGCCGATCGCTACTAATTTAACTGGATTTTTTTTTACTGGAATTATCATTGTTATCGACCTACCTGTACATGAATATATTGAAGGGATGAGTTTTCCACGTGAAAAACATCAATCCATTGGTGTTGTCGCCATGTCAGCAGTGTTCGCCGTCTCTGTTCCGCGCGGGCGGGGTTGGATGGACGCCCTCTGCGCGGCGACCGCCGCCGATGATGGCCGAGCGCCGCCACTTTTCGCAACGAATCCACCCGAGTCCACACGGAAAATAGATCGCGGGGCGCACTTGTATTGCTTCAAGTTTTAAAAATTCACATCAACAAACACAATTTTTTTTTCCAAAAGTCCAAACGCCTCCCGTTAAATTAAATTGTACGTGTGTTATTTCTCCACTGTTATAATATAAATGATGCACGGACGTGACGTAAAAAAAAATCAGGATATGAACAAAAAATCCGCGCGCGTTACTCGGAAGTATTTTTAATAAAAATGGCCTGCCGCCTCGGCGGGAGGAGTGGCAATGGGCAATGAGGTCGGTACCCTCTCTCTGGCACCCGCGCGCGCCCCTCCCTGCCGCCACACTCCAACATAGGGTTAGAAAGTTTCAAAAGTGAATCGTGGAAAACATGATCACAGCAATGACGTCCTGGAGGCAACATCAACAGTGCACTCATTTACAAGGGCGACTTTAAAATCCTCCCCATTTTCAACCTTCATCCGTTCAAGCGATATATTTATAAATACAAAAATACTTAAGTATATGCATAGATAGATATACTTGCTCATAAGAAAACAAAAAGAGTATTATAATAGGTATGAGTAGGCGCACAACCAAAACGGGCTGCGTTATCAACATTCCCTCACCGAATATCAGGGTCATGTGGTCTGCAAACGCTATTTATCAATCAAAAGCTTATCAAGAATATATTCGTTGTCCCCAAGGAAAACCCAGACAGACGTGTACGTAACATGTTCATTTCAAAGATTCTAATCAGTAAATATATTGGTGGTAGGTCTCTCATATGTAAGAGTCCGTCTGGGTGGGTACCATCGCAATATCTACTTCTACCGCAAAGCAGCAGTGTGCATGCACTGCTGTGTTTCTGTTTGAAGGACATTGTAGCCAGTGTAACTACTGGACATAATGAGACTTAACATCGTATGTCTCAGGATTACGAGTGCAGTGGAATGCCACACAGTAGATACCTTGTAACTCAAGGTGCTGGATGGTGATGCTAGTATTTATGGGTGATCGCATCTCTTAGGTCATGCGAACAGTATGCTCGTCTCGTCATTCAATGCAATAAAAAAGAGATGATAAGTAGGTACTTATGTATAGCTTTGGTTAGTATTTAAATAATATATTACTAAGACCTACACATAACTCACGTTTGAATCATATTTACCTATTTTTAACCGACTTCATATGTAAAGCATTCGCATAAATAATTCCGATGCACATCTTGCTCTTAAAACTCTTAATTTTGTGTTTTGGTAATTTATTCATAACAATAAAGACTATGTCAACATCGTATTTATAAGACGCGTATTTATAAGGTATTTAAATTACAAACAATTTGATTACATAATAACCAAACCATTAACTACTGAATTAAATAAAATCATTTCACCATTACCCCGATCCGTACGAATGTTCACGAACGAGCATTGGATATTACAAGTTAAATATAATTTTTCGCACCTGTCTGGTGTACAGTGCTATCGATTGGCCGGAACGAGAGCTATAATTCAGTAGTGACCTGACCTAGGTCATCGTGCCAGTGTTAGCTGAAGTCCTTACAGTCAGCTGACCCAGTTTTCAGGCGGCGCGGTTGCTGCATAAAAGCTTGCCAACATACTTTCCCCCTTTAATAACAAACATGCCCTGGAATAAAATCACGTATTTTAACACCAACGGGAAAATGGAAGTATTAATTGAAATAAATAATATTGAGTTTTTCTATTCAGTATCAGCTCGGAGTCTGGAATTTGTGCCCGATATGGCGATAGGCTCGCCCCCTATCACATCATGGGACGGAATAATGGTGAAAAGTGGGTGTACTAGTTGCGCCTCTGCCTACCCCTTCGGGGATAACAGGCGTATAATATGTATATGTAAATAATAAATTTAGGTACCTATAGGCGAAGGATTTGTGAACGAAACTAAATCAGGGATAGATTTGATAAATGAAATTTCGTTAACCGACTGCAATAAAAGGCTAAGCGAGCAAATCAATTTATTGTAGCTTCGATTCAACTTGCTGCACTTTATTCACGCTAACTAGAATTATCAATTTGAACATCAGAATAAATATATGCAGGAACTTAGAAACAATATGACGGCGTAAATGGAGACAAAGTAAAAATGATGTTGCAGAAAGTAACGGTTGCAGTGTAACCTATGTGCAAGCGGATTACATTTCACACAAAAGCCCCTTTTCTTAAGTTTGGATCTTTCGAGTGTCCAATGAATAAGCAGATTTTGCCGTAACGGCTCGCAGCGAACGGTCGACGGTAACTGTTAAAACTACGAGAGTGGTAAAAGCTGCGAACAAAAAGAAATCCTTCGGCTTTCTAACTGAGATGAGGCGGCGAGTGTGCACATCTTAGACATTAATTGCCTAAGAACGTCGCATACTCCATGGCTGTGTTACTTTTACAGACATGCAAATCAATATATTTAACATCTTACTGTGCTCATACGAACAAAAATATAATTATTATCACATCAAAAAGTAAGAAACTCTGTACGACGTCTATGCATAAGTGGCTATTTTAATAGCTATATAAATTTTATTAATCGCGATCACAATCCATCTCAAACGCTGTAAAGAGCAAGGCACATTTTGGGACCCATCAGTGCGTATCCACGTGATTTATATACAGTCAGATTAATAGGGACTGACTGGGGTTTCTTATTGTTACTAATCTTTTTCCACAACGTTTACTGGTTTTATGAGCCGGCATCAAACCTTCATAATTTGGGCATTACATCGAATTAAGTTTTGGATTCAATGGTAAAATTTCGTAGTCGGAAAACCATCAGTTTCTGAAAAATTCTGGCAATCAATGACCAACGTCGATCCAAATGTGTTGACACCAAATTCTATAACTTTATATAATACATAATATAGTATTCAACTTAATCAATCCGATTGCAAATCTAATATGATTAACACACTCTCAGCGTGCATAATTCAACTAATAAACAGAGGGCCCTACCCGCCTAGAGTTAAAAACATAATTGCTAAGAATCTCATTACACTTGAAAATTTAAAAAGAAATATCATTTATACAATGCCAAAGTATGTAGACACAAGACATGATTATATCGTAGGTACATGAGACATCAGAAGCGTATGTCGTTCAACGTCTTCATTGTTAAAGAAACAAAGGCGAGTATACACTGTCGTTACAGTGGTATGCAAAATGCAAAAACATTGTAAAGTTACCGCGTGTACATTATCCCTAAGGCCAGTCGGGATAGCCTATCATATTTCAATCGTGTATTCAGTACTCAACTGCATTCTATAGAATATTCTTTTTGCCATTACCTTTCATTCATGAGCAAATTATGTGGGCATGTAATTTGTCTACTAAGGCCTAAACCTTTTCAGTTATAGAGGGGGCCTGTGTCCAGCAGTGAGACAACAATACAGGGCTGGTATAATTTGTTACATTTAAGCAATGTCACTATATGAAATTCTCCTAGCCAGTTTCGGCCACGGCGGCCAATCTCAACGGAGACCAGCCAGGTACGCAGGAGATATTATAGTGCACAAGTGTGTGCGCAATACACAGGTGCACACGCTATTCCTTCACTCTCATAGTCCGGTGAGACGGCAATCCGACATGACCGGAGAGAGATCAGGCGCAGGACCAACGGCTTTACGTGCTTTCCGAGGCACGGGGGTATCACACCGCCAACTTCCTGACTCCGAGCTGCGACTGAGTAAATTTTAAGATGAAAAACCCAGTCACAATTTTTTTGGCTCGACCCGGGATTCGAACCCAGGACCTCAGCGCGCAAATCGTACTCGTAATGCGTACGCAATACCACTACGCCACCGAGGCAGTCACTATATAGTCTATACACTAATAAACTCCATCAAAATACGAACACAGTTTTTTCCAGATTTCTCTATTTTCACACTTTTAGTACATGTCGTACACATGTAAGAATCACTTTTAAATAGGCTACATTTTATAATGCAAGTTATTTGACAAAAATATTCGCATTAAGTTCAAAATAATATTTTTTTAAAGGAACCTGTATGATAGAGTAATTTCACGCATTTTAACACGCAAGATAGGTGCGGCTTTCTTAAATTACATCGTATCGTCTTTAAAGACATCTGGGGGCCATCAAAAGATTGATTAATTTTTCTATCAAATATGTATAAAACTGCAGGCATGTAAAAGGAATTTGAAATTAATTACAAAGTTCTTCACCTGGCAAGACAGCAGCTCCCAAAATAGAAAGGTTAATTTAAATTTTTAAATGTAACAATGTTATGGAGTCCATTTAAGAAAATTAATGCACGTAACTTGATACTTGGTTACAATATATTTGACAAAAAATAAATTTTAACAAAAATCTATATTTTTTTATTACGGAATAGCATTACTTATTCCTTTGTTATTATACCTTCAAATTGAAATAAAATTATAGGTTAATCTTAATTCAGGGCATCAAAGAAATTTAATTCGAGGCGAGTTTTATGTATCTTAAACGTCATTTTAAGTATTTCGTGACAAGTGACTCATAAGTTACTCATATAGCAAGAAGGATGAATATTAAAACGTCGGACAAAAACTACTCATGAAAGTAAAACTGATTTTAGTATGTTTAGGATATATCATTTACACTAGGGCTCAAAATTATGCTCAGCTTCTCTGCTACATTTTCTTGTGATTCAGTTCTCGTCGGTTTCTAATGGGATATTTGTATCAAATCTTTTTGGTGTATAGCGTATGTCTACTAATTAGGGAAAGGGGTGGCCGTATTTCTTAAATAATAGATTTATAACATTAACTTTTACCCACGGCTCCGCCGCTTCGTGTGAATAAGTTTTTCCGGGATAAAAGTACCGCCTTAATTTTTTCCCGGTACAAAAGAAGCCTACGTTACTCGCTGATAATATAGCTTTATATTGGAGAAGGAATTTTTAAAATCGGTATTTTTGAGTTTAACCATTACTACACTTCTGCTCGCGGCTTCACCCGCGTGAATGGGTGTTTCCGGAATAAAAGTCCCGATTTATAAATAAGTATAAAGCGGGACTTTTATTCCGGAAAAATTCTGGGATAAAAAGTAGCCTGTGTTACGCATTGATACTGTATGTAGCTTTATATTGGTGAAAGAATTTTTCAAATCGGTCCAGTAGTTTCGGAGCCTATTCAATGCAAACGAACAAACAATTAAATCTTTCCCATTTACAATATTAGTTTAGATTATGTCCACCTATACCAGGACCATGTATCTTTTAAAACTGAGAAAAAATCCACAGAATACCTACTAGTAGTTTTGTTTGAACAGGTACTAGGCGGATAAATGATATAATAAAAGGTTTTATATTAAATCTTGAATATTCAGATGTTACCTAATTCGAATTTTGTCACAATATGCGTAATTATAATTATTACTTCTTATAAAAAAAACATGCATTAATTGAGATAAACCAATTAATGTAACCAAAAGAATTATGTGAATAAAAAGATTATTAACGAATTCTAAATGTACCATCAAATAGGCACGTTAATACAGCTGGTGTCCTAGATATCGGTTGCAATTCTTACTACTTTTCCCGCTGATACGGGACATTTTTAATCTATTTTTCGTCGTCGCTGAGTTCGATTTTTAAACTGCTAACGACACAACGGTTCTTGTAATTTTGTGTTGCAATTCGGCACGGCGTTATTAACATTCGGGCCCTTAAAATGTTGGATGCAAGTAGGTGGTAGGTATAAGGGCCCTTCCTGTTAGAATCAGTTCGTCTAACGGTTCAAGTTTCGGTTCAATGACTCGATTCGAACGCTCAATTTTCGCTGTGTACTGTTAGATATCTGGTGGCAATAACACACTGTTCTCTGAAGAGACCGAATGTCTCGCGGCGATGCTGCGGTCCACATGCGTTGCGGACCTCAATATCCTTTTTATTCTTCAACAACTTTCTAGTCGCGCTGTTATTCCAGACAGTAGCATTGTAGATTTTTTGCTGGAGACGTGAGATTAGTTGAACCAGATGCGACACGGTTTGTGTATTCAGGACACGTAGAGGTCCAATCAATTTCTCAAATTATGTTAGCGTTTCATCAAAAATAATTCAATACTTTACAAATTGCTTTAATTCAGTATGTACAAAATTAGTTGGTAGCAGGTAAGTAGTTGCAACACATTTTTTTTATAGTTCTAACTTCCGGTTAGCAGTCAACAATTTTTATTTAATTGGTATCGGCGGAGCAAGCAAAAATAAATAAGATGCGGATTTGAGTCTACATTGCAGTGTGTCTACGTTTTCCTGTTAGAGGCAATCATAAAAGGACTAAAGTCCTAATGATGTCATGGAAGGTTGCGATGCTCTTAGAAACCTTAATGGATCTTCTAGGTAAAAAATACGAAGATTTAATTAAAATAACCCTAACTATCGCTAACTTTTAAATGTGTAGTTAAAAATATATACCTATACCAAGTATGCGT
The DNA here is from genome assembly GCA_949316025.1 of Lapara coniferarum. Lineage (NCBI taxonomy): Eukaryota > Metazoa > Arthropoda > Insecta > Lepidoptera > Sphingidae > Lapara > Lapara coniferarum. Next base: position 14,307,813 of record OX438931.1, on the reverse strand, counting down.
CTTTTTTATTCTCTACAGATTATGTGGGTTATGGCATCAGAATCTCGTATTTCAATGTACCTAATATCCTTGGGATGAGTGGAAATAAAATAAACCGCTGAAACGATTTTCTCCAACATGGCTATACCCGAATTTGACTAAACCGGATCGCAAATAAAAAAAAAACACCGTATTTATATAGATCCATTAATTTATCAGTTACGAATTACGACGCCACACACTGACATACAAACAAAAGCGTTAAATTTACAAGCCCCTAATTTTGCGGTGAGGGTAAATAATGCCATTATATATCTCACGCAATGTAGAACACCACATGTACTAATCATAATGATTATTCATCTATTTAAATGCAAATAATGTGACAATTAGGTACACTTATCTCTATAATTTACATTAACTCCACGAACTAGGGGTGCAGTCGATACATTTCTGCCTACGTCTTCATGAACAGGCATTATCTAATTTTTAGAATATTGATATAACTAATTATACACACAAATAAAGCTACTTTTCGGGGTAGTAAATGGTGGCGAAATTATTAAGAGTACATAAATTCACAAGTCGTCTTTACGTACGTCAGTTTATTGCTATGTGTGTCAACGCTGTAAGTGGAGGGAGCGGCTCGATTCCTGCCTCGCCAACTCCCAGTTCTAAGAAGGACTAGTGGGTGAGAGTGGACCATTACAAATTGAACCTTGTAACGTCTAGAGTTAGACCGAAGAAAACATTAATGATATTTGAACACACATTCATATCAATAATATCCACCTCCTATTTTTATGTTCTAATACCTAAGTAAAAAACCAAAGATATTTTCAGTGTAGGTAACAGGTGTAATAATAATGGTTTTGAAATAGATAACTAATATTCCTACAAACGATGTTTCTATTAATTACACATCGGTATTCACATTAATTGCAAAACCTGGAACAATTAATCATTAACATTATTGTTTATTGACTTCTAACGATTACGACCAATGAGTAATTTAAGGACTATTTAAACCACATTAACATTAAACCATGTGATTTCACAAACGACTTGGGTTAAAAGAATTTATTGCCCAATCTTATCGATGGTAAATAAAAATTCGACATTATCTCAATGTGTCATGTCTCCTCACATTTATCAGGTCGTATTGGCACAATCAGGGACACCTGTCGATGTGATCGCTTGTCTGCGTGCTTATTCACTCGACATCGAAGTTCATGTTCGATTTGCTATCATTTCACGGGGTTTTGTTCAACACGCGTGTGAGCGGGATGGTAGATGAGTCAATTGTGTGGGCTATCTCAGAATAGGTTGGTTTCGAGAGCCTCAACACAGCAGCCGTTAGTGAGCCAGGTCCCGTTACCACGCGACTCATCAGTAATTCCATCCCACCAAATCTAACATTTTGGCGGTGAATCAATTAAACCTAAGCAGTAAACGATCGCCGTCGCGGCACTATTTTTCTTTTTTCTCAGAAATGGTTCAGATGTGCATTATACATTTTAAGACAATTTTGCAAGAAAATAAAAACAACCAAAATGCTTATTTTTTATATTCATCATGTTCACATCTTTGATTTTAAGTATTTGGCTAACAAATTATCTCCATCGCCCCATAGATCGCGAGAGTAATATTGAATAAAGAAATTTTATAATTTGAAAGTGATAAATTTATACTTCTTTGTACTTGGGGTTGCTGGTAAAACAGAGTAATCAAGACGAATCGAACCTTCGTTTTCCGCGATTTGCTTGCAGAGCTATACTATAAGGAGTGCAAAGCGAACCATCGATTCAAGTCTTTCTACTCAAATTCTCTATCACACCCCATTAATACTTACTTTAATGTCTAATGGGGCGGGGGTTAGGGAGTCCAGACCCCTTTAACTTACAACGAAACAAGTAACTTACAACGAAAATAAAAGTCGCTGAATATTGGTCAGATGGTACGTATAATCTGGGCTACAAAACAAGTAATAATAACAATAATAGCTTTATTTTCCTTAAACAGCACTAAAAAATTTTTATCGTAACATTTGTTTACAAATTTTACAGACATCATAAATGTGTATCTTCAGTAGATTTTTTTCTTTCATTAATTTCTGTTTTTATCTAGCTGTAAGGACCACCTATTGCGGTGAAAGCCTCCTGCAAATGCTTCCATTTTCCTCTGTCTCTTGCGGTTCTGGACTATAGTTTTCCGGCTGCTTGGGCAATATCGTCACTCCACCTTTTAAACGCCTTCCTTTTTTACGTTTTTTATTTATTATAAAAAAAACAAGTACGTATGATAATACGTATGTGCACTTCTAACAAACATCCATTTTTTTTGTTAATGGCCCTACTGCCAGTAGCCTGACGCGAGTCGGCTTTTCTGGCCACACCGGTCTTTAGGGTGAACGCAGAAGGCGCTCGCAACCCTTTGAATTAAGTGACCATGCTGAGGGCAACAAACATCCAAATCTATAACATTTGTAATATGAAATAGACCCAACAAAATCCAACGCAAAAATTTCACTGAAACAGTCACAGAAAAGCACAATTCGCAATGTCGTTTACTTGGACGACATACTTAGGTATTACAGTTACTTTGATTTAAAAACCAAACTGCCTAACCGATTTATAAACAATTCCTATGGGATCAGTCAATGTATTATTTCAAATAAAAAAAAAAATATTTCTTAATCGGTTAAGAAATGACTTGAGTCCTGAGAAAAATACATGTCGAATTGATAACCTCCTCTTTTTTGAAAGCGGTTAAAAATCACGTCCACTTACGATTTGGCATCATATAACAAAACAGATTAAAAAAATATTGATATTAATAGGAGCAGCATTAAAAAAACCTGCAAGTTATCTAAGAACTCAATATAGTTATCTCAGAACTTCTCAGAACTCAATAATTGCTTAACCGATTCAAAAAATATTTTATTTATTTGAGAGAATAAACTTCCAGATTGGTTCCATAGATTGTTGTTTCAAAATCAGTTTAGAACTTTCGTTTGTAAATCTGGGGGCACGGCAGTGCCCCGCCAAGATGAGTCAAGTGAATCGCAAGGGCACTACCTACCTTCTATCGAAGCGCTTCGTAGTTATTTTAAACTCTTATAATTGCGTTTGGATTATACCAGACAAACAAAATTTTATTCGCTACCATCACATGAGCGTAAGGTGAACAATTTATTCATTATTCTTTATTTTTCTGGTATACAATAGTTCTTATAGTAACGAAACGGTCAAGCCACATAATTTTGATTAAGATGTAGAGTTTGTGAAGTTAGGGCGAGTAGAGTTAGAAGCTTGGTTCTACATGAGATCTGATAAATGCTTAACAGTGCGGGCCAAACGATCTCATCTTGGCAACATTTTACAAGAAAATGTTTTTGGTGGGATCAAAATAACCGGAATAAGTACGTGTCCGAATAAACGAAATTGCTAATTTTGCTTTCCTGTGATTATTTAGCAGTGTTTTTGCGTTTGGTTTGGTCGGCTCTATTTCATATTGAATGTATACATGTATACCATCACACCTTTTCCCTTTGCCGGGGTAAGCAGAGGTATAATTCCTCACCGCGATAATCGTACCGCGTGCGCGATACAACTAGGCCATCGCTGCAGTCTATTTCTTACTAACTCAAAAAGTAACAAATCCTACTAATATTATAAAGGCGAAAGTTTGTAAGAATGTATGGATGTTTGGATGTATGGATGTTTGTTCCTCTTTCACGCAAAAACTACTGAACGGATTTCGATGAAATTTGGCACACGGGTAGATCATGTCCTGGATTAACACATAGGCTACATTTTATCCCGGGAAAACATAAAGCGGGACTTTTATCCCGGAAAAACTTTTTAAGGCGGGCGAAGCCGCGGGCAAAAGCTAGTAAAATCATAAAAGAACGTCTTCAAAAACCACTGAAATCTGAAAAATAATTGAATATTACCCATATACTGATTACCTATATTGGACTCGTTGACCAATAGCGTAGGATAACAGTGTAGGAGATATGTGTACGCAATACACGGATGCACTCGCTATTCCTTCACTCTCATAGTCCGATGACGTCTTTGTAACCTATGGCTTTAAAGTGTGGGAAAACTAAATAATTAGACCAAAAATGCTAATTGTATCTTCATCATCATCATCATCATCATCATCATCATCAACCTTTATCAGTCCACTGCTGGACATAGGCCTCCCCTAATGAGCGCCATAGCGCCCTGTCTTCAGCTTGCCGCATCCAGCATCTGCCTGCAGTCTTTCGCAGATTGTCATCCCACCTGACCGGAGGGCGTCCTACACTACGTTTGCCCAGTCGCAATCTTACTTCCAAAATATAATTATGGCAAAATTACATAACTAGACTTTTTTTAAATATTCACCATTCATTTTGGTTTATTACCATACCATACCAGCCCTGTATTATATACCCCCCACTGCTGACCTCGGGCCTCCTCTACAACTGAGAGGGTTTTAGGCCTTAGTCCACCACGCTGGCCTGGTGCGGGTTTGGTTTACTAAAGCAAACAAAATAATTTTACCAGCCCCGTAAAATATAAAACGACCGTCAGTACAATTTTCTCCCATTTTATTATCAACTAGCTTTTGCCCGCGGCTCCACCCGCGTGAATGAGTTTTTCCGGGATAAAAGTCCCGCTTTATATTTTCCCGGGATAAAATGTAGCCTATGTGTTAATCCAGGACATGATCTACCCGTGTGCCAAATTTCATCGAAATCCGTTCAGTAGTTTTTGCGTGAAAGAGTTACAAACATCCATACATCCATACATCCATACATCCAGACATTCTTACAAACTTTCGCCTTTATAATATTAGTAGGAAGGATTTTCAAAATAAAAAAAAAAGACAGTTAATCGTGATCTTCTCAAAAATATAAAAGGAGTTGTGCGCTTTTCGTATGGGGCTAAATCTATCCAGGCTCAAACTTTATGGATATTATAGGGGCAGAATATGGATCTTGGATTCAATAATGAAAAATGTTAAGACCCCTTCATTTATAACTAGCTTTATTAAAAACGTTTAACTCAACTGTAGTTTTTAAGCAAAATAAAATTACATAAATTTCAAAATAAGAGGTCTTTAAAATTGAACATTTTATTGTAAAAGGCTAGGTTTAATGAGTTATATCCAAAAATACCTACCCATATAAACTGTCTTGGTTCGAATTTTAGGCCCGTATTTGGACTTTCAGTAATTTAGTTCTCTCTCTACCCTGACGATAAAAGTAGTGTTTAATTATTTTTCTGTTTTTAATGATTTTTGAAGGAGGTTTGATTTTTTGGAAAATTAATTTGGATTAATTATGGATATTCAAGGGGCAAATATACAGGGTCATTTTGACATTGCATTAATAAATGAAACCACATACTCGTCTTTGCCTCTGTTAACATTGTGCTAAAAATCATCCATGAAAAACAAATATTTTCACAAAAAATCTCAATTTTGTTATCCAGATTTTTTTCGTAATTTTGTAGTTTAGTGCGAATATGGCGTGTGGGTGAATGTTTTTCTGACTGAAAGTGTGATGTTGCTCCAACGACGAATCGTTCTAGAGTAGTAGTAGTAGTCGTAGTAGTGGTATTAGGGCGTGTAAACTTAAAGTTTCATTTTATTGATATTTATTTTGTTAGAAACTTAAACTTTTTTATTTTACATCAATGGTTAAAATAACTGAATGGAAAGTATTATTTTCAAGAAGATAAATATGTGGTTTCATTTATTAACGCTATGTCAAAATGACCCTGTATAGATCTTGGATTCAATAAAAAAAATGTTTAGACCGCTTCATTTCTAGCTAACTTGTTTAAAAAACGTTCATTTTAAGTGCATTTTTTAAGCAAAATAAAATGACATAAATCCCAAAATATGAGGACTTCAAAATTATATGATTTCTTGCAAAAAGCCTAGTTTTTAACCGACTTCAAAAGGAGGTACTATATTCGATCCGTATGTACCTATGTATGTAAGTTTGTATGGTCGCGAGTTTCTCAAACATTACTGATCCGATTTGGATGGGGTTTTAGTTATTCAAATGTATATTTTTCAGAAAAGGTTTTAGTATATAATTTATTAGGAGCTGATGAAGATCTTCGGAGATAGACCATGAAACTCTTCAATACCTACCAGCAGATGGCCCGCGAATGCTGCAATCGTATATCGATGATGTATTACATACACCATTTCATAATTAACTAACAAAAAAACAATAAATAAAAACTTTTTAACAAAAAATAAAACCAACTTCTAAACCAATGCAAACCACAAAATAATTTATCTTTATATTCGCTAAGTATATACGTATATTTGGAGTTAATGCCAGATTTAAATTGCCAGCTAAGCTATTCCTTAGCTTAGCTGGCAATTCAAATTATACGAAAACAATGTTCAATTTAAATTAGGCACCGACTCCAAATATACGTATAAGAGAATATAAAGTTAAATATTTTTTTTGTTTATGGTGGTTTTATTTTTTGTTAAAAGTTTTTATTGGAAGTACTATCCAAATATTCTCCTAATTATTATAAACGCGCTGCCTCGGTGGCGTAGTTGTATTACAGTACGTCTGCAAAGCTGAGGTCTCGGGTTCGATCCCCGGGTCGGGCAAAGTGATATTGAGTTTTTCTATTCAGTATCAGCTCGGAGTCTGGAATTTGTGCCCGATATGTCGATAGGCTCGCCCCCTACCACATCATGGGACGGAATAATGGCGAAAAGTGGGTGCACTAGTTGCGCCTCTGCCTACCCCTTCGAGGATAACAGGCGTGAGTGTCTATGTATGTATGTATAAATAAATGCCAAAGGTAACAAAAATTAATAGAATTAAAATATTAAATAATAATATCGAATTGTAGGTGCATAATATTAGTTAGTAGTGTAGATATATCTATAACGGTATCTATGAAGCCTCGGCAACTATTAGTTTGTTTTTGTTCATTTTGGTACCTCAAACCCCTATGTGAAAACCTATGTGAAACCCTATGTGAAAGCCATAGTGGCACACGTGCTTTACACTAGACAATATACATCTATCGTGTGTGGTATACACATAGATTCTCACAAGACACCAACCATAAAGTAACTAACAATCTAACCAAATTACTCGAATATTATATCCCAAGCATGGTCATGTTTCGTGCGGTTCTAATTACATCAGTGACCGTGATTTCCTTCGCCCGACCTGACTTGTTCAGATAACTCCGATTTTCTTATATTATCTGACTTAGAATCCAAGTTGCGAAGATCGGAAGGATTGTCAACTTCTTTCAATACATAAAGCTCATTACATTTCATATTTCCTATTATTATATTACCACCGCGGATGCTATATCTATAGAGTTTTCGCACACACAAGGTCGTGTTCAAATTTATTGAAGGAATGAAGACCAGTTAGTGTGTCAGTTGTAATTCTACGTACCCCTTCGAGAGTGTAGCCGTGAACTTAATTAATGATATAAAGAAATCCCTTGACTTGAGGCCAAGAACTTTATATAATCTTCTTGCTTGAGGCTATTTATTTCATCATAAGTGCCTTTGACAAATTAAAAAGAACTACAAAGGAGTAGTGTATTAAAAAAAGTCACATTGATGTATTAAAAAAAGTCTTGATTATTTTCTCATAGCGTTTAAATAAATTAATTGACAAAGAATAAATGATCAGTGCAAGCCAGTTCTTGGTGCAAGCACATAGGTACTAAATACTTGTTTGTGAAGTTGGTACTTTAAAATTATACCAGATTTCCCTTCGCACGTAGCTTCAATAAAACCCATTGCCTTTTATGATTAATATGATCTAGACCAAAAACACTCAACTTCAAGACACAAAACAAAGATTCGATGATACGTGTGTGTTTGCACCAAATGTATCAGCTCTACATGTGAAAACAATTGGTAAGGTTTCCATAAACAAGGATATGTAGACGAACATAAACAACGAAAAACTAAGTGTTGCTCACGCTGTGCTCGCCTAGAATACCTTTTCCTAAATAAAAGCGTTTCCGGGATGAAATGTATTCTATATCTTATGCAGAACAAGGTCTATCTGTGTTGTATGTACCAAATTTCATTTTTATTTTCAGTTAGGTTAAACGGCTTCTGTCTTTCTTCTAACAGGCATCTTCACAATCTGGCATTTATAATATCAGTAAGATGTTCACAAATATTCATAACCTATAAAGCATGGACAAGCATGGTGCGGAGTGGTGTGAACGGAGGCGCGCGCCCGCCGCCCGCCGCCCGGCCCGGACGAGTGGTTGAGATTGCGTAAGTGCACGGGGCCGATTTCTAGCACGGCTCCCACGCGACAAGGTCGCCGCTTCGGAGGACTACTCGCTGATCATTCTTGATATTTACACTAACTTACAGCTGTATGATCTTTAGAAGATTCTTTAATGAATTAGCTATTCTGTTCTGTTGACCTAAAACATGTACCCTATATGCGTTACGAATACGAATCTCTGTAGTAAATTTGATAAAATGGAATAGTAGTCAATCACAAGTAAAAGGGTTTTTGTTTCCAGCTTAGTTAATGTAAATAAGAAACTTTTTTTAAAACTTTGCCCTACATATAGCAATTGTGCTGTGGCAGCTCTACATAATTTATTAGTTAAAGATAGAGCAAGAACTATTTTGCGTGATCATTTTACTTCATCAGTTTTGGTGTCATTATTTTACGACCCAATGACCTGAAAATTATTTTCAGAAGAAAAGACTTCCAAAACTATACGTATAGTGTTTATTCAAAATCACATAAATATGCGGGAATTGAACTCGTGGTCTCATTTTCCCTCGCCTATTGCGCTTTTACCTGTATATAGGATTATATAGATACTTTTTGAGGCTACAATCTTTATGTTACTAAATCCGGCATTTAGTATTTAAATCGCTGAACAGTATGGATCCCTACCCCTAAAATAAGTAAAGAGAGTAAGAAATAATTGCCACGCGGGACACACAAAATATTACCGAAAGTATTAAGACTTGGGAAAACGGGGAGTGAGGAAGGTTTAGGCCTCAGGCAATCGTAGCAGCATCAAAGCTTTTCTCTTACAGTCGTATCATCACAAGTCCATCCATTCTGTTGATAAAATCGCCTACAAAGGGACTCTGTCACTTCTAACGATACAATTAAATAGACAAAAATAAAAGAAATAATCATGGTTACGTGGTGGTGAGCGATATATAGTGGTTTTGTAATGTGGTTTTGTCGATATTTTTGTACGGAGGACAATTCTAATAATATTTCAACCTAAGTTCCAAAAAAAAATGTAAAATTTCACTTTGTAAACAGTTGCAATGTTATAAAATAGTGCAAGAACTATTGATATGTAAAAAAAACCCTACTTCAATGGCAAGAATATATAACAATCGTTTTTTTATAATATACGGGGTTTGTTACTTTGATGTAACTCATTATACACACTAAAGCATTGCGTTGCGGCGCTATGCGATGCAACGTCGCGATGGAAAGCAGGGACTTGGTACGTTAACGTGGGGTAAATGGTAACAAACACAATTAATTCCGTATATCTTGTCTTATATTACTTAGTAGGTAGTATGATTAAATTAGAATATGATACTTCTTCTTCTTCTTTTAGGTTATGGCTCCACCGTTGCAGCGGTGATTTTGCCAATGTCTTTATGTAGAAAGAGTTACTCGGAAGTCAAAAAGCATAACTTCAGATTTGACTATTTCCTAACAGGATCAATAACAAGATCCGGCCTGAAGTGCAATATGAAAAGTTGATACTCAAAGTGAATATGATACTTATTTGTCGTTAGTGAATACTAGCGTAAAATCATTATCTGTGACCATCAATAAAAATAGTCAACTATCTTACACATATTTTTGGAATGTATGCTCGTGTCAACCAATTGTAACGGATATTATACTATAATATAAGTGGCAGAAAAAACATAACCCGAGAGTATTTTACAACCAAAACAAGACTTTATTAAATAATTTGTGAAATAAACGCTCAGTTTTATTTTTATAATTTTCTGATTCGTTATAGTTGTTAGAGTTTTATAGACAACTAACTTTTGCCCGCGGCTCCGCCAACGTGATTGTGATTTCCCGGGACAAAAGTCCCGCTTTGTATTTTCCCGGGACAAAAGTCCTGCTTTGTATTTTCCCGGGATAAAAAGTAGCCTATGTGTTAATCCAGAACATAATCTACCCGTGTGCCAAATTTCATCTAAATCCGTCCAGAAATTTTGGAGATGTGCAGTAACAAACAGAAAAACACACAGACAGAAAAGAATTACAAAAATAGCTGATTTGTTTTGGATTACTCTTCTTTAGTCACCCCCTTTATTTTTATCACATTTCTTTAAATGTACAGACACACCGGTTTTACTGCTTTATTATAATAGATCATACATTCCAGTCTTCCTTATCTTTGAAGTATGTTCATAATGTAAGAGTTTTCACTGGTCGCTTACCTCTGTGATCAGATGGATTGTTATAGATATGCATGAGAAGCGAGGAGGTTGCTTATAATTCCGCACAGCGTTCGTTTGATATTTTATTACCGTCAATTCTCAGTACAAATAACATGTGACGTAATACCACACAACACAATTTGTATGTGATAGACTTGAACGCCCAGCTGTTCTATATTTTTCACCTTTATTACTAAAATGATGTCTGTAATACAAAGTAGATATCCACCTACAGACTTTCTTGAGATTGTTTCCCACGAAGCCAGAAAGTCAAGACAAAGGCTGAGTAGGAAGGAATTATGTAGAGATTTAATGATATTTTAATAGAATCACTCTATAATCCAATTCGCGTGGTGTCATCGTTATTTTGAACAGGTTTATTTTAAATGCGATTAAAGAAAAACACAAAAAATTGTAAAATAAAATTACATTGCGCGTTATATATATTTTTCGTTACATATTTTTTTGGGAATCAAACAAGTTTCAATCAGATTTATAAGTACCTAAAAAGTTTCCTAATGATGGTTTGAAATGCGATATTCCTTGTGAGCTCCACGGAAATCTATTGCATCCAATTTTCATCACCCGACGCTTATAAGCTGTTAAAATAGACGCCGTTCTTATTCGTTTCACATTTTATGGAACTTTCACCTATTTTCTAGTGCATATAAAATAGGTCCATGTAAATCGAAACCGTATGGAACTCTGCACAAACTATACCTACGATTTTCTTTAAGTTTATTGTTTTACGCAGCGCCGGATTAAGACTACTTGATGCCCTAAGCAATTAACGCCCCCCCCCCCATGTTTATGTTTGATTAGTTTCAATTTCGGAAAAGAATATTTACTTAGCTATCAAATGTATGTATTTGTGTAGTTTCTGGTGCCCCCCCCCCCAAGACGTGATGCCCTAAGCAATTGCTTAATTTGCTTAAAGGCTAATCTGGTACTGGTTTTACGGTTGTTTTATGATGCAGCGTGCTGATCAAAGGGCTAAATCATAACTTGCAGTCGAGTGACACTTAAATGATATGTTAGACATATGTATCTACAGCGCGTGACGCAGTAGGTGTAGGAAGGTAACGAGTAAATATAGATAATCTTTGCAACCACCATCGGCGCGGGACCTTGAGAGGCGACACCTACATAACTCATTCATTATGAGCCTGCCAGCAAAGCGCTATATACTATGCCTGCTATGGTTATGGTTGATTAGCGAATCTTTTACCAGAGTTGGATGTAAATATTATTTTTTTTATTATATACGCACACACACATACCCACACACACTCACTCACTCACGCCTATTATCCTGAATGGGTAGACAGAGGCGCAACTAGTGCACCCACTTTTCGCCGTTATTCCTTCCCATGATGTGATAGGTAGCGAGCCTATTGCCATATCAGACACAAATTTCAGATTCCGAGCTGATATTGAATAGAAAAACTCAATATCACTTTGCCCGACCCGGAAATCGAACCCGAGACTTCAGCTTTGCAGTCGTACCTACCATAATACAACTAAGCCACCGAGGCAGTCCAGGTGTTTTTAGTCTATACCTTTTTTATTCTACTATGTCATATGAATGCATAGACACGGTAGATAATATTAGAATTTAGGTAATTACGGTACATTCACACAATTAGAAAGAAACCATTAATAATAACAATGGCTAGTCGTGGCTGTGACATATAGGTGACCACTCAGCATAATGTTGTGAAATGGTGCTAAACCACAACACAACGCTGATTTTCAGTGGTCATCTTAAGGGACTTGATGACCTTAAGTGATTTGATTAGTTTATGCCAGACGTAAACCATCAAGTAGAAGAGGCCCGTGCTCAGCAGTGGGCAGTATATGATGCAGGGCTGGTGGTGAGTAAATAAGTGACTCCTCAAATGTAAATGTTACTTGCTAACTGCTCTTTAAAAATATAAATATTTAAAACTGTTATCAGTAATTGACATTCATAAATTTCAATGACGTAGGCAGGTATTCCTAATTATTGTAATTATGAACTATCTTGATCTTTGAGTATTTAAATCTTGATATCATGTAATTATGTATGACATAAAATTAGGCTTGCGACGAACTCTATTTAAATGAGTAATTTGTTTATTATTGAACAGTGATTATTGATGTGCGAGTACTGCAATTTAAGGAATAAATACAATTGAGTGATAAAAGTTTATTAAAAGCATTACAGTTGATGTACCGCATAATATGCTACCCTACTATATAATCCTATCCTACTAATATTATAAAGGCGAAAGTTTGTAAGAATGTCTGGATGTATGGATGTATAGATTTATGGATGTTTGTTCCACTTTCACGCAAAAACTACTGAACGGATTTCGATGAAATTTGGCACACGGGTAGATCATGTCCTGGATTAACACATAGGCTACTTTTTATCCCGGGAAAATATAAACCGAGACTTTTATCCCGGAAAAACTTTTTAACGCGAGCGGAGCCGCGGGCAAAAGCTAGTATTATAAACGCGAAAGTTTGTAAGTATGTATGGATGTTTGTTACTCTTTCAAGCAAAAACTACTTAACGGATCTCGATGAAATTTGGCACACGGGTAGATCATGTCCTGGATTAACACATAGTCTACACTTTATCCCGGAATAATAAAAAGCGGGACTTTTATCCCGGAAAAACTTTTTAACGCGGGCGGAGCCGCGGGCAAAATCTAATATAGAACTAAAGCTGAATTGAAAACATCTTATTTTGGAAGTCGTGTATAACGATATATATATATATTATTATTTACAGTTGTCTATTATAATAATTTCCCAAGATATGTTGTACTGAGTTATCTATGAATATCAAATAGAAGATTAACGCTATAAAATTAAAGCCAAAATAGCGGTATTTTACGCGTTCTTTAAATGGCCAAACAAATTTTAATGAATGAACTACAAAGAGAAATAAACCTCTTGTTTTGATATCTTTTCCTTATACTAAGAGTTATATCATAATGTTACAAGTATTTGCACCGTTGTACGGATGTCTGACTAATAACTAATTTAATGCATTTTATAAATCAGTATGTTTAAACACACTTAATATTTTTTTTACCTTAAAACCTGTATACGCCCAAATTAAATATTCATTACATGTTAAAAGTAAATTAGTACAATGTAAGTTATTCTATGAAAATGATCTGCTACGGGCAGCTGAGATTAGGTTTTGCCTCTATTATATACTAGTGCTACGAACGCTACACCCAGTCATACATTGTGTAAATGTCTTAAATTATTATCATTAAACTGTTTACAAAGTAGTTATGTTTATGAGTGTCTCTATATATTGTCTATATTACTTGTGTTTTTTATTTAACTTTGTTGACAATTTTGTCGTACATATTTATGGTGATATTGTCATTCGTGTTTATCATCTATGCATGTCAATTTATATATACCTTAGCATAAGAAAATTCATCCCTGTAACATATTTTACAGTGCAAAATAATCTTGTAATGTATATTAAAAATACCATACCATGTAAAAACAATAAATAGAAGCTCTGACTTGTGTTCTTCTTTTATGTTTTACATACATAATTTATATTATCTATTTTTTGTACTTACAATTTGAGTAAGGCGTAAGAACTGTTAAATATCTGTGTAATGAAGGAAATTATGTAAATGGGGTATCCACGTCATAGAGTATTTTGTCATCAGTCTAATGGTTTCAAGTCAAATGGACTGTTTTTCATCATCCAATTCATTTTATCAAGAAACATCTAATGTACTCAATTATACAACTGTATGATGATAACTATATACCTACTTATGTCCTAGGGACACACGTTTTTGATAGGCGCGCGGCATAGTGCAACGAGCACACGTGAGAATGGTGCGGTAGAACAGCACACACACAAATTTCCCATATATTAGAGCGGGACAATCGATGTGAAATCAGGGTGGTTCCACATGGGTTCAACGACCCACCGCGACACGCGTATCGGTGATTTTTATAATTTGGATTTTGGGACAAAATTTCCTTCTAATGCCCGGAAGACTTCATCTCTCGGATAAAGTAAACACACATATGTTTTTTGATTAAACAAGTTTATAATCTATTGATACTGCTAGATATAAATTGTATATTGTGTAACTTTATCGTATAGATAACTTTATTGTATAGGTACCTATTGGTTATTATTTAAAAAATTGAATCTATTACCAATTGTCTTCCCAAAGTTCATTAGCCCATACATATCTACCTAAAAAGTATGTTTAGTGTAAAATAGATATTGCATAATGTCGCATTCTCAATAAAACAATGACATACTTAATCCAAAATCGTTGACTTGTGGGAATCGTCACAAAAACTAACTATATACATATTTTTTTTAAGTTGGGCGGGGAATTAACTGCAATTCAAACAATTTTAACCCTATTCCCAATGTTGAAAAGACAGCTTGCCTTTTAGGGTCATAATTTGTTAAAACTCGTCTAGCAAAATTTTGGCTTAGGTCATTGTTTTATTAAGAAAGCGATGTATTAATGTAACAAATGTTTGAGTCTGCCTGAAAACAGAGATAGTAAGTTTTGATTGAAATTATAAGACGCACAGCAATAGGTAATAAGATTGTATTCCTTTTAACAATTTAGACCTTTCATGTAATTTTTGCAATAAGCAATTTAAATTTACTACATAATGTGTCAATTTAATAAATTAATCATAAGGATATATTAGTTTTTAGCAATTGCTCATCTCGAAAATTCCACTGAATTTATCATAGAGAACTACTGCCCAGTTAGTCAATAAATCGCGACAAGTCTCTAATTTTGGACCTGACAAAAACGATTCCATTATATACGTCATCTCTGTCTAGTTCTATTGTTCAATATTTTGTATTGCATATGATTATGTTTTATAATTGATACCCATATTTGACGCATAGGCTGTGGATATTATAAAAAGGAATAAAAGATTATTAAGTATTCCTTTTTAAACTTAGGTATAGAATTTTGTATAAGGCTTTTGAGGTAAACTGTATGTGTGACTGTCAAGGAACTTATTATTTAAATTAGTTGCATAACGATTACTGTCACAGTTTGGTCGACACCGCACCGACATACAGATCGCTTCGTTGCCATTGTATGATAATTTTGACCTTCACTTTGTAAATGTGTTTATCACCCCCAAATATTTGTACAGATATATCTCGTATCTCCTACTTAATCTCGCATATTTTTTTACATTTAATACAAATCATGGATCGATTTATAAAATCGTTACTTAATAAAAATAAGTCCGGAATGTCCAAGAAAGCGGTGAGTAATTCCTACTACAATCCAGTGGAATTCAAGTTGTCACTAAACATTAGCTAACTGTCCCTTCGAGTCCGTGAAGGGTAGTGACCGCAAGGAAAGCAACGCAGCGCGGACGCAGGCGAGCATTGCGCAAGCCTCTAACTTCCACGTGTATTCACTTAGTACCATCGCAGGTGATCCGAGGGCATCCGGTGCTGCTGCGTTCAAATTATTTTATTTGCTTTCTAAGCGTGCTCGATTGGATTTTATATCAAATCGCCAGCTAAGCACCAACGACACATACCAACTTTTTGTCACAAGTGACAATGTTGTGGATAAGTTATATACGAATTTTGTTATGAAAATGAAATTAGCAACGATTTATGAGCAGTATGAGTTGTGCCTAAACACCTTTCTCTACTTGACGGTACATCGGCCCGTCTCGCTTTGGTCCGCATTTTGGGAGGCGCCTTGCGCAACGCGTCCCACACGCGTGCATCCGAAAGGCGCACTCATCATTCTTTGCACCGTTAGTTTTTCTACTTCTCAGCGTGTATATAACGCCATTCATATCGTAAAAGTAGGAATATTTAATTAGAGAAAGGGCTTCATGGCGCTCGACGCTTGAGATGTGCTGCTGAAGGGAGCGGTAGCATGATTTGGGGTTTGAACTGTAAGTTGAGATCGCATCTAGAAGATTTTAATAGGGGTGACGTCAAAGCATCGCATAGTCCCCCGGAGAGTTGCCCTCGTGAGACAGTAGCGTCAATGCGAGCAAATGGGCTGCGCGGGCGGTGATCGAGAGGCCCCGGCGGGTGCGCAGCCGCCGCGCCCTCTGCGCGTTGAGCCGCTGAGCGCGCGTCCCTCGCCCCCTCGCCCCTTCGCCACCTCGCGCCGCACATCCTCGCCCTCGCCCCTCGGCGCGTCGAGCCCCACGCGCTCGCAGGAAAATTACTATAGTTGATGTCACCAGCGTGACATGTGATGATCGAGAAAATGATTGCTTCGTGTACTTACTTGAATTATGTTGCAGCAGATGGTATCAGCCGTCCCATGCAGTGCATTTGCTTTAAATAAACTTAAATAAAACATGAGTTTTTACGAAGCGCCTTATTACAATTTATAGTTCCGGTAAAAAGAACTTTAATACGGAATTTCCTGGATTCTTCCAATATCTACAATGAAATTTATACACTTTAATCTACATGATACAGCCAAGAAAGGCATTTTTCTAAAAGAACTTACTACTGGTTCACGTTGACCGCTGAATGTAGTAGATATTTGATTGTTCACTTACTACTGACAAAAAAAAAAAAATACTTCGTAGGAAATTGTCCTGAAAGAACATACAAGGGTTCAACGCAACTTCCAACAATTTATGGTAGAGCTACCGCTCTACCATACACATCCTTAAACAAAAATCCGTGTTATTAGGTTTTTCAATACTTATTATAAATATTATACGATAAAAAAAGATATAAGTAATTAATTATATATTGGCAGTTGATAATAGAAAGTTTTCCTCGTTGTTTAAGTGTTGAAGCAGATGAGATTAATCTTTTTACAGCAGGTGTAAAGTATACACAAATGACTTTTGTATTGCAACAAGTATTCAAAAATATATAGCTACAGCGCCATGTTTAACATTTTATGATATCAAACATGGCTTGGGGCTCAAAATACAGCTTTCTTCTAAGACTCAAGGAAAGCGTTAAACTTCGTCTTCAGCACAATATTAGTTTGTTTACGTCTCGATTACATATCTATACTAATATTATAAAGCTGAAGAGTTTGTTTGTTTGTTTGTTTGTTTGTTTGTTTGAACGCGCTAATCTCAGGAACTACTGGTTCGAATTGAAAAATTCTTTTTGTGTTGAATAGACCATTTATCGAGGAAGGCGTTAGGCTATATAACATCACGATGCAACTATAAGAAGCGAAGAAATAATGGAAAATGTGAAAAAAAACGGGGAAAATTATTCATCCTTGAGGGCTTCCATTGCGTGCGCTGCGAAAACTGTTCAAGATACCAAAAATATATGTATGAAAGAATTATTCCTCTTGACATGATCTACAAAAATGTACAGTATGTGTCTATCTTTTAAGATTAACTCACTAGAACCGTTTTTATGGTAATCAAATTTGGTCGAAATTAATGCATTATTTGTTAAGAGTTGTATCAACGTCATAATATTAATCTTTATCCAAATAAATATTGTATTATAATATATAATAGAGTGATTCAACGGGAAGGTTTTTATGTACTTTTAGCCCGGAAAAACTTATTAACGCGGGCGAATTCAATAATAAAGTTCTGTATTTAAAATCATTTTACCAGAAAGAGCAAAAAGGATATTATGTGTAAAATAAGTATGATAAAAAAACCACTGCAAACCAAAAAATAATTCAAGTTTATATTCGCTTAGTATATACGTATATTTTGAGCGATGCCTAATTTAAATTGCCAGCTAAGCCAAGGAAATAAAAGATCAAACATACGAAAACATTGTTCAATTTAAATTAGGCACCTACTCCAAATATACGTATATAAGTACTAAGCGAATATAAACTTGAATATTTTTTTGGTTTGCAGCAGTTTTGAAGTCGGTTTATGTTTGGAAAAAAGGTTTCATTTATTGATTTTTTGTTAGTTAATTATAGAATAGTGTAAATACATACGATTACAGCATTCGCGAGTCATCTGCTGTTAGTTATTGAAGAGTTCCATTGTGTATCTCCGAAGATCTTCATCAGATCTTCATAAATTATATACTAAAACCTTCCCTGAAAACTACACATTTGAACATCGAAAACCACATTCAAATCGGATCAGTACTTATTGAGAAAATCGCGGCCATACAAATTTACATACATACATACGGATCGAATACAGAACCTCCTTTTTGAAGTCGGTTAATAAGTATCTGATTGATGTATTACCAGCTTTTGCTTGCGGATCCACCCGCGTGAACAAGTTTTTCCGGGATAAAAGTCCCGGTTTATGTTTTCCCGAAACAAAAACTAGCCTATGTGTTAATCCAGGACATGATCTACCAGTGTGCCAAATTTCATCGAAATCAATTCAGCAGTTTTTGCGTGAAAGAGTAACAAACATCCATACATCCATACTTACAAACTTACAATATTAATAGGATTGTATCTGGCCACTGCAATGAGAAGTTAAAACTTAAAAGTCCACCTTTGCGGCTCCTTTTGAAATGTTACGTTCCAGTTTTAAATGGAAAACATTCAGGATCTAATGCAGGCCATATTAATTGGGCGACCTATAGGTACGTGATGCAACAATCAAATTGTTGATCAACAGCCTAGATACGTATTACAAAAGATGAGAGATACTAAATCTACTTGTATCCTTTCTTCACAAATAACTAATCAGCGGGTCCCTGCTCCCTCTGTATTGATTTTATAAAAAAGCCAAACACTCACTAGGAGTAGAAACTTCGAGTTCGTCGAATAATTAAACTGGTATTTTATATATGGACCTAATAGGGGTATTTTTCAGAAATTTCGAATGTCATATCAGATTTCGTACTTTTTTCTTCTTTCTTTTTCGTCTTCTATATGGATCAATGTTTCACTTATTTTGTAGAAAAATCCAAAAATCTGTAGTTGCCCATTAAAAAAATAAATACAAATATACTGATATATATCTACTATATTTTTTTATTCTTGTATTTGATACTTATGCTTAACATAATAAAAAATAATACATATTTTTTTATTTAAAAAGTATAATTATTAATTGATGATCAGCAGAATTCATGCTCACATAAAAGTATAAAACGCATAGCCGAACTGGCAAATATTAAAATAGCTGTGTACAGGACGAGGGGCTGGACTGTCGTGCAGTAATGAGAAGGTCACGTTGGCACGTCTGAACCATTCCATCGGCCTTATGGAGCGCGCGCAATCACAGATATCTGCAAAGATAAATGAAACACGTCAAACAAATGTTCCTCGTTAGGTGCTTTATTTATAAAAATACAATATTTTATTCTCTTTTTATCTGTTATGTCTTAACTCATTTTATTTTCTAGGAATGTTTTTGCGAAGTAGTAGGACATTAAATATTATCTTGAAATATGTTTTGATGCAACGGAAATATTCTCATTTTACTTCATCTTCCTTTGGTATCTTTTACTCTTACTTTCTCTTCATCGACTGATTTGTTTTTCCCTCTCTTTCCTAACTCTCATTACTATCCTTTAAAACCATGATTCTAGTATCGGGGTGTTTATGGGCGATAGATATAATTTATCAGGCGATCCACTTTCTTTCCCAGACTCAAAATTCCAGAAAAAAGTTATCCTACGACGGCTCCGACACAAAAAAAATGATATTATAAATTTGCTCTCTTTGTGTCTATCTGTTAAAGTTTATTTGTCCCTTAATTATTACAGAGGCTCCGACGAGTCGCTCGCCGGTCAGCCAACGCGGCATTCATTCAGTAAGGCTTGTCGGCATAATTTTGGCGACTGTTGGGGATGTAACTTATCTCCTTAAACGATGATATATTTGAACTGAATACACTATAGTATTTAAAATTAGGTCCAGTAGTCACTTCGAAAAGCAAAACATATAACATATATGTTGCTAAAAAAGGTATAGTATGATGTATTTTCAAATACTTAACGGTATAATTTTAGGTGAAAATATGAAAATAATTAAAAATTTGAAAATTGCAATAGGTTAAAAAAACGTTCCCAATTATTTAAATATTACGTGCTTAGATGGTAACACATGACCACAAAATGAAATGCCCACAAAGACGATAATCACTAAAATGGTTTACTACGTTTAATGGCAGTATCTTGACCTTGTAAAGGTCGCAGGAATCCGTTGGATGCAGTCCACTTCTTGTCAAAAGTTTCAGGTTGGTCTGGAAATCTTTGGGGAAGACCTATGTTCAGCAGTGGACTCCTGAAAAAGAAGAAGAAGAATGGCAGTATCATTGTTTAAGTAAATGCTTTGAAGTGTAATTGTTCCTCAAAATTAACCATTGAACTTGGCATGACTAGATCAATAAATAAGTAGGTCCTATATCGGATTTCCTGGTCAGAAAGGCTGACTATAATTTCCTAATGGATAAAATCAGTTATAACCCAATCATTGTTTAATCTGAGAAATATTTGGCATGAAAATTCTCTCCTAATGTGTCAGATTTTTTTTAGATAGCGTTTTATGCCAGATAGGTATCTGGAACTTTATCAGGAGTCAGTGAAACCGGGCCTTAAACTCTCAAAATATTTGGCGTAAAAAAAGTAAGCGTCAAATCACTAACTGATTAATAACGTTTGAGTTATTAGGCAACTTGTGAGAGAGTGAGTTTTGAGGTATGAGAGCTATTTACAAGAAGGATTAGGCCTAAAAATCAATCTTTCCCTAATCGTTGACGTCTCATCTTCTCTCAGTGGCCGTCCTGAGCCGAGCTTCGTACCCCGTTAGTGGGTTACCCTCAGCATGGTCACTCAATTCAAAGGGTTGCGAGCGCCTTCTGCGTTCACCCTAAAGACCGGTGTGGCCAGAAAAGCCGACTCGCGTCAGGCTACTGGCAGTAGGGCCATTAACAAAATAAATAAATGTTGAGAGATTTTATTTTTTTTCTTATTAGATCATGTTATCGTCCAAAGGGACTTATATGGCATTACTAGCTTTTGCCCACGGTTTTGCCCGCGTTAAAAAGCTCTTCTGGGATAATAGTCCCGCTTTATATTTTCCCGAGATAGAAAGTATGCGTAAATCGGGACATGATCTACCCGTGTGCCAAATTTCATCGCAATCGGTATAGTACCTAGTTTTTGCGTGAAAGAGTAACAAACATACATTGAGACATACATTGTTACAAACTTACGCGTGTATAATATTAGTAGGATAACAGTGTTATCTGTTTTCTATAATCTCATATAATGACAGCACGGGGTTGCCTTTCATATGGGGGGCTGAAAAAAACCCTTATATTTATACATCCTATTCCTTTCCTTTAAGCCGGGAGCGGATTTAATACTTTCAAAATCCAGAGATTTAAACATTTTTGCGGTGCTAAGTTCAAATGAGCTAATATTTTTTTTTATTGCATCGAGTGACGAGATGAGCATGCCGTTCACCT
This sequence comes from Lapara coniferarum, assembly GCA_949316025.1. Taxonomy (NCBI): domain Eukaryota; kingdom Metazoa; phylum Arthropoda; class Insecta; order Lepidoptera; family Sphingidae; genus Lapara; species Lapara coniferarum. The sequence continues at coordinate 14,285,964 of OX438931.1, read as the reverse complement.
GATGGTAAGCGATACAACCGCCCATAAACAGTAGCAACACCATCCAGCACCTTGAGTTACAAAGTACTGTGTGGTACCCACCCAGACGGACTCTTACCTATGAGAGACCTACCACCAGTTTATTACTAACATTGACAGATTTAAACTGTAACCACTACAATAACGTATCGTCTTGTAACCTTACTCACCTAGGGTCCTAGGGAACAGTGTCTGTGATATGTAGCTCCACAACTACAACTTTTATTTAAAAACATAACGGAGGAAAAAAATTAATAATCAAAATCATAACTCCTAATACTCCGCGGTGGCCACTAGGGACGGCTATGGGCTTCCTTTGCCTTGTGTCCAAGATTTTTTTTTATCCTGTGTTGTAAGAACTAGGTTCTTAGCAAAAAATTACAATCTAGTCTATAAGACTAATAAGCAATATTATTCTAACTTAATTTTCTAGGTGATAACTTTACTACAACTAAGAATAATGTTCTAGGCACTCTCTTAGAGTCTGATAACATAAAAAACACTTTGTTCGTGTGTTATATATACTTAGCACTGACACTATTATTTGTTCGCTGTAATTATGCACTACACTTTATTACACTAGTTCGAAAGGTTTAGTTCTTTTTAGTCTTCGCACAAGGTTCGTGTTATCGAGTAGCTTGGAAGCCTCAATGTTCACATGTTGTCGAAGTCTACAATCGTGAGCTTTCGCAAACTTTTTGATGACTTGCGTGACGGATTCCATGTTAAGATCACGATGGAGGTCGTCATTTCTTATATACCAGGGAGCGTTGACAATATCTCTTAAGACTTTATTTTGAAACTGTTGGATTATTTTAACACTGCTCGATTTGGTACAGCCCCAAAGCTGAATTCCATACGTCCAAATTGGCATGAGAATTTGCTTATACAGTAATAATTTATTATGTATTAATAAACAAGACTTTCTTCCTAGTAACCAATACATATTTTTATATCTTATATTAAGTTCTTGTCTCTTCTTTTTGACGTGAGCTTTCCATCGCAACTTAGCGTCAAGTGTTATGCCAAGGTACTTGGCAGTGTTTGCATATGGGACCTTTGAACCGTTTATATATACTGGATGATAATTTTGATCTTTGTTCGTGAAATCGACATGGACTGATTTTGTTTCATTTAATTTAATTTTCCATTTTTGTGTCCAATCATAAATGTTACTTAGGGCGCCTTGAAGTTTTTCTACTGCTTCCTTGTGATTTGATCCAGTAGCCATAATGGCAGTGTCATCTGCAAATGTTGCAATAGTATTGTTATCGGGTACTGGTATATCACTTGTGTATAGTAAGTATAAAGTGGGACCTAGGACGCTTCCTTGCGGGACCCCAGCTTTTATTATTTTAAGCTCGGAAGATGCATCCTCTTGCTTAACTCTAAACATCCTGTTTGTAATATAGGATTTTAGTATGTGCGAAAAATCAGATGGCAGCATTTGTCTGAGCTTTTGTATCAGGCCCTCATGCCAAACTTTGTCAAAAGCTTGGGCAACGTCCAAAAACACGGTCGCGCAAACTTTTTTTTCTTCGAGTGCTTGTTCTATCTTGGTAGTTATTCTATGTACCTGGTCTATAGTAGAATGTTGTTCTCTAAAGCCAAATTGATGGTTTGGTATGAGGTTATTCTTATAGATAATATATTTTAAGCGCTTCAGTAAAAGCTTCTCAAATAGTTTTGATAATATAGGCAAGAGAGAGATAGGCCTATATGATGATGCTTCATGGGGTGGTTTCCCTGGCTTTGGGATCATTATGACTTCAGCAACCTTCCATGCTTCCGGTACATACTTTAACGTAAATGAGGCATTTATTAGTTTCGTTAGTTTTATTATCGCTTTGCGTGGAAAATGTTTTAAGATTTCTCCGGTTATGAGGTCATATCCAGGCGATTTCTTTGAACTTATGTTGTTATGGATTATTCCGGAAACTTCTTTAGGAGTCACAAGCTTGATTCCTTGGTTATGTGAGAAAATTGGGTACTCAAAAATCGGATGTTTCGCTGTTGCTTTATTTTCTTGGAAAGTTTCTTCTAAATGTTGTGCGAACCTTGAAGCTTTGTGCTCATTGCTTATAGCCCATTTTCCATCCCCATCTAAGATAGGCGGAATTTGAGTGATCGGTCTTTTAAAGTTTTTGGTAACTTTCCATAGGGAGTAATCCGTGGTGTGGTCCTCGGTTAACTGGCGCAGGTCATTGTTCAGACATTCATCTTGAAAGTTTCGGATTTTCCTACTGAGCTTTTTAGTCAATTTATTTAACAAAGATTTATCTGGTGGAAATCTTGTTTGCTGCCATCTCTGTCTTTGTTTTCTTTTCTCCAATAGCAAATTTACGATCTCTTTAGGATATATGTTGCCCTTAAATTTTCTTTTCATTTGCGGAGTGTTATTCCACGCGCTTTGCTGTATGTCGACAATAAATTTATTGACTTCACAATCAAGATGATGGTGAGTTTTTAGTGGGACTTTTAAGTCTATTGAGCTATCCAAATCTAAGGCAAAGCTTTCCCAATCTGTGTACTTATTAACTAGAGTCACTTGACTTTCCCGTAGTAATATTTTATGGCTTAATTTTAATATTATCGGAGAATGATCTGAGTTCATGTGAAAGCCTTCTTCCAAACAAACATAATTTCTCGATATATTTTTGCAGACAAAGAAATCTATGAGGTCGGGCACTTTTTGTGTGTCTGTAGGCCAATAAGTCGGTTTTCCAGTGCTCATAACTTCACACTGAGCATTTTTTATTGCGTTATAAAGTTGTCTCCCTTTAGTTGTCGTTAGTCTGGATCCCCAATGCGTATGTTTTGCGTTAAAATCACCACCTAAAATGAATGTCTGTCCCAGGAGCTTAAAGAGATTTTCATACTGGTTTTTCGCTATTGTGTACCTTGGCGGACAATATATGGCTGCTATTGTTACATGGCAGTGTTTGGTCTTAACATATACTGCTACAGATTGTATGTCTTGCTCTTCATGTTTGCTCTGTTCAAAGTGTTGGATATTTTCTTTGATTATAACTGCACTACCTCCTTTGGCCGTATTGTCAGGGTGGAGCGAACTGTACAGTTTATAACCTTTAAATTTTAAAAAGGAATGTTTAGTAAAGTGTGTTTCGGATATCAAACACACATCTATATTTTCTGTATCTAGGACTGCCTGTAACTCATGCTTATGCTGAGTGAGCCCGTTAGCGTTCCAAGCCATTATTTTAAGCATATTATGCTTCATTGGTTTGTTTAAAGACACCTGTCTTGGTGTTAGATTCCAAAGTTTGTAGTCTCTTATCAAAAGAAGATATATAATTTAGAATCTTGTTGATCTTCTCGTCAAGATCTAATGGGTGTGTACACGTATTTTTTTTCGCCACTTGTGCATAGGAATTGTTTTGAGCTAATGTCACAGTATTACGTGATAGCTCTACATTTGGTTTTAGCGTTTCATTGTCAGTTTTTTTTGTGCCAGAAAACGGCTGTGATTTTGATGCTGATCCAACAGATTTTTTATTTTTGTTTTTTAAACTTTGTATTTCCTTGGCTACCACGCACCCTCTGTAGTTAGCGGGATGAGGAAGTCCACAGTGGACACATTTTGGTTTTTGTTCTGCTGGCTTATCACAGTTAGCTGTAAAATGTTTGCCAGTGCATTTTACACATCTTGGCTCCTTAGAGCAGTATTTCTGCGTGTGCCCATAAGCCTGACATCGTTTGCATTGGGGGACTAATTTTGAACTTTTAAGTGGATGTATTTCAATTTTACATCCTAAGATATATTGTATGCCATATATTTTATTGACATCTTCGTCGTTATTAAATGACAGTACAAACATGTTGAGCGGCTCTTTGCTCTTCCAGCTCAACTTTCTGTCGACGTTTTCTATGCGGAATCCTTGATCTTTTAAGTCATCCTTGATACGACTGGGTACGCAAGAAGAGTGCAATTTTTTTGCAATAACTCTTATTGGCCTGGCCTGTTTATTTTCGTAGGAATGCCAGTGGAAACTTTTTTCTGTAAGCAGTTTAGTAACTACCCTGTAAGAGTCTTCACTTTTTGCGTTGATCTTAACACAATCTCCACTCAACATTTTAGCTGCAAAAGATCCCGCGGGTTGTGTTTCGGACAGGATGTCGTAAAACTGTTGATAATTGGTAACACCATCAACTATGATCGGCGGTGGTTGTGGTATTTTTTTGGTTTTGGCCTTTTCCGTAATGCTTGCTTGTGGGTGGGAACTTGTACCGGGTTGCTGGGTAGGAGACAGTGAGGTATTAATCTTCCTTTTTTTCCTGCTTTTCGCCCGAATCCACTCAGTCTCTTTGGCGAGTTCATCCTCGTCCGTACAGTACTCAACGTGCTCATCTTCACTACGCTGGGTAGATTGCGTTTGTTGGATCTTCTTAGACTCAACATTTTTCTTCTCCTTAGAGGATTGGAGTTCTTTCTGTAGGGTCTGCACTTGTTTTTCAAGATGATTTATTTGGCCCTTGAGTTCATGAATAATAACCTCTAGGTTTTCTCGCGCAGATTTTTCCTTGATATAGCAATCATATAATTGCCTTTCAAGGTCAGTTTTTAATTTTATTGCAGACATGTTGCAAATTATTTAACAATTATTGCCTTGCTAAATCATGTTTACAATTTGGTAACTGGGTCATAGCGGTAACCCAGATTTATCACACACCGCGACGACGCGACGCGACGGTATTATGATGCGTCTACAGTTTACTCAACTAGAGCGCGCGTACGCAAATATGCGTCTATTCTCGACGGAGATTAAGTTGGTACTGTGTCCAAGATGACGTCCGCAACCGACCCTTCGCGATACCTCCTAATGCAGCTCGTCTCAAAATCCTAGTACTTGACCATGCGTTATTTCGTACGTGTTGAGCCAGTATTGTACCGGCATTCCGCCCTGTGGATTGGGGGCGTTTGGAGAATTCCACCACGGTATCCCCTGCCTGTCGTAAAAGGCGACTAATAGGGGCCACCGGGGGTAACGGGCGGGCGGCAGGGGTCTGTCCGTCATTACACATTGTTGTGACCCCCGTGATGGACGGCAGCGTGGCTGGTTGGCCTCACGCTGCCGTAGACGCTGAGAGCGTCCTTCGGTGCGCGGAGGCTGCTGAGCCCCCCCATAACAGGAGACGGGCCGCACCAGGCGGCACCGCGCAGGGGCGGTTGCGGACGACAACTTAGACACTTCTCGTCAGAGGAAGCCCGCAGCCGTCCCTAATGCGCCGAAGATGGCCACCGGGGAGTTTTAGTTGGTATGCCGTGCGGTGTACGTAGGTTAGGGACTCGGCCCGGCGGTCACTCAACGCTGGGTCGTAAGGCACGGCGACCCCAACATAACCGCTCGGTCGCCCCCCACAAAGGCCGGGCGGTAGTGGTAATGCACTTTCTCCGCGAAACAAAAAAAAAAAAAGTATTGTACCGGCACGCTATGCTGCCGTTTTGACAGATTACAATAGTGAGGTTAAAACTCAATTCATTATCGAAAGAAATATACTAGCCAGTGATCCTATAAGTGACGACCGTATTATTTAAAAATTTTAAATATTTCGAATCACTAATGCTGAGTTTTGTCGTAAAATTATACTTTCCAATAAATTTTACTGCACGTCGCTATTGACAATAATGTACAGCAATAAAAACTAATTGCTAATTTAAAATTAATTAATTTAAACTACGAAACTTGATGGGCGGACAAATGTCAAAACGGTCATCATAGTGTGCTGGCGTCATTGATGTATTAAAAACCCTAGATGCACAGTTCCTTGCAAATAAGACATCAATAAGTGTCGTCGATAAATCAAACTCAAAAAAGGAACAAATAATTACCATCTTTGATTGAATCGAATTTGTGTTTAACAAATTTGATCTTACGCCTACCACATAAAGTAGATTTTTAAACGCAAGCAACGCACGTTTAGTCTGGTTTTTGATAAATGTCAGAAATGTAATCGTCATCACAACCAAAATAACAAAAGATTTTCACGGAGTCGAATCGTTTTTCTATTTATTTTATTAATGTAATAAAGTAAGGTAATGATATTACCGTAAAGTTTCTTTTTTTTATTTGTTCTGTTAATATTGAGAATATGGATTACTAGCTTTTGCCCGCGGCTCTGCCCGTGTTAAAAAGTTTTTCCGCGACAAAAGTCCCGCTTTATGTTTTCCCAGGATAATAAGTAGCCTATGTGTTAATCCAGGACATTATTTATCCGTGTGCCCAATTTCATCAAAATCCGTTTAGTAGTTTTTGCGTGAAAGAGGAACAAACAACCATACATCCAAACATCCATACATTCTTACAAACTTTCGCCTTTATAATATTAGTAGGATTGATAATTGCGTAATTATAGTAGTTACAAAAAAAAAGGACTTAAATTAAACTCATAAGTACCAAAGACAATACCCATCTGTGTAAGCCCTCATAATTTAATTTTGTATAATAATAAAAATTACACACAAAAGAGAAGGAACAACGTACTTTCACGTAGAATATCATTCTATTTGGTTTTCTTACAATAAATGTTTTCTTGTTCATTTTAAAGTTAGTTTCATACAGAAGTAGGCTTAGACTATCTAGGCGGGACGTGCAATGTGCTTAATGCCGCGAACTCAAAATTGATAATTTTACGTAACTACTACATAATATGAAGTGGAAAACACATTATACTATACCATAAATGGTGAAAATACCTTTTTTTAAGTTCATTATTTTGTCTCCCGCCTTGCTATGGAGGGAAGAGGAAAATATATTTCTAACTCCTCCCTATTCTTCTGTTTGATTAACTTCGTTGCGGGTTAAGACTAATTAGTGTATATTATAGCCCTTTTATCTAAGTACTTAATACATTATTATTAGCGGTGGACACAAAAATAAAACAAAACAAATACAAATTTCGGAATTTTGCAATAATCATTGAATATCGTCGATTTACCTACCCTTATGCCTATGTTAAACTTTTGACAAGAATTTTTGTGTCATCAACAATATTTAGTACGGGTTGGCAAACTTCACATACCTTCGAAATTATTATGGAAAACTTCCCAGGTATGCAGGTTTCCTCATGATGTTTTTTTTTTCGTTAAAGCAAATCTTCTATTAAGCGAAAAGAAAATCAAGCGAGTTACGCCTACCTCCTGTCCTATCTGAAATCAGCGGGTAAAGCCACCAAAATTACTGGGACATTACTGGACATTATGAGACTTAACATCTGATGTCGCAGGGCGATGAGTGCAACGGAGTACCACGGAGTACAGCAATTTAAAGTTCTGTATGGTGTAAGATGTTGGTACCGTTTATGGGTGGTAGTATCACCTACCATCAGCCGATTAAAATAAAACGAGTTTTATCCAAATTGAAAGTTATTGCAAGATCATGATTTTGGTATAGGCACCATTTATGGTCCTAATTAAAAATAATACTTAAATAGACCCATAAATTACAAAGTAAGTGGTGTACAAAAAGAAAATGAAATGATAAGCTCTTCCTTATGGGAGTCGTCTAAAAACAATTCATAACTATAAATAATAGAAAAAAAGCAATGAGTTTAGCAACTTATGAATTAAAAAAAAATATTAAGAAAAAATTTCGACTCTATTAAAAATGGAACAGGGTCAACAGTATTATTAGACTAAAATAAAATTTGGTTGTAATGCATTGTTCTTATTATAAAAATCGACTACTAAATTTTTCCGTATATAATGTGACCGCTGCGTAAAATTTTTAATCAAATTAAATTTAAATCACAAATTTCGCTTTATATTTAGTCATATAAACAACAAAAAAAAATTAATAAATCCTTTTACTTACTGGATGTACGATATCCCATCCTTTTTTAAAGTTCTAGAGGTGATATTTTTACATTTATTGAATTAACATTTTGTCATTTTTGACGTCCGTGCAGTAACACGAGCGACGCTATACTATTTGCAATATGTGCGCGTTTTGTAAATTGCGCGTATTAGTCTCCTGACGTTTTTGAGAAGCTAACTATGCATCTTGGGTTTTTTAATACATCAATGGCTGGCGTCATGAAATGACAGATATCAGACCAAACAGTTCAAACGATATCTCGAAAACTGAATTTTAAGCCTTTGTGATAGACGTTTTTGGGTAGTAGAGATTACTCAACACCAGTGCTTTACATACTTATGTGTCACCGGCCTATAGTGCAAAAAATATTAGTTCTCATATTATGTAAGTATGTATCAGAAGTGAAAGTAAAAAATCAACCCAAGTAAAAACCATTAGTTAATGGTTAGGTACTCAGTCACTCGTCTAATAACAACAAACATATTCTGGAATAGTGATGTGACCGATGAATCACCTGTCCATTGATAAAGTGGAACACAAAATGTCTCAATTATTCGTCATGGAGGTTGATTTTCCGCAATCCTACCCTTTTGGTACGAATTCATGATATTTATGCCACCTGCTAAAGTCTACTCAGAAATAACACAAAACAAAGGATAGAGAAATAGCGCTAGACTATGAATGAAAGCGTCGGGGCATACAGTACAAGCGAGCTGGCCGGAACCGTGCTGTGGGGTATATTTGATTGTGATGCAAATTCCCTATTTCCGGCGAGGGGAGCTCAGCTACAGGTGGGGGTCGGACTCCTCTATCTCTGCTCATCCACGAACATTCAGGACGTGGTTTATTGCAGTGAAAAATATTAGTTAAATATAGAGTCGAAGTTCTTATGTCATGCATGTTGGTTCTGTGGCTAGAGAAGATTATTTTTATGCCATTAAATTGCATTAGTCCTCGTATCTAGGCTGAATGTGATACAAAAAAACAGCTACGATGCTTAAGAATGTTGCCGTTCCTGGGTGAAGCACAATGTCTTTTAAGTACTTATCAAATACAATAATATTAATATAACGTGCACTTCTGAGCAAAGTTGTAAGCTTGTTGCGAATCAATATTGCTTAGAGAATACGAGGGTCTACAAACAGTTTTGTCAACATTATGTTACGTTAGGATTGTCAGAGATTATCAGGATGCTGGCCTTTAGCCTTAATTCGCTACCGGTATCATTTAACACCCACCAACGTGCAAATATAAATTAGGGGCTAATTTTTAAATGGATAAATTCATTCATTCAAACACTGCTATTGTGATATAATATTTTATAAAGAATCCTTTAATGTTATATATCGATAAAAATAAGAAAGTTTAATCATCATCATCATCAGCCCGTTGCAGTCCACTGCTGGGCATAGGCCTCTCCCAAGATACGCTACAGAGCCCGGTCTGCTGCTTAAAGTTATATATCACCTTTTAATGTAACAGAAATATAATAAATAGCTTTTGCCCACGGCTTCGCCCGCGTTAATAAGTTTCTCCGGGCTAAAAGTACATAAAAACCTTCCCGTTGAATTACTCTATCCAACACATTTATTTGGATGAAGATTAATATTATGACGTTGATACAACTCTTAACAAATAATGCATTAATTTCGACCAAATTTGATTACCATAAAAACGGTTCTAGTGAGTTAATCTTAAAAGATAGATACATACTGTCGCGTACATTTTTTTAGATCATTTCAAGAGGAATAATTCTTTCATACATATATTTTTGGTATCTTGAACCGTTTTCGCAGCGCACGCAATGGAAGCCCTCAAGGATGAATAATTTTCCCCGTTTTTTTTACATTTACCATTATTTCTTCGCTCCTAATAGCTGCATCGTGATGTTATATAGCCTAAAGCCTTCCTCAATAAATGGTCTATTCAACATAAAAATAATTTTTCAATTCGAACCAGTAGTTCCTGAGATTAGCGCGTTCAAACAAACAAACAAACTCTTCAGCTTTATAATATTAGTATAGATATACTTTTAGGGTCAGGGATGATACTCCAATATGATCCTATAAGATCTGATTTTCCAACCATCTTGAAAAATCAGATCATAATCAAAACTACTCTAGAATCAGTTTGGATTTTGTAAACTTTCAGCTTAACCAGTCTAAGGTGTAAGTACGAAAGTTGGATCCAATGCTTCAACTCTTTCCACCCCCGGTATTATCGCATGTCGAGCTAGTTACTTAAACTCATTAGATACAAAATATAGTAAAATAACACAAAACCAAAATTAACAAAGGTTATATTCTGCTTCGCCTTTCAATGTTAAAATAATATTTTTAATTACAAGGCTCATCCTCTCCGTTGTGAAAGCAACTAACAGATTTAATATTGCTTATAATTACACATATATTTTTGATGTTTTTGTAAATGCCGCTTAATATGAGCTACAACCTACATCATTCTTAGGCGCACCGCTAATTGTTTAGAAAAAACAGTTAAACGAAACTATCGTAGATTAAAAGTGAAGGTTTTATAAAGCAGCTGTACAATTCCAAATTATTCTGTTAGTGTTTCTACAATATCCGACAATTTATAGAAAATTTAATATGACTTGACTAGTTTTGTTAATTGACTAGCAATATAAAAGTGATTATTAATTATACACTATTGAACTACGTTTCTGACCTGTTTGTAGTTTAAATTTACTGGAATACTCTTTGAAATATTTTATGTAATTTTTTTTGATGTTATAGATTATATTTTTTTACTAACAATAGCAATGTAGGTACTTGAGTGAAGTAATAGGTAATGTATAAATATTAAGTATTTACAAGGATCAAACATAAAAATGATAATCATCCAGTACTGTTGATGATGATGCTTTTTAATGTAGGTACAAAAGGGTTTCGGAAAGCAGTTTCCACCAGAGAAGAACGGACAAGAAACTCTAGTGATGCTCTTTTCAAAATTAGTTCAAAGGAATAAATTAGGTATAAAAAGATATTTTCACAATGCAAACAATGGGTTTAGATTTATAATGTGCAGGAAAAAATAAAAAAATCTCATTCAAAGACTTAATTTACAATCAATTAAATAATGTACGACTTCAAGGATTCCCTAAGAATAGATGAAAAATCTGTTGTGATAGTTAAAGCAAAATATTATAAGACACCCAGGTACATTATCTTCTTTGTCTGGAGCGCACCCTACTTTGTATAAACAATAGCCTGCCCGCTGCATTTTGTGTTCGGCACAAAATGCAGCGGGCTCTTCTTGATACGGGAGGGTTGAATCAGATTTGTATAAAACGTTTGTGTATCGGTATGAGGGACGTTACAGGCCGTCGCCCAAGCGTGCGCGGACGCAGGGGGCGGCCACCCCGGCGCAAGATCGTTGACCTCCCCCAGCCGTCTCCCCCGGCACCGCGCCTCACTTCCCTCACAATCACAGCCCTTTGTGAGCTCACGCCAAGGGCTACTCACTGAGGGCAAGGACTCCGCTCCTTTGTTTTGAAATACCTTCTAACTTCGAGAGGGCAGGTAACGCGACGAATGGATTCGAGTTCTTTTTTTTCAATTTACAAATTACCTCGTGGAGGGATTATAAAATGCAGGTGAAACGTGAGTATGTCGAATCTTAAGAGTTTTGTCACGATCGTTGATATTCACTATTAAACTTCACGCTCCAATTTTGTGCTGATTTTACTGTAACACGGTATACGATGGTACCTACCAGTTTCTCTTTCGAGTTTTAAAGGGTTACACGATGAGGCAAGGGCTATAGATACAATATTATGGATACCTATACTCAGCAGTCGCAGAAGGAGTACTAATGGAATCGTATTTATGTTCTTTTGATAATCCAAATCATGGAAAATTTATGATTTAATGTGAATTTTTATATGCATAATAGTTACAGACATTAAACTTGGATAGATTTCTACTTACGAACTATAAAGAGCACCCCGTTGTGTATGAATAGTCAGGTCATATTAAAGTAGGCAATAGGCATCCATCACATCCTTGTAAGGCAACAAATATCCGGACGTTATAATATCATACTACTAACATCATAATTATTTGCATTGACCAGTATACAAATACAAAACAATTATGATGAAATATTTCAATGTTTGTGTTATTTTTTACTCAATATTATAGTTACCGCCACTGTGAAAAATAATTCATACACTTACACCTAAAAATTTATGTAAAATTGTTGAATTATTTAACATCAACAAAATTAAAGCCCAAGGATCCCTACTTATGTTTTACTTTGGATTTGCAGTTATATTCTAGGGTAAAAATTATAGACTGCCTCGGTGGCGTACTCGTATTATGGTACGAATGCAGTGCTGCAAAGGGATATTGGGTTTTTACGCAGTATCCGCTTGGAGTCTGGCAGTATGATCCGCCGGCTATTACATGCGACCTAACATAGTTGGCGAAATGTGGATGTGTTACACCTCTGCCTATCCCTCAAAAGAGAACGCGTGAAAAAACGAAAAACGAGAAAAACGCGTTATGCTATGTATGTAAGTATGTAAGAAATAAAGCTCATCGTACCCCACATCAGTTAATGCTTATTGAAATAGGAATTGATTTTACACGAGCCAAGCAAAATAAGAGTGCTCTGAATAAGTTTCTAATAGGCAAAACGAGTGTTTTTTATTGATAGAAATCGGGTATTCAGCTTAATGTGCTCTTATAAATACGAGGGGTAGATATCAAGATTTAAGATAATGCAATATCAGCTGTGTTATATTCTATATAACTTGCATTCGAAATAAAAGGGGTAGGCTATTAGTGCACCACGCTACCCTTATTCTTAATCGAAGAACTTAAGTCGGTAATTTTGAAATTATTCTTAAAACACTTCCAGGCAGATTTTTTCTTGTTTTTAGGGGTCACGTTTAAAAATTCATGTTTTTAAATTTTAAAATAAATTCAACAAATTTATCAATCTTAACTCTATGAAATGCACTGTCGGAAAATTTCATCATCACGACACGACGTCCACTGTTGAACATATGCCTCCCCTAAAGATTTCCAGACGGACCTGTCAAAAGCGGCCTGCATCCAGCACGTTCCTGCGGCCTTTACCAAGTCATCGGTCCACCTTGCAGGTGGACGGCCGAGAAAGTTTATCTACGTAGAATTAAAAAAAAAACATCAAACAATAATAACCTCGAAAAACGAAGCATGTCCAATGTACAGGGAATGCACAAAAACTCATTTTGACTCACCCCGCCCGCATGCCGAAGCACCCCAAGTAGTGTCAAATTGAACTGAATTTATTTACAGCACTCAAAGAACAATCGTGGCGGACCCATTATGAACAATTTGTAGCATTCTCAACCTTATAATCGGTGGTAATGCAGGTTAACTTTATGGTAAATGAGCCCGGAGGTGCCAATTATTTGAATGCGTTCTGGGAGGGTGAATAATAGGGGTTGTATGTTTCCGTCATTTACTCAATCGAGGCGCAACCGTTTGAATGCAATCATCAAATTGAATAATTATCTAATTTCCTCTTTGATATTTATGCGTTTTGTCATTAAGTGGGTTTACAAGGGGATGAAATATTCACTGTTTATGTTTATGGGTGTTTCGATGTTTATCGATTTCCGAAACACATTTTTTTCTATGTAGCTCGATTTTATTATCGATTAGACTTGTTAAGTTTGTTTATGATTAAAAAAATTAACTTGCATGGGGAAAATATTACAAATTGTGATATTTTAGAATGAAGGAGCAGCAATTTTATTATAAATTTTAATAAGTCAAATACATAACACAATATTTTAGTATGTGCTGCTTTTTATGAAAGCATTTTTTGCATATTACATATTAACTTTGTAAAAATAGCTATAGGGTGTCCGGCAGAGCAAACAGGCACTATCGTTGTATGTATCTTAATTTAATTACTAAGGGCCATATTAAAGATGCCTTTTTACAATCGTTAACACTAACGAAATGTATGGGAAATGACATATCGTAGCGATAGACTTATCGTCAGGATGTGTCATCAACACATTTTTTTATTATCGTTGAAAGCCATCTTGGCTACAGCCTCAGCAGTGTTGTAGAAGACAACGAAGGGTATATTTATGCACAATGTGTAATAAATACCTTCAGCGACTTACAGTATTTGACTATCACTAGGTTAAAGCATTTGGTACACCCATTGATGCGGTAGCCCAGTAACGTATTGTCTCTATCTGCTGTCAAACGACAATGTATAAGGGCTGTGTAGTGTTCCGGTTTGTAAAACTTTGTAAGTAGCATAACAGTCATAATTCAACCTTTAAAAGAGAGACAGAAAATGTATGTAATACGGAATTGAGTAGTTTGGTATATGTAGACTGAACTTTAAAATATATCTTGTGTCTCCTGTACATTATATTTGTTAGGTTGAGTGGTGTTCGAGGCTTTCCTACCGCCATTTAAATTTTTCCCCCGACGCGACGCGACGATGCAACGTTCACTTGTATGCTAATTTCTTGAAGATGGAAGTTCTCTATTATTATTAGCATGGTAATAGATATTTTAGCAACGTTTCCTTATATACTATTAAAGTTGAAATGCCATCTTTACGTAATATTATGCACATATACCAAATCTCTCAAAACCACTAAATCATAACAAGACCAGGACACGCAATCAGTCACGATCCTCCCACAAATTGTAACCTGATACACGAGTGAATGTTTATCGCTATTAATATTAAAACAAACCAAACACTCCCCTCGTGGGGCCGGTTTAATAACCTGTGGACCAAAGCGCCCCTCGACTATCGCGGGTGACGGGGCTCCTCCGTGTCAAACGACAAGTGCTCGTGGTTTCCACACTTTGCGACCAAGATCATGGTTCTACTAGAAGGGAGTTGCGCGGCTCTCTTTCTTTATCCTGTACCGCAGTTGATTTCAGAACCAATAAAATAAAATGTATTGTGTTGTTACTAATATTGCCTTTATTTATATTTATAAACTAGCTTTTGCTCGCGGTTCCGCCTTCGCGAAAGGGTTTTTCCGGGATTAGAGTCGCGCTTTATCTTTTACCGGGATGAAAGCCTATGTAATATATAATATAATAACCTAAGATATGATCTACCTGTGTGCCAAATTTCATCGAAATCCGTTCTGTAGTTTCAGAGATGTGCAGTAACAAATAAACAGAACAACACATAGAAAAGAATTATAAAAATCGATGATTTGTTTTCCGTTACTCTTCTATAGTCGCTTCCTTTCTTTTTTATCATATTTCTTTAAATGTAATACAGACACACCAGTTTTACTGCTTTATTATATGTATAGATAAGTTACTGAAACTAGGTACTAAACTGTACTGTATTAAATACTACAAGGATCAACTGTATTACAATTAATCCTTGAACATTGTCGATTGCTGTTTGTTACTCTTTCAAATAAGTTTTTTTGTTTTGTACTTTTCAACTGTGCGTTCGTAGTTAGTCGGATTTTTAATATATGGTTATTTTGTTTTATCATTTATATTAAGAAATATGAGCTTCTCAATTTTTACGAAATGCAATCATGTTTTGCAGGTTGTAAGTGTAGACGATACTAGTGACACATCCAGGGAGTAAGTATCGGCAATATTGTGGCTTCCACGTGAAACGAGTCACGATATGTCACGTGACAGCACCACCGACATGGGGAGTGCGTTCATTCATAATTTTTTCGCTCTACTGCCCGCAATAAAATGTTAGCATAGCTTCTAATCACAGTCATAAAATCACTGCCGGTTGTTTTACAAACTATCTTTTAGCCAGTTCGCCAACTTTCATATATGCTAATTTTTTGAAGAAATACTAAAATTCTATTCCATAGTTTTAGTAGGGGCAGAGAGCAGAATAAAGTTACGAATAGTGGGATGATATTCTAAAAATTAATTTATTTTATACTAGAGTTTGCAAATAAGCGTATTCAAATCTCCTTTGATAAAAATGTCACCCAAAAATATCGCGATTAATATTTTAGTAGAAAGAAAAGCATTATTCTTCAACAAATTTTAAGTCCTGCTATTCCCAGTATGTCCTACTTTTAGCACGCAATATTTTTTATAAAATTGGCTCACTATGATCAATTTAGAAGTTCTGAATAAAAAAATGTCTTTTTATCTGCAGTATCACATGCGCAATCACAAGTTATAAAAACCTTTAGTGAAAAGCTCTCCCACGGGAGTATCGCGTCTCAGGGCAGGGGACGAAGCATTCCAGGGAACGGCGGGAGGTGATCCACTTTTGTACTTTTTACCATCGCCCAAAGGGGGATGACCGGCTGTTTTTTCTCTACTTTTTACTTCTCTTGTTATATCTGAACACTGGTCAGACAGCGCACCGTATCATTTCGTTTGTTTTTATTTACACAATATTGATTAGGTGTTGTATCTATCTACCCTTACTGCTTGAACACAGAGATTAGTCTTTAATCTGATTCTTGAAGTTACGAGGTCTTATTTTCACAATAATTGCTTTTGAGACGCGGGGATACATGGCAAATTATTCCATAAAAAACTTGTTAAATAGCGTTATGCACGAAAAAATATGAATCTTCTTATGTTTAAGACTTTCGACGATGTAAAAGTATTTCAGTATTGATTTACTCATACGAATGAGTGGAATTGTATTTTTTGGTTAGTTTATCATCATTATAATTATTAATGATCTCGTTTAATCTGCAGTCTGGTAATGACATAGTTTTCATTTGGCGTAAGTTAACGGCCTGTACCACGTCATCATTAGCCTTTTTCAGTTCAATATTTACCATAGTAGGAACGAACGATCTAGGTCACTTCCAAATTGATTATCAAATTTAGTTAAGTTATTCGTGATTTACGCACCATTTCTGATTTACATTAACTAATTCTTTAATTAAAATAAATAGTTTTACGGTTCATGTTTCGATTCTAATAATACCAGGTTCTTCCAATATTTATACTCGCCAGTTTCAAAATTTACTTCATCAAACAATCTATGTTTAGGCCGGCACCCTAGCAATTAAGCAACGTGATGCGGGCATTATCAGTAACACATCGATTGGGGGAGGTGAATGGAGCCTGCCACCCTCCCGCCCCTGGCAGGACACGGCATAGCAGCTAGTTATCTGCGCCGATCGATAAATGCCATGGAAAACTCCCGACAAATAGATATGTCTATTTACATGTGTGTGCCAGCGGTGTTGCAATATCGGCGTGCTCTTCTTTGTTTGACTTTAGTTTCAACTTTGAACACTGTATCATGAATTGACATGTTTTTGGATACTTGTATGTAATTGAATACGATATTCTCTCAGGAGATACAATCTCATTGAAACCTTATATAAATTTAAACATATTATACTAAAACAGTTTGACCGACCGCATTTAACCTCTCCCTAGATATCCCCTAGGATGAATTCCTTAGTGCTCACCTTCTTTACATAAGGAACTCATTTTTTAAATTTAGACTTCAGAGACCGGTTTAACCTGTGCATTGTTGTCAGACGATATTAAGAATTTATTAACTCAATAGAACATTAGTTAAAAAAATCTCTTCATACAACATAACTATTTTCAACAAGTTTTCCGATTTAGTACATAACATCATGTGCAGTACTCATGGAAATCTGCGTGTCATTGCAACAATATTTTCCAATGTCACATGTTATAGAATCAGTGCTATATGGATAGAATCTGCCGCCTACTGTATCATGAGGTGGGCGTGCTTACTGCAATGGAAGATGACCATGATAATACATCCTATGTCTATTGTAATAAACGTAGCATTGATAGTTGATAATGTTTATTTTTGTTGCAACCAGTGTCATAGAAAATATGTTTTTATGTGTTATAGGCACTATTTAGACTTTTTCGAAAATTTACGAGCAAGACGATGGTTTTAAAGGAATGTGACTTGTTTGAAAACTTGCTTTTATCAAACAATGGTATATTAGTCACAATTTTGTTGTAAGTTATTTATACGATTGTATAGCTATGCGTCGTAAATACGATGAATTATATGATTAATTATTATAATTCACTAGGAAATTTCGTTGGTGTAAGGATTTGGCGGACTGCGTTAATTATATTTATTTATCATTTCTTGTATTGAAAAGTATTAATTACCTTTCATTATATACAAGAGTCTTGTTTCCTTCTTCGAAATTATCTAAACACCCAACATTACGAAAGAATTGCAAATCAAATCGAAATTCTCAAGATGAATTCTAGAAGCGATTAAAAATTAATCAAACTTAAAAAAATTGAATTGTTTACCAAATGTCATGAATCCAGTCACCGAGTGTGTTCATTTGAAAGGTCGGGGCGCTACGTCAAAGAGCATGCGGCGGCCACCTGTACGGACCGCGGACATTCTAGCCGCGGCAATAGCCGAACTTATCGCCATGCGCTGACGCAACCCAAACAGGATCCACCTCCCAACAAAAAGTTCCACGGCCACTATTTCGAAACTCGTGCGCACCTAAATAGAGAAAGGCATCTATGTGCTTGTACATCATTTGTAGAGCCGCTAGTCACAACCCACGGGGTACGGGGTGAATGCCCTTAAAGTCCTCCGTCTTCCTCCCGCATAGTGCCCTCCCGTTCTCGCACACTAGAGTCCCTCTTCTCTCAAGTTTTAAAAGAGGGCACGTATTCGCCCGCCACCTGTGAAAACGCCACCTAATTGACACTCGGTTTAAGTTGAAATTCGAGTGGTAGAGTAGCTCTGTATACAGTTAAGGGTGTGTGCGCACGCGCATTGCGTTTGTATTCAAATGAGGACAGTGCGTTCCGCGCCGGAGAGCACTATGATTGTACTTTTTTAGTCCGTGAGCCGTAATCAGCTACAAGGAAATGGGCATCCTTAGGGGTGGCGCAGCGAACCACGTTTCGACTATTGAGGACACGATCTCCTTAATGCGCGACAATTAGGTGCTCTCCGAAGACAATTTGTATTAATAGTCGCTGCCCAGCAGTCCTGTCACCGCATCGTATTCTTATATTATTCGATAACAACAGCTTGAAATGTGCATATGTTATGTTTTCCTGATTATTTATTATAAAATTTACACCTAGAATAAATTCGTATTTTAGTTTACAAATCCGCAAGACATTTTTAACTAACTCTATCAGGTATTGCAGTTAATTCTTCGATGTCGATTACAATTTACTCTCTAATTTTTTTAGGAAGAAGTGTTTCAGGTCATTTTTTCTCCCTTCCGCCGTAGTTATTAAGTATTGAGATCACCCGTTGGTTTGTAATTTTGGTGTAAGCGATGACCACAAAATAATATTTTACACTTTTTAAACGTCAAATCCCTGTGCTGGAGAATCTTAAGTGTTTACTACCTTATATAAATTAACAATAAAAAAATACTTACTGTAAAAAATATAGCATAAATATTAAATTAAATAGCATTACATGGTGTAGCTCGCAAATTTGAATACATCCCTAACATCTATTCTAAGAGCTATTCTCGAGTCGACAGCTAAAATATCATTACATAAAAGTTTATACCTAACAAGTACTAATATTTAGCTACACTAGGAGTAGTTATGTGCGGTGCCATCCGTTCACCCAGTAATTTGTGTAGTGGCGTGGCGTAGTCGCATCGTAGGCGGCATTCGACCTTCGCTCGTCCTGAGAGACGACGTTTTCCAGCAAAAGGCACGGCTAATGGATACATAAATATGTACATCATATTATATTTTTGAACGTCAAGGCGTCTCTAGCCGTGAAATGCGAATCACGGAAAAATAAAAAAAAAGCAACGCCGCAGTGAAAACCAATATTTTACCTTTCTTTTCTGAACTTCGTAGAATAACAAACTCATGAACGAAATAGTAGGCAAAATGTACAATGACTAAATGTGTATTGTATATAACTGTTGACAAACATTTATTTGATTTTCAAGTTGACGAAGTCGAGTGGCTACCCGGTAACGCTAACGGAAGTATTTGTTTCGGATGGAGTGAAGGCATAGTGAAGGGGATTGCCGTAGCCCCTCAGTAGGAAGGAATATTTGTTTTTGTACTTTTATACGCAATGATTTCTGTGCTTATAAAATACAACTAGACATTTGTATTTAAAATTATAATAAACTACTTAATGCTTGCGGCTCCACCCGCGTGAAAACGTTTTTCCAGAATAAATATTTGCCCGGCATAAAAAACACTCAGGAGTAATGTAGCTTCTTATTAGTGAAAAAAAATTCTAAATCGGTTCCCTAGTTCCTGAGATAGTGCGTTCAACCAAACAAACAAGCAAACAAAATCTTCAGCTTTATAACATTATAGTATAGATCAGTATAGATTAACATTTAAAGCATTTTTTAAGTTACTATTGTGTTAGATACTTTTTATACTTTTATCACATTTATCACTTGTACACCCACGATATTTAGAACTAACAAAAATGTTGTTGAAATGATTACAATTAATATCTTATTGTCTAACTTCTTCAGAAATGAACGGACCGTAAATATCTCACACGTTAACTTAGACAAAAATGTTTTATCATAACTTCACATAACAAAATTTCCAACCGGAATGTGTGAATGTCTGCGACCGCTAGATGAAATTATAGAGGCGCTGCTAAAAGATAGGTAAACATATGAATAATGAATAACTTTTACGAATAAGTGAACAGCGTTTTCAGAACGCCATTCCCTATTACCACTATATGATTTTATATTCTACAAACACCAATAATATGAATGAGAAGTTAAATTTATAAATACCACACTAAAATAACATGGTATGAGACAAGATAGCGACATTTACAATACTTTAAAAGGTTCTGCAGCCCACACAACTCAGGAACAGACAGAACAAATAGTTTCCTATTTTACGATTTAAATATAAGTACTTAAAAAATAAAGCCAAGGAGATGTTCGAACTATTGCAATAAAACTATATTATGTTTTTATAAATGTTAAAGCAGCGTGTAGACAGTTTTTGTACGTTTCAGGCTAGTTACTAATTTATAGCAGGGACAGGAAACAAGCAAATGGTTCTTTCATGGGAACTGATCACCTTGGCTCATGAACTTTGACGATAAGTGAGAAAACTTAAATTAAATATCGGCCTTCAATGCAATGTCTGGAAAAAGAGTTTTGAGAAAGAAGGGCGATTTGGGCTACTAGTCATCTCAATTACCACATGAAATATTAACCCTCCTAGCCAGTTTCGGCCACGGCGGCTAATCTCAACGGAGATCAGCCAGGTACGCAGGAGATATTATAGTGCACAAGTGTGTGCGCAATACACAGGTGCACTCGCTATTTCATCACTCTCATAATCCGGTGAGACGGCAATCCGACATGACCGGAGAGAGATCAGGCGCAGGACCAACGGCTTCACGTGCTTTCCGAGGCACGAGGGTATCACACCGCCAACTTCCTGACTCCGAGCTGCAACGGAGTAATTTTTAAGATAGAAAAACCCAGTCACAATATTTTTGGCTCGACCCGGGATTCGAACCCAGGACCTCAGCGCGCAAATCGTACTCGTAACGCGTACGCAATACAACTACACCACCGAGGCAGTCATACCGCATAAAATACCACAGCAAATCTATAGTGACACGTGGATCCTTTGTGACATATTTCTCCTTACCCTCTTCTGAGACACTGCCATTGAAACGACGGTATTTCTCCCCAGAAGAGCGGAGATCAACAGACTACCAACGCCGATTACACCTATAAATAATCATACTATTTATATAAACATTGAAATTAGTTGTATTAGTACTTCGTGAGGCATCAGCAGTGTAGCAACTCTTAATTCCCGTCATCGAGTCCTCTACAGTAATAGCCATTAGTAAACAAAACAATAGCAACAGGCGAGGCGTAGTTGACTTTAGCTGTAGAGGCAACAATTTTTTTTTATAATATTGGACAGCATACAGAAGTTTTTCCCATTCATTCAGGGAAAATATAATTATACTGTATACAAACAGCAAGGACAGTAGACAATAATATTAAGTTATGAGTAGATATTTCACCAATTGTTCCATGAATTGACAATAATAATATTGTGTAGGTGACGTCAGACCACGTTTGAAACGGTTTGCATAGTATGTACCTACATATTACAGGTACCTTCATTAATTTAGTACCATGCGCCGTGGCCATGAACGCGTAGGTATTGCATGATATAACCAATTATTTATCGAGCTTAGCATAATATTATCTATTCCTTATAACATCATAAACAAATAACACAATGCTCTTTTATTCAAAGAAATTTTGTATTTGGTAGTTTCTTTATCGTCTTCTTCTTGTTCCTTCTTATTCTCATCATTTTATAAATAATCCAACTGTAATTTTTCATATCTTCTCTGTTACTACTGACTTCGCATTTAGTATTCTTATTGAATATTTTTTCCCCAGGACCAGGACATTTATTATTATATTTTAGTACTAGGGTGTGTTTAGTTTGATTTTCCTAAAAACTAACTAGCTACTTACCAACTAAATATATTAAACGTAATCGCTGGCTGCAGAATTTTCTACACTTTTATAAAACTAAAGCTTAGTCATAGCATGGTCATAGTTATTTCCGCAAATGTCACAATTTTCGATAGTTTTGTCTTTTGGCAACGATTTTAAAGATTGTAGACTGTAGAGTATGCAATCAATTCAATTGGAGAGTAGGCCCATTATATTTACTATAATAAGATCTTGTTTTTTAATGCAGACCTCCTGATTAACTAGCTTTACTTTAAAAACACTCTTAAATAATATCGTCTAACGTTGTCAAAAAATGAGTGCTCTACTGAACATTCATCCCGTTACTAGGCTTACCTATAGAACGGAGCAAGTTGTAAGCGCATCGGACCGTCTATTTTACCATAGTAATAATTATAACTTTACCAACCAACATTTTGTGATATTTACAAACAAATATAATATGTAGATACTATTTAACGATGAGAAGGAAAGCAAGCTCGCCTTATAACAATCCTTCACTATTAAAAACTTTAATAATTGCATAATATGCGTATCTATAATTATGTACATTGTGCTCAACAGTTTGATATTTAAAATGTTAAATCACGTATAAATGGCCAAAAAATACGTGTTCTAACAAGAACTTAACAACACTCGCTTAACAACACTGCTGCTTGGCGGGCGCGTAAAACAGAGAATGCGATGGTGTGTACTCAAATGGACTCTCTCATATGAAAATGTATATACAACATCTGTATTAAAATATATACGGGTTTAATAAATACCTCATACAGACCATTATGAAAGCAATAAACAGAACCACCGTAATCTACTTCCGTAACGCATTATTGGAGATCGATCAGAGTTATTATTACTTTATGAGATTCTTTAAATCATTTTTTTTTTATTGCTAGTAATATATTATATCATGGATATTAATAATTATAGCAGCCCTGTATTACATACAATTCCCCTGCCGGGCTCTGGCCGCCTCTACTACTGAGAGAGTTTAGTCCCTAATCCACCACGTTGGTCTAGTGTGGGTGATAGACTTTACATCCAAGATTCATGAATTACTTTAAATATCACATAAACTATTGTGATCCGACTGACTGCCTCGGTGGCGTAGTTGTATTATGGTACGACTACAATGCTGAGGTCTCGGGTTCGATTCCCGGGTCGGGCAAAGTGATATTAAGTTTTTCTATTCAGTATCAGCTCGGAGTCTGGAATTTGTGCCCGATATGGCGATAGGCTCGCCCCCTATCACATCATGGGATGGAATAACGGCGAAATGTGGGTGCACTAGTTGCGCCTCTGCCTACCCCTTCGAGGATAACAGGCGTGAGTGTATGTGTATGTATGTGTATTGTGATCCGTAGGCAACAACAGGGATTTCAAGCTGTGCGGAAATAAACACTCTTTTTATTACTAACAATAATTATGATATTGCCTACATTAGTATCTACCGGTAAACGTTGGTGTAATAACAATCAGTTTCTGTTGTTTCTACATTTATTGTGATCGTAACGCAGTTATTGTTGGCTAAACCATAAAAAAGGAAATCGCAATCCGTAGCACTATGGCCGATTTCCGTTAAATCGACAGATCAAGAGATAAAATGGTGCGTAACGCAAAATCGTCTCGCGGACTACTCAAATGAGCAAGTACTCACGCCCACGGCCGCTGATCTATCCACCGCCGAACATTTTAGTGATACCGGTAGGTATCACTAAAATGTATGGCTTAGCAATAAAATATTTCTTTTTATGTCCCCCTTGAGTAACACGTTTGAAGCCAGTCGTTGGTTGCGCAAGCGACGCCGTATTCCGTGTTTCTGTGTGTCCGTACATGTAGATTTTCGACCAAAGAGAATTTTAAAAATAAATATATACATTCACATTTCAACGTTTATGGCTTCACCAATATAATTTTACGATGTCAAGTTCAAGGACTTTAATCAATTCATGTTTTATGAATAGATATGATTGCTTAATAATAAAAAAATAGTTTTGTATAAAGTTTGTATGTAGGCGAAAAGTGGGTGCACTAGTTGCGCCTCTGCTTACCCCTTCGGGGATAACAGGCGTGTGTGTGTGTGTGTGTGTGTGTGTTTGTATGTAATGTGCAATAGAGGTTAATACACTTTAATTTTGAAAGTATCTTTGTCAGACTTTTTATCCATTAGTTTACGCTATCTTTTCAAACCATCCTCTTTTAACACTTTCACTGCGTAGGCGCCTGAACCTAGTTTTACTACCAGTGCTATACGAGTCATATACTTCCCGTATGAAGAATACCAATCTTGCGGTACGACCTTTATTTTCCCGTATCATGTCCTGATTTCTAATGTCTTTACAAGCGTGGAATATTACCATTTTTATTTATTTTTTATACTAATCGATAGACTATATCCCTGCGTATATACATCTGCCGTAGCACGGGGATCTACGTAATATAGTAAGAGTTATATTTTTTTTTCAAAATCGGTCCTTTTACGGGTAATTATTTCCCGTCCCGCATATAACATATAAAATGCTAGGGATGAGGGTAAAGTTAATAATTAATACCAACTTTTGAATTGCACTTTGTTTATTGAGCATAAAAAATTGTATCCCTATCGATTTCCATACGAAACATAATAAAAAATTAATAGATTCATTAACATGCATAATCATAATCAACAAAAGGTAAATGAAATTGAACAACTATACACATTGTGCACAAACTGTTATTATTTATTACTTTTGTAATAAGTTACATATATCACTTACAAACAAAAATAATAAAAGAGGTAAATTTATATTTGATTTTACAAAAATATTAAAAATTTATCAAATTAGGTAGGTATTTTTCGAATATTTTCGTTTCTTACCTTATCAGTAGTTAAAAATTCACATGAGATCTTTACTTTATAAACCACTAGCTTTTGCCCACGGCTTCGCCCGCGTTAATAAGTTTTTCCGGGCTAAAAGTACATAAAAACCTTCCCGTTGAATCACTCTATCCAACACATTTATTTGGATAAAGATTAATATTATGACGTTGATACAACTCTTAACAAATAATGCATTAATTTCGACCAAATTTGATTACCATAAAAACGGTTCTAGTGAGTTAATCTTAAAAGATAGACATACACTGTCGCGGACATTTTTTTAAATCATTTCAAGAGGAATAATTCTTTCATATTTTTGGTATCTTGAACCGTTTTCGCAGCGCACGCAATGGAAGTCCTCAAGGATGAATAATTTTCCCCGTTTTTTTTCACATTTCCCATTATTTCTTCGCTCCTAATAGTTGCATCGTGATGTTATATAGCCTAAAGCCTTCCTCGATAAATGGTCTATGCAATACAAAAATAATTTTTCAATTCGAACCAATAGTTCCTGAGATTAGCGCGTTCAAACAAACAAACAAACTCTTCAGCTTTATAATATTAGTATAAATAGTAAAGTAGGTATATAAAATTCAAAATGTTTGTAAGAATATTTTGAATTTTCATTGAATTTTCATTTTTTGAACAAGTATCGCGTAACAAAAGTCCCCAGAAACGTTTAATTATTTTTTATATAGGACCAACTTCGAACTATTTCAAAAAACATTTGTACCTCTGCATATAAGTTGTTCCAATTCTTTCTGAGGTTTCGAAGTTCGTCCCATAGAAAAAGTTGTTTATATTGATAAGTAGGTATAATAACACCATTATAATATATTTTGCCGGTATATAGCTATTATTTTTCAAACTAAACAACATTCCCTAAGGAACTCTTCTTCTTCAACTTCTCAACTCAACTCTTCAACTTCAACTTCTTTCTTTTTCTTTCTTTGTTACTATGTCGACCTATAAATTGCTACATGCGCAACTTAAGCTCACGTTCTTACACGTAGTACCTATCTATGTGAATTTACTTTCCAAAAAATATCACAAAAACACATACCTAAATAATATTTTTTTTTACTAACAGGCATAATCAACAATAATAATAGGAACTTCTAAAATTTTCAAAAAAACATCACAACAATGAAACAAAGTCTTTAAGTCTTTATTTTTACACATACCTAAATAATTATATTTTTTGACTAACATGCATAATCGACAAAAATAAAAGGAACTTCAGAAAATTTCAATGTTTAAATTCATTCATTTCATTTAAAAACTATAGGGTGAAATTGAACTTCGACAAACCTTAGAAAAACTTTTAATTATTGATTTATTAATCTATAATAAGTAGTTACTTGTAGAAATGTTAACTATACGATCCACAAATTATAATATACTACGTATAACAAAAGCCTCCAGTATATTAAAGGTTGTGATTATATTCATCAATACAAAAAAATACTTTTTCTATGGGACCAAAATTGAAACTTCAACAAAAATTTCGACCTCTTCATACAAGTTGTCCGATATATCCCATAGTAAAAGTTGTTTTTATCGATGAGTTGAATGAAACACGCTCTTAAATATTATTGAGGACTTTGGTTAAACGTTGTATAAATACGAGTTAATACTTATTCTAAGGTCGACATGTGTGAACTGCGCACAACACTATGGCAAACTAAAGCACCGCGCGCGCACCCCTCGGTGCTATACGGGGTTTCGGCTACGACAAAATAGTTCCCGTACCGCACCAAACGTAAAAAAAATAACTTCTGTGCGTTACGACAAAATGCTTCCCGTATTATTTTTCTTTTTTAAGTGATACTAAACGAAGCGAGAATGACGGATATATAATTATCTTTTTTCTACCTTCACGGGATCCTAGAAAAATACCCCCCGCACCGAGCGCAAAACAAGGATAGTCAGCTGCCGCACATTACAAGACTCAAGTACGGCCAAATAGTTCCCGTAACGCAGGGAAAGTGTTAATTATAAAGATATATAATTGTTAAGACTTCCTGGTTCTCCTGTCACGTACATAAGTCACTTCTTCAAATTGTACTTCACTATCACTCTCAATTCATTGTGCTTGCAAGTTAATTAGCTTTTCGTATAACTCTTTCGATGGACGTACGGCAAATAGAGCAAAATTTTAATGGACTCCACGACACACACCACGGTCACCAGCACGGCAGCCTTAATCATTCGCGTTGATTGCTTTCAGATGTTACCAGCCACTTTCATTTGACTACAATCTATTCAAATATTCGGGACAGCGAAAAAAACTAAATTTTTCCTTACAAGAGCGAGTCAGATCAGTGAGTGAAAAGCATCAAGTTTTTATACTCTTTAATAATACCGGGTTAAATAACTTTCATACTTTTAGAGATTAATGTTATTAAACTGAAAGGGATTTATAATTTCTCGTCGCTTTCCTTCATCTAATATAAATATCCATCCAGTACGGGTGGTAATCGGCCTCGATTCACCCCGCTGCTGTCTCCGCGGTTTCCATTCGCAATTGCAAAAAGTTGTGAACGTTGGAGGAGCGGGCGGGGCGGCATCATTGAGTGCCATTGACTGACATCCAACATAAGCAGACATGTCACCGCCTATACAAACCCACCTGCCACTAGATAATCTTGAACCACCGCCGGACGGGTGAGTAGGTCTTCTTTTATGGCAATATATTAAAGATACATTGTTGGTCGCACTGGGGAACGGTTCGCAATATTGAGTTCTTGTGCGCAGTCGATTCTGCGCGGGCGCTCACCGTTATCCTATTTCCTCCCTCCTTTATGCTCGACGCATTGTGACGGTACGCAGCTATTGCCCTCGAATTTACGGTAGTTCGTAAAAGAAACGTTAAACTGTAATGTGCTGTACATTACAGAGTTTTACGTTTTATGCAATCAACTGAGAAAATTAAATAACCTTTTACGACATCACTGATACAGGAATCAGGCACGTAACGATGTTATGCCTTCCTGCATTCTTATTTCGAATGCCTATTAAGGTTCCTTGTGATGGGCAAAGTTTGACTTTATTGCGAACCTTTATTTTGAACCTTTACATTTTATATTAAGTAGGTGAATACTTTTAAAATCATACTCCACTATAGCAACTCAAATTAAAAACTTATAATAACGTGTGTTCATCTAAAATAAATTTGCACAATGACTAAAAATTCCTAATCGTTATTAAGTACTTATATTACAAAGCTTGCTTTATGATGTTAATCTTAATACATAAGTTTATAAGTATTAATAGGAAAATAAGGAGGTAAAACGAATTGGTAGTGTCCATTAGTAAATACTTAGCTGATTATGTTACACAGAATGTGTTACGAGTATGCCCACTGCCCACCGCTAACCTTACTAGGTCCCTAAACAACGTGGCTTAGGATGGATGAGCTACAGCCAAGGGCGACCTTGTTTGGCAAGTGTCATAATTAGTATGCAAATATATACGCTGCAGGGGGACCGAACAACATAAACCATGTAAAACTTTCATGCCCACGGCTTTTTAAAAGCTGTGATTTTTTCGCCTCAACGTCTAACTGTTTGTGATAAATCAAAAGGTCTACGAATAGATGGTCATAAAGGTGGCCACAAAAGCCGTAGTTTTAGAGCCCTTCAGAAAGTGTGTCGACACCGCCCGCGCCCCGCCGCCACA
Source organism: Lapara coniferarum (assembly GCA_949316025.1). Lineage (NCBI taxonomy): Eukaryota > Metazoa > Arthropoda > Insecta > Lepidoptera > Sphingidae > Lapara > Lapara coniferarum. The sequence goes on along the minus strand of OX438931.1, from coordinate 14,257,100 downwards.
CCGCTGCTCCCCGCGCCGCGCTCCTATCACACCCGGCCTCCTCCGTTGGAAAACATCCATACAAGAGTGCATTTTATAGTTTTCCGGCGCACTGTGAACTTGAGAACGTTGTAATCATACAGGTACCGCGGTACACAGAACTAACAGGAAAACGTTATTGCCTCAACTACTTACCTATGGGATTGAATATTTTATGGCAACTTAGGTAAACTAAGTATTCGTAAACGGGAAAATTAGACTAGAGCCAGTTACATATTATTGTAAAAAATCCAATAAGCACCTAGGTACAATAAAACACGAGATATAATAAATTGCGTGATTGATAATTAACTAACATCGAAGCACGTATCGATTCAACCGTGTGTTCATTAGGATCTTTTAGATTTCAGCGAATAAGTGACAATGTGATTGGAGTGTGTGGTACCCTCGAGGGCAGTGCTCTTGGTGGTGCGGCGGAGTGGTGAGGTGGAGCGAGGAGGAGGGCAGGGGGCGGTTGCGCAACGCATTACAATAACGCGACATTACGTGCCGTGGCCGCTGCGCCCGCGCCGACCGCCGCGCTGGCCGGGGTCATGCGCCGCGGCCCGATTCGGGGAACGCTGACGTGCGCCGCCATGAACACGGGGTTGCTAATTAATGCAATGCTATAATTTGGCTACCATATTCATGACTTAATACAATCATATCAAATATAATGGTAGTAACTAAAGCTTATTTAGTATGCTGCTAGTAGAATGTACACATATGGTTTTGAAATGTAGAGACTGCCAAAAGTCTGAGTAATTCAAATTTGTGTGCTTCAAAAACAGATACACAGGTACATCAAGATCCGGGAGTAATGGGACGAAAAGCCAGTGAACCCGTACGCACACATTTTATCAATGCGATGGTCTTTGAACCGACATCTGAGGATGTAGGCGATACGTATGAACGTAATACTTAAAATCAGTGATTTTTTGGAGAGAATGGGCCACGAACTCACCGTTCCGCACTTTGATTCCATTCGGTTTGGGTTTCAAATGCTCATGAAACCCGACTTGTTGCGAACTGAGGTAGTTTACTTGACTTACACTTTACAGTACCTATTCTTTAAATAGATGTTCCCACGTGTAATGCATTTGCTACGCCACTCATGACAAAATGAACAGTAAATAGCTTGCATGAATTGAGATCGTATTATATTTGTTTATTTATTGGGAATTTACATCATGGTTCGAAAATTGTTATCCATAAATTTATGATACCTACTGGTGCCATTTTTTTCTCTTTTACTAGCTTTAACAATAGTACTTGGTATTGATTTAGTACCATAAAGCGCACCTTCCAATTAAATGAGTTTATTATGGGACCGATAAAATATGGAAGACGAGTGATGGATTTGAAGCATAATATATACCACATATTTGAAGCATTATCATTCACTTGTAATTTTCTAAAATCATTTATGTAGTTCTACGATATTATTTGAACATGAAGTATTCCATATATAAATATGGAATACTGTATGACTCTACAGCACATTGAGAATTTTAATATCGCGCAAAACCTATATACACCACACCACGAGGATTTTTAACCGGCTATTTTACAATACCAAACAAATCTTACTTTTTACTATCTTACTAATATTATAAACTAGTAGTGCTCGCGGCTCCGCCCGCGTGAAAAAGTTTTTCCGGGACAAAAATATTTTCCTGGGATAAAAAGGAGTCTATAGCACTCAGGAGTTATGTAGCTTCCTATTAGTGAAAGAATTTTCAAAATCGGTTCAGTAGTTCCTGAGATTAGCGCGTTTAAACAAACAAACTCTTCAGCTTTATAATATTAGTATAGATGCGAAAGATTGTGAAAATGTTTTGATGTTTATTAGAAGTAAACGCAGAAACAACTAGACGGATTTGGATGAAATTTTTCACACGGGTAGATTATGTCCTGGATTAACACATACATGTTATCCTGGTAATTTACTCCCATGGGAAATAACAAATAATTTTATTAAGTAGATGGCTTGGGCGTCGTATTTTGGTTTAGGTCTTTTGTAACAGGAAAGGCTTTTCACGCGGGCGAAGCCGCGAGGAACAACTAGTATGATATTATGTCATATTCAAAGTTTTGAGAAACGACCTTGAAAACACGAGGCAAGTTCAATCTCTAAGAATTTTAACCGCAGCCTAATAACAGAGCCACGAAAGATCCACGAAATAAAAATCAATTGAAATGATAACACACAACAATGATTTAATTAACCAGGCACGCGAAGCTCGCTGCTAGCAAATTATTATTCAACAATGAACTCTCATTTCTATTCTATTAGATGTTAAATACTAAGAACAACATACGAGTTGATAAAATAGCTATAAAAATTATCAGAAAGATAGTCCTTAATAAGGATTGAAATGTCAACTACGAAATATATACGCAAGTCCACTTTAAAATAAAAATGAGTGTTCAATAAAGTTGATCTATTTATAGCTGGTTGTTAGGTGCTAAACGTATTAATCTCGTAATAGAGAAGCACCCACCATCCAGCTGTCCACATCCACGCAAGGATGCGCGGGCGACGCGCGTTTCTTTTTAGAAAGTGGCACGTGGCGGGGTTGTTCACCCTACGCGATCCGGGTCAGTCGCCTCCCCTCCCCGCCTTCCGTACCCCCTCGTCTCTGCCATGTCTAGGTATGTAGACGTGTGAACGCTAGTCCTTGATAAGAGAACTTCATTGACACCATAATCTTGCGGAACCGGGTCAGCGGATAAGGCACTCCTTGTCGCGCCCACTAGGACCTACATTGTAGATTATCGCTGCGAAAATGCACTTCAAGTGGGGCGAAATATGTGCGTTTTAATATTCAGGGAAACGTTTTTTGGTTGCAAGGATCTTATAATATAATGTTTGTTTTTGGCAGGCACCTAATTGATTTGATCTCCGTATCTCCCACGTTGTCTTATACTCACTTATAATTTAGGAAGTACAAACCTAGAATCAAATGGTAAGCTTGATAAATAAGCTTATGATCTTTAATATCTATTAAGGCACTATATTTAAGTAATTAGAAATGGTCTGATTTAAATTTCGAAATATTTTTTGCTCCCAAGGTATAATTCTTAGATAATACGCAATTCGCATACAAGCAATTTTTAATTCTTGTTGATCATAAAAAAAATTCATGTGGTGGATTTTTTATATATCAATGAATGTCGATTAATTACTTCAAAAATAGTAACAATGTGTTTAATTGTTCGGGTATTTCCATATGTTAGTAACAATATTATTCAGGTATATTCCCGGCTCTAGGAAAATATCACGATTGTGATAATTGTCGGAATATTGAAAAAAGAACTTTGAATCATAATGTCTACAGAAGTCCAACAGATTAAACAATGTGTGAATCCCAGATCAAATGTTATGTAACATATATGAATAAAGGTTTTGGTTAAGAACCTTAAGCAATAGAACCAAACATTTTGAATAGGTATAGATAATATCTTAATTTAAAACACTTATTTTTTTATTACGCTATAAGTTTTTATGTCAACAAAAATTATAACAAGAGACTTGGTAGGTAGGTGCTACCACAATATCTATTTCTGCCGCCAAGCAGGATTATGCATGCAATGTTGTATTCTGGTTTGAAGGACTCTATCTAGCGTAATTTGTAAATAAGTCCTTCGAACCGTAACTAGATATGAGACTAAACATCTCATGATTCAGGATGACCTGAGTAATTCCGTACCATTCAGTGCATTGTAATTCAAAGTTCGACTGGTATTGCCATTGAATAGAGACAGTGTTGTCATTCTCTATCAAACGAGGTGCTTGCTCATATTCAAGAGAATCCATCCAATAAATTCCTGATCTGGCCACGCAAATATTTTTTTTAAGACTGAATTTCGCAATTGTATACTTAACACATTAGCACAAAAATATAAATTTAAATTTTCGTGACATAGTGTTGATGACCTAGATATTTGTTGAAATCAATCACAACAATATTTTGTCACAGGAGGTGGATTTATTCCATCATTTATGACTTCATCTATCACAAAATTCCACAACGTCACCGGGATTTCACAGGAACGGTTACTAGGAAAACAGACTCGAAAATAGAAATATACATACATATACACTCACGCCTTTTATCCCCGAAGGGGTAGGCAGAGGCGCAACTAGTGCACCCACTTTTCGCCATTATTCCGTCCCATGATGTGATAGGGGGCGAGCCTATCGCCATATCGGGCACAAATTCCAGACTCCGAGCTGATACTGAATAGAAAAACTCAATATCACTTTGCCCGACCCGGGGATCGAACCCGAGACCTCAGCATTGCAGTCGTACCGTAATACAACTACGCCACCGAGGCAGTCAATAGAAATATAATATTCACAAAAAACGAAAATATAATATTCACGAGCTTTGTCACCAATAAATTATTCAACAAAAGATGGGAAGTTATTTTTAGGGTGCCGTACCTCAAAAGAAAAAATAATCCTTGCAGTTTTATTTTTATATTAACCTCGTAATGCCAATCACACAAAAATAACTTTAAACATTAATAGAATTAATTAGCCGTTCATGTCATCGTTATCTAATGTGATGTATACGTAATTGGACATTTTACATATTCGTTTTACGACTAATTTATTGGCACCACACATGGAGATAACATTCTTAAGAAAATACTACATAACCAAGTATACAAATGCTTTTTTATTGGCGCGGTAAAATGAAGATTACCGTGTCCCTGCCCTTCGATATTCCATGCCAGCCTACTCAATACCATATAATTACCTACATTAGCAGGCATTTCTTACAAATAGAACAGCTAAATTATTAAATGCTTATAAATATTTTTCATAAATCATATCAGCATTTTTCGTGTTTGCCGTTGACACAGCAAAACTCCTTGCCGGCAGAAAAGCTGGTTGCCGTCCAGTCCCCGCCACAGTTCTTGATGAATAAAAATGCCTTCTCTCGATGTACGTCGCGCTCCACCGCACCGCAAATCACTGGCCCCGCTTTAGGCAAGTACTGCAAAATCTAAAACGTAAATATTATGTTATTAACGATAAATTTAATTTAAATGGAAAATAGTGAAACATACATAGAATCACGCCATTTTTCCTTTTCAGGGGAAGGCAGAGGTGTGTCATAGTGGACGGGCATATTGCCATTTTCTGGGCATATTTCCAGACTTCGGGCTGATACTGAGTAGAAACACCCAATATCACTTTGACTGACCTGGGGATTGAGCCTGAAACCCCAGCACTGCAGTCGTACCGTAGTACGCCAGTTAGGTAGTATAGGTAATAAAAAACGCAATTTCGTAATGAGCTTGCTGAGACTAGTGAAAACCAAAAATAAATTGACGATAAACAATTCTTAAAGTATATATAACTAGACTTTAGCTAGCGGCTCCGCCCACGTTAATGAGTTTCTTCCGGGGTAAAAGTCCCGCTTTACATTTTCCCGGAATAAAAAGTAGCCTAAATTATTCGCTGATAATGCAGCTGTGTATATTGGTGAAAAAATTAATATTTAATAAGAATTAATAATTAAATAATTCGCTCCAGTAGTTTTTGAGGTTTTTCGTTACAAACATACAAAAAATACAAATCTTTCCTTCTTATAACATTAATATAGATTCAATAATATAGAGTTTTAAAAGTAGCCCTTTTGATTCGTCTCCTTTTGTCATGTGATTAATCGCGCTGATCTTTCATGGCCCAGTTAATATTTTTATTAATTTCATGGTCATTATTCCTAAATTACGGTTTATTCATATTATGTATTTGCACAAACTTACCTCAACCATTCTAAATTCGTTGATAAAAATACCTCAAAACTTAGTTCATGATTTCTGAAAATATATTTAGACCATTGTATTCTGTGGTCAAAATGTAAGTATTTTACGTTAGAATTTACTTTATATAATTCATACCACATCAAGGCAAGTGCTGATGCAGCTCTTGAATCCTCTGCTGCCGCAGGGAAGGCTCGGTGCGTCGGTGTCGTAGGTGACTACAGGCTCGCCCTGCGGCGGTCCTCGAGGTCTGCCGCGGCGCCCTTCTCTGATGCCAACTTGCTGGGACATAAAAACACCACACTGGCACGGTTCTACCTGTAACAATAAAATATCGGTATGGTTGTGATTAGATCGTAAAGAATGCGATAGTAGAGTTGGCGATCTCGTCCAAAAAACTGGATATCGTTATGTTCGTTTGGTAGAGCCATGCAGACATTTTTGCCTATGGCACAAACCCGCTACATCCAACAAGGTGGTGCTGTGTCACAGAATATCGACGTGAAGCACCTAACTGCTGCGTTGTTGTATTCCGTGTACCTACTCAATGAGATTATTGGAATCCCAATTATTTTCCTCTGAGGAAGCATTTTATGGAGCACCGCACGAAAGTTCTCTAGCATTTTGTATGTTCATGAGACTATCTATAATTAATATATTATAGCTAATTTTCGACTGTAATAACTTAGATAACCACAAGAGTATAATATTTAACTTTTTATTCATTAAGAATAATGTAATTTACAATATCGGCGATTTAAATTTGAAATTACCTACCTCATCATAGTCTTCAGCGATATCAACATCCTCAGCGGACTTGTAGTCCTCCAAGTCATGCCGCTTTAATTTCCGCCGACCTTCAGCGAGAGTCACCAACCATAGACACGCAGCTAAAAGCGCCCAGCTTCGAATGCCCTTCATTGCCGATAACACTTTTAAGAATCTATGTGAAAGAAACAACGAAATGATCATAACATAATATTAATGGACACGATTTGTAGGTACCATATCTAATTATGGATTTTAAAGCAAACACGGATCTCGGAGTCTCAAACCTGGGACCGCTAAGATCACTACCATGATTCGCACATATTTCTGCTTCTCGCGACGTAACATATCTTTCACAAATGATTGTTAAAATGCAGTATCTAGATAACGGTAAATAAAAGGCAATGTTAGAGATAACCGTAACGAGCCCTCATTTTTATTTTAATTACATGTAAAATTTAAAAAAAATCTATATAATAAAATACGTACATATTTACAAAACAAATCGGCAAACCTTGAAGAGATTAAATGATCACATTACTGTCCTATTTCAAATATGTCACTCGATAAATGTCAGAGCGTGGTATACTGTCCTTATAAACCCCACTCGGGAGGCACTCATACCACTTCTCTTGAATAGTGCTGGCTCAGCATTTTATTCTCGAAGCGGAACGTGCTGCGAGCCTACACTGCTTAGCAACGTATCGCCTTCTAAAGAATGTTGTTTACGTGACATTATGCACTTATCAAATAGTGAGATGTAAATTGATAAGTGTATTTATTTATCTTAATAACGATCATCACGCTCGACGCCTGAATCCACGAAGTTAGGCAGAATGCTCAACCTTAATAGCCTTAACCTTTTTGGTGACGTAGTACATACCCCCTTGAGTCATTTCAATCCGCAATGCAGAGACGTACAGTCCTACTCTATCATACAAATTACAAAGTATTGGATCGTGTTGCTACTGTTTATGTACAGGCGTGCCGCTTACTATCGAGCGAATGGACTGAAAATCGAATTGTCTAGTTTACTCTTTTTTATGGCAGATCTCAGCCCGAAATTTAAATACATACCAAGGTACTTAGTCGGACATAGGGCCCTAACATGGCAACATGAGCACAGCCAGGGGCACAAATCTTAGGGGACATGACCAGCAATCATTGACATTTAAAGGCTATAAGCTATAACAAGCATTTTAAATAATACACTACTCAACAAAGTCTAGGCAACGAAAGATAGTGTTTATTTTAAATACATTCTTTTTATTTAGATGTTATACGTCAAAAGAAGCGTAATTTAATTTTGCTATTTAATGAAAGGCTTGTCAGTAAAAAAAAAAAAATTATAACGAAAAACTAACATAGTGCTAAAACAAAAAAAAAACAAATTCATGTAAATTAAAAAAAAGCATGCCTAAAAATTAATTAAAAAGAATATTCCTAACAACCTTTTCATAATCTGTTGGACCTCCTAAGGCATAAGCGACGGCTCTACATCGGCGTGGCATACTGAGAATGAGGTAATCAATTTTCGCCTATGGAATAAGGCTCCATACTCTGAAAAGTTGTGGAAAAAAATCTTCTTCCGTATTTAAATTTTGGGGAAAATCACTGAAAGCTCTTCCCGATCAAAATCCACGCATGCTTAATGGAATTGAGATCGGCGGACTGAGCAGGCCACACTTATACGGTGATATTGTACTAGCGGAACACATTCATCACCAGCCTTGCCGTGTACACGTGCATTGTCATGCATGAACGTGAAATTTTGGCCAAGTTGCTGTCGATGAGGGATGACCATAGGGTGCACAATCTGGTCACGGTATTGCTTCGCATTTAAATTGCCCATAATCGGCAAATTACCCTTGGTTGTGTGTTAGCAGCCTCCGCGATTTCGCGTTGACTGCACCCACCTTTCAACATATTCACAACACTAAGCGTCTCTTCCTGTGTTAAATTACGACATGACATAACGTTCAAGAGTCACAAAAATTCAAGGAAGTAGCGATGTCTGTTTACACTTGAAAAACAATCGAAAACTTACAATAATCTGTCAATTTTTACGTAAGAAAATCCCGCACGCTGCAACCAAGTTAAGTTTTCCCTCTCTATTTCGAATTTCGAAAAGATTTAGCTTTTTTATTTTAACTTTCATAATTAAATGAATTTATTAAATGCACTTTCAATTATTGGTAGATACTCAAAAACTTTCAACCTACATTTTTACATTTTAGTGACCAGTTAGTTTTTTTTATAAATCAATGTGACCAGTACTTTTTACATAGGGTTCATAAATTAATCCTTGGCTTGTTCCCTAGACTTTGAGTAGAGTTTAGAACTATTCATTGGCCACAGCATGATGCACAATAGGTAATTGCCATAGCTTTAACACTTGAAAATTTTGGCCTTATAAAGTGCTGAAAGGTAGTGTGGTAGAGGCAAAATACCTTTCAGCACTATTATTTACGTGTAGGTAAACTAAATCTAGAAGTAAAAATTTGTATTTTTGTATGTTTGTAGTAACGAATAAACTTAAAAACTACAGGACCGATTTCAAAAATTCTTTCGCCATTAGAATGCTGCATTATCCCTGAGCAAAATAGTCTATATCGCGGAAAAGTTTAAACCGGTACTTTTATCCCTGATATTTTCTCGCGAGTGGAGCCGTCCCAGCCAAACCACTTGACCTATTTCGATGAAATTTGGTAGGGAGATAGTTTAAGACCCTGGCAAGGAGCTAGGCTATTTTTTATCCCGGGGAAAATTAAACCGGGACTTTTATCCCGGAAAATATTTTCTTGTTTTATTTATTTTATTTTATTTTTTATTTTTTCGGAAAACTTACAGCTAACATGTACAATATTGATATAAAGTAAGTAAAAGAAGGCCATTTACATTTTTTCACAAGTAGAACAATACGTAAAAAGTAGGTAAGTTGTGGATGGAATAGCGAGAGAATAAGTATGGAGATAGTTTAAAATCCACGGAAGGACAGGCTAGATTTTATTTTTAAGGATATGTCCTTATATCACTCTACATATTATAAAACCAAGTCCCCCAATCGCATTTGTTTGTCTGAACGCGATAAACTCAAAAACTACCGAACGGATTTCCATAAGTTTTCACCAATAGAAGGAGTGATTCAAAAGAAAGGTTTATGTCTACCTTTAATTCATAAATAATCTGCACGACAGTAAAATAAATGTAGGCATATAATATTATCCTTTGTTACCTGTGCGAAGCCCCGCTAGTAATTAAAAAATGCAACATATTTTACATTCTTTATTTACGTTTTTTTCAGTAACACAGCTGATATGATCACTACATACATATTATATACATACCTACTCTACTCTAGCTTTTGCCTGCGACTCCGCACGCTCAATTTCTTTTGCCAAAATACATATTATTATATGACTCACCGTGTACTTCTCCGGTTCAAAAAATGTCTAGCACATATATTTGTTTGCCAAATATCATTCGAATCTATTCAGCAATCACTTTGTGCATTAACTTCTTATAATTAATATTGAGTAATTTTCACAAACGTTTAATAATATAGCAGTTTTATCTGACTTTACCTATAAGGTATTATAAGGATTAAGTGATAATAATATTATCTTCTTAACATAGTATAAAACAAAGTCGCTTCCCGCTGTCTGTCCCTATGTCTCTATGTCCCTATGTATGCTTAGATTTTTAAGGCTGCCATATCCCAAAACACCTTCTTTTCTATTCAATTTTAAACCAAGAAATAATCAACATTTCGGTCCGAGAAAAATATATGTTATAGTTAAATAATCATTCTACATTGGTATGGATTCCAAAACACGATACTTACAACTTCGCTCGATCATAAAAAATCACGAAAACAGAGAAAATTCGGATTTTATTTTTAAAAATTAATTATAGTATATTAAACAATTACTTTAAAAATATAAGTCAATAAAAGGGTAATAACATTTAGCAGATTGCTATGCAAAAAAATTTTCACAAAAGTAATTCGCACTTTTCAAAATTCAAAAAAACACGAATTTTTTAACAATTCTGCACAACGCGTCTCGTTTCAGATGCGCCCGAGGCGCCGTGGAGGTCGGACCTACGTCAATTTTTCGCGCTTGCTGCCACTAATTTATCGAAGTATTTGACAGCTTTTGTTTATAGTTGGACCGCGTTATGTAGAAAAGGAACCAATTACTTTTGAACAACAATTATGGATTCTTATTTGTAATAGATGGATTTTTCTATGAATCTTTCCTATTCTTTTTCTTTCTTCTTTAAACACGTTGTCATACTTGTTTCAACTGTTGTTTGTTTTTGCTGAATAGTAAAGGATCACATTTGAATTTATTGCGTGTAAAATATTAAAATAATATATTTGGATAATATTTTGGCATTATACATACAAAGGAAAATAATGTAAATAAAGAAAAATGTACTTTATTGTAAAAAAAGCGTGGGATGCATGGTGTCAATACATATAAATATTTTATTGAAAGATAATATGAGTAGAAGGATTATCATTTTGATAATATCTTAAAAAGCACCCCACGCTTTTTTTACAATAAAATAAGTACATCTTTTTCTTATTTGCACTATTCTTAATTCAAATTTATTGAAATTTATTTTCTATTTTTAGTTGGATTTCCTATAAAACATGTTTTTTCGTTTTTTTTTCTAACTGTTATTTATTTTTCATTTTTTAGTCTTGTTCTACTATTGTCCAACAGATGTCACTAAAAACAAGTAAGATTATTTTTTTACATAAGAGTAGCCAGTTTAGTTATAACTCTACTATGGTCCAACAGATGTCAAAAAAAAAATGAGCTATCATTTACGTATTCATTTTGAATGTTTATACATTATTAGTTGGATTTTCTATAAAATAGTGTTTTTTGTTTAAAATATTGAATTGTCTTCGGTTCTTGATAAATATGCCAAATTTTCATCCGACGTTTTGAAGGCAGTCAAAATCATGTTCAAAGTTTCTGTTACATAGATACATTTAAACGTACGTTACATAGCTTCATTGAAATTTATTTTCTATTTTTTAGTTGGATTTTCTATAAGGCTTGTTTTTTGTTTTTTTATTTGCTATTTAATATTATGGATAGAAGATCATAGTACAGAATAACACAAAACCTTATTATTGATACAAGTAATTCCCAATTATTGCGATATCAATACCGGTATTTTTAAGTTCTTCATTTGGTCCAGTAGCCCACATTTTCTTGAAAAAATCCCGGTTTGGGTCCCCTAAATTAAGTATCTGCTTATAAATATGCATACGAGCTCTGCAGACCCTGGAGGTATCGGTATAGGCTTCTTTGTGTAACATCTATAAAACAGTACTAGAACCCGGTGTGTCTGTACATAGAAAGAAAAATAAAATAAAAAATAAGGGGACGACTAAATAAGAGTAATAGAACACAAATCACCGTTTTTTTATTTCATTCTTTTGTCGCTGTTTGTCTGCGTATCTGTTTTTCTGTTTATTTGTTAGCGCACATCTCCGACACTTCTAAACGGATATCTATGAAATGGTATGGAGATAGCTTGAGTCCCTGGGTAGAGCACAGGTATACTTTTTAACCTATAAAAATTATTTTATGCGGGCGACGCTGCCAGGAAACAACAATAAAATAGTATGAGTCACAATAGTACATACTAATACAAAATAATAAGTTATTTTCAGGATTTTACGGCAATTTGGACTTGACTACAATTTATATGAAGACCATACTATTATGATTTGAAAAAATACTGTCCGACATATTTATAGGTATATGGAGTAAATTTTTCAGACGGGACAGCAAAGTCAATATTTTCTATACAGTTCAAACTTTAAAGTAGGTAGTAAACAAATACGAAAATATCATTTAAAAAATCGCGATAAAATAAAAAAATGGTTTTATTTCAATGTCTTACCAAGATATTTTGTATGTCGGGTAATTCCTTTTTATTGATCTCATTGAGGGTGTCTGAATATATAACGTCGCGTAAGATAAAATAATAACCGTGAAAAATCCATTTGATTTGTCAGACTAGTAGTAGTCGCAAGAGTTGGGTATATAATAAGGCTGCCAAATCATATAAAGCAACTACTTCGGTGCAGTTCAATACTAATTACTAAGTAGTAACTATTGCAGTTTTCATATCGGTCATTGCTTAGTTGAGCGGTTACTATGTTAACCATTCCATATTCGCGTCTTCCCCGGCGAACAAGACGTCACTTTTCATTCAATGGAAATCGTCTTTACGCGCCTACCCATAGGGTTCTAATAAAAAAATCTGAAATGACACCTGTCAAACTCGGAATACTGAAAGGGTTTCGGGTTTAAACTTGAGGTCATATTCAGGTTACTAGACTAGTCGATTATTATAGTTAATATTGGTTAAGTAATTGTCTCAATCACCAATATTATGTCACAATAACTAAAGATAATAATGAATCATGATTCATTCACCACGTCAAGACGTGGTATTGTACTCTGCGAACATTTGATTACGTAATCATTGATCAACGAACAATAAATCGTGACATCAAGACATAATTCATAGGTAACTTTTATTATGTATGCCTACGTATACCTATTTCTAAATGCGACATACATATGTTTGGATAGTACTCCCAAAAGTTAGACCTTCGCAATAAATCGTATAATTTTAAAGTCCTCCAATTTTGAGATGTATGTAATTTTATTTTGCTTAAAAACTACATCTACACTTATCTATACTAATATTATAAAGAGGAAAGATTCAATTGTATGTTTGTTGGCATTGAATAGGCTCCGAAACTGCTGGACCGATTTGAAAAACTCTTTCATCAATATAAAGGTCCATTATCCCAGGGATTATAAAGCGGGACTTTTATCCCAGAAATCATTCACGCGGACGAAGCCGCGAGCAGAAGTCTAGTTTAAAATATATTAGCTATCGATGGAGGGGTCTAATTTTTTTTTATGGATTCAACATCCATATTTTTGTCCTTTTAATATTCGTATAGTTTGAGCCGTGTTAGATTTTGAGGCCTAGCACCCATAAAAAAGCGGACATCTTTTGTCGTAAAACAAACTGCTTCACTATCGTTTAATTGTTTATTGTGACGTAGTCACGGCTCATCGGTGTCAAGCGAGTTCATTTGAAATTCAACATCGCGGCACCTGACGCGCCGGTACATTAGACAGCTGTAAATGCCAACAGCGCTCAGATATCCTAGCCTTAAAACTACGCAACGGATTTTGATGCGGTTTTTTTAAATACATAGAGTGGTTCAAGAGGAAGGTTTATATGTGTAATAAATGCATAATACAGTTGAGAAGCACTGATAATTGTAGAGGTTTCTAATGTGATGTTGTAAATAAACAAATTTATTATTATTTAGATAAACCGTGCGAGATTGATCAAAATAATGTACTACAGTATTATGCACCATAAAAATGTCTAAAAAACGTCCGGGATGGTAGATATCTATATCTTAGAGATAACCCACAAAAACCATTTCTTATACTTTACTTTTTACGAGAAATGGATTATAAACAAAGCGATTTTAAGCAATACAGCATTAAGTAATTACTTATCCTTATCCAATTTAGTACCGTAAATACCTACATTGTGAATTTAATATCGATCAATACCTATGGCTCTTTACAGCATGTAAATGAATATTTTGTTAGATATTACAGACGAGCATTTGCCCGCGGCTCCGCCCGCGTTAAAAAAAAATTCCGGGATAAAAGTCCCGGTTTATATTTTCCCGGGATAAGAAGTAGCCTAGGTCCTTCCCGGGGTCCTTAACTATCTCCTTAATAAATTTCATTGAAATAGATTAATTGGTTTGCTCGTTAAGGCTCAAACGGCGAGATTAAAATGTCTCACATGGACTCGCTTTTTTTTAAGCGACGATAGCCTAGTTGGGAATGGAACAGTCTACCGAGACATTGTCCGGAGGTTCAAACCCAAGGCACACACCTCTGACTTTTCGAAGTTATGTGTATATTGTTTATCAATTATCGTTCGCTTTAACGGTGAAGGAAAACATCGTGAGGAAACCTACATACCTGAGAATTCTCTATAAGAATTTCGAGGGTATGTGAAGTCTGCCAACCCGCATTAGGCCAGCGTGGTGGACTAAGGCCTGAACCCTCTCAGTAATAGAGGAGGCCCGTGTTCATCAGTGGGCAAATATAATACAGGGCTGATTGGATTTACATACATATACACTCACGCCTTTTATCCCCGAAGTGGTAGGCAGAGGCGCAACTAGTGCACCCACTTTTCGCCATTATTCCGTCCCATGATGTGATAGGGGGCGAGCCATGCCCATATCGGACACAAATTCCCGAAATAATAAATAGAAAAGTACCTACCTAGGTAAGTTTGAAGGTTCGCCGCTAAGCCCCACCCCTCAAAGATTTTTGTGATTGTACCGGTTTACAAGGTTACATGTAATGGCAACCAGAGAGGAAAGAGAACCGGGCAATTTTCCGGGGCCAAGTTCGGTGTACCAGCTAAAGATCTTTTTTTTTTGTTACATTGTCAATTGTTGAACTAGTGGTAGGTTTCTCGTATACTAGTGGCTATCTGGGTGGTAGGTACCAAAACAACAGTGTGTAAGCATTTTTAGGACATTGTAATTTGTAGCCAGCGTAACTACTAGGTATTATGAGACTTAACATCTTATGTCTCAGGGTGACAAACGCAGTAGAGTGCCCCGCAGTACTTTGCAATTCTAAGTTTTGTGCGGTGTTTTACTGTTTTTCGTATCGCTTACCATCAAGCAAGCGGCATGCTCGCCTCGTCATTCAAATGCAAAAAAAAATCAGGGTCCTTTTTTTGCTCCCGCCCGGAATCTCGCGACATCCAAGGCCGCCACTGGCTACATGGATCAAACTTGACCTTGTATAACCATAGGAGCCAAGGAAGAGATATGCGTTGGCGTTACGCAATCCAACTTTTCAATTGACTGCGCAATACATATAAAACTGTTTTTCTCGCAAAACAAAAATTTGACTTCATGTCGTGCTTAAGCGCAAAGTACTTACAGGTACCTAGAAACAGCACACTAGAAGTATGCCGCGCATATCACAATACCTATGATAGTTTTATGTTCGGAACATTACTTAAGGCCTAGCAGTTAACAGAAAGAGGGTGTCCTAAATCTCCTGATAGTTTAATAACGATATTTTACATCACAGAGGGTGGAGAAATTAAGTACCTAAGTGCTACAAGTATTTTCAGATTTTAGGAAGATCATATTAATATTTTACTAGCTTTTCCCCGCGGCTCCGCTCGCGTTAAAAAGTTTTTCCGGGATAAAAGTCCCGCTTTGTGTTTTCCCGGGATAAAAAGTAGCCTATGTGTTAATCCAGGACATGATGTACCCGTGTGCCAAATTTCATGGAAATCCGTTCAGTAGTTTTTGCGTGAAAGAGGAACAAACATCCATACATCCAAACATCCATACACTCTTACAAACTTTCGCCTTTATAATATTAGTAGGATTATCGTCGTGACGCGACGTTGCAAAAATTTGCCTATGTGTACACTGAAAAAACCACCATGCCTAAGAAGTCTATATAAGAAATTTCTAAGGTATAAAAAGTCTATCAACCTGCACTGTGCTGGTGGGGTAGACTAAGGCCCGAACTTTCTCTGCGATGGAAGAGGGCCATTCCCAGCAGTGGGCTATCCCATTATATGCTACAGGCAGTGCCGGATTAGCCCTTAAGCAAATAAAGCAATTGCTTAGGGCATCACGTCTTGGGGGGCACCAGAAACAGCACAAAAAATGCTAGCACATAAAAGTAAAGCTGTTTGAAAATCCGCGCGATTAAAGACTGATGTTAGTTTACTTATGGTAGGGGGGCCCCATAGGCGTGAATTGCTTAGGGCATCAAGTTTTCTTAATCCGGCACTGGCTTCAGGGATGGCATTATATGTGTGCAATGCACCAATACAGTAGATAGATTTGAATTTGCAACGACGATATTGATTATAGTCAAAGATGAAACTTTACTTAGTTCATATTTGCGAAATTCCCACGGTCTACTTTTACGTTTTCATGTTATTTAATACTAGTAGTGCTCGCGGCTCCGTCCGCGTGAAAGTTTTTCCGGGACAAAATTATTTTCCCCGGATAAAAAGTAGCCTATAGCACTCAGGAGTTATGTAGCTTTCTATTAGTGAAAGAATTTTCAAAATCGGTTCAGTAGTTCCTGAGATTAGCGCGTTCAGCTTTATATTAGTATAGATTTTGGGTCAAAAAACCATTCCCTATAGTGGTACAGGTAGAACACCACTTATATTTTAATTCTCAATACATTAGTATGCCTAGCTTACAGTAATAAATAAAATAATTTATGGAATATCCTACTAATATTATAAAGGCGAAAGTTTGTAAGAATGTATGGATGCTTGTTCCTCTTTCACGCAAAAACTGCTGAACGGATTTCGATGACATTTGGCACACGGGTAGATCATGTCCTGGATTAACACATAGGCTACTTTTTATCCCGGGAAAACATAAAGCGGGACTTTTATCCCGGAAAAACTTTTTTAAGGCGGGCGGAGCCGCGGGCAAAAGCTAGTCACAAATAATGTTTGCATGCCAATCAGCAAACTATGCAAGTACTAGATTTTTGTTAATATACTTAAATATAGCAACACTATATCAATAAAGTATAATTTATTTTCATAGATTTCTGAATACATTGATTTATTTTAAAACTAAAGATTATATTATGCAAAAGAAGAGATCCAGGAGAAATTTTAAAAAATAAGAAGAAAGGATAAATTAAAAATTCAATAACAAGCAAATTTTTTAATACTAAAACAATGTACATGTTCAGTTAAAATGTAAAAAATAAAAACTTTTCATGCACTGCTTTAAGGAGAATGGTTTCAGTGAAAAAAATTATCACAACAGTGACAAAAAGAAAAAATACAATGAAAATCAACAATATAGGTAAACAAGTAACAAAATCACGATATAGCTTACAAAAGCCCCTATGTATTCAAGTAAATAAATTATTAAGATCTTACAATGCATTAAAAATAAGGTCTTCAAATTATGAAGGATTTACCTTAGATGTGCAATTAACGTTTAAATGCTTATATGGCATAATTTTAAAATGTCTGCATAAAACTAAAACATCGGCATTGCTGTTAAGTCCATCAGCAATTTAGAAGTCAATGACATTTTAATTGATTTTAATAAGAAATGTTTGCACGTTCAGAGTTTGATTGACAATTTATATCAGAAACTAAGTAAATAACTTTAGTAATCTACGGATGTCAACAATATCAGGAACAAAATTTTGATTGCTGGCAAGAAATAGTAGAACTGGATGAATGATATTAAGTCAGCAAAAATGCCCTTAACAAATGTAATAATCTCACAAAATATTGCGAAATATATTTATATATTAGTACATACACATAAATAACCAGCGACTGCTTTATATATGCATTTAAATAGTAATTTAATTAAAAGACTATCAGTCTTACAAGTAATTATAATATGCTTGAAATATTTTACAATAGACATCAAATGGACAGAGTTAAAGACAGTAATTGAGGTCTAGTCTATTAATTATTAGAGAATAAGATGTATTTCAATTTAATTTTGTTTTTCTCTAACTAAATCTATATTGTACTTTATATCTAATATTATTATTTTAATTATAAAGTTGGCACATGTGACAATTAATCACATTTTTCTATCACTTACAGTTTTAGAGATTTAATCTTAACAAGAATTCCTTCAATAAATACAAACTTTAAACTTATACATAAAGTATGAAATAATTTAAAATTTGTGTTAAAGTTATTTCATGTGAACTAAATGTCTTTGGCTAACATTAGTTTAGCCTCGCCTTCAAACACAACCTTCTTTTCTTCTTCAACAATGCAATAAAACTTCACTTTCAGAATTTTTCTCACATCAACCAACTCCACACTAATAGTCAATTTTTCTCCAACAAAACATTTATTGGGAAATTTCATTGTTTGAGAGACTAAGACGGTGCCTGGGCCTGGCAAATGTGTGCCAATAAGCCCAGCCACCAAGCCATTCAGGAGAGCCCCATGAACTATTGGCCTTTTGTTGCCATTATTCTGGTGCAGATAATTGTGATCCCCAGTCAAGTTTGAGAATGCATCGAGGTCCTTCTGTGTTAATGTTTTCTGTATTCTGATCTTGTCGCCTGCTTTGAAAGCACTGTTAATAAATGTTGTTGAGTGTATTTTGCATATCTTTTGATAGTTCTTGTTGTTCACCATAATGTATGGAAACCTGTTTGACAACATTTTTATCCCTTTTCCAACACAATTCTTACACTAGTTTATTTGACAGACATCTTGTAGAAATATAGTTGCCAAGTTAGACAGTCTAGGGTCTTCAGCTGTTTTTAGTTGTTCTATTACTTTAATTACATCTGGTGTGATTATTTCTGACTTTGTGTGTTCATTATACATATAGAGAAGTGTAGTGATAGTGTCTGCCAGTATACTGTTATCACTTGAACTCAGCAAGGCAGTAACATATTTCAAGCCCAAATATGTAAGTATGTACTGTGCATTCAATGGATCTGAAAATATACAAAAACATGTTACTACCAAAATTAAAACCCAACTAATGATATTTTAATAGGATGCTAATGAAACTTATCACATTTTTTTCTTGTCAATATACTATTAATTACATAAGCAATTATGATGCATAAAATCACTTTTGAATGACTGCAAACATTTAAATATACCAAAATGAATTTAAATTTAAAATTCTACTACAATAACATATTGTAAATTGTAAACATGAAATATAAATAAGACAAATTTTCTAAACTTTAAATAAATAATTTTATGATTCATGCTTACCAACACACAAATTGCAGATTCCCGCAATAGCAAATCGCAGCAATTTGGTGCTTGTCTCCTTCTTTAAGACATGTACAAATACGTCCAAGACGCCGACTTCTCTGATGAAGCTATAGTTTATCGGATCATACGCAAAATTCGCCAAGTTACCTAGCACTTGGCACTTTGCTTCTGAAATAATTGGCAATCTTTTTATTAGCTTTAATAATTATCAATGGAAATACTGACAACTATATCATGCATGAATTACAATGGAAGCTAACTGTAATTATTTGTGGTAATACAATGCAATCAGCCCTGTATTATATTATACTGCCCACTGCTGAGCACGGGCCTCCTCTACTACTGAGAGGGGTTAGGCCTTAGTCCACCATGCTGGCCACTAGGCCAGCATGGTGGACTAAGGCCCGCACTAGCGGGCTGGCAGACTTCAGATACCCTCGAGATTCTTATGGAGAATTCTCAGGTATGTAGATTTCCTCACGATGTTTCCTTAACCAATAAAGTGAACGATAATTGATAAACAATACACACATAACTTTGAAGTCAGAGCTGTGCGCCTTGGGTTTTAAACAACAGACATTGTCTCAGCAGACCGTACCATTTGCAACTAGGCTATCCACTTCTTCTACTATCGTCCACTTCACTTCATTTGTAGTAAACTGTTACTTTTTATTCAAAGGAGATGTGCGCTTTTTGTATGGGTACTGGGTCTCAAAATCTTACCAGGCTCAAACTTTATGTATTACCTACCTATACCCTTCAAGCCCCGCTGATATATATAGATGTATGGAAAAACCCTATATATGAACACCGGTGTCCGTCGCGGGACTTGACGAGTCAAAGGGTTTAAAATATGGACACCGGTGTCCATCGCGGGGCTTGAGGAGTCAAAGGGTTTAAAATATGGATCTATTAAAACATATTTTTAGACCTCATTAAAACTGACTTATTTAAAAACGTTCATTTTCAGAGTAGTTTTTAAAGAAAAATAAAATTACATAAATTTCAAAATCAGAGAACTTAAAAATTATGTTTTTTTGCAAAGGCATAGTTTTTGGGAGTACTACCAGGATATATAGCTATTTATAATGCTGTGTATATTAATTCATCACTCATAAACCACTGAATGGTTGTATGAAACTTGGCATATTAGGATTAATATTAAATGGGCTATGTAAACATTATATTTTGTTGTAAAGTATATTGGTTAGAATTTTAGGCCCGTTTCTGGACATGACTTTTACTATACATTTTTATCATTGAATTGATCTATATTATCTTTTATGATGAGACGAGCAAGCCGTTCCCCTGATGGTAAGCGATATGGCCACCCATTAACAGTAGAAACACTATTCAGCACCTTGAGTTACAAAGTACTGTGGGGCATTCCACTGCGCTCGTCATGCTGAGACATAAGATGTTATGTCTCATTATGTCCTGTAGTTGCACTGGCTACTATGCCCTTCAAATCGAAACACAAAAGTGCATGCGCACTGCTGCTTGGTGATAGAAATAGACATTGCGGTGGTACCCACCCAGACAGACTCTTACATATGAGAGTCCTACCATCAGTAAACCACTAGTATCTAACGTGCAGTTGCGTAGGGATTAATTCAGAAAAGATTAATATTTGATGTTTAACCAAAAATAACTACTAAATAAATAGAATCAACGCTTACAAAATAAAAATGCTATTTACAGTTTATAAATTACCATAAGAAGAAGTGTTCAAATATTCGTCCACTAACAACGACAGATATTCTTCACGATTTGTTCCATTTTGTGGAGTACGTCTCTTCAACTGGGTTTGGGTACTGAACATTGATTTGCTAAGAAATTACAGTTAAATTAATGTATAAATAATTGTTCGATTATCACAAAACTAATTAGATTAGCTCTAAAGTGTAGATTATACGCACCAATAGAAAAAAAGAAAAACTCAAATCAAAATCGCCATTTTGATTTTTTCAAAACAAAACAACAATCAGTGGGTCGGCCCGTCGTTGAGTTAGGCAACACACGTGTTCTACTTCACGGCTGTCCCTTCGCATATTTCAGTATCGTTTTTTATATTTTCTTTTTGTTTTTGTCGATATATTTGTTGTGTTTTGTCTCTATTAACATTTATTAATTAAATACTAATCTTTAACATATTTTTTATTTTATTCTTCAATATTAACTAGTTGTAGGGTAGACTTAAAAATTATATTTATAACAGTAATCATTTAATTGTTTAGTTATTTGAATAATATGGAGATTGGGGAGGATGAACCTCCAGACGGAGGCGGAAGGACTGATCCCTCCAATCTTCCCCTTTCTTCAAATAAGGCTCCCAAGCGCTCCATCACTTTGGAAAATGGTGACCATAATTATTCTATTCCCCCCAAAAAAATCACTTCTCCAGCTTTAAATGTTCAAGATGTTTTCACCTGCCCAGACTATGACGAGCATTTTCTTTACACTGATACAGATAAGGGTCCTTTCATAGTCATGGTATCTGGTGATGCCAACCCCCCTATTCAGACATTGAAGCTTGCCAAAATATTATTTCAGAGCAATGTCTCAGGCATTTCTCAAGGTGGTGTTAAATCTGCAGGTCGTGGCAAAATTTCTGTGTCATTTGACTCTGCAGATTCAGCTAACAAATTTCTAAAGTCCCCAGTTATATCCCTTCATAAACTTGTCGCCATTATTCCTAAATTCCACCTTTCCCGCATGGGTATTGTAAGGAATATCCCTAATGATTGGTCTCTTGAGGAACTGGTTGCGGGTCTCCATTACCCAAACAATTGTGGTCAGGTCCTCAAGGCTCGACGGCTCAATAAAAAGATTATAAATAATGGTATTACAGAATGGTCCCCCTCCACTACAGTAGTCCTTACTTTCAGGGGTCGAGTCCTCCCAGATAGAGTATTTTGCTTCAACTCTTCCCTCCCCATCTCTCTCTACCAGCTTCCTTCTATCCAATGCCGGCGTTGCTGCAGATTTGGTCACGTAACTTCACAGTGTAGATCTATGCCCCGTTGCTACCGTTGCTCCCAACAACACATGGGAAATACATGTACTGTTCCTGATTCTCAGGCTACCTGCTTATTTTGTTCGGGCAATCATACTGCCACTTTTTCCAACTGTCCTGAGCACTCGAGGCAAAGAGCTATAAAATTAGTTATGTCGGAAGAGAATATATCTTTTTCAGAAGCTTCTCTTAGATTCCGCCCCATCCGAAAAACCTTTGCTGAAGTAGTAAAACCCTCCAACCCCCTAACTCCTAATATCCCTCAACATTCCCAAGCTTCCACTAGTCAATCCTATAAAAAAACGATCTACATTGACCGCCGTTCTAGTCCTCCTAAGGGCAAGGGATTTGATTCCTATGCCCACTCAAACATAATTTTAACCCCTAAATCATCCCTTCCCAATGGCTGCGCCCTACCCAACGCCTCTTCAGATGAACCTTCCCCCCCTTCCTCTTCTGCCAATAGGCTATCACTTTCTTCCCCTTCCCCGAATGACAATCTTTTGGATCTTCTCTTATACCTTCTCATTAATATTTCCCACAAATTTGGTGATGCCCTTTCCCCTAACGTCATTCCCATGATTCAACAACTTCTCAATCAACTTACCTCTCATAATGGGTCAAACGCTTCTACAATGGAACTGTAGAAATATTCGTCACAAAAAACATGAAATCATTCATTTGCTAAACTGTCACAGTCCCCTCGTCTTTGCCGTCTCAGAGACTTGGTTACGACCTGATTTACCCTTTAGGGTGACAGGTTACTGCTGTCTTAGGGACGACAGAGATGATGGGTGGGCTGGTTGTGCCCTTCTTATCAAAAAATCTTTTTCATATTCTAAAATCGACCTCCTCCCTCACAACTCTTTCCAAATTGTTGCAGCTAGAATCCTAAATATATCTTTTATATCCCTTTATATTCCTCACCCTAGTGTAAGCATAATAAATAATCTACGTACTGTCCTCTTAGCTATCCCTCCCCCCTTATTTGTCATGGGTGATTTCAACTCTCACAATGCTCTTTGGGGTTCTCTCCACAACGACGCCCACTCCTCAGTTCTTATTCAGTTATTTGACGAACTGAATGTTTGTGTCCTTAATGACGGCTGTTCAACAAGGCGTGTCTCCCCAAGCCAGAGTGTTAGTGCGGTTGACCTCACCCTTGCCTCTTCTAACCTTTCTTCCTCTATATCCTGGTCTATCCTCCCCCATTCTTTCGGTAGCGATCATTTCCCTATTCTTTCTCTGTGGTCAAACTCCTTCTCCCCACAGTCAGACCCTGAGCCCCTTTTAAAGTACAGACTTTGTAAAGCTGACTGGTCTAGTTTCAGATCAAATTTAGATAGTTTAATCTCAACCATTCCTCATATAATTTCAAATGATAACTACCTCTCAGTCTATCTGGATTTCTCTAAGGCTCTGTTATCAGCTGCTGACCAGGCAATTCCTCTCAAAAACTCTGCCCTTGCTAAAATTCCATCGCCTCCTTGGTGGGATTCAGATTGCACGGAAGCAGTCCGTAGTCGTAATGCAGATGAGTCTGAGTTTGCATCAAACATGACAATGGAGAACTTTTTAACATTTAAAAAATCCCAGGCTCTGACTAAGAGAATTCTGTCAAAGAAAAAGGCTCAGGGTTGGACCAATTTCTGTAATTCCCTGTCGCCCTGCTCTCCACCTTCGGTAGTGTGGAAAAAACTACGTCTATTCCGTAGATCGATGATTCATTCTCCAACTCCTTCCTCAAATTCCTCCGATCTTTGGGTTCATGAATTCCTCGGCAAATTAGCTCCTCCTACTGCCCCCTCCAAGGAATGTTTCCCATGCCCTCTTTTCCCTAATCCTAACAACAACTTTAATGATGCCTTCTCCCTCGCTGAGCTTTCCTGTGTGCTCGAACGGGTCAAGGACTCTGCTCCCGGTGTTGATGGCATCCCTTACTCTTTCATCACCAAGTCCTCCTCGTCCTCTAAATCTTTCTTTCTTGAAATCCTTAATCACATATTCCTCAACGGGGTAGTTCCCGACACCTGGAAGTCTCAGATTATTGTCCCCATCTTGAAGCCAGGCAAACCTTCTTCTTTAGCCTCTTCCTATCGACCTATTGCTCTTTCCTCAACATTGGCTAAGTTAATGGAACACCTTGTCAAGAACCGTCTGGAATGGTATATTGAAAATAAGGGCCTCCTATCCCATTCTCAGTTTGGTTTTAGACGTGGGATGAGCACCATGGACAATTTGTCAATTCTCACCTCCGACATCCGTCTCTCTTTCTCTAACGGTGAAAATGTCATTGGAGTCTTCCTGGATATTACTTCGGCTTATGATAATGTTCACCTTCCCATCCTCAGGCAGAAAATGCTCCAGCTGAGTATCCCGGAAAGGTTGATCAATATAGTCTGTAGCCTTTTGTTTGGTCGCTCAATTGTCCTTGGTGCTCATTATGGTTATCAATCTCCAAGGGTGGTCTGGCAAGGTCTCCCTCAGGGCTCGGTCCTTAGTCCATTACTATATAATATATATACAGCGGATCTTGACAAATCAGTTAACTGCTTTGTCAAAATTCTTCAATATGCCGATGATGTTGTTTTATACTCTTCGTCCAAATCACTATGTGAGGCATCTGAAAGATTAAATTCAGCTCTGTTTTATTTAGACCAATGGCTCTCCAACCACCACCTTTCTCTGTCTATTTCCAAAAGCGTTGCAGTCATTTTTTCTCGTAAAAGATTTATCCCACCCCTTTCCATATCTGTTAACAACCAAAATTTAGTATTTAAAAACCAAGTTAAATTCCTTGGTGTAATATTAGATTCCAAGTTATCTGGTGCCCCTTACTTAAAATCCATAGCTAACAAGTGTGAAAAGGGTATTAATGTTCTGAGAGCAGTCTCTGGGGTAAGATGGGGCTCTCACCCTTATAATCAGAAAATACTTTACAATGCAATAATTCGCAGCCATTTTGATTATGGGTGTTTCCTTCTGGAGCCCTGCAATAAAGCGGCCTTAAGCCTTCTTGATAAAATTCAGTCAAAATGCTTACGCTTAATAACTGGAGCCATGCAATCCTCTCCTATTAATGCCATGCAGGTTGAATGTCTGGAACCTCCTTTGCTATTGCGCAGACAATATCTCTGTGATCGTTTTTTCTATAAATCCCTTCAAAGTTCCTCTCATCCCCTCCACTATATTCTTCCCCCTCTTTCCCAACTAGTTGAAAATTCCAGGTATTGGTCACATAAATCTAGCCCTCTCCTTGTAAATAGTTACAATAAATTTAATAACTCTTCTCTACAAATCTTCCAATCTAATGTTCATTTCCTCTTTTCATTTGAATTTCAAGCTCTTATCTTCAAACCTAATATTATTCTCCATTTTGGTATCCACAAAAATGATCCAAATGCTGCCATTATTTTCCACCAAATTGTGTCTGAACGCTGGGAGGAGTGGCTGCATTTGTTCACAGATGCTTCCAAGTCTTCAGACTTGGACCCGGTTGGTGCAGCTGTTTGTATTCCTAAATTTAAAATTATCCTTAGCTTTAAATGTCCCTCCCAATACTCCATTTTTTCCGGGGAGGCAGTAGCTATTCTGGAAGCAGCCAAATATTCTCTTTCTCATGGCCTCAACAAAAGTATAATTTTTTCTGACTCTCTCAGCCTGCTCCAGGACCTTCTGAATTCTCCTTTTCACAAATCCCAATCCTATTTGACTCTGAAAATCAAAGACACACTGTTTAGATGTCATGTTGCTGGATTAGAGGTGGTTTTAGCTTGGATACCTAGCCATTGTGGTATCCCTGGTAATGAAATGGCTGACCAATGTGCTCACGAGGCTGTCTCAATGGGATTGGATGATCATAAGGTCTGTTACTCCAGTGATCTATTCTCTGGACTGAGACATGATTTTCAGACATCCTGGAATGAACAGTGGCAGGTCTCGCGAACTCTTAAGGGCATCCATTACGGTTCATTACAGCCTGATATTCCCCTTAGGCCCTGGTTTTTTAAATACAAACATATTAATAAAAAGATTACTTCAGTAATAATCCGTCTTCGGTTAGGCCATATTTGCTCCCCTGTATTTTTAAATAAAATTCGCGTTCGTGATCACTCTCTGTGTGAATGTGGGCTAGACGAGGGTTCGGTTGATCACTTGTTCTTCAACTGTCCCAGAATCTCCTCTCCTATTTATGATCTCCTTCCTTCTGATTTCCCCCGTCCTGTAAACGTTAATGTTTTATTGTGCTCGGTCTTTTCTAATACATAACATCAAATACCTTTCTAAATTTATCAAATATAACAACCTCTATCTATGAATGTTTTTTTTCCCCTCTCATGCTATAAAGCTTTCTTCTCGTTTTCTTAATAATTTCTTTTATTTATTTTTTTTATTTTTTTATTTATTTATCTGTACTATTATTAGTATAATTAAATGTTTCGTAATATGTATTTTTATTCTTTATTATATTTCTATTCATATATAAAATATATAATGTTGATGTTTAGTATTTATTCTATTATCCAAATTACTAGGTAACTTCGGGCCGAAATCCTAAAACTTAAAAGCGTTCAGCTTCCCTATATTTATGGTTTTGTAAAGAGCATTATAATACTGTTGTTTTGTATCTGCTACTATTACTTGACATTGGCGAAATCACCGATAGCCCATCGGTGGAAGCCATAATTTAAAAGAAGAAGAAGAAGAAGAAGAACAATCAGTGTTGCCACTTGCCAGATGGAAGGTGGTTCAAGGCAAAGAGGTTCAAGGCACTGAAACAAAGAGTATTGAAAACATTTCACTGCAAATAGGGCATGTTTGAGACAATCTAAGCTGGCCGGAATGACAATTTATTGACACTTCACAGATTAAAAGTGTAAATAGCTTTACTAAATCCATTACAAAATGGTGCGGTATAGTATTAATCGTCACTTGCCAAATTCTCTGTTTCATGTGGTACCGGCAAGCGTTTCTCTATAGTTTCCTTCCTAAAAACATTGAAAAATGTGTGGCTGTCAGTATCAAAAGGCGAATTGTTTGTCATTGTCATGTGTCAAGCAGTTATCAAGTACAGTGATGCCAAGTTAGGCGACTTTTAGCTATTTAGGCTATCTCGGAGGGTGTTGGGGCAACAAAAATTGGTCAGGGGGTCTCATTTAGCCCCTACGGAATCAGGGTACGCGGTGTCGCCACTCACCGACGGCTCGCCACAAAGCCGCCCCTGCGGGCTTATTATTATTATTATATATCTAGCAAGTAGCAACACTGGTCAACTGTCAACTACATATTGGTACTTGGACTTAGTTGGCGCAGGATTTCTGAAAAAAATATATTCTGTTATCTGTAATATATATGTGTGCTCACAGTACTTTCGGATTTATATAAAATTGTATATGAAAAATGAGTGCCGTACCCCATATCGCCGGTATACTTTTTTTATACAACTCTATACTCGCTAGTTGTGAAATGTGTATGTTTGAGGTTATAACATCTGATACTTGTTTGCAGGTTTGACCAATAAATCTATATTTTTAATTGAGTTTAAGGAGCCATATGGAGAAAAAATTCTCCGAAATGAAACAACTGCAAACGTTCGTGGCATCGTTTTTAGTCCTAAAGGCACTTACTTCGCTTATAGAACAGACAGAAAGTATGACTACCTATATATCCTACTAATATTATAAACATGAAAATTTGTAAGAATGTGTGGTTGTATGTATCTTTGTTATTCTTTCACGCAAAAACTGAACGGATTTAGCTTAAATTTGGCCACACGGGTAGATCATACCGGTGATTTGACAGGTGGTAGGTCTCTCATACATAAGAGTCCGCCTGGGTGGGTACCACCGCAATGTCTATTACTACCTTCAACCAGCAGTGTGCATGCACTTTTGTGTTTCGGTTTAAAGGATATTGTAGCCAGTGTAACTACTGGACATAATGAGATTGAAGATCTTGTCCCAGCATGAGCCCAGTGAAATGCCACACAGTACTTTGTAACTCAAGGTGCTGTATGGTTTTGTTACTAAAATAAATAAAATACTTTATTCATCACATAGGCGAACATAGTTGCACTTATGATAAGTCAATATACATTAAATTGATTATATTAATAATAATTATTAACAGCATAAGGTCACTCATATAACTAACCTCATATAATAAATTTACATTTTAAATTGTAAAATCTATGATGAGAAATAAACAAAAAATCTAGCTCATGCTGGTAGGAAAGGGGATATAATAAGAGCATATTTTCATAAAAATTTAATGGGAGGAACGCGTCGCAATCGTCACCGGTGAGGACACTACAGGCCCTAGCCTAGCTAACCTACCAGCCTTTCACTAGTTACCTAAGCGATGACGACCCGAAGAAGGAAGGCAGAAAGAAACTCCTGGCTTATTTTTTTATCATCAACTGTTCATTGTTTCTATTCTCTTTTTTTTTTCAATATTTTTTTGCTGTATACAAATTCATATTAGTTATATAAGCTAATGCATGCGCATCACCGTTGAAATGAGATAACATCCAAATGAAGTGATTTAATAGCTGAACAGGCATGTAAGAATACTTAATACTGTATATGGGTGGTCGTATCGCTTACCATCAGGTGAACGGCCTGCTTGAGTCGTCATTCAATGCCATAAAAAAAATCATGTCCTGGATTAACCCATAGGCTTCTTTCTATCCCGGGAAAATACAAAGCGGGACTTTATCCCAGAAAAACTCTTTAAGCCATGCGAAGCTGTGAGTAAATACTAGTATTTCTTACAAAAACCACTTTCTATTATCGTATTATCAAAATTAAGTAACTTGTAACAATGTTCCTGTGAGTTACCTTGTTCATAGATCTTTAAATGGCTAAACATACTTAAGTTTAATTTTGTATTCTCAATGCTCATGTCTGCTAACTAATGTACCAGTTCTGCATTATTACAGTGCTTTAAATTTTCTTTAAAATGTATGTAATGTATTTAATTTTCTTACATTTCTAGAGCTGAGATCATAAGATGTGCAGAATGGTTGGTAACAAGTGCTATAGACGGCAACATAAAGGAAATGGCCTTTTCACCTCTTGACAATTATTTTATGGTTTGGGAAATGTATGCAATTACTAAAGACAATCCAGATGTAAGTATGATTTAATTGTATTACATAATATTTTTGATTGTACTTTTTGTTAATTATCATTGTTTTTTAAGGGTAAACCAAACCTACGTATATACAAGTCAGCTGATGGTCAACTTATTGGATCATTTGTGCAAAAAAATCAACTATTGTGGTAAGTAAGATATTAACAGATTTCTATGACTTGTTTTGTCTCTGCATTATATGTTATTACTCTTGTAAAAATAAAATATCATTTATATTTCATAAACTATTTTCCATGCAGGGAACCAAAATGGTCATCAGATGAAAAGTTATTTGCTATTCAAATAAATAATAGAGTGTTAATATATGAAGATGGAAAATTGGATAATTATGTACAAACTATCAATGTAGATAAATTAAAGTCATTCAGCTTGGCACCAAGTGCTGCACCAAATTATTACTTCACAGTGTTCACATTAGGTTTGTATGAAATAAATATTTTTACGCTTTTGTCAATTGTGCAAAGGAGATGTCTGCTGGGCCTCAAAATCTAACCAGGTTCAAATTTTATGAGTATTAAAAGGGCAAAAATATGGATCTAGAATCTATTAAAAAATATTTTAAGCCCCCTCCATTTATAAGTAACTTTTTAAAAATATTAATTTTAAGTGTAGTTTTTAAGCTAAATAAAATTACATAAATCTTAAAATTAGAGGACTTTCAAATCATACAATTCATTACAAAGGCCTAGTTTTTAGGAGTACTGTCGAAATATAAAGTATCTTGTTTAGAATTTTAAGCCTGTTTTTGGACATGTCCTTTAGGTAAGTTAGATCTGCTGTTCTATAGTCTAAGACCCATATTCACAAATACTATGAGAACGCGCACAGTGCTTCAGGCGAGCCAATAGTTTCGGCAATAGTTACTTTGGCCTTGTTCAGCTTTGTTTATCTGATAACCAATTGTAGCAAAGATGTATATTAATATTGGGGTATTTGGTTGGATGAAAATGATTTTTTTTAGTTTTTTATATTGGTAATTTTTGCCTTTTCTTTACAAATTACATTACAATTAAAGATCCCCGAGTTGGGCAAAGTGATGTTGAGTTTTTCTATTCCGTATCAGCTCGGAGACTGGAATTTGTGCCCGATATGGTGATAGGCTGGCCCCCTATCACATTATGGGACGGAATAACGGCGAAAAGTGGGATGCACTAGTTGCGCCTCTGCCTACCACTTCAGGGATAAAAGGCGTGTGTGTATGTGTGCTATTGAAATGAAACGACTTATAAAAAAATTGTTAACACCTAGGTTCTAGAAGAGAAATTTCTAAACTTTACCTTATGTTTCAGGCATTAGCGTAGCTATAGCTAGGTTAAATTTTCATATAGCAGTAGTTTAGTACACTTACTAAACTTAAAAATAAAACGACTTCTATGTGCTTGCTGATTTGAAAATTTAGTTCATTTAAAATATATTGTAGTAGTGGGCTGCCTCAAAATCCTCAAGACCCACCCGGCCCCCTCGTTATATACGCTTATGGTTTCAGGGAAGCAAGGTCAGCCGTCTTTCTGGCGTGTGTTCAAATACCCAGAGTTCGACGTGAGCCAAGCTCTAGTGAGCCGCTCGTCGTTCCAAGCAGACA
This sequence comes from Lapara coniferarum, assembly GCA_949316025.1. Taxonomy (NCBI): domain Eukaryota; kingdom Metazoa; phylum Arthropoda; class Insecta; order Lepidoptera; family Sphingidae; genus Lapara; species Lapara coniferarum. The sequence continues at coordinate 14,225,895 of OX438931.1, read as the reverse complement.
AAGCCACCTTTCAATGGAATAGGAGAGGCACCAACCTGTTCGCTTTAACACAAACTGATGTAAGTGAAAAAAATTATTTTATTAATTTACTATTATAAATTAAGATTATATTGCAATACAGCCCGCAGACAGTGGAAATTAATTGAAAGCCAAATTCAAAAAATCTATATAATTAATTGAATTTGCCTTTCAATTAATTATATTGATTTTTTCTAAATTTTATATAAAAAATTTACAATTTAATAGGGATTAAAACTATTGTAAAAAGTTTCCAGTATTGCCTGCAGGCTCTATTATGAAGCAGCTATAAGAAATTGTATTCTAGACACATAATATTCTTATATGGTTCATGTTTTATGTTTTGTTTACAGGTTGATAAAACCGGCGGGTCTTATTATGGGCGACAATCGCTTTCTTATGGTGATATAAAAGGGAATTCAGGAATGGTATCGTTTAGTAAGTATTGACATCCTATCTATACTTCTATACCAATACTAGCGGCCCCGACAGACGTTGTCCTGCCCTAAAAAGGTAACTAAAATGGCTATTAAAAAATAATGGTTGATCGTAGAGGGGTGAAAATTTAGGGTTGTAGGTATTTTTGTATGCTGTATCATAAAAAAATTAAAACAAAAAATTTTGTCTGAAAAATAAAAAAAAAAATTTAGGGGTGGTCCACCCTTAACATTTGGGGGGATGAAAAATAGATTTTGGCCGATTCTCATAGATACCGGATAAGCACAAAAAATTTCATCAAAATCGGTCAAGCCGTTTCGGAGGAGTATGGCAACGAAAACTGTGACACGAGAATTTTATATATATAGATTATAAAGAGGAAAGATTTGATTATTTGTTTGTAATGGTTAAACTCAAAAGCTGCTGTACTGATTAAGAATTTTTATTAACTAATAGAAAGCTACATTACTCTGGAGTGTTATAGGCTACTTTATATCCCGGGAAAATATTTTTATCCCGGAAAATTTTTTCCACGCGGGCGGAAGTCTAGTCTGAAATACATAGTAATGAAAGTCGTGAGGTCATTTTTGTTCTGGTTTTTTGTTTGACTATAATTTTTTAGAGACTGCCTCGGTGGCGTAGTTGTATTATGGTACGTGCAATGCCGAGGTTTCGGGTTCGATCCCCGGGTCGGACAAAGTGATATTAAGGTTTTCTATTCAGTATCAGCTCGGAGTCTGGAATTTGTGCCCGATATGGCGATAGGCTCGCCCCCTATCACATCATGAGACGGAATAACGGCGAATAGTGGGTGCACTAGTTGCGCCTCTGCCTACTCCTTCGGGGATAAACGGCGTGAGTGTGTGTGTGTGTGTATATAATTTTTTACAGAAGCTAAATATGTTATTGTAGGCAAAGAAGGTCCGATCCACGCGGTCTCATGGAACCCGGCCAACTGGAGCGAGTGGGTGGCGGTGTACGGGCACGCGCCCGCCAAGGCAACGGTCTTCAACGTCAAGTGCGAGCCGCTCTTCGAATTCGGCACCGGTGCGTGGAACTCCATCTACTTCGCGCCTGAGGGAACTTATATCCTTTTCATAAATCCATGACAGTGATGACGTTTGACTCCTTAAGCCCCGCGACGGACACCGGTGTCCATATATATAGGGTTTTCCTAAGCATCTATATATATATAAACGGGGCTTGAAGGGTTAATAATAAGAAGCATATGTTTGGATAACACTTGAGATGTGAACAAAACCATAGCAAATTATAATAAAACTTAATTACTTTAAGTTTCAATTATGTATTATTTTTCAAGAGAAGATTTAAAATGTATATTTTATTCAACTACTAAATGTGTGCGTAGCTCTATTAGTTTCATAAAACGTTGGTTTGCATCACAAGGAGATTATTCTACGCTTACCTTCTTAGCACAGGGTATGGAATGGATCTTCCATCTATGGACGGTATTAATAAATGAATCTCAAGTTTGAGCTACATCTCAAGTATACATAATGTATTGAACTCTTCAACATTAAGTCTACTTGAGATATAACTCAAACTTGAGATTCATTTATTAATACCGGCCTATCTCGCTCTGTCACCCACACTTCAATGGATAACGTCACTGCGGCAGTTGAAAATCTTTCTATTAAATGTTTAGATATCTACACTTTCCAGCAGATTTCAAAGGCTTAATATATTTTTTATGGATTTCAATTTTATTTATACAATATTTTGCGTTCAGTATATTTTTAGAAGTGCAAAAAAATAAAAAATACATCATAAAACTGATACAAACTCCTTGACTCTCCTACACATGTGTTGCTCGGTGGCTTTGGCAACATAGCGACAGGTCACATCGAAGTATGGGACATGCGCGGGTATAAGAAAGTGGGGTCCTGTTCAGCACCCGATACCACGAGCCTGCAGTGGGACCCGCGCGGAGAGACCTTCCTCACGGCCACCACCTACCCTAGACTCACTGTTAGCAACGGGTAAGGAATAAATTAAGAACTGTGTGCAATTGTAATATCCTATATAGTTATTATGCGAAAAATTATGAATATTTTTAATGCATCATTCATAAACCGCTAAATGGTTGTATGAAACATGGCATATGGCCAAGACATGGAGTAATATTATATGTGCTACTATTATCCCAAAAAATTATATTCTTTTTTGAAACGTAATCGTTCCATTTGCAGATACAAAATCTGGCACTACACAGGCGCATTGATGCACAAAAGAGCTTGTCAAGAGAAAGAGAACCTTCTAGCTATGACGTGGCAGCCAGGATCGTACGCGAAAAGCGAACTCGCTAGGTCCGCTCCGAAGCCGATCGAAGACTCTACACCGAAGCCGGTCGGCGCTTATCGACCACCTGGCGCTAGAAATAAACCGTCTACATTCAGTTTACATGAACATGAAAAGCCACACAAGCCCGGCGAAACGCCTAGTGGTAAGTTAAACGCAGTATTAAGGCAAGGTAACAATAGCTAAGTATTTCCTACGCTGTGCAATTTCAAATTTATTTTTGTTTACTAATGCAACCTACTAATAATTTGAAAGAAGTTACGTGAAATAAAAAAATATGTAAAATATAAAACATATTCCAGCAATTTACAGCGCGAGCTTTACCAGTAATTTAACCATTTTATATAATTTACTAGCTTTTGCCCACGGCTTCGCCCGCGTTAATAAGTTTTTCCGGGCTAAAAGTACATACACAAAAACCTTCCCGTTGAATCACTCTATCCAACACATTTATTTGTATAAAGATTAATATTATGACGTTGATACAACTCACAAATAATGCATTAATTTCGACCAAATTTGATTACCATAAAAACGGTTCTAGAGAGTTTATTTTAAAAGATAGACATATACTGTCGCGGACTTTTTTTTAGATCATTTCAAGAGGAATAATTCTTTCATACATATATTTTTGGTATCTTGAACCGTTTTCGCAGCGCACGCAATGGAAGCCCTCAAGGATGAATAATTTTCCCCGCATTTTTCACATTTTCCATTATTTCTTCGCTCCTAATAGTTGCATCGTGATGTTATATAGCCTATAGCCTTCCTCGATAAATGGTCTATTCAACACAAAAAGAATTTTTCAATTCGCACCAGTAGTTCCTGAGATTAGCGCGTTCAAACAAACAAACAAACTCTTCAGCTTTATAATATTAGTATAGATATGGCTTAACATTGCATTTTGTAAAACTATATAAAAAAAATATATTATGATAAATTGCACACCGTTGAAACCTTGTTTAATACAAGTACATTAAACTGAGTCATTGGAAGGTTGCTGGTGCTTATAGCTCAGGTCTTCCTATTTTAAGTACCAGCCGAACATAAAAATATTTAATATACTTGTATTGTAGTCTGTCAAGCCCCGCGACGGACACTGGTGTCCATATATATAGGGTCTTTCCATACATCTATGTATAAGGGGGGCTTGACGGGTTAAAATACTTGTAATACTTTTATCAGCAATAAATTATATTTTTTATTATAGCGGCTCCATCAAAACAAGCCATCAAGCAGAAAGAGAAGCGTGAGGCCCGTAAGGCGCGCAAAGCCGATGAGAAGGCGAAAGGCGACGCCTCACCCGACTCGCCCGTCTCTGCGGCGCCTAAACCACCATTCGTCTCCACCGGGGACCCCGACAAGGACAAGAAAATTAAAAATCTCAACAAGGTAAGGGCATGCGAATCAATTTTTTTTTAGAGGCGAACGAGCTGATGAAAAATTTATTAATAAAATTGTCGATTGGATATAAAAAGAAGAGTGAGAAGTAATCTTAACTTGGTTTTTATTTGAACATGATTTATGACTGAAATTAATAGTTTTATTAGTAGTAACACTCTAACTCATTGATTTTCTCTCTGAATCTGGAGATATCGATGAACATTATTAATTATCAAACATATCCTGATTTTTTTTTTTAGGATTAAGTCAGTTTTCGCGTAAATGAATTAATAATATTTCGTTTCAGAAATTAAGTGACATAGAGAAGTTAAAACAACAGAAAGCGTCGGGGAAACAGCTGGAACTCAACCAATTGGCGAAGATTGAGAACGAACAGGCTCTTCTAAAGGAGCTAGACCAACTGAGGTTATGATGCTTCCATCACAGTTGAGACGCTGACGAAAACAGGTACAGTCGCCAGTATAAGTAGCTGAACAAATTCAAAATTTCAAATTGCCTACAGACTTTTGTGTTGTTATCAATCTTTTTTTTTTTCATAAAAATAAAAGAGATTTGCTTTACTTCATACGAAGAATATTTTTTTTAGTTTTAATTAACGTGTGTATAGGCGATTTGAATTGAATGATTTTGTACAGATATTTATGCTGCTGATTGTACATTTACCTTTGTTATAATGAGCCTTGATTAGAATAGGTAAACACGTATAGTATTTATATGATGCTAAAATGCATTGACGAATTGTAAATAAGCATGCGAATATGCGTATCGGCATGTAACTTGGCGTTTTAAGAAAACTGTGAAGGATAGTTGTACAAGTTACCATGCGCAAGATTACTAATCGATAGTTGTTTTTGTCCAAGACTGCATCAAGCTAATTGTGAGAATAAATAATAACCGACTATATTGTTACGCAGAGCTGAGAGAAATAGCAAGTGGCAGAGTAAATAACGCCTTTATATTTTATTAACTGGACTACGCAGAAAGCTGGTTATATAATTGAAAATATTTATTTACTGTTAGCAGAGGTTACACATATTAAATGTATTACAGTAACACCATTTTTCCTTGTTACCTTCCATCATTATGGAAACCACTATGACAGATACAAATTAGCCGCTAAATTGCAATCCATGCAATGCAATCTGCTCTGTATTATATACTGCCCACTGCTGAGCACGGGCCTCCTCTACTACTGAGAGGGTTCAAGCCTTAGTCCACCACGCTGGCCTAATGCGGGTTGGCAGACTTCACATACCGCACCTTTAGGATGAAAACGACAAAATTCAAAAAGATAGAAAATCGAGTTATCGTCATAAAATTACTTAAAACGAAGTTCTCAATACAACAATAGTTCAAAAACAGCCATATTCCAACAGGAAAAGGACATAACTTTTAGATCAGTCCCTTTTTTATTATATTCTTATAAATAAGAGACTAGTTTTTAGTCACTTAAAAATGACAACTCAATTTTCTATTTTTTTAATTGTGTCGTTTTCGTTCTAAAGGTGCGATACCCTCGAAATTCTTATAGAGAATTCTCAGGAGTGTAGGTTTCCTCACGATGACCCGTATCACCTTATATTGTGATTAACCTCTGAAACTAGTACTTTACTTTCGTATCTTCAAAGGGTTCGTGCAAGATGCATGCTGACACATATATCATGATACCGGTTATGGATAAAAATTTATATAGTGTTGTTTACGCTTTTTTGGACTATATTGAACTGTGAATTAGCATATTTGCCTAAATTAAGAATAAATATATTTTCGTAACTTAATAATTGTTTTAAATGTGTAATAATTAAGAAACAAAACTCGTTAAGTTAACGTTTTTATTTTTATTTAGAAGTTAAGATATGTTTTTATTCAGTTATAGTATTATTAAATGCTGGTTGAATATTAATAGGCATTAGAAAGACTCAATATTGTAGCCCGAAACACTCGTAGGGTAACATTTTATTGCCATATTTTATATTATACCTATTTGAACATAACTAATACCTCCCATATCCGATTTAAAACTTAATTTCATTTCATGTGAAGCAAAAACTTTAAGGTAACTCTCATTTTGTGTAAGTTTTGAAATCGATTGTAGATCAATATTCATAATCGATTTTATTAAATCGATTATGCGAATCGATATGATATCGCAAAGTGATTAAGTAGGCATCTTATTGGTGTCATGTTTATTTCGCGATTATTTATCATTAAACTTATTAGAATAGAGTTGGTTTGACATGTTCTGAGATGACTAATTTTAATTGGTATATTCTCAGCATTTATCCGGAGTCAGGGGTTGAGGTCGTTAATTAGAATCAGCTGTAAATTAGTGCAATTTGTTAAATAGGCTAGGGAATGTATGGGAAAAATGAGCGTACACGTTCCTTGTTTTAACTCTTTACCTATGCTCACTTATTTATAGTGCATATTTTTTAAACATTTAGGTATAACTTATATAAAAGATACGCGTTGTTGTATACAATAAGCCTATCCATAGACCTAGAATAAACCATTGATTCAGTAATTCCAGTATGTAATGCTATTGTCTCTCTTTGTAATACGTATGGCGTTTTGCATTAAAAATGCTTATTGCTGGCCATAGAATATTACTGATATTTCGCGACACGTTCGTACATTTCTGACGCATTTGCACTAATGACAGTGCGCAATTTAGCGTATTCTTCAAATAGTTAAGTAAATTCATTTATCTCGGCCTCTAAATTTATCCAAATAATATTAATAAGGTTTATACTCTGTGTACTATATTTTAGAATAAGTCAAAATTACCTACTAGATAAATATTACTATGTAATAAATATTTTAGGCTTTAGATAATCTTAAAATAAATATTTTCGGCGAAAAAGGTTTGTAGACAATATTATAATACGAAATGTACCCTACATACACTACAATAAAGTTATTTTTATGTATTTACACTTAGAATAACGTTATTATTCTATGTATTTACATATAATGTCTTAAAATACATTAACGAAAGTTAGATACCTAAGAAATACGTTGGCAAATGTTGGAAAATTGTGTTTAAGATAAAATAAATTATTCGATGACTAATAAGCTTGTAAAATGCATATTTTTATATAAATTAACCATGGTACCTATGAGTAATTCTATTGTAATATATTATGTGAAATAGAGTTTGTGTTTACGGAATGTCTTCTGTTGTTGTTTTGGTTAAATATATCACTAATAAACTGGATTTTTATTTTTCAATTGTTTTTTAATTTCTGCAGCCTTTTAATTTTTTGTCATAAGTACCTACATAAATTAAGTAAATTGATTTTTTATTGCATTAATCAAGTTTATACGAGGACATGCTTTTATATCACCAATTCGCAAAATAAGAAAAAAATTGCATCTCTTGTAATTTGCATTGCGATACCGGTGAACACGTATTGCTAATTTTGGTGGGATCAATGAAGCCCAAAATAAAATGCTTAATCGTCAGACAAGTCCAATGTCAAGGACATTTTTAATAAATTGGTCTTTGTCCCGTCAAGGCCCGCTTATATTATAGATGTATGGAAAACCCCTATATATATGGACACCGGTGTCCGTCGCGGGCCTTGACAGACTACCGGTACTCACACAAGTTACACAGTAGTCAAGAAAAGTTGATTTTTTGGTGACCCCGAATTTATCGGAAACTAAGATTTTGTTACCTTGATAAATTCAAAGAGTTGAAGCCCATGAGAGATGAGAAGTACTTAGTTGCATTCCTCTGTAGTAGGTTTGCTAACCGCCCGGTTTTCCCAGGGCATGTTCTGAATAGTTTTTAAACGGAATTATCCTGGTTATTCCAACATCAAATCCTAGTTTTTGGAATTTGGTGCTGGGAAACTAACGAACTGTCAATTTTAAACTAAGATATATGGAAATGATGCAGAACTTTTTTAAATCCTTCTGACTGCTAAACAGAATTAAGATTTTACCGTCCGTTTAGAAAGGTGCATGGAGCGAAATGGTCCCCTTTTCCAAATAGATTTTTAATACATAATTATGGCATGCAATACATTGCATTATAATAAACTGACTCGCTCCGGACGGCAAAATGCGTAAAATAAAATATTTTACAAAAACAAAGTTGGGACAGCAACTAGCAAGTTAGCCTAGTTGGGAGTGGAACGGACTGCCGAGACGAATGTCCGCTCTGGTTTAAAACCCAAAGGGAAGCACCTATTTTTTTTTTAATGGCCATCTTCAGCGCATTAGGGACGGCTGCGGGCTTCCTCCGACTTACGTCTAAGTTGTCGACCTCAACCGCCCCTGCGCGAAAGGGAAGCACCTGTGACTATTCTGAAAAAAAAGTTATGTGTGTATTCTTTAGGAATTATTGCTCGCTTCGGTGAAGCAAAAAAATCGCGAGGAAACCTGAGAAAATCCTCGGCGCGCGAGTCCAACTCTCACTTGTCCGATTTATTTATCACATTTAAAACAACAATTATTTATGGGACACATAGTAAGTAGGTATCTATATCCGTACGAATACAATATATGCTATAATGATCATAAAATTATTGTTTTATTTTGCTATTTGATTTATTTTTCTATTGTAGGTAGCTATCTACCTATAGCTCAAAACTAAGCGATTTAAAAAACCGTCGCACGTTCCTTCGGGCTGAGAAAAATATATTATTCAAGTTTGACAATGAAATACATTATATTACACGTTATCTGGTACATAATCCTATCATTCTCAAAACTAGTAAAATGTAGCCACCGCCGTACTTCCGCTCAACTTGACACCGGCAAGTACCTACTAACAAGTGCCCTCTTTCCTGGCGTATTTTATTTGCACCCGATAAGATATCGATAATTGATACGCGACGGTAGCTGTAATTGTTAATAGTTGGGCAGTCGCTGCGCTCAGTGTGTTGACTCCAAATAAAATTGTTTACGGCCAGTGTTATTGATGGTCGAGTAAATTCTACACATTTAGAACTTTCGCGTTCAGGGACAACGTATCAATATGGACAAAAAATGTGAGAGCGATCCATTAATAAGTAATTTAAATAGGACAAGTGGTGAGAGTAGTGCGGACGGTAGAGGGTCCTTGGATACCATAGAGTTTGATGGGAAGATGGCCAAGAGTTCCACACAAGCAGGGGATTTGGCGGAGACGTGGGGTGGTCGGCGTTCCCTGCCCGACTCGGGGCGCTTGCGAAGAGTGCACTCCTGGTCTGGCGGACCACCAGATGATACGAGCTCCGAAATAAGGATATTGAGGGAACGGTATGTATAAATGTTTTACTTAATTTTGTTAGTCACGAGGCGGTTTACTTTCATAACAAGAAGTTTAAATTAACTTCATGAGCTCCAAGTCAATCAAGTGTGGCACGTGTTAACGTTTGTAACGGTTATCACCTAGAGTAATATGTAAGCAGATAATGCACAATTATTAAATAGGTATTAGATATCTCCTTACATCTACAACACTTCTATCGTGATAAATCGATTTTAATATGCAATACGCATATGCATACTCACGCCTTTTATCCCCGGAGGGGTAGGCCGAGGCGCAAATAGTGCACCCACTTTTCGCCGTGTGTATTCCGTCCCATTATGTAATAGGGGGTATCGCCATTTCGGGCACAAATTCCAGACTGCGAGCTGATACTCATTAAAAAATTCCTATATAACTTTGCCCGACCCGGGGATCGAACCGGAGACCTCAGCATTGCAGCCGTACCGTAATACAACTACGCCACCGAGCTATATAATATGCAATAACATGAGATTCCCATGTTTCCTCATGAAGTCATCATCATTGATTCGTTTACATGGTTTGTACAATACCTACATAAATATTTAAATCAGGTATGTCTTCATACCTGATTCAAAGAATAATAATTTAGGAGATAGCTCCACATATTTATTGGGACATGTAAACAAGATTAGCAGGTACCTATATCAAATTGAAATATCAAAATAAACCGCTAGGTTGGTGCGGACACAAACAAGATTACATCCCGGCGCGGTGCGACGACTGAGCGCTCGGCAGCGACTCACGCTGGCCTCCCTGGCGATAGTGGATTTCATGAGCTTCTGTTCAATGAGCATTATGGCGCCTTTCTTTCCGAGGGAGGCCTCAATCAAAGGCCTATCAGACACCATGTGCGGAGTGGTGTTTAGCTTCTACGCGGTCATTATGTTTCTGACGTCGCCGCTGTTTGGGAAATTCGTGAGTAAATATTTTTTATTTTAGGACCTTAAGTTAGGCAAGGCCATAACAATGGAAATAATTTAACTTGTGGGATATTGAAAAGCGGCGATATCCTAGTTGGAAGTGGAACGGACTGCCGAGACGTATATCCGCAGGTTCAAAACCCTAGGGCACACGCCTCTGACTTTTCTAAAAAATATGTGTATTCTCTGTGAATTATCGCTCGCTTTAACGGTGAAGGAAAACATAGCGAGGAAACTTGCATTCCTGAGAAGTTCTCTGAATTTCGAAGGTATGTGACGTCTGCCAACCCGCACTAGGCCAGCGTGGTGGACTAAGGCCCAAAACCCTCTCAGGTGTAGTGGAGGCCTGTGCTCAGCAGTGGGCAGTATATAATACAGAGCTGGTATGGTATGGTATGGTGGGATGATGAACATAATAATTATATTTAAAAGCGAAGACTAACATGCCCACCAATTTCTCCAACTTTTTACGTAACAGCTTATGTCTGATTAATAATATCACTGTTTTGATTATATTACAAATTCATATATAAAACGTGTCGACTATCGGCCGTTTGCAATAAAAGATCTCAATATTAATCTTCGATCCGATCCCGAGAATAAACCAATCAAAATAAGATAGGTATGTAACCATATCAGAAATACTTTGTTCTCGCGGACGTAGCTATAGCTTTTACATAAGGGTCCTAGGACACCAAAATATCAATGACGTAGTGTGATTTCTTGCCGACACCAAATGCCGCATGAGTCACGTTTAAAGTGCATTTTTATTGTAAGCTAAGGGGAAGCCCTAAAACCCTTATATACGCCCATGTTTGTTCTTATTGGTCAATTTACGCCATGGATCTAGAGAGGCGATTGGGATCATTTATGGAGAACGGCGGTATAACAAGATTAGTATCTATTAATCTGACTAATAATAAATATCATAATTTCTTCATACCATACTTTCTAGCAAGTACAGGCCTTTAGACCTTTTTTTACTAATCCAAACTAAGGTACGCTACACACTTGTATTGACTATTGACACAGTGTAAGTAAACTACTAGGATTTCGTTTGCAAAGTGTTACGCGTCATTGAAATGACTTGCTAGCATTGGCAATGTGCAAACTTTTAAGGACCTACAATGTTGCAAAGCTATTCATTTAAGTCTTATAAGCATCGGCACAAAATAACCGTACGTACTTACTATTTTGTAGATTAAATAAATGCACCTATCTACAGAATACAGACAGAAGTAAGACAGAAATAACTTAAAGGCAAAATATTTAATATTTTGTTCTAGTAATTACTATTACGCGCATCGATACTCATTTGATAACAATATAAATATTTCCTGCAAAATTTAAATATATAAAATTTCATAATTGCCATAAAATATACCACATTGTGAAAAAAACCCTATTATGCAGACAGCAGGTGTGAAATTATTTCTTGTCGTATACGTTTGAACATAGGATTCAAACTGTTCCTATCTTATGATGTAATTTGGCAGGTAGTTGAAACCTAAACCTATGAAATGTGAAGAGAGACATGTGCCCTGTAACGGAACCCTAACAGCCTAATAATCTAGGTTTTGCACGCGACCTATTCATACTGATTTGGCATTGTCAAATATCTTGCATCGTAGTTATTATTTTAAGACATTTTTTCCAGTTGGGCCATCTCAAGTTTGTGAAGGAACCACTCTTCAAAAAACTTTATTAAACTGGACTATTCCTAAAAAAATAAACAAACTTATGGCGAATAACTTTTTACCTATTATTTTAATTGATTTCCACTTATTCAATGAATTTGTTTGGTATTACAAGCTAACTTTAACTTGATGCTATAACTAGGTTACTTTGCACTTCCAACTGCACGTATTTATACATAACTCACTTATATGGTTTATGAGCTGAATGCTCATTTGATTAGTTTCGATGAGTATCTTATAAATAACTAAGGCATTTGGTGGAGTGGGACCGAAGGTGGTTACAGGGTCTTGGCTTTCTTACACATAAAATGCAGTAGCATATCTGGGTTAGTTTAAAGGCTGGACGGATATTCCTCCTGTGTTGTCACTTATCAGGCGACATTAACCCAACTAACAATAATTTATAATTATCATTGTAAGTAATCGCTTAGAACTTTCATTGAAGTCTCCCGCTAAACACTCTAACTATTAAAAATGATAATAGTATGGTTTAATGGGTAGGTAAGGCTTATTAAGGAAAAGTCTATTCTATTACCTATTGTTTTTTTTATTGCATCGAATGACGAAACGAGCATACTGTTCACCTGATGTGGTAAGCGATACGACCACCCATAAAAAGTAGCAACACTATCAAGCACCTTGAGTTACAAAGTACTGTGTGCTTAGAGTATGTATAGTACGTAGTTATACATACTCTAAGACTGTGTGGTATTCCACTGCGCTCGTCATCCTGAGACATAAGATGTTAAGTCTCATTACGTCCAGTAGATACACTAGCTATAATGTCCTTCAAACCGAAACAGAACAATGCATATACACTGCTGCTTGGCGGTAGAAATAGACATTGCGGTGGTACCCACCCAGACGGACTCTTAAATATGAGAGACTTACGACCAGTAAGATATGAAGGTGTCATTAAATTAATCATTTAAAGCTCACAAAAGCCTTAATATTGTCTCAAGGCATTTGATACAACGAATCTAAGAAAGCCTTTCTGCATGATATCGGGGTTCCTCTGTATAATGTAACTTTAGGTGTAATTCTGTGATGCGATCATAAATGTTCGCATCTATATTATAGGTACGTGGGTCTAGGGGCGACCTATTACGACCGATGTCTTTCATGGAGTACATTGAGGAAATTCTGAAAGTAACTATATAACGTTAAATGCTCATAATATTGTACAATTTTAATTTATTTTCGTAATGAAGTTCTTTTCGCATGCAAAGTTCCACGAAAAAATAATTATTCACGATATTCGCTGAGCTTCGATGGCGTGCGCATGTCAGTGGCAAGTCGGAAATGTTGGAAACATGGTTTTGAATGTGCAGCATATATTATGATTACTCTAATTCAGGATGTTTATACAATAATCCATTCTAAAATCTTAGCATCACCTACTCAGATGGAACGGTTTTCACCGTGAACGAAGCATCTAGAATTGCTAAATGGCCGCGCAAGTAAAGGATCATTTTGCTCTCATATATATCACTCCATAAAATGATATGTACGCTGACTCTACCAGATTTTAGTTTGCCTTTTTTTTAATCTGAATAATCAATACTAACAATACTTAATTGTAAAGTGCTCATAATGAGTCTGCAAGCATTCATTTGCCAACATAACATTGTAATGAAGCTTATCTTATCAGCACATAATATAATTGATCCAACATCGTTTGCAGCTGCCGTCCGTGGGCGCCAAGTTTATGTTTACAGCGGGCATGTTCGTAGCTGGCGTTTGTAATGTTTTATTTGGGTAAGTTAACAACAACAAAAATTATAAACTGCCTCCGTACAGTCAGCTGTACAGGAGATCGCGGGTTCGATTCCTCCGCCGAAACAAATTTTGTATATAATGTAATAAAATGAAATAAGGCACACCAATTTCAGTCTAATATGTTATTTATTGTATTCACAATAGGACGAGCAACCTTCAGTTAGTACCTAATATGTAACACGATAATTTGAAATGTACAAACTCGATTTCAAAGATTAATAAGAATATCCTATGCAATTAATTTCTCCGTTATTTATCTTTTCTTTCAGCACCCTAGTGTTAATAGAAGACACAGTCACATTCACCGCCCTTTGTTTTTTGGTGCGGGGCGTGGAAGCCCTCGGCGCCAGCGCATACTCTACGGCTAGCTACGTGTTCGTGGTCAACGCGTTTCCCGACAGCATCGGATCCGTTCTGGGAATACTTGAAACATTTGTAGGACTTGGCATGTCAGTGGGACCAGCAATAGGCGGCCTGTTATACTCGGTATTTATATAAAATCTAATGAAGGGAAACGTCAATGTACCAATATAGGTACACCCTTATAACTTATAAAACTTATAAGTTTGTAATTTCTGTATAAACAAAATTTGTGCAATTTGTGTACTTTAAAATTACAACAGAATAATTGGATTATAATGTAAATTATATTAATTGGATTTTAAAATATAAAGTCCATAAATAAATCATTTTTTTACAGAAATATAAACTACTGTACATTAATGTATAATCACAATATTATAATCAATATAATACCTACGTGGATTATTCACAGATCTAAGTGAAATATGCGACGAAGACTGTTTGTAAAATGTACAAATATTCAAATGTTCCAGGTAGATCGGAGGCTTCGGGCTACCATTTTACAGTCTTGGAATTGTGATGGTTATGACAGTACCCATAAACTTTATTTTGCTAACCGATTGTGAAGGTACATTTCATACAAGTTCATTTCTGCATTATTTTGAAAGGCAACGCGTATTTTTTAATCTTTAAAATTATATTTTACGACTATTACTTTCAGAATACGTGTCCGGCTCAAAAACTGCTTCTATATTAAAGCTATTCAAAATTCCTTCAATAATCATCACCGGGTTGGTGATAGTGATAATGTCCAATACTTGGGCCTTTCTGGACCCCACTTTAGAGCCCCACCTGCGCAAGTTTGGTCTATCTACGGAACAAATAGGGTTGATATTCCTTTTATTTTCAAGTCTGTATGGAATCTTTAGCCCTATTTGGGGCTGGGTAGCCGATAGGTAAGCCTACAAAATTACTAATAAAAAAACGCATCTTCTATGTACTTTAATGGACAGCTTGATATGTGCCACATTACCCATTATTCCCACCATGTTGCTATTAATGAAATGTGTGCTAACTAGTTTTTTTTAATGATTTTGCTACTAAAACCTATCGTCCTATGCTGATCTACAATGGCCAAAACAATTTAATACAATATGACATCACCTCCTAAATTAACCTTCAACCTTCTAAATTGAACAACATTTAGCAAAATTGGTGATAAGTGATAACATAGATAATATCAAGCTTGATATCAATTTATTGCAGAGTTCACAATCATTGGTGTATGATGGTGTGGGGTTTATTTCTGTCAACTGCTGGATTGTTATTGCTTGGACCATGCCCGTACATACCGGGATTACCACGGTAAGCCTACAATATTATCTGGATCTAGTTAGCTATATAGATAGATAATAATAGTATTACAATGTTTGTAACTATGAACGTATAGCTTTATTTAGTGGTCTCTCCTTTAAAGTCCTAGTACCTTAATCTCATACTTACAACTGCCCAACCAATTTTACGACAATGTGAACATATTGTTAAACGGTAATATGTTGCGCGAAACTCTACTACAGTTCCAGTATAAAAAAGGTGTACCCAGTGGTTTGGGGCATTTAGAGAGTTCCGCCACGGCATCCCCTGCCTGTCGTAAGAGGCGACTAAATAGGGCTTCAAGAAAGTCGCGGGGCGATTAGCGAGTAGGGCTGCTCAGTCCAATTTAAGCGACTCCGAGGCGGACGACATTGCGGATGGTCGGTCTCCCGCTGTCGTAGACGCCAAAGGCGTCCTTTAGAGTTCAGGGCATCTTAGCCCCCTTGTATAGAGAAAGGCCGCAACGGCATCGCGCAGGGACTGTTCTGTGTAGCTATCTTAGTGCAAAAAAATACGCCGGGGCCGTCCCGTATGCGCCGAAGAAGGCCACCGCGGGTTTTAGTTGGTTTGCCGGTATGGGGTGTACACAGTGTTAGGGACTCGGTCCAATGCTCGCTCGGATGATGCTATACTCCCAAGTGTCGACATTGGGCTGTAAGACTGTGTGAAACCAACATAACCGATCCACTCAATCCCCAGTGGTGGTAGCGATAACACGTTTTTCCCCGCGAAAAAAAGTACAAAAAGGTTAGTATATTAACGATTTTTTTTTCAGAGACCTTTGGCTCGATCTGGTAGCATTGTCTATTCTCGGAATCTCAGTCGCCTTAACACTCTTGCCTACTTTCCAAGGGGTGCTTACAAGTTCCATGTGAGTTTTATATACCTAATATGACATTGTGCCGATTCAAAAAGATTAGGAGGTTTGGTACCTCAGTAGTCCGTCTTCTGTTGTAGCATTGTATTATGGTTGTGAAACTGATAAGGTTCTGGGTTGGATATCTAGATACGTATAACACACTTATGATATCGAATTTGACCAAGCACTTTATTTTCAGAGTATATACCAAACCGATGTAAAAAAAATTATTACGTGAAATATATTATTTTACAGAACTTATACTTATATGAAATTCTGTGATTATTTAGTTACGAAGGCGGTTGTCCTGAAGCCTTAGCTACGTATAGTGCTGTGGCTGGCGTCTGGTCTTGCTGCTACTCTTTTGGTGAAGTCCTCGGTCCTGCATTAGGCGGCGCACTCACTCAGCGATATGGATTCCCCTTCTGTGCCACGCTCTGCGCTGCAGCTTGCTTTACTATGGTAACATACTTAACTTTGTAGCCTCAGTATCTAATTCAGAAGATTGTTTATTAAAAAATGGAATAGTAGCATACTTCGTCAAATAGAATTTTATTTATGATCATAGATATGTTGTAATAAGTATAAGATAACCATTTTCAACAAGAAATTAATTTATAGCACAGCAATTCCATAGATTGTAATCCAATCGATATGACAAAATGTCTGCGTCTACAAGGTTTAATTTCTTCATAGCACTTTATCTATATAGGTACTCCATTTTTTGCAGGGTGTAATAACACTAACATTCTTCTCTCTACGCGAATCTGCTAAATGGATTCGAGGATCATCAGGGAGTGTATCAGATTCCATTCCATATACAGATACGACATGGAACAGTAATAATTTTTGTCGAACCCGAAGCGCACCGGAGAGCAGACTGGCTGGAGAAGCTTCACCTCTCCTCACTCCTTGCTCCTGTATTGCTAAACACAGTAAGTCAACCTGCATTACAATTATTTTACGTTTTTTTATTTAATTAATAATTGAATATCGCACTCTTAATAAAACAATGACCTAATCCAAAATTTTAGCTAGATGAGTTTTAGCAAATATGGACCCTAAAGGGCAAGCTGCATCGACTAAGAAAAAAAATGTTGCATTCATGTTCGTTCTCCGCCCAACTTAAAAAATATTTTGTACTAGCTTTTGCCCGCGGCTCCGCCCGCATTAAAAAGTTTTTCCGGGATAAAAGTCCCGGTTTATATTTCCCCGGGAGAAAAAGTAGCCTATGTGTTAATCCAGGACATGATCTACCCGTGTGCCAAATTTCATCGAAATCCGTTCAGTAGTTACTGCGTGAAAGAGGAACAAACATCCAGACATCCATACATGCATACATTCTTACAAGCTTTCGCCTTTATAATATTAGTAGTATACAGTTAATTTTTGTGACGATTCCCACAAGTCAACGATTTTGGATTAGGTCATTGTTTTATTAAGCATGATATATATAAGGCACTTCATAATTGCTCACAAAACGTTGCACAGTCATTGTTCATATAGGGTGTGAAAGAAGGTGATGATATTTTCCAACATCATCATCATCATCAGCCACACGACGTCCAATGCAAACATAGGCCTCCCCCAAAGATTTCCAGACGGACCTGTCAAAAGCGGCCCGCATCCAGCGCGTTCCTGCGACCTTCATCAAGTCGTCTGTCCACCTTGCAGGATATTTTAAACATAAAAGATATCAATTCATAATTTAATATGAATGGTGGTAATAGGTAATGATTTTTTTCTCAGATTACACATACGGCACGACACCGCCAAGACATTTTTGTTTACTACACAATAAGAGCAACAAGAGCGGATCGGCAAGCGTTGCTGAATTTATTGTTTACTTTCTTAAATTTCAATATTTAACTGACATGTACATCAGGATGAGAAGACTTAAATTACGGGAGCAACCGGAAAACGAAACAAATGAACAACTCTACCAGAATTATATGGAAATAGACAATAATGTGAATAATGAAGTTTCCCATAAAAGTACAACTAAACAACTTAATATAAACAATAATTTGGTGAATCCAAATGATGGCGATTACTGCTCGTATTTAGATGAAACGATATTTGGCAGTCCAGTGGTAATGCAAAATGTAAATAATGAACATCTAAAAGTAAAAAAAAATAACACCGGGCTGGTCTCAAATGTTTTAATATGTGATGATGAGAGAAAGTATTCTAATGATATTTTAAGGCATAACATTCAAAAAGTTCAATTTTACGAAAATAACCAAGAATGCGCTTCTTTACAAAATGTATTTGTAAGTAAAATTCTTTTGAACATTTTAAATTATTAACTATCACAACAGCATAATATTGCGTAGTACTGTATTCAGTATTCTGTGATAATAGCGCTAACAACTGACACTAGATAGCACAAGTAAAAACATATTATGGATAATATTTTTTTGTTGTTATTACAGTTAAATGGCGAGACGAGCACGCCGCTCACATTTTGTTTATTGCATCGAATGACGAGACGAGCATGCCATTCGCCGACCACCCATAAACAGTAGAAACACCATCCAGCACCTGATGGTAAGCGATCCGAACGCTCATAAACAGTAGCCACAGCTTATAGAACTTGGAATAACAAGTACTGTGTGGCACTCAGCTGCGCTCGTCACACGAAGACATAATATGTTAAGCATCATAATGCCCAGCAATTTTCGCTGGTTACAAATTACAATGTCCTAAAAACCGGAACACAACAGTGCATGCACTCTGCTGCTTGTATGTAAAAATAGATATTGCGGTGGTACCTACCCAGTCGGCCCGTTGCATATGAGAGACCTACTACCAATTTACTCAGTATTTAAATATTATACACCTGGGTTATGTAATAACATGTTTCTTTTGGAAATTGCAGGACAGTTGTGAGTGCCGAGACGAAATAACTTATGTCAAGGGGACTGTAACTGTATCTTCGAGTGGCGCATGTGAAGTTTAATATAATTAGAATTTAAATAAATCAAATTTTAAGATTCGTATATTTCTTGCCTCGCAAGTTACCTCTGTTGTGTATGTACCCACTGGGCACTGCACTTTGCAGAATGATATAATAATAATATAATAATACCAGCCCTGTATCAAATACTGTCCCACTGCTGAGGACGAGCCTCCTCTACTAACTGAGAGGGTTTAGACCTTAGTCTACCACGCTGTCCGAGTGGGGTTGATAGACTTCACATACGTTCGGAATTCTTATAAAGAACTTCTCAGGTATGCAGGTTTCCTCACGATGTTTTCCTTCACCGTTAAAGCGAACAATTTTATTATAATTGATAAACAATACACACGTAACCAGAGATGTTCAAGATACCTCATAAAAGTATCTGAAATACAAGATACTTTTGAAAATCGTATTTAAATACTAGATACAAGATACGTAGGTATTTTCTAAATACTTTTTTCAAATAAGATACTTTTTGAAAGGAAACATTTTTATTAATTTTGACAACTTTTAACTTTTCAAGCGGTTTTAAAGTTGCGTCAATGACTGCCTCGGTAGCGTAGTTGTATTATGGTACGACTGCAATACTGAGATCTCGGGTTCGATCCTCGGGTCGAGCAAAGTGATATTGAGTTTTTCTATTCAATATCAGCTCGGAGTCTGGAATTTGTGCCCGATATAGCGATAGGCTCGCCCCCTGTCACATCATGGGACGGAATAATGGCAAAAAGTGGAAAATTATTACATGCAATATTCGTACGCAATTATTGCTTATCAAGTCGCCCCGTCTGAATATGCGCAATGGTTAGGCAATTTCACCCGCGTTTGTGTATGTATGAGAGTCTTTTGACAGATATTCAACAAACTAATGGTGCTAGCAATTATTGCGTAAGATAATTGCTAGCAATAATTGATCTGACTAATGGCCCATTCACATGATTCCATTTTCTAGTACATACAAGATCAATAATTGAATGCAAAACATTATGCACAATAATTGACCTTCAAGAATTATAAGCAACTGTTTCCACATGAATATAAGTAAAAAAAAATAGAATTCAATTATTGAATGAAATTCTTGACAATAAATAATTGCAGAAGTCTTTTGTTTACACCAATACAATTATGTTTAGCTGATTATTGCTAAGAACCAACAATCGCTGGGATAAAGGAGTTCTTGAATGGAGACCGCGAGTCGGCAAGCGTAGTGTAAGACGCTCTCAAGCCAGATGGAGTGACGATTTGCGAACGGTCCTGGGTAGAAACTGGATGCGACAGGCCGAAGACCGGGTAAAATGGCGCGCATTGGAGGAGGCCTATGCCCAGCAGTGGACTAAAATATAGGCTGATGATTATTGCTTACAAGTATCGACTTGTAAGCAATAATCACACAGGCTTGTATTTGTATGTGTATCCTTTCTTGGTCGGTTGCTTCAAGTATTGAAAGAAAGAAAGAAAGAAAGAATATTTCATTCAAATATTGAACGTTTTAGATTTTAGAAGTTACTGAATTTATTAAATAGTATGAGTTAAAAGTATTAAAATTAGGTTCTGCTGATTTAATAAAGTTCATTGAGATTTATCCCAATCAGGAGTGTTTATGGGATACTGAAAATTTAAATTATAAGACTCGCTGCCCTCATGTTTTCAAAAGAAGAGAGAACCCAGTTGAATATAATGTTTGGTTAAGCAGTTATAGCATGTGCTTTTTACACAAACAAATCAAGAATGTTGTTTATTTAAACCATGCAAGTCATATATTGCTTCAATTTAATTGTGTGCAACAGGCAAGAAACTTGCAACGTGCATATGGGCCTTAAATGAGACTTTAATGTAAAAAACGCGTAGGTAATAAGATACTAAAAAAATGTATCTAAATACAAGATACAAATAAAAATTAAAAAAAGTATTTAGATACTAAATACGTATTTTGTATCTTATATATTCCTGCATTTCAGAATTTTCAGATATTTGTATCTAGATAAATCCCATCTCTGCACGTAACATCGAAAAGTCAGAGGGGTGTCCTTGGGTTTTGAAACTTCGAACATTGTCTCGGCAGACCGTTCCATTCCCAAGTAGGCTATCGTCCACTTTCCAGAATGATATTTCAACTAGAATCCGAATCTTTTGAGATAACCAAATATCTTTTTTCATTCCAAAGATAACATAGTCTGACTTATGGTCGGTCTGCACTCTGAACAATACAATAATCAATATTTACTCTGTGCGTAGGTGCTACGCCAGCTAATCTGGCAAATTTGACCTACGTGACCAATGCGGAATGGATATGTACTAGGGTTACATAAACTACTTGAGATGTTAGTGTAATTGGGCTCAACTTGTAGATTATACACTACTATAAGTTATGCTCTCGACACATTTCACGCAAAGTTCTGTTTCAGGGGTACTTACTAGCTTATATCAGTTTATATCACTCTCAGATAATAATGTAGACTCCTATTAATTAATGATAATAAATACAAGTGTGTGATTAATATAAAAAGACGTGTGGCACTCGGAGACTGCCGCGGTAAAGCTATTGCATAGCATTTTTTATCAACTTATGTAATAATAATTATTTATTTATTTTTTTCTATTGTCCAAAGGAGATGTCTGCTCCTTGTATGGGTGCTGGCCCTCAAAATTTAAACAGGCTCAAACTTTAGGGATATTAAAGGGGGGCAACATCTGGAACTTAGATCTATTAAAAAAATATTTTTAGACGCCTCCATTTATAACCATGCTTATTATAACTTTTTTGATAACATTCATATTAAGAGTAGTTTTCAAGCCAAACAAAATCACATGCATCTCAAAATCGGAGGTCATTAAATTAAACGATTTATTGCATAAGGCTAGTTTACAGGAGTTCTATCCAAATATACATAAATTGTCTTGTTTAGATTTGCAGGCCCATTTATTGACATGTCCTTTCACTCGTGTCCTAACACCGAAACTCTAAGCAGGCAATTCTAATATTTATTAACTTCTTTGAACAGATATACTGACTCGACAGACTGCCTCGGTGGCGTAGTTGTATTATGTTAGGACTGCAACGCTGAGGTCTCGAGTTCGATCCCCGGGTCGGGCAAAGTGATATTGAGTTTTTCTATTCAGTATCAGCTCGGAGTCTGGCATTTGTGCCCGATATGGCGATAGGCTCGCCCCCTATCACATCATGGGACGGAATAATGGCGAAAAGTGGGTGCACTAGTTGCGCCTCTGGCTACCCCTTCGGGGATAAAAGTCGTGAGTGTATATGTATTGAACAGATATAAAATAAAAACTTTTTAAAAATTCAAACTTAGAATCACGTCATCCCGCCACGGGGACATTCTCATCAACTGCGCGCGTTTGACATTTCGATACATTTCACTGACTGGAACAATTGTTAAATACACGGTAATTTCGACCTTTTATCGTTTAACATTCAGCTCATATCTTCATATTGTATTCTTACAAAACTGCGATATTAAATTTACTTATGGAATTTTACACTCTACATGGTTGTGATACAGTTGAAAATAGTGAGGGGTGGCAGGTTATTTTCGTTACGGAATTTCTGGATTCGGTCTCCACGCTCAAGGCCCGCGATAGAAGCTATGCAATAGCTTAAAAAATTCGTAGTAAATAATTAATTATCGTTTATCAGATACGAACCATTCAATTGTTCTTAACACTTCTGAAACTAAAATTACTTGTGTATAATTAAATAATAAATACTGTATATTCACCAGAGAGTAATTAATCTAATCATAGTAATTTATGTATTGATGTCAATGAATTTATGAGAAAAATAACTAAAACCGGTGTGGCATCGTTCAGTCAACATCGAATGGTTAAAGCATTTATTCTACTAGGAGAATATAAATTGAAAAGAATATAGCCATTAAAATGCTAGAACTAAAGCAAATTTAATTTAACTTCCTCGTTTTAGGCGCTTGTATTGGAAATAAAAAATGTGTTGTTGGAACATATTGATGCATGACAGCAATTAAATTCCGTCAAGTTGCACACAGATGTTATACTCTTTAGCAAACAATGGAAACACTTACTACATGTCACGTATGTTTACTGAGAGTAGATTGGACTAGGTGACGAGGGGATGGCGTCAATTGACAAAGGGGAGCTACCCTATCTCTGTGCTAAAACGGGAGAAAAAAGTAACTCTCTTTCTAACCTGTGATTAACCCTTTCTTTGTTATTCTCTCCTAGTAGTTTCTTCGGTAAGATGACATAACCACTGGTCACAAAATCAATAAGCATGCAAAAGAGCACAAATATTTTTATTGAATAAATTAAACTAGATTTAAAACGCTACTCATAATACATCTATAACAATAGAAAATTGGTTCTCTGGTAGCTATTTTTTATTTATGACAAGCAAGCATAATGGTGCTTTGATGGTAAATTGTCACCACCCTCTTCAATACTAATTTACTCACCTCTTGTAACCACTGAAAGAAATGTAGAGAAGGAAGTTTTGTATAATCACGCGAATCTTCTCAAGGGTATAAATGAAACTATTCAGCCTTCTTGTATATTGTTTTTTATTATAATAGGGTGATTATTTATTACTGAGTAATTACAATTAATTACATTTAACTATTTCATGTTTCTTTAGTTGTTTCTGGGAGTAATCTAACAATTTCATGGGGATTGGAATATATGAAATTGTCTTCCGCATCAAAAGATAAACCGAAAACATTTTTTATGTGCACAATTTCGTTTAAAGTGTGTTCTTCTTTAATGTAAATTCCACTTTGACTACAAAAATATGGAACACCTTTATTATTTATAGCTATGGCTCTGTAAACTTTTGGTCCTTTGAGTAAAATACGTTCTTTAGTTCCATTTTTAATTTCATAAAGGCCTTCCTTGGTGGTAATATAAGTATTTTCATGATCGTCGATAGCAAATTGATATATCTTCTCGTGAATATGTTCCACAAGTTCTGAATGATTACCCACTTTTTTATGAAGGCGCTGTGTCGGGTATTCGATAAAATAAAGATGGTGTTTATAAAACATATGCCAGATGTCATGATTCTTTATTATATGTTTGATTTCACTTGATTTTGTTAGATCGTGTTCGTATATCCCTTCGCTGCCTCCAAAGTAAGCTATTTTGTTTTTCTTGTCGATAGCAGTAGCGAATCCATTCTTCGCTGCATTTATAGGTATCGGCACTTTGTGTCCAATTTTCACGTATCCAATTTCAAACGTATCTTGATCGTCATCGCCCGCATTGTAACTGAAGAATACTGTGTGATTGAAATATGACAGATGGTATGGTCTGTTTATGCCGTTTGCGATTACTTCATGCTTATGACACTTTTTTTCTATATAAACACCTTCGCATTTGGGTTCAACATGTTTTATTTCCACGCCATTGACAATATAAATCATATAAATTATTACATATATTCTCATATTTAATCAAGAAAACAGATCAATACATTAGAAGTTATTCTCACACGTAAAAATGTTCAACTGGATAGAATTCTCAGTTGTACGCCCTTTATTATGTGATGTAAAAAATTTTAGATATTGGATATCTTATATTATTGTTGGTATCGATTTCATGGGCGTTGAACCGTTCCACATACGACGTTAGATATAATAATTTTACCGCGTTATAGCACGTTAGATTTGATAATTATTATAAACTACTGAATCACAAACTTAATGCTTATCCAAATATATTTGCAATTCAATGCAATGTAATTAGGCTTGTATTATATACTGCCTACTGCTGAGCACAGACCTCCTCTACAACTGAGAGGTATAGGCCTTAGTCAACCACGCTGGCCTAGTGCGGGTTGGCATACTTCATATACCCTCGAGATTCTTATGGAGAATTCTTAAGTATATATGTACGTTACCTCACGATATTTCCCTTCACCATTAAAGCGCACAATAATTGATAAACAATACACACGTATCTTAAAAGTCAGAGGTGTGCCTTGGGTTTTAAACCTATGGACATTGTTTAGTATATTAGTAGACCGTTCTATTCCCAACTAGGGTATCGTCCAAATATATTTATTATCTTTTAATTCTTTGTTTGTAAGAAATGACGTTCTAAACAGCGAAATTCTGAATAGAAAATAATTGCCAGATTAATAGGACAACATGAAAAGTAACTTCGTCCTTCTCGCAGCCTTCAAACCACCCCGACGCGACGTCACCCACTACCGAGTGGTAGGGGGTGAGTTGTTCAGTTCACCCAAACCGCTATGACGGACCATGACGTCATAGCGAATTGGGTGAACTGAACCACTGAAGTTAACATGAACACTGTAAACCAAATTCTACTTTATTACGAAGCTGATAAAGCTCAACGTTTTAACTTCTCCCAAATCGCCACACATAAAGTATAATTGGATCAAGACATAAGTATACAAATGTCAACAATTTGTTGGATTCATCAACAACCTTGGTTTTCTATGGGTTCCATAAATACACAAGTAGGTCAATATTGAATATTGATAGATTTCTTAAACTAGAGTCGACTAATGTAATCAAACGAGCTTTACCGATCCCTTTTAGTAACAATAGGTATAAGTATTCGTTCGCGTAACGTATTTTATCACGAGGCCACGCACGATTGCAGTGCAACCATAAAGCATTTAATTTAAATTATAAAGGATACTTTTTGTAAGTCCGGAACCTTCATCCCAAAAAAATGCTCTGTCTACTGTTTTTGTGCTGTTATTGTGGAAAGTTTATTGCAATCGTAATGGAAGGTAACACAAATACCCTTTTTCTCTAATAATACCTATTTCATCCTCGAACAAATCTACCTTATTAAACAAATTATTGAAAACATCAAGGGCGTGGCGCAGCTTGACAAAAATTCTGTAAGAAATACAAACGTACCAATAATTTTATATAATCACCTACAGCCATCGAATTACTCATTACTTAAAGAATGTGATTTTTTAAAACAACAAAGGAGATAATTTACCTACTTCATTGCAGTCAATGTGCTGGACGGTGTTGCTACAGTTTAAGGGTGGTCGTCTCGCTTACCATCAGGCATACGGCATGCTAGTCTCGTTAATCAATGCAATAAAAAAAATTCAAAGGTTCAGGTTTATCAATGTGTGAAGGTGACTAAATATTTGGCAATGACATGTCACCGCTAAGTAGGATATCCTCGGCCACGTAAAATCGTGATCATTTGATTTGCACAGTTTTTGTTATTGATACGTGGATGTACAGTGAGCAGCATAAGTAGCTGAACAAATTCAAAATTTCAAATTGCGTACATAGTTTTGTGTTCTAACTAATCTTTTTTTTTCTCTTCACAAAAATAAAATAAAAGAGATTTACTTTACTTCCAACGAAGAAAAACATGTTTCAGTTTAAGCGTATATAGGCTAATACAGGAGATTTGAAATTTTGATTTTGTTCAGATACTTATGCTTCTGACTGTACGTCAAAAAGATAATATGAAAACCTATCATACCATACCCACTGTAGATTAAAATATCCAACCACAGGGTATTAAATAAAATATTTGTAGATAGCATAATATTTAGGGAGGAAACCAATAATTAATTATGAAAAATATCTGCCCACTTTTATCTTCATTGTGTTTGGTAAATTTATTGATTTAAATACTACCAATCTGTAATTTTAATTTTCCTTACCTGATTATGATTTTGGTACTACGAGAATCGATGAAGTCAAAACGAAATCGACTCTTATAAAATTCAACAATTACAAAACGTACTTTAAAATCGTTCTGATGTTACTTTAGTACAAAACACGTTGTAGTTACCATATTAGAAATCAAAGAAATGTATCTACTTATACCTTGTAAGACAGCAGTGTTGGATTAATTAGCATTCACTTTAATTTATAGCATGCGGAATCTCATTTAGTCCAACTAATATTATAAAGGCGAAAGTTTGTAAAAATGTATGGATGTTTGGATGTATGGATGTTTGTTCCTCTTTCACGCAAAAACTACTGAACGGATTTCGATGAAATTTGGGACACAGGTACATCATGTTCTGGATTAACACATAGGCTACTTTTTATCCCGGGAAAACATAAAGCGGGACTTTTATCCCGGAAAACTTTTTAACGCGGGCGGAGCCGCGGGCAAAAGCTAGTATGTAATAAATGTAATATAGTTGCTATATTTCCATACCATACCACACCAGCCCTGTATTATATACTGCCCACTGCTGAGCACGGGCTTCCTCTACAACTGAGAAGGCTACAACTGCTAAATTTCGTGAAGTGTAAATTAATTCATCACTTGACTCCTCAAGTCCCGCGACGGACACCGGTGTCCATATATAGGGTTTTCCCATACATCTATATAAATAAGCGGGGCTTGAAGGGTTAATAATTCATGCGTTAGTGCTTCGTAATAGTGGCGCGAGCATGGTCTCTCCTTGGCGCCCGCAGGACTCTTTGACAGGATTTGTCTCTGCGCAGGACACCTAAATGAAAGCTATGTGTTTATGAGAATCTGGTTTGTATGGAGGCTAAGATCACGTATAGTTTTCATTTTTTTGCGCTCGTTCGCTGCATTCCCTTGATATCCATGATAATATTATTTAAATGCGAAAGTAACTGTAACGATTTCACATCTAAACTAATAAATCTATTATGATGAAATTTTATATGGAGTAAGTTTGAACCATACGAAAGGACATAGACTGTTTTTGTCACTGAAAAGTTCATAGTGGAACTTTACTCCGAGGAAAAGTTTATTACGCAGGCAAAATCACGAGGAAAATAGAGTAAGTTAATATATTCATATTAACTTATCAAAGAATTTTCTTTGACTTAATGTTATAGCCCTATTTTAAGATCATTAGGTACTGTCTCTATTAGATAGAGACTTAGACATTCTCTTAGATTTTATGTACAGAAAGACGCAGATTTTTGCATTTCCCGTGATTTCTTTACATTCAAGTTTAAACCTACTTTCTTGCTGTGATATCGCTGTGTGTTTTAACACGCGTTGATTTGTTAGGTAATTATAGACTAGTATTCTGATAAACTTATCAAGAGTCAAAAAATATGTCATCGTTTCAAATTAAGGCTAGGATATCTGAGCGCTGTTCGCATTTACAGCTGTCTAATGTACCGGCGCGTCAGGTGCCGCGATGTTGAATTTCAAATGAACTCGCTTGACACCGATGAGCCGCGACTACGTCACAATAAACAATTAAACGATAGTGAAGCAGTTTGTTTTACGACAAAAGATGTCCGCTTTTTTATGGGTGCTAGGCCTCAAAATCTAACACGGCTCAAACTATACGAATATTAAAAGGACTAAAATATGGATCTTGAATCCATAAAAAAAAATTAGACCCCTCCATTGATAGCTAATATATTTTAAACTAGACTTCTGCTCGCGGCTTCGTCCGCGTGAATGAATTTTTCTGGGATAAAAGTCCCGCTTTATAATCCCTGGGATAATGGACCTTTATATTGATGAAAGAGTTTTTCAAATCGGTCCAGCAGTTTCGGAGCCTATTCAATGCAAACAAACATACAATTGAATCTTTACTCTTTATAATATTAGTATAGATAAGTGTAGATGTAGTTTTTAAGCAAAATAAAATTACATACATGTATTATGAATTATGTCTTGATATCACGATTTATTGTTCGTTGATCAATGATTACGTAATCAAATGTTCACAGAGTACAATACCACGTCAAGATTCATTATTATCTTTAGTTATTGTGACATAATATTGGTGATTGAGACAATTACTTAACCAATATTAACTATAATAATCGACTAGTCTAGTAACCTGAATATGACCTCAAGTTTAAACCCGAAACCCTTTCAGTATTCCGAGTTTGACAGGTTTCATTTCAGATTTTTTAATTAGAACCCTATGGGTAAGCGCGTAAAGACGATTTCCACTGAATGAAAAGTGACGTCTTGTTCGCCGGGGAAGACGCGAATATGGAATGGTTAACATAGTAACCGCTCAACTAAGCACTGACCGATATGAAAACCGCAATAGTTACTACTTAGTATTGAACTGCACCGGAGTAGTTGCTTCATATGATTTGGCAGCCTTATTATATACCCAACTCTTGCGACTACTACTAGTCTGACAACTCAAATGGATTTTTCACGGTTATTATTTTATCTTACGCGACGTTATATATTCAGACACCCTCAATGAGATCAATAAAAAGGAATTACCCGACATACAAAAAAACTTGGTAAGACATTGAAATAAAACCATTTTTTTTTATCGCGATTTTGTAAATGATATTTTCGTATTTGTTTACTACCTACTTTAAAGTTTGAACTGTGGTTCATAATAGAAAATATTGACTTTGCTGTCCCATCTGAAAAATTTACTCTATATACCTATAAATATGTCGGACAGTATTTTTTCGAATCATAATAGTATGGTCCTCATATAAATTGTAGTCAAGTCCAAATTGCCGTAAAATCCTGAAAATAACTTATTATTTTGTATTAGTATGTACTATTGTCACTCATACTATTTTATTGTTGTTTCCTGGCAGTGTCGCCCGCATAAAAGATTTTTTATAGGTTAAAAAGTATACCTATGCTCTACCCAGGGACTCAAGCTATCTCCGTACCATTTCATAGATATCCGTTTAGTAGTGTCGGAGATGTGCGCTAACAAATAAACAGAAAAACAGATACGCAGACAAACAGCGAGCAAAGAATGAAATAAAAAAACGGTGATTTGTGTTCTATTACTCTTATTTAGTCGTCCCTTTATTTATTTTTTTCTTTCTATGTACAGACACACCAGGTTCTAGTACTGCTTTATGTTACACAAAGAAGCCTATACCGATATCTCCAGGGTCTGTAGAGCTCGTATGCATATTTATAAGCAGATACTTAATTTAGGGGACCCAAACCGGGATTTTTACAAGAAAATGTAGGCTACTGGACCAAATGAAGAACTTAAAAATACCGATATTGATATCGCAATAATTGGGATTTACTTGTATCAATAATAAGGTGTTATGTGTTATTCTGTACTATGATATTCTATCCATAATATTAAATAGCAAATAAAAAAACAAAAAAACAAGCCTTATAGAAAATCCAACAAAAAATAGAAAATAAATTTAAATTAAGCTATGTAACGTACATTTAAATGTATCTATGTAACGGAAATTTGAACATGATTTTGACCGCCTTCAAAACGTCGGATGAAAATTTGGCATATTTATCAAGAACCGAAGACAATTCATTATTTTAAACAAAAACACTATTTTATAGAAAATCCAACTAATAATGAATAAATATTCAAAATGAATGAGTAAATGATAGCTCATTTTTTTTTGACATCTGTTGGACCATAGTAGAGTTATAACTAAACTGGCTACTCTTATGTATAAAAAAAATCTTACTTGTTTTTAGTGACATCTGTTGGACAATAGTAGAACAAGCTTAAAAAATGAAAAATAAATAACAGTTAGACAAAAAACTAAAAAACATGCTTTATAGGAAATGCAACTAAAAATAGAAAATAAATTTGAATACTCATATTATCTTTCAATAAAATATTTATATCTATTGACACCATGCACCCCACTCTTTTTTTTACAATAAAGTACATTTTTTTTAATTACATTATTTTTCTTTGGAGGTATTATGCCAAAATATTATCCACAAATTATGCAAATATATTATTTTACAATTTTAAACGCAATAAATTCAAATGTGATCCTTTACTATTCAGCAAAAACAAACAACAGTTGAAACAAGTATGACAACGTGTTTAAAGAAGAAAGAAAAAGAGTAGGAAAGATTCATAGAAAAATCCATCTATTACAAATAAGAATCCATAATTGTTGTTCAAAAGTAGTTGGTTCCTTTTCTACATAACGCGGTCCAACTATAAACAAAAGCTGTTAAATACTTCGATAAATTAGTGGCAGCAAGCGCGAAAAATTGACGTAGGTCCGACCTCCACGGCGCCTCGGGCGCATCTGAAACGAGACGCGTTGTGCGGAATTGTTAAAAAATTCGTGTTTTTTTGAATTTTGGAAAGTGCGAATTACTTTTGTGAAAATTTTTTTGCATAGCAATCTGCTAAATTTTATTACCCTTTTATTGACTTATATTTTTAAAGTAATTGTTTAATATACTATAATTAATTTTTAAAAATAAAATCCGAATTTTCTCTGTTTTCGTGATTTTTTATGATCGAGCGAAGTTGTAAGTATCGTGTTTTGGAATCCACACCAATGTAGAATGATTATTTAACTATAACATATATTTTTCTCGGACCGAAATATTGATTATTTCTTGGTTTAAAATTGAATAGGAGAGAAGGTGTTTTGGGATATGGCAGCCTTAATCACTGGTACACGGGTGATCGTATTCAACTCGCTTATTATTATGTCAATTTTGCAATGTCCACTTAGACAAAAATAATATTATACTCAACTAATTTCAAAATTGAGAGACACCTGCTGTATTTATTCGTATCATTAGCAGAATAAATATTAAAATCTTACAAACTTACGCTCTGCTACAAAGCTTGAAACTTCTATTGGCTCTATATTGTTTGCAGGGCCAATCTCTTACATTGACAAATGAAGTAAAAAATCACAAGTTTCCATAGATATGAAACAGCAATGGATCTTTTGACAATCAAGAAGCGGTATACTTAGATACTGTTTATTTGAAACTAGTAGAGCTCGCGGCTCCGCCCGCGTGAAAAAGTTTTTCCGGGACATAAATATTTTCCCGGGATAAAAAGTAACCTATAGCACTCAGGAGTTAAGTAGGTTCCTATTAGTGAAAGAATTTTCAAAATCAGTTCAGTAGTTCCTGAGATTAGCGCGTTCAAACAAACAAACTCTTCAGCTTTATAATATTAGTATAGATTAGAAATTGGGCCTTTTGTAAAACCATGAATTTAAGTATTGTATAAAATATTAAAATAAACGCAAAGTATTATAAATTAGGCATTAAAATAAAATTCACATTTTAAATTGTACTTACGTTTATAGTTTAGTCCAAAATATTGCATAATAATAAAAGTCAATCAACAAATCGCACGCCCAGATCAATATTGAATTGATTTGGGCGTGCCTAAATTTATACATTGGTTAGACTCTGCAATCTGTACGTCGTTATAATTTTACCACAAATAATAATTATGAATGAATACCTATTACAAAAAAAAATCAGAATAATTATTGATAAAAAGTAGGTACTTATTAGCAATTACATAATTACAAGTTATGTGCATCATAACGATCACAATCATCTTTAAACTCTTTGGTGTATCTTTAAATACTAAATTAAAGAGAACCCACTGTTATCTTTGTGGTTATCTCATTTGACATATCGATATAAAAAACAAGATATTATGACTATTTTTAAATATAATAAAAATATGTATACCTCCTATTTATACATACAATACATTAGGTATATCGTTACCTTTACAGTACAGCTTAATATATATATTACACAAAAAAAATGCCGATCAAGACTTCCTATACGAATTGATCCTGTAATTTTATTTGTTAATTGCTAACACTGAATAAATTTATTTAATTAACGACATACTTGAAAATACCAATAATAATAGTATGTTCTTTTAATTTTCTCACTAGGACGGATACCTATATCATGGTACAATGTGTCGAAATAACACATTAAGTATAAAATGTGATCAACCACACCTACATATTATGTAGTTGTTTCAGGATAGGCCCATATTATAGATGATGCTGTTTTAAAATATGTACATACTGATTTAATTATGTAAATTGTAAGTAGATCATAAATAAAGGTTAATGTATACATTAGGCCTTTTTCGTACTATTAAAATGTGCACAGTGTTTTTTATTCGATTGGTAAAACAGCATCGTCCATAGGACCTCTAAATCTCACGATATAAAAAGAGTCGGGACTGATATTCTGTATCAAGATGAGCTGAGAGCCAGAATCACCACACTCATAACTGATGAGAGAATGAAACTAATCAACGGTCTGTCAGCGCCGTTACCACATACCATTCGTCTTGACGCAACTGACAGTTTCTTGTTCTGGAGCATTGAGTGTACTGACTCTATCTCCCATCGAGCCATGCGGCCTGGTTCCCGAGAAAAGAGGACTGAGTACAGTTGTGCAGATCTTCCTTGTATGGGTTCTTGACAGAAATTAAGAACGAGGTGATCATTCACGGCTTTCAAAACTTGAATTGTGCCGCTAAACTGCTGGTAGTTTGGACGAGCTGGTAATGTTCCTAGAATTAAGGTTGACTTGATTCAAATAGTATCGGCATAGTCTAAGAAAGTATTTGATTGATTATTCGTTTTATTTTATTTTGTCCCATTTTTGGCATGATATTTATAATCAAAAATATTTTCAAATTTTATTTGCTTTATTGGCTCTTCTTCTTTTCTTCGTGTTTATTGGGGTCTTAAAAATTTGTCCAGAGAAAAAAAATAGAATTATTTGGTTTCCTTTTCGGTACTAATTTTTCTCAATATTTAATTATTATTGATTGCCTCGATGGCATAGTTGTATTACGGTAAATGCTGAAGCCAATGCTGAGGTCTCGGATTCGAGTACCGGATCAGGAAAAGTGATATAGGGTTTTTCTATTCAGTATCAGCCCGGAGTCTGGAATTTGTGCCCGATACGGCGATAGGCTCGCCTCCTATCACATCCTTGGATGGAAAACGCATGGCGAAAACTCGGTGCACTAGTTGCGCCTCCGCCTACCCCTTCGGGGATAAAAAGTGTGTGTGTGTGTGTTTTTATTTAATTATTATGTATATTTTTATGTATGTCTTTGTTGTAGTAGAAAAGTGGGTTATGATCCGTTATTTAGAAATGTATGTAAATGTGTTTTTTTTAAACTCTCTCTATCTCAGAATAACATAAATATGATTACCATTTTGCCCATCCAAAATTTGCCAGTATCCAGCCGAGTCGTTGCGGAAATACAATGCATACTCGATATTGTGCCCAGCTTCATCCCACAACAGCCGCAGGTGTCGATAATCGTGCCTGAACCGGGCGTTCATGTGCTGCACGTGGAATAGTTGGTTCTCCGTCGACGGCTAAAATAATACATATATTATTAATAAAGTGCACTGAACAGTCTTATTTTAAACTAGCTTTTGCCCGCAGCTCCGCCCAAGTTAAAAAGTTTTTCCGGGATAAAAGTCCCGGTTAATATTTCTCCGGGATAAAAAGTAGCCTATATGCTAATCCAGGACATGATATATCCACGTGTTAAATTGCATGGAAATCCGTTCACTAGTTTTTGCGTGAAAGAGGAACAAACATCCATACATTCTTACAAACTTTCGCGTTTATAATATTAGAAGGATTGGTATTCATTAAGCATAAGTATAAGTGAGTGGATAGAGGTATTTGGACAGTACCTATGATGTATACTCAATTCCTACACTAAACCTAAAACAAGGCTCGACTTCACTATAAATCCGAGCCAAAAACACTTATAATCTGGCTCTGGTAGAGCCAAACTGTAGACAAAATATACATCAATAATTCAGTACAATTTTTAAGTTATTAGGTAATAGATACCACTGTGACAGAATACAGAGGTAAAGTGGCAGCCCCAACAAATTCCTCTCCTTTTGATTGCTATACCATTCTTTTAAGTCAAAATTATTCCTTTATTAGAGAAGGAATTCGTATTCCTTTAAACATATTGACACGGGGCAGCGTGATGCTATGTTTCTATGTAAGTATTCAGAAATTAGTCCAACAATGAGATGGTAGTTGGTAGGTATTTGTTACATCTACTTGATGTTTCCTAGAATATTCCACTATAAAGCTCATTCACATGTGGAATAAACTTGTTACAGTGATAAACATCTTTTAAAAACAACCTACAGAGAATAGTGGGGGATTAAAAGATCAGGCAATTTGACCCGAGCAATAGTTTCGGTGCGTCACAACGTGGGCGGGTTTACCAGGTCACGTGGTCAAAAAGATCGCCATAATTATACGTAGACAGTATATAGACACTACGAAATAGTATATACCTATCTGTCAAAGTCAGTGTGTCATAAAGGAGGTGAAGTAATAATCATTTGAATTAAATAGGTCAGTAACAGCTTCCATGAGTCAGATCTCAATTGGATTCTCGTTTCTAAGAGCACCCAACCGGCAAATGTGAGACCATAAGGTACGATTTAATTTATACACCAATGTATAGTGTTCGACGAAGTTTTCGGTTTCGGAAAATTTCGGTTGAATTAGAATTTCGCTATTGCACAAAAATTGCCCATACAACGACTGAAATCATTCATTTCATCGCGATAATGATTCAATAAATTTATTAAATATGACTTGATATTTAAGTCGCTACAAAGTATTTCTCTGATATCATTCCATATTAACTAGAATAGACAGTTTTGGAAAGCAACTTAATCTATGAAATAATCAGCTCTGTAAACACAAACACATACTAACTATGTGTAATAACTATTAATATAAATAGCTATTGATATAAATACACTAATGAATCGCTTTGAACAGTATTTTCGGTTTTGATCGAAATTTTAATAGAGACCGAAATTCGTTTATGTTGTCGGTTTCAGTCAAACATAAAATGTGTAAAACGTACGTATTACCACGAGTTGAGAGGTCACAAATTAATATGCATAACATTATGACCGTAAAACGGCTCATTGTGTAAAAAACAAATCCATATATTTATGCTAGGAACTTTAGTTGGGCAAACCGTTCTAAACGAGAGAATTTATAATCAATAAGGAATTAAATTTTTCGAAGTTCGGAATAGAATAAGGTATTGTTTTCTTTAAACAACTATAAATAGTAAATTTACGCATATAAACAACAGTTGACACAATTGAATGTTAGGCCTTCGTCATTGTAGGTACGAGTATGTCGGGTGAATAAGAGGTCCACACAGATGCACTTATACAGTTTACGTTACTTTTGTCAAGTACGATAAACATTATAATCCTTGATATTCGTACAATTAAAAACCAAAATATTTTTTTACTTTTAATTTTCTTACCAATGGTAGTACGGTCTGTTTTTTGTATTCAGTAGATACATATATATATATTCCCAGTTACAGTAGGATGTAGTTGATGAAAGCGAAATGAATTTGAGGGAAGGAAGTGGATCCGTTTGGTCGGGTAGCACAACGAGGTCGATATCAGAATTAACTCGTATTCAATGGAGGGATTCAGCAGTTACATATGCGAAATTTTCAATAAACATTGAGTGAATTTTATTCAATATTTTTCTGTTTAAGGATATCTCCATGTTTTTTATCTAGCATAATCAATTTTTAAATAACAATGGAAATTTGTATAAAAAGGTGTCACATTGTCTTTATTAAATAGATAAATTTATTTGAAGTACGCTCATAATATTTATCAACAAGAAAGTTTTTTAATTCCGTACATTTAAAAAATATATATTTTATGCAGATGTATCATTCACGAATTGCCATTTCCAAGGACAGGATTCTATAGATAGGTAAGATAACAAGAGGGCACTAGCATTAAAGCGAACTCCAGTTACTAGTAGAATTCACATTGAACGACTATGAAGATGATATTTGCTCAATTGAAGTAGTTACACAATACAATCAATGGGCGCAACGTCTGTGGCATTTTGTATTCTGGAATATGAATGAAACATATTTTTACAACAATATGAATTAAGGAAAGCTTTTAGTTTCGTACTTACAGTTGCTAAGACAATATAACTGTAGTCATTTAAGTGCAAACTGAATAATAATAATAATTTATTCCACCAATATACATTATAATGTTACACTAAAAATACATTTACATTAATTTCATTTTACGCAATAAAAATTATCTATTGATACCTATGCTAGGAGAACCTGTGTTATAGGTATCAGTGAAACCTCCAGCAAAAACTAAATTTTATAGTATCATGATAACTGCAACATATAAAATCGGTAAAATTTTAATCTAAAGCAATACTAAACTGGACGTATGTAAGCTGTTGTGAATGTATGAACATATTAGTTAGGAAGCTGTTGTAGAGATTCATTAGCTTTGAAGATAACAATTTTCAGACTCTTAATATGTAAAATCAAACATCAAACAAACCCCATACGTAGACCTTGGAAACTCTGCACTTTCCCAAATAGTGACCATGGGACAACTCTTATACTCGACGACACCTTCATTGCTTAAATGCATATACAATTCTAATGCCTTCCATTTTCCCATAATTTCTCTAATATCAAGCTGATCATACTTGTGTTCTCGTTCACAAACGAAAGTTTTGTTTGTTTCTGTTCTGTTAGATTTTTCGAATCCAGCGACATTCGATACTGTAATCAGGATCAAGAAAAAAATCTTCAAATAAATTTCGACCACCATTGCAATTATCTTTCATTCACATTCCAAAGGTTTTTGCACAGCACTTATTTACGTCAGTTCATTTTATAGTATATTCGAGATTAAACACGCTTGCGCTTATAAGAGATCGCAGCGGTCTGCGGCTGAGAGGCGAAGCTGCGCGCGACTGTCTCACGCGCCTTGATGTTATCAAAGCTGACCCGACACTAATATATCAACTCGCAGAAATATCATAATATGCCAAAAGGTAATATCGCTATTCGTTGTCAATTTTCCTTGTTATTTAGTCAGTTGCCTGTTTTCCCCTTTTTTAATATCTAAATTAGTCGGTATTATTTCATTTCATATTCAAACTAGCTATTGCCCGCGGCTCCGCCAGCTTTAAAAAGTTTTTCCGGGATAAAAGTCCCGCTTTATATTTTCCCGGGATAAAAAGTAGCCTATATGTTAATCCAGAACATGATCTACCCGTGTGCCAAATTTCATCGAAATCCGTTCAGTAGTTTTTGCGTGAAAGAGTAACAAACATCCATACATCCAAACATCCATACATTCTTACAAACTTTCGCCTTTATAATATTAGTAGGATTATGCGATAAGCCATAAACCGCAACCTAATTAATTTAAATACAAAATATACAAATACAAAACATTTATTCGCACAACACGATGACAAAAACAAAATACACGTAAATAAAACGGAATATATAGGTACAATAAGACAAAAACATTAAAATTTTAAACTAAAACAACACCAGTACACATATGAAAAAAAAACATAAAAATAAAAACCAAGAAAGAAACGATTAAATTAAATATATTTCGATTAAATTTGGTACGGAGATAGTTTGAGATCTTAGAAAGGTAGGCTACGTTCTATCCCAGGAAAACATAAAGCGTTACTTTTACCCCGGAAAACCCCTTTTCACGCGGGCGGAGCCGTGAGCAAGAACTAGCTGATTTATTAAATATTTTTATAATATTGAGAGTACATTTATAAAGTGAATTATAATTTAAACCTATTTGAAGATATGTCAACAGACATTATGAGAATAGGCAGTAACCTATTCTCATAATGTCTTTTGACTTACCTATTAGGTGAACTAATATTACAAATGAGAAAGTGAAAATGTTTAGATGTTTGTATGTTTGTTAGAAGTAAACGCAGATACAGCAGAACAGATTTAGATGAAATTTGGCTCACGGATACACGTTGTCCTGGATTAACACATAGGCTACTTTGTACCCCGGTAATTGCCCCCATCGGAAATTATTTAAGTAGATGGCGCTGGCTTCGTACTTTGTTTTAGGGACTTTTGTAGCGGAAAAGTAGCGAACAACACCTAGTAAATAATAAAGCTTAAGAACTATAACAGAATTTAGAATAGCATAAACTAGCCATTCCCTCTTAGATTTATAGACTGTGAATCGAGAAACGTTGAAAGAAAATAATCTTGATTTTGCGGATATAATAGCCACTTAAGAATCACGGGACTACAGTTGATTAGACACTGTCAACTTGTATCTGAAAAGCTACTATGAAACGATTCTGACAATTGTCACCAGGAATTTCAGCAACTGTCAGTTTCATACAAGCGCAAAGTTTCTTGACAACACGTTGACAGCTTCTTATGTGCGATGTGTAATATTTAAACGAATCTTTTCGTTTTTGATTGAATGAATCCTTAGTACTTTGCTGGTAGCTAATTAAATATAGAGTTGTGTTGGAACCTACGAAAACTAGTTTTTGAGAAACATTGAATACATTATCTTATATCTACATAAGCTGATTGCATAAAATTACTGTAGTTAAGTTAGTGAAAAGGCACATAAAAGGGAATTTGTTTAAGTAGTTTATAAAATAACAATATAACTCACCCGATCCATCGGCTCCGATAAATGCACCACGATGCAGGTCTTTGCGTAGTCTACTCTAGAATCTCCTGCCAAATGCTGAATGAATTCCACTCCATACCACATACCCATCAGACTGTCTACCCATATACCAGTTTGAGGAGATCTGTTGACACAAGAATCTCTAAAATTCTTCATAAAAGGCATTTCATACGAACTGTACCCTTGTCCATATCCTGCATACACATCACTGCTGCCCCCTGGTGGGTAAAACACATTCGATCTCGGGGTTGTGTAAGTGTTGTACCCAGTCGTTGAGAGGCCAGGGTTGTAGTTTGGGTACCTCGTGACTTCAGGGAAGTTTGCTATGTCACTGCGACTTCCCGTCTTGTATGGATACTCGTAGAGATTCGCAATCGTAGAGTAGGTGGAGTATGCTGGGTACGGCGTACTTCCATATTGGTTTTCGTATCGTTGATAGCTTGCAGAATCGACGTAAGCACATATCCACAGAAATGCAACGATTTGGTACATATTGCAGCAATGTCTGTGCGTGATCGTGTGCTTGTGGTAGTTTAGTTGCGACCAATAATGTGTGACTGCTCCCGGCACACTATGAGAGTGGGAAGTAAACTAATTAAGACGAACTCGCAAGTACTGACGCCAGAAGTAAGAAGTATAAGTCATATTTTGATCTTTCTCGAATAATACTAACTGGAAAACGCCTCTACGTAACTTGTTATACGCAACTACTCTATTGTACACTCTAACCTATCATATACATATTTTTATTTTAAACCGAGCATTTACCACATATAGTAATCGTCCCTAAAAAATAAAATGGTTGCGAGACATTTTGAAGTTTGGAAAAAGACGTAAAATTTTGTAATATACATGGGAGACCGATTGTGATTTAAAGGATCTATACAAGCCAAATTTTTAACATACCTTAGATCATTAACACAAAATATTTTTTTACGTTAATAATATGCAGCTTACGTCTCACAACGCCATTAGGTGTAGTGACTAGCCTAAGTGGGTGCATTTTATGAAGCTTTTGCCCGCGGCTCCGCCCGCATTACAAAGTTTTTCCGGGACAAAAGTCCCGGTTTATATTTCCCCGGGATAAAAAGTAGCCTATGTGTTATTCCAGAACATGATCTACCCGTGTGCCAAATTTCATCGAAATCCGTTCAGTAGTTTTTGCGTGAAAGAGGAACAAACATCCATACATCCATACATTCTTACAAACTTTCGCCTTTATAATATTAAGTAGGAAGTAGGATGATATACCCTAATATTGTAAATACTCAGCATAGGTAATTTTGGCACAATTAAATAGGAACATCTTACGTCAATGGGTCTTGTAAATCTTTTGCGTATCGATAAAAAATATGAAGAACGCATGATACCTCGGTTTTTCACTTCATAGGCTACTTACCCAAGTTAAGTAAGTACTTAAGTTATCTATTTAACGGTGTTAATAAATTAAATTAATTTGCTATGTACCTTTTTATACATGGCCAATATGTGCCATTTTTAAATACCAGAAACAATAAATAAATCCACACTATAAAGTATAAAACTTCATAAAAAGCTTTATTTAAAAAAATATAAACCTTCACTTACGTCATTTGTGAGTGAGCACGCTCCAGCAACAACTCTGGCGCGTGTGCTTTGTGCAGCTGAAACTTTTAGGCGCTTTAGAATACAGCCACAGCTTACTCGTGATGAAAGCTCTCTGTGAAATATGTATATTAAGCTAACATTAAAAGCATAATGCTAGATTACTTTTCTTTTAACTGAACGTTTATAATCAGGGCTCTTTCATGATTAGCCTCTTGCGTGACTATAAACAGTATCAATCTATTATTCCACATATCAAATTAAATTGCACGGTCGTTGTTAGTCCTCACCGGACTCATTGTCTCATAAATCATAATTACTAACCTATTAAAAACTAGCCACATATACACTCACGCATTCTATCCCCGAATGGGTAGGCAGAGGCGCAACTAGTGCACCAACTTTTCGCCGTTATTCCGTCCCATGATGTGATAGGGGGCGAGCCTATCGCCATATCGGGCACAAATTCCAGACTCCGAGCTGACACTGAATAGAAAAACTCAATATCACTTTGCCCGTCCCGGGGATCGAACCCGAGACCTCAGTATTGCAGTCGTACCATAATACAACTACGCCACCAAAGCAGTAAAAACTAGCCACAGTTGTATTAAAACCGCAGTTTAACAATGCTAGATTTTAGATTATTATTATTTATTATTATTTAGATTTTTGATTTTGTTGCTTTACCTATAGGTATCACCAACCAAATTATGGGAAGTGAACATGTTATGCCTCCGACAGCATTTGTGAACAATGTCAACTAATTAATTTTATAAACCAAAATAAAATATTCAAATTAAAATTTTGTTTATATCTTTTCAGTTCTTCAATAATTTTTATAAAGATGGCAGATTTTGACGCCGTCGGGAATTTTTGTTTTGTTTTAATATTTTTTTTAGTTTTAAAGCACCTTTATTAGTATTTCCTATTCCAAACTCCAATAAAATATATAAGTTACATAATTATATATTTGTAATCACCGTTAAGAATCCTTTATTTTGATACTACACTCGATGTATTTTAAAAGCATTATTTTTTTAGGTTACTTTTGCCGGCAAAATGTTTAATTTTGTTTTTTTTTTATTTTGATGTACCCAGTGTCACTCTCACAACTTAGACGAATCTATTGACACCACTCACATAAAATACGACAAGCCGTTTAGGCTCAAGGGCATGCCAAAGAAATATACATAGGTACATACATGCACTCGAAAAACATAACCCTCCTTCTTTCGCAGAC
Source organism: Lapara coniferarum (assembly GCA_949316025.1). Taxonomy (NCBI): domain Eukaryota; kingdom Metazoa; phylum Arthropoda; class Insecta; order Lepidoptera; family Sphingidae; genus Lapara; species Lapara coniferarum. Next base: position 14,183,456 of record OX438931.1, on the reverse strand, counting down.
AGGTAATTACAACTAAATTTGTTTTCAATTTAAGATTAATAGAACTCAAATGGAGTTTGCGCTTGACTTAAAGTGTACCTTAACGTTATTTCACAATTAGAAATAAGTTATTTATGATTTAATTTACAAAACTAACCTTTACCCTTTTACCTGTAAGTAACTAAAGATTGTTTATGATCCCTCGTGGTTTATGTACCTATACAATATTATACTAGCCCGTATGCTAGTGATAGAGAAATCTAGAATGTTTACAGCGATTCCCTTTTGTGTAGTATATATGTACTAGAAGTAAAAGTACATGAATTTGTTGGATAAAATACATTTTAATTACAAATTGATCGCCTAAACGTGAGAATGAAAACCATTCCTATACGCAGCCCTTTCTACCATTATACTCAGAGGGTAGTAATAGTCGATTAAAAGAAGTAAGATGCAATACAATAAACAGGTAGATAATAAATTATTGGTATTTAAATCCATGCTGTCAATTAGTAAAAATAATTCTCTATTCTGTATACAAAGTTAATGTAGAGTCACTAGTACAAGATCTCGCAGAATCCGGATAGTTACGAAGAATCTTTTCCCACCATCCGGTATGTTAAATGGCATAATTGATATAATTTGTTAATGGCAACCGTTCCTGTCCATCTTGCGGGCGCTGTGACCCCGTCTCCTGTCTACCGGGTCACGGGTCGTAGGCCACTGGTCCACACTGTTAATTTTTACATACATCCTTGAACTTAATGGATATGTAATTCTCTTATGGGCCCAGCTAAATACTATCTACCTATAATTACACTTTTATTATCTTGTTTGTCTACCGAAGCGTCTGCATGATTTAATTCCTCCACGCATAACTCTTTAGCAATTCACTGTCATGATGAAACGCAGTTTGTTACAGCTTTAGCGGTGGAAGTTTTATAGGGACTATACGTTGATATCTTTCTTGTAAAAACAATTTATTGAAATCTGTCATATAAATTCTGGTTACCATTGATACCGTATTCTGGCATACTTACTATACATATTTTAATCTATTTATTTAAGATAGCTTTTGCCCGCGGCTCCACCCGCATTAAAAAGTTTTTCCGGGATAAAAGTCCCGGTTTATATTTTCCCGGGATAAAAAGTAGCCTATGTGTTAATCCAGGACATGATCTACCCGTGTGCCAAATTTCATCGAAATCCGTTCAGTAGTTTTTGCGTGAAAGAGGAACAAACATCCTTACATCCATACATCCAAACATCCAAACATCCAAACATCCAAACATCCATACATTCTTACAAACTTTCGCCTTTATAATATTAGTAGGATATGGAAGACTTACAGCTATACAACCTAAATAACTCTGAACTAGTTGACTGATAGCCAATATCAAGCATTCACTTATAGTACTCTTATAGCTAGAGATGAGCAAACAAGTACTGCAGCTAGTTAGACAATTTACAATTGCAATCAAATATTATTAGTAAGTAATACTAAGAGTAAAATGTATTTACTTAATGTAGTTATATTAAGCAAGCAGTTAAAGATATTAAAAAAATCTTATATTAAAAATAATATACTGCATGATTTATAACAACAGCTAATTTTTTACAAGGCATTCATGGCCTGCATTCGGTGTTTTAAATTGTAATTCGTGGTGTAAATAAAATAACATACAAAATATCTTCCTTCCGGGACGCCGCAACTCTGGCGGCGGCGGGCACCGGCCAAGTAGTTGGAAGAATTCAACGTTTAGGATTGAAGGTGGCCCTCGAGAAAACCGAGGCCGTGTGTTTTCACGGACCTCGGAGAGGGCCACCGGTCGGTGCCGGCATCGTCGTTGGGGGGGTGCGGATCCCCATCGGCTCTAGCATGAGGTATCTAGGTTTAGTCCTGGATAGCCGATGGCGATTCCGCACCCACTTTAAGGAGTTGAGGACGAAATTGTCCCGGGCAGCGGGCGCTCTTTCCCGCCTGCTGCCCAACCTGGAAGGTCCTGGCTTCCCTTGCCGGAGGCTGTATCACGGAGTCGTGCGGTCCATAGCCCTTTATGGCAGCCCCGTTTGGGCTGACTCCCTGGGCCGCCCCTGCGTCGCCCTTCTGCGCGCCCCGCAGCGAGCTTTAGCGCAGCGGGCGGTCAGGGCGTACCGCACGGTCTCTTTCGAGGCGGCTTGCCTATTGGCCGGATTTCTGCCCTGGGACCTGGACGCCAAATCCCTTGCCGATGTATTCCATTGGCGGGAGGAGGCGTTCAGTCGCGGGGAGCGTCCGGCCCTGAAGGAGGTGGAGGCCAAGAGGGCCGCCTTACGGCGAGCCGCCGTGGAGGAGTGGCGTCTCAGGCTGGAGGCCCCGTCGTGGGGGCACCGGGTCGTAGAGGCAGTGCGTCCTGTCTTTGCCGAATGGCTGGACAGGCGCCACGGAGCGGCAACATACCGCCTGACGCAGGTGCTCACCGGGCATGGCTGCTTCGGTGAGTTCCTGTTTCGGGTGGTACGGATAGAGGAGTCGGCCGTGTGTCACTATTGTGACAACTGCCCAATGGACACGGCCCAACATACGTTGGAGTGTTGTCCAGCCTGGGATGAGGAGCGCAGCGCTCTCAGAACAGTCGTCGGAGAAGACCTCTCGCTGCCGGCCGTGGTCGCTTCCATGGTCGGCGGCCGGGAGGCCTGGCAGGCGGTGGCCCACTTCTGCGAGGCGGTCCTCTCGCGGAAGGAGAGTGCCGAGAGGGATCGCCAGCGCAGTGGTGATCCCTCCCGCCGCCAGACGAGACGTAGGAGGCGTCGGGCGGACGACTGACCGACGTCTCCCGCCCTGTGGATTGGGGGCGTTTGGAGAATTCCACCACGGTATCCCCTGCCTGTCGTAAAAGGCGACTAATAGGGGCCTCCGGGGGTCACGGGTGGGCGGGACGTGCCGCCCACCCATTAGTCTAGCCAACTTCTGTGACCCCCGTGATGGACATGTCCGAGGCAGCGTGTCTCACGCTGCCTCGGACACCAAAAGGTGGACACGGTTCGGTGTTTCGGGGGCTTCTGAGCCCCCGCAACAGGGAAAAGGGCTGCAACAGCGGTACGCGCAGGGGCGGTTGCGGACGACAACTTAGACGTGAGTCAGAGGAAGCCCGCAGCCGTCCCTAATGAGCCGAAGATGGCCATACAAAAAAAAAAAAAAAAAAAATACAAAATATCTTTAGTAAAATCACTGCTAGATCCTGTACCACATAGGTGTGAGCTTTTGTTTATAGTTTATGAAAATCAATAGGCAGTATAAACAAATTAAGTGAGGTGTATTTTTTAAGAATTATTTAGTTCCAATTTATATTTTTGAGTTCAGACATGGCCGTGGACGTTGCTGACTGGTGCAGCACCGTGCTTTCCAATGAATATATTCAAACTAGTCCTAATTTTACATAAACAGTAAATGCCACCTCAATGATGAGCTATTAAACCCCGATGACATAAATGTATGGGCATACCTACCTACAGTATATCTATATAGCAGATGCTTCACCAATATTTACGTTTTGTTTTTGATAATGTTGGTGATCGCCTCTAAGCGGCGCCTCAATTTCAGTTTTATTCTACTTACTGTATATCTATGGGGCAGATGCTTCACCAATATTTACTTTTTGTTTTTGATAATGTTGTTGATCGCCTCAGCGCGGCGCCTCAACTTCAGTTTGCCTAATTCAAAATTCCACACAATATATCCAACAGTTTCATGCATCAGTAAGCTACGAGAATGTAATATAATTACCGGATATTTTCCAGTTACGTGTGTTGCATCGATAAAGGTATAATATTATAACTGCCTGGTAAATTAATACAGTATGTAGTAGTGTTAAAGAAAACACCACAAGTAGTGGAGCGGCTACGTCGCGTCGTAGGACAGTTGTGATGAATAAAACGCATGAACTACTAATATCTAATTAATAATCCCTGCCCTTGAAAACAGTACCAATACAGTACGTCATATGGCCAAAGATATATGAGTGTCTACTGTCAACATTATAATGAGTAATGACTAATATATACAATCACGCATTTTATCCCCCAAGGAGTAGACAGAAGCGCAACTGGTTACTAGTGCACCCACGGGATTTTTCTATTCAGTATCAGCCTGGAGTCTGGAATTTGTGCCCGATATGGCGATAGGCTTGCCCCATATCACATCATGGGACAAAATACGCACGTCGAAAAGTAGGTGCACTAGTTGCGCCTCTGCCTACCCCTTCGGGGATAAAAGACGAGAATATGCGCATGCGTATATACAGATCTTAATATTCGTGTTTTGCAGTAGTTTCTAAACAGTTATTTCTCTCTATGTGAATATTTTTTTGCCTGCAGACTGACCAGTGAAATTTTGGCTATGTATTGCCTGTAAGTCGGAGATTTTTATCGTGATGATAATTTGAATATTTTCTGGGAACATTGGGTTAAAACTTCTAAATAAGTAGAAAAAAGTGTTTCATGCTAGTTTTATTAGTAAATAAGTATATTATGCTGTATAATTACATAATACATACATGATACCATTGATTTATATGTTTTTATATATCAATGCATGATACACATACCGATAAGTGATATAACCTCTATAAATACATATTGAATTATTCGAAGTAAGTATAACCTCTTATTAGTCCATGGTATAACAACACGATTATTATAACAGTACTGACAGCGTTACACATAATGAGATAAATATCAATGAGCTCATTTGCACGCATCCATCGCAAACCGCCGTATACCGATGTGTAGGAGGTAAGTCATAACTAAAGAACTGCTTCTGGAGATCATGCCACTCCCATTTATTCATCCTGGAGGGCAACCTCCTCAGGACTAAGGAGAAAATTCCACCATCACCTATTTCGGAGCAGTGATTAATGATCAGCATTTGTGAGGTGACTTTCAAAATTCGCACAGTTTGCGGATGTTTCGGCGGTTCATTTGGGTACCATAAATCTGAAATCATAAAACGCAAATGTATTTTTTTTTTTTTTTTTTTTTTATTTATATTGTTAATGGTTAAAAGTTAAGTTATTTTATGAACGCCGTGTTCACTATTTTAGGACATACATGTATATAAATAAGTAACAATGTGAGTAGATTAAGTATGTATTGTAGGTAGTACCGATGAATGAGTGTAGCTCAAGCAGTAAACAAAAGAGACTTTGAGAAATTAAAATTGATTGTAACATAGCATACGCATCACGTTGTACAATCAACCACATGAGTATCTGAAAAAAATCAAAATTTCTAATCGCCTTTACGCGTTCACTCTAATTAAAACATTATTTTTTCTTTGTGTAAAGTAAAGTAAATCCCTTTAATTTTATTTTTGTGAAGAGAAAACGAAAATTAATAAGAACACAAAAGTGTAGAGGCGATTTGAAATTTTGAGTTTGTTCAGCTACTTATGTGGCTGACTGTACATTATACTATCCAATATTGACGCAATATTAGAAAACAAGTTCTATAAACTTTACTTTGACAGGGAAATGCGGCATACACAGTAAAAAAATAAAGAACATTGTTGCCTACCTATTCCTCTAGCAATCATTTCCTTTTCTAATGCAGTCCTTTGCTCTACCATCCAAAGTCCAGGTGCGTCTGGCGAATAATTGTACGTTTGCTCTATAGTCTGGCCATCTTCATCCCACATCACCCTCACGCGCTTCTCGTCGTAAATATTTCTTTTGACTTTCCTTTTTATTCTTATATCCATCCACGAGCCAGATATTGAGGTACCAGACCAAGGGTTACTTTTATACGACTTCCAATTCTGGTCCGTGTAATTTCTCCTTATTATCTGGAAGCAATGTGATAATATTTTGCGTTTTTCAAATATAATTGCCTACATCAGCGCTTCCCAAACGATGGGTCGAGGGAATATCGGGTGGACCCTAAGAAATACAACAATACATAAACCGCCAGACAGCCTGGGATTGACGTGAATAGTAAGTAAAATTCTCGAAAAGGTATGAAAATTACTTCACGACAGCCAAGGGGTGAGTCCAGAATTTGGATGTTTTTGTAAGGTGGGTCGTGGCCCTTCAACTTTGGGAACTACTGGCCTAAATCATATTCTGAATATCGGGTATGTGCTGCTGGCTATCTTCTAAATTGAAAACACGTGTGAAGAAAACTCGCTTATCCTAAAATGTGATATAGTTGCGGGAGAGAATCATCATGGCGCTAGTTATCAATCTGATACAATAGAAAATTCGAAAGCTCGACAGTGGGCATTACTTCAATATAAGTAACGGAGCGTAAGCTAGATCATTTGACAAAAACCGTCTAGTGGATGACGTACAATGACTATAAAATTACCATTTCAAATTTAATCAGGACAATTAGCTCGACACTAACAGGACAATGTTCCTAATTAATAAAATTTAAAACTCACCGACCAGTCCAGCCAGTCATCTTGAGATTCTGTAGTAACATCTGTTATGTACAAAGTGACGCAGCCGATCTCATTGGGCTGGTTAGTCATGTCAGGTGTGTGCTGAGCGTACCCAACCCCGTACCAGAGTCCGTAGACGTCATCCATGCTGAAATGGTGAGACCAGCGTATACTGTCCCCGCATAACCCTTGAACTTTTACAGCCGAGACAAGAACCAGCAAATGCGTTAGGAACATGATCGCACGTGGAGTAGTCTAAGAAAAATGGGGCAAGGCACCGGTCGTGGCCGTCAGGGAGTCAATTAGCAAATTACTACAGGTGCAGCTTCGTAGGGTCACGTTATTGCGTCGTATAAGATGAATCATTATCTCAGCGATCATGTTTTTTACACGATAATAAAATAACGTACTGTTGTTTGATATGTAATTGTATCAACTTCGTTAATTGTAATATTATAAGTTTAAGTTTTTAACGAATATAATAGGTATATAGGTAGGTATCATGTACGCTAGTGTCCGTTTGTGTAGATACTTGTATACTATTTTTATATGTATTATACTCTATAGTAGATATTTATGCTCACCATCACCGATATCTCTACATCTGCCACAAAAAAACAATTCAAGGACTGCTGCATTTCGGGCTGAAAATGTAAGGACGTAAGAAGATCAACCCCATGCAATAGTTTCCTTTTAAAAACTGTGGGGCGCTGCTGCTGTATATATGCAGGCGTTATATATTTCGAAATCAGGCTAACAAGCTAAATGTATTAAGTTACTAGCTTTCGCCCGCGTCTCCACCCGCGTGAATGAGTTTTTCTGAAGTAAAAGTCCTGCTTTATATTTTCCGGGATAAAAAGTAGCCTGTGTGTTAATCCAGGACATGATTTTCCTGTGCGTCAAATTTCTTCGAAATCCGTTAGTATTTTTTGCGTGAAAGAGTAACAAACGTCCATACATCCATACTTACAAACTTTCGCGTTTATAATATTAGTAGGATCATCTTCAGGGCTTTTCATAAGTACCTACATAAAGAATACTCCAAAACTTACTTAACTTTCATCAAAATTAAAAAATTATATATATTAAATAACACGTGAAGAAAAAATTTGTACCTACCCAATTTTAAACACATTGCGTGCATAGAAATTCAAATTAAAATCATTGATTATGTAATTAGGCCCCTAGGGGCACTTTTACACGTCATTTTTCACAATGTTTTTACAAACTATAACTCTTGCCGCACACGTTCGGTTTCTTTATTAGTTTTCCTGATCAGGAATTCAGATTCGGAATTCCGAGTGACTAGCGCAAACGTCCGGTTTTTTGTACCAACACGTTTGTTTTCCTTATTAGGTTTCCTGATCAGGAATTCAGATTCAGCAACGTGTGCGCGTTGTTGAACATTTTTTATGTAAGCGGAGCATTCAGGTTTCCGAATCTGAATTCCTGATCAGGAAACCTAATAAGGAAACCGAACGTGTGCGGCAAGCGTAAGACTTTACCAGTGCTTCGGAAAATCCCACTGACGTGTGAAGATAGTGAGATTTTAGGGTTGTTAGATTTCATATAGAGAAGGAGCGCAGATAAATAAAATTTATGAATTGCGGTTGAATTTTGATTGTTGAACGACAACTAGTAATTTTAACGAGCAGCTGCCCGCGTGAGAAATGATTCTCGGAATTAAAATCCAAATGTGAACTTTTCAAGATAAAAAGTAGCATACCTACATGTTAATTTAAAAAAAAGATTTTTAAGGTTTAAATCTGTGTGCGCAATTTCAGTCAAATCTGCAATTTCGTGCCATTTCTGAGTTAGCTTCTAACAAACATCCACACATCTTCTCGACCGATCTTCCATCTTCCGATAACTAACGTACTAGGAAAATCCTTGTACTAGCAGTTGGGTCTACTAAGTATTTGGCCCAAACCACTATGATGGTTGCTATTGGAGCAGCCGGGTACAAAATATTATATCAAATACATATTTTTTATTTATAATACATACTCGGCCTACGGGAAACGTAGAAATAAATACACAATGTTATCGAAAATATTTAATCAATCTCAGAACATATAAAATAATCTTTGACACTTTAGATTTTTAGATTTCCAAGATGCACTCATTTCAAAATGCTATCACATATATGATTTGTATAAAGAAATACATATGACGAGAAGCATTATGTATGAAGCCGTGATATTTGGAGCGGAATTTTCACACACTCTTTTCAAAGCAGACGTTGATAAATGCTTCGTGGTAAATACGTTGTGGATGCTGGCCAGATCTTCAGGTGTGAGCTGGTTCTCATTCCTTGAGAGCACGACACTGAAGAGTTGGGAGCTGGGCAGTCTCATGCAGAAGTTCAACACCAAGTGATTATTGGCTACTTTCAGTACTTGGATTATTCCACCAAAGAATCGATACATTTTTTCGACAGCTGTAATATAAAAAAATCCATTTAGATCAATATTCGGAAAATATTAACTATGCGTTAATTTGCGAGAACAGCAATTTGTTGTTGTTCATGTAGTAGTAGACATCCGTATTTGGTATTATAATCCAACCTTAAATAGTAACTAATTAATTATTAACTTTCAATAGATCTTCATATTACTTTAAAGGAATTTTAATAATTTTCGGTATGCTTATTATTTGAAAGACTATAATACTTATCCTTTACTAGCTTTTGCCCGCGGCTCCGCCCGCGTAAAAAAGTTTTTCCGGGATCAAAGTCCCGCTTTTCATTTTCCCGAGACAAAATGTAGCCTATGTGTTAATCCAGGACATGATCTACCCGTGTGCCAAATTTCATCGAAATCCGTTCAGTAGTTTTTGCATGAAAGAGTAACAAATATCCATACATCCAGACATCCATACATCCATACATACTTACAAACTTCGCCTTTATAATATTAAGTAGGAAGTAGGATTTACTTATTATCTCTATTAAGCCATCTTTTATTACAAAATTAACCTTACATGGGTAGTAGATCTACTTACAGGTATTAGGGACATCAGTCGGCCAGAATCCTTTATGTGAAGTGTTGACCTTGATATGGTAGTCGTCAGTCCAGAGACCTTCGTGCCACTCGAGTACAAAATGCCGGATGCGATACTGTTCGGGGAGACCAATCCCATACTGCCGGTTCATGTATGGCGCATTCGTTAATGTCGGGTATGGAGTTGATGGTGTAGGCTGTAATATCAAAAACACGTTTATATGCTTACATCATTGGTTAAGTATGTTTATGTACTTCCTTTTGTGGACAAGTTATCACTTTCTTTATGTTTTATAATTCATGAAGAAAATCCAGTAAATTATCATAATTATACTTCAACTACATCATCTAAACTATTGAAAAGGTACACCATGTATTTTGATAATTATAAGACAATAGTGTGTATTTTAAAGGTTAATGGTAATTCAAATTTAAATTGAGTTGTTGTTTATCAAGTAAAGATTTCAAAAAGGTAAGGAAATATGAAATATGACAAATTCTGATATTTCAACATTGTTAGCAGCATGATGAGAAAAAGATGTAGACAAAAATATTAAAATAAACAATCATTTTTACAGACACTCACTAAATTCCGATTAATCAAACCTCCCTCAACAAAATCTTCAAACTTTCTGAGTTGCACAATAGGGCAGTTGGGATTATAATCAGTTTTTGTTTGGTTCTCTCGGTGGAATATGTATTCACGGACATACCACATCCCCAATATTGCCTCTTCATCAAAATCGTGAGTTGGATTTAAATTTTGACAAAAGTTCATGTTCGCTGAATAAATAACGGGCACAATCATAAAAAGAATTATGCCCCTCTTAACATTTTTAAAACATTGAAAGTATTCGTGACGCTCCATAGTAAGACAGTATACTTTAAGGTCGGTAAGGTATGAAAAGCAAAGAGTATACTCCTTCATACGGGGATTAATTTGTTAATTGACACGATTAACTCAACGTCCTCGTATGAGTAATCTTTTGAACAGAAAACAAAAAAAATATTGGTATTCTCAAAACAAATACGATAACAGAAAACAAAAAGATATTGGTGTTCTCAAAGTAAATCGTAATCGTTGGAACATATATTTTTTGTATTATTAAATAATCATAGGTCAAAAAGATTTTTTAGATATTTTACGTTAAATATATTTTGATAGTGACCTTGGTAAGTATTTTGTATTTAGCGGGTATAAAAGAAACTAAATTAAATGATAAAATATCGCTATCAAGCAGTTGATAAAAAACATAAATTGTCTTACGTTAGTCATACTATGTAGCTATTTTCAAAAACTAAAATACAAATTAAAGGAACACTAACCTCGATGTATTGCTCCTTGATGTCAATATAAAAACACTCCTTCGTATGTTCTATTTTATACTCACCTTTGGTATGCGGTATTTTTTCTACACCGTACCAAACACCGCTAATTTGGTCTAAATTTATATCGCCATAATAAGGAGACAAATCATCGCAATATTTATGATTATCAAATTGGTAACCGCTTTGACCGTACCCGTACCCGTAACCGTAACACTCGACTAATCCTAAACATAACGAAATCAAAAGAAAACTGTAAGCCATTTAATCAGTTTAAATAAACCGGATAATAACGGATATAGGTGTCGGATAAATAGGACCGTCAGTACCAGGCAATTATGAGCAAGAGGCGATGTTTATCAGTTTAATCCGACAAATAGAGTGAGTGCCGCCCGACTCGACTTGGTGGACTACTCGCAAATGAACCGCGCTGAGCACTCAGTAATTTACTAGTTATGCGAGAATACATACTTCCTTAATAAACTTTATCAACACGTCGTCGGTCCCCCTGCATACATCACTACATAAATGTCAATGTTTTCAAAGGAACAATGATTTAAAAATCGGGACAGAGTTCCTACACGTACTATTTTCATGCGTTTTCCCATCAAGCTGTCTGTCTCGTTCTCATTTTCCGAGATCACATTTTCCAAGGCATCTTATGCACCGGGACAACAGAACAATTAGAATGTGGAACACGTAAAATCAATAGACTCGAATGACGTCATCTGGGCTTCGTATCGATCGCGTTACTAATAAACGCGTGAACGTTTTATTGATTCGCCTAAACTTCGTTGTACGAGTGTATATCTCTGTATATCATGACGTGTGTATGTCTTTGAAACAGTAGTTATATATTAGTCTTACAAACAGAGACTTAGATTTTAATTTAAATAGAAATGTCTATAACTCAATAGTTTCTGTTTAAAATTTGATACTAAAATATCACTTTGATATAAAATAAAAATCACATTAAACTTTTACTAGTAAACAAACTTTGTAAATATAAATAACAATCACGTTTACAAATTTATACTAAATAATATTAAACGTTGCTATAATATCGTTATATTTAACATATACTGTATTTCAAAAAAATATTTTTTAATATTTATCAGTATAATAATATTCACAGTGAGAAAGTCATATTAATTATAATCCCTTATAGGCGGTAAGGTCTCTACACTCTTGTATGCGATAATCTATCTTGGTAAGTATGTACTGTTTTCCTATTTTTGTCGCTAAACAGCAGTGTGCATACTGTACAGTGCATACATTGGTATGTTTCAATTTGAAGGACATGAGATTTGACGTCCACTAACGGTTCAGTATGACAGGTGCAGTTCGTCCCGTGCAGAGCTACGTGATATCGCTTGCTACAGGTATATTTGTGACGATCACGATTAGGTAAACGACTTGCTCATATGACGAGATGATCTAAGCATATCTATATCTATTATCTATATATATATATATATATATATATATATATATATATATATATATATATATATATATATATAGATAATAGATATAGATAAAAGAAAGTGGTGTTAGTTACACCACTTATAACTCTAGAACGGCTGAGCGGATTTAGCTGAAAATTGGTGGAGAGGTAGCTTAGAACCAGGAGACGGACATAGGATACTTTTTATCCCGGGATAATATGAACCGGGACTTTTATCCTGGATAATCGTTTTATGCCAGTGGAACAGCAAGAAAACAAGTATAGAGATATTTCGAGATCCAGTTGAGGACATACATTACTCTTATCCCGGAAAAAGATAAACCGGGAATTATATCCCGGATTTTAATTTCTCGCGAGTGGAGCCGCCAAACCACTGAACTAAACCACTGAACCGATAGCGATGCAATTTGGCAGGGAGATAGTTTTAAACCCTGGGAAGAATCTAGGCTACTTCATATCCCGGGAAAATATAAACCGGGACCTTAATCTCGGAAAATCGTTTTCTGCCAGTGCAACCGTATTAAAATATGTATGGAGATAGTTTGTGATCCAAAGGAGGACATAGGCTACTATTATCCCGGAAAACAGACACCGGGAATTTTATTGCGGATTTTTTTCTCGCGGTTTATTTTTTATTTTTAGGGATATGACCCTACATCTCTATCCTACTATCCTACTCCTACTAATATTATAAAGGCGAAAGTTTGAAAGTATGTATGGATATCTGGATGTATGGATGTTTGTTCTTCTTTCACGCGAAAACTACTGAACGGATTTCGATAAAATTTGGCACACGGGTAGATCATGTCCTGAATTAACACATAGGCTACTTCTTATCCCGGAAAAGTATAAACCGCGACTTTTATCCCGGAAAATTTTTTAAAGCGGGCGGAGCCGCGGGCAAAAGCTATTTATTATAAAACAAAGTCCCCTATCGCATCTGTCTGTCTCTTGAACGCGATAAACTCAAACACTGCTTAACGGATTTTAATAAGTTTTTCATCAATGGATGTTGTGATTCAAGAGGAATAATTCATAAATATTTTGTACGACAGAAAAATAAATGTAGGTATACAGTATTATGCTTTGCTACCTGTGCTAAGCCAGGGCGGGCCGCTAGTAATTCAATAAAAGTATATAAAAACTGACTGACTGACGCTAATGCCCAGCCTCAGCTGCTTGGTCTAGAAACATAACATTTTGCACACAACTTATGAGAGGAGTAAGAAAGGATTTTTAGTAATTCATCCCCTAAGAGAATCAAATGGCAGGTGAAAATGTGAACGGAAATTCGTAATTGAAGTTGTAATCATGAAGTAGGTACCATAACTTTGGTTCTTTAATAAAATATATCAGTTGATATTACCTTGCTGCTTTGCATGAATAACCACACAATCCCAACAAAGCGATTTTTACAGGACAGCCATTTGAAAATTTAAAAAAATGTTTTTTTGTTGTATCTTTGTACTATATAATAAAAGAATGGTATTTATCAATGTTTTGCTGAAATCCTGCTTGTTATGTGCTCGGCTTTTAATACCATAATTAATTAATAGCCGGAAATCCACCAATGATGTAAAGACATTTTGTCATGCTACTGCGCCGTTTTTGCCGATATGACTGTGAGTTTTATATACCTAACATAAAATATAGACTATTACCTATGGATTGCATAGTGTTAAAAAAAGGAAATTAAAAAGTTTTGGATTGTGTTGTGTTATTGTGTTTTGGATTTTTAATTGGATTCATGCAAAGCAGCGACCTGAATTAATTTTAAAATTACTTTTTATCGCGGACACAATGGTATCTAAGTTTTTTATTTGTACCGAAAAATAACTGTCACACGAGGGGAATCGCAAGCAAATGCTAGTTCAGTATGTAAAAATAACACAAAGTAGAAAATTATTTCTGCGTATCCTATCATGGAAGTGGGATATTGGGTCGTGGAGCGTGATTTTCCATCACTTGCATGGATACAAGTGACACCGGAACTTGAAATGTGAAAAGTGACCGTGATAAGTGGAGCTTAACTTTCAAACTATTTATACTTATTTAAATATTCTTTGAGACCACGTACCGACAAGCGCAAAGTTGGACGTCCACCTGTAAGGTGCACAGACAACGTGACATAAGTCGCAGGAACTCGCTGTACAGATCGCTTTCTTAACGGTGAACTTTATGTGGCGGGTAATGATGATAATAGAGATTCTTTTATACGAAAATATTATATTACTTAAAAAGATTGATTGATTGATGACTTAGAAAGATCTAGGCCAGCGTGGTGGACTAAGGCCTAACCCCTTTCAGTAGTAGAGTAGGCCTGTGCTTAGCAGCGGGACTGATTGCAATACATAAGCGTATATAAGGGGGATCCTGACCCCCGCTTAGGTAACAAAAACCACGCTACGCCACTGACTGCTAACATTTTGGGGATCCGGACCCCCGCCCCCCCTTACCTTCTAAAATACGGTGTCATGCAAGGCAAGAACCCACGCCGCTAAAATTTTTATATCATAGGACCCCCATGTGAAAGCTATAGCTACGCCCATGTTGCAATGAATGACTGCCTCGGTGGCGTAGTTGTATTACAGTACGACTGCAAAGCTGAGGTCTCGGGTGCGATCCCCGGGTCGGGCAAAGTGATATTGAGTTTTTTCTATTCAGTATCAGCTCGGAGTCTGGAATTTGTGCCCGATATGGCGATAGGCTCGCCCCCTATCACATCATGGGACGGAATAATGGCGAAAAGTGGGTGCACTATTTGCGCCTCTGCCTACCCCTTCGGGAATAACAGGCGTGAGTGTATATGTATGTAAAGAGATTGACATCTATGCATGGCAATTTCTGAACTGATCTATTTTTATTACTTTGCCCTAAATTTTTCCTCGGCTCCTTCGACGTGACGCGGACGTGACGCTTTACTAGAATAAATCTATGAAGCACTTTTCCAAAATATAAACGAAGCTAACTATGTGTTTGTCCATATATATCAATGTCGCATAACGGACAGTCTAATTATTATCTGTAGGTAGTAGGTACATTTAAGTACATTTACAGTTTTTATCAGAATTAAAATAAATATTATGTTGAATAACTTTATAGAAAGACTGGTGTAATTAAAACTGGCCAAGTCAAATATAACCTACATTAAGATCTCACATTTTTAAATAACAGCAATTGTTATAGGTATCCAATAAAGCAAAGAAATAGAGTTTAATACTTGTTCATAATGTTATTTTGTTCCTATAGATTATACATTTTGGATTTTGCATAGAACTTAACAACTCATTTAGATCTCCATTCTTTTTGCGGTGAAGCCCACAGCTAAGCATAATTTTTGTATTTAACTTAGCTCTCCTTTTTACATTTATGTTTTGGTGAAATATCATTACTTTTTGTAAAGAAAACTAAGCAGGTATTGAGTTATGTGGTGCCGCGCGCCGCCGACGACACACCGTTGGCCGATTGTTTAGCGCGTATTACAAGTTTTTTGTATGGGGACACCACTAATTTTTGACTTAACTTTATTTTTATATTTCTGTTATATAGCAAATATAATAATATGGGGTAGTTTCAAATATCTGCTTGTATCAGTTCCAACGCTACAATATTTTTATTAGTTTTTTTGTACGGGGACCCCCCCCCCCCCCCTATTTATAAACTTTTTTTTATTGTCAGATTTTTTCCTACGCTTACACATAATTACCGAGCTGAATTCCAAATTTCAGCCTTCTAGGTCATCTGGAAGTAGGTTAGGTTCAGGTACTATAAGTCAGTCAGTCAGTGCTAAAATTTACGACTTTTTGACCTTCATATCTTTTTAACCGTTTGAGCTAGCTTCATGAAATTTGGGATTCTAGATGTCCTTATAGATATAATTCATTTTATGTGTTTACGTTGAAGAGGTTTTGAGTTATAGAAGGTTTAAAAGTGGCACCAAGTGGTTCGTGTAATATTACAGTCGGCGCTGGCTAGCCAGTTCCTTTGCTTGAACTTGGCTTGACATGTTGCCGCGTGTCTAGATATTTATAACTATTGACACCATGCACCCCAAGTTTTTTTTCAATAAAATGCATTTTTAAGCTATTGCATAGCTTCTATCGCGGGCCTTGAGCGTGGAGACCGAATCCAGAAATTCCGTAACGAAAAAACCTGTCACCTCTCACTCCGACCGGCACAGCGGTGATATTTTATTTTGAACTCTATCACAACCGTGTAGAGTGTAAAATTTCATAAGTAAATTTAATATCGCAGTCTTGTAAGAATATAATATGTAAGAGGATATGAGCTGAATGTTAAACGATAAAAGGTCGAAATTGCCGTGTATTTAAAAATTGTTCCAGTCAGTGAAACGTATCGGAATGTCAAACGCGGTGGGATGACGTGATTCTAAGTTCGAATTTTTAAAAAGGTTTTATTTTATATCTGTTTAAAGAGGTTTTTATTTAAATATTACGGCTCTGGATACTAGTCCATTGAGCCCGTCTTTTATATTTTTTTTTTAGTTTTGCCATCTATCGATGAATAGCAGAACTTTTAATGACTTTTATTTTATATCTGTTCAAAGAGGTTATAAATATTAGAATTTATGCAATAGCTTTACCGCGGCAGTCTCCGAGTGCCACACGTCTTTTTTTCTTATTTACACTATTCTTAATTCAAATTTATTAAAAAAAATTTTTTTTTTCGGTTGGATTTTCATATAAAGCGTGTTTTTTTTTAACACTTTTTGTTAAGAATCCCCTTACCAGACTAACGCTGCGAGTCACGACGCCGCGCCGTACGTTTTTGTCTACGAGCTTTCAATCCGTAGTCAGCGTGAGCGTTTACCCGTAGCGCTACAACCACAGAGGATTTTCCCCGGTGACGTAACGCATTAGCTACAAAGCTACCAGCGTTCCATGAAATAGAGAAGCCGAAATAAGTCGACAAACCGGCAACTAACGCGGGCGCCCCGCGAAAGCTAGTGTACCATAACAGGGCAGCATATCATCGAGGAGTTGCGAATAGTTTCCCCAACTATCGGCTGGGGTGGCACAGCGGCGCGGTGCGGCGCGGCGGGTGGACCACGCACTGAGGTGACATGTGATAGGGTAACCAGAAGTCGATTTATATTATAGAAGCGATAACGCTATTTAAACACCGTAATAATTTTAATACTTATCCCAAGTTAGTTTTTTTTAATAATGAGATTAGAATGTTACTTTTGATAAACTACTCCTTTAAAAATGGTGTAGCTCTTTATAACATAACCTAGGTATATGATGGCAACTATAGACCAAGGAAACATACTACTAAAAAGAAAGCAGAAAATAATAGTACCAGAAACACACGGCTAAATTTTGACAACATAATCTATATACATATAAAAGAAAGTTGTGATAGTTACACCATTTATATCCCGAGAACGGCCGAACCGATTATCCTGTTTGTTCTTTTGGATTTGTAACCCTTCCGAATAGCAGAATAACTACAAAAATATGGAAAAAGCTCACGATTAAGAAAATTATGAATAAAATTCATTTTCCCATTAATTTTCTTTGAAATTTTAAATAATGAATATGGCGTTTTTTATTTTCTCCTTTGACAACTGCTTCAGTTGCACGCAGTCTGAGGTGGTCGCAAAGAGTATAATTACAATGTCATATTAATTACCTCCTTTTATTGCATATCGTTGCGCTTCGCCGTTACGCGATTAATTAGTATATTTTTTGAGTTTTCACCAATTCTTATTCATTTTTCGACCGTGTTTGTTTTTGAATTCATTTTAATTCATTATCTTCATACGATTTCTTCTTAAATATCTGTTACTTACAATGCAGCGCTTAAGAAGATCACGTCTTCTCATAAGGTAAATAGCGGTGAAACATTTGGCCAAATCAAAAAAGTCTTTTGTGCCTTCGTAAACTTGGAAAAGGCCCGAAGAATAAGCTGTGGTCAACGTTGACATTAACGTACGGGACTGAGGGCTACCTGGTGAGGGCATTGAAGTATCTGTAATGAGAACTGTAAAGCCTGTATCAGGGTACAAGGAGCAAGAATAGTGTGTGTGAAGTGAACGCAGGTTTAGCAGAAGCACAAAAGTCAAGTAAATGCGGTGGAAATGCACTCTTTAAAGAGTATATTATGTGGAGTCACTATTTCTTATCGCATCCCCATGCGATAAGAAATAGTGAATATCGCCTATCCCCTAACATGACACTACTGTCATGTTATAAATTGAAGGATGATGTGGTGACTAAAATTAAACGAAGTATGCTGAGATAATTTGAGCACTAGAGAGTATGGTTGAAAGATGAGTTACGAAAGGTATTTATCGAGCAAATGTGTATGGTACGGATGGAGGGGATTCCCATAATCAGCGAAAATATATGATGAGAACTATAAATGTGAAAGAGGTGAAAGAAGTATGTCCTAAGTCATTATCGTGGCATGTTGCTCTCAATAATTTCTGCTTCTCTCTGTCTCTGTGTATGAATATACTCTTTCATTTTGATTTCTGTACATTTATTGAGCTTAATTCATTTTATTAAGGCATTTAATCTGAGTAAATAAACTAATAAGTTAACACAACATTCATTAATTCTAAAGCGATACGAAGTTCGCCGGGCCAGCTTGTATTGGAAATATAAATCATTTTTACAATGGTTACCTATAAGGGATATATAGCACATTGTTTAAACCCTTGATAAATACGTTAGTAAAGCTGCATTGTAAAACGTTATCGTTTCATTGTATCAAACTCTCGCATTATGTTGCTTTTTCACGTTACAGCAGTAAGTATAGTGTATATAGTTTATGAATTTTAGTTACCGATGTACATTTAAAGTGTACTAAATAGCTTACACTGATAAAGAAATGTTTTATTTGTCTCTATAAAAAATAGACGGATAAAAGATTTTTTTACAAGTTACAAGAACTCTATTACGAAATCAAAAAGTCTACCTGCGTCATTCTTAGCCTCAGCACGTTTCTTATACCTTCGTCTATCTATCGTTAAAGAATATTTCCCCGTAAGCAGCATTATATTTAATTGCTGTTTTCTTTCGACTGCCTCGGTAGCGTAATTGTACGGTGCGACTGCAGTGCTGAGGTCTCGGGTTCGATCCCTGGATCAGGCAATTTAATATTCGGTTTTTACTCAGTAATCAGTCCGGACTTTGAAATTTGTGCCCGATATGACGATAGGCTCGCCCCTATCACATCATGGGACGGAATTCGCATGGAGAATAGTGGGTGCACTAGTTGCGCTTCTGCCTACCCCTTTGAGGCGAGAGTGTGTGTGTGCGTGTGTGCTAACTTTCGTCGTTCTAGCACCTCATTCAGTAGTTGAACTAAAAATATGTAGCCTCAAGGTTTCATTACATAATATGCTATGATTTCACAGAGTAAATCAAACTCGTAAATTGTTTTTTACTTGCGCCCATTTACTACAACGCTATTCCTTAATAGGAGTATAGTTTAGTATAAAATATAAGGTTTTGTTTTTTAAATGAAATGAGGCATATATTAAAATATATTCAGTTGCATTGCAGTAAACTAATTATGGGTTGTCTCACAAAGCTACTGTTGGAACCTTGAAAAACACGGAACAATGCCAAATTGCAAACTACCTTTGACATTTTGCGTGACCTTTAGCTGAGGATGGCGCCTGGCACTTGGGTAATCTTGCCCGCGACAGAGGTCGATTTCACTAGGATAACAGGAAGACGGAAGATGTTTGCAACATTTTTGCACTAAAACCATTGGTATAGGGTTTTTATATATCCTTGATTAAAACTCACATTCTTGTTTTGCAATTCATAGAGTTCTTTTTAATTTTCAATTACCTTTTACTATTTATTCTATACTGTGATTAATTATAATTATTATACATTAGTTTTTGATAGGTACACGCATGAAATATTTCATCTTGAAAATTTTAGTTGTGTGAGTATACCTATGTATATTTAGATAAGATACTATTATTGATTATTCTTACGTATACGAAAAGTAGCAGCTATAAAAACAATGCTAAATACAAGTCCGCACAACAATCTTTTCAAGCATGTCACAGCGACAATTTGGTTTCGTTTATACCACTTGCCCCTTTCAGACGGGATAGAGTCCTCCGCAAAATGTATTTGAAAAGAAAAACTCTCCGCTCGCAGTCTATAATTAATACGCTTCAACTAGAATATAGAAGTGCCCAATGTGACATAACCTGTATGATACTTTTTTTATTACATGATAAAATGCTGAATATAATACATAAATATCGCACTGGGCAAAGAATCCCCAGCTTTCATAATAATTAGGTAATCTGTACACCAGCACACATGTAAAAATTACGTGCAAATTCTTCGGTAGGATCTCAAGTACATTAGGTATACCTACGTACCCCATACACTTATGTAGTATAAAAACTCTACCTATAAAGAAATGTAGATAAAAAGTCTTCATACATTTATAAACTTCATTTAGATTATTTTTGCATTTATTAAAAATACACAATAATAAATTCATTTATGTCCAGTAGTTACACTGGCTACAATGTCCTTCAAACTGAAACACAAAAGTGCATGCACGCTGCTGCATGACAGTGGAGAAATAGATATTGTGGTGGACCTACCCAGACGGACTCTTACATATGAGAAATCTACCACCAGTAAAACAATAGTTGACCAACCAGTAAAGATATAACCAGTAAAGTAATAGTTTAAAAAACACGCTTTATAGCGTGTTAATATTCTATTAAAAAGGTGTTTTTTAGAATTCATTGACTCATCATCACGTGGCCAAGCTAGTACTAGGGTTTCATAGAAAACAACAGGCCGAAGTTACAAGGTTTTGTTACGTTTGATAAAGCTAATTTGATGTTGTAGGCACGTGGGTTGAAGAAGCCTAATAGGCTTGTTAAATGTTTCTTATAATAGACGATTGACAAAAATAACTTATCGTTTGACTTAAAAATAAGAGTCTATTGTAATGTTGTTTTTAATAACGTATTCCAGTTTAGAACAATAAGCCTTTTGAGTAAGTTTGTTTTTTCAAATAAAACACGTGTGACATTTATCTTTGCGTTCAAAATAAAACGTCATGGGACGGAAATAAGCAACCGGCGGACCGTGAATGAACGAGTAACATTTCAGTTTACCCCTTCAGAAATAAAGGCAGGCACATTTTACTGGTGGTAGGTCTCATATATAATGAGACTTAAAATCTTATGTCTCAAAATGACGAGCGCAGTGCAATGCCACACAGTACTTTGTAACTCAAAGTGCTGGATGGTGTTGCTTCTGTTTATGGATGGTCGTACCGCTTACCATCAGGTGAACGGCATGAAAGTCTCGTAATTCAGAGAAATAAAAAAAATAAAGTCACAATAGCCATAATTAATGACCATTTAAAAAGGTTTTTTCATCGGTTTTTAGCTTTATTTTGTAGAAAGTAAATTAAACCCATCTCAAATAATTGCCGTAGTGTTTATCCTGGGATTCAAAATTTGCAAGGATCACTATCCAAGTTAGGTTACATATTGTAAAATAAAGTCCCTCCAGCCGCGTCTGTCTGTCTAAACGCGACAAACTTAAAAACTAAGGAACGGATTTCGATGAAATTTGGTATGGACATAGTTTCGTACTCAGAGAAAGTTATAATGGAAGAAGTATGTATGTGTTATTTATTGATTTCTAATACATGTATTACAATTGTATTAAAATATCCCGGAAAATCGTTGCCCCGTGCGGAGCTGTCACGGCCAAACCACTGAAACGATTTAGATGAAATTTGATGTGGAGATATTATGTAATCTTGGGAAGGATATAGACTACTTTTTATTCCGAGAAAATATAAACTAGGACTTTTATTCCGAAAACCATTTACCCGGTAAAAATCGCCAGCAATTTGTTATGGAAATAGTTTTAGGCCTTGAGAAGTACCCCAACGATCATTCTAGCGTTAAAAAATAGCTAATATGAGGATTGACTGCCTCGGTGGCGTAGTGGTATTGCGTACGCATTACGAGTACGATTTGCGCGCTGAGGTCCTGGGTTCGAATCCCGGGTCGAGCCAAAAAAATTGTGACTGGGTTTTTCCATCTTAAAAATTTACTCAGTCGCAGCTCGGAGTCAGGAAGTTGGCGGTGTGATACCCCCGTGCCTCGGAAAGCACGTAAAGCCGTTGGTCCTGCGCCTGATCTCTCTCCGGTCATGTCGGATTGCCGTCTCACCGGACTATGAGAGTGAAGGAATAGCAAGTGCACCTGTGTATTGCGCACACACTTGTGCACTATAATATCTCCTGCGTACCTGGCTGATCTCCGTTGAGATTGGCCGCCGTGGCCGAAACTGGCTAGGAGGATTCATTTTTTTTCATTCATGAGGACTACTTATTGGTGGTAGTCACGAAGAAAAGAAGAAGAGCGGAGGTGTGTCAAGCCAAAATCTCTTTAGAACGTAGCGTCGCTAAATGCGGGGGGTCGGGGGATGAAATATAACGATAGCTCCTCCCCCCAATCAAAATCCATCTAGCGGTGAATGGCATTATTACAGCGTAACAGAGCTAATTTGTCAATAATTTAGTTCGTCTTTTCACCCCTATGGCGTAACAAGCAAAAGTGTTTGTTCCAGACGATTCTATGTGCGTTAGTATGGCGGACCACATTATTTATTATTCTACTGGCGCTTAGCCGTTTTTTCAGCATATAGGTACATTACATAGGTGACACATATATGATAAAATAATTATATATGTCTATAATTATTTTATCATACGTACAGGAAAATTAGGGAATAAACAAAATAAAATAAGTTGTTAAAGTTGTTGATAAAAAATCTTTATTGATTAAAATTAATAATTACGATAATCTTACTAATATCTACTTCAGTATCCTGTGATGATATTATAAATGCGAAAGTTCATAAAAATATTTGGATATTTACATGTGTGTTAGAAGTAAACACAGAAACAACAAAACGGATTTAGATGAAATGGCACGCGAGTAGATCATGTCTTAGATTAACACATAGTCTACTTGTTATCCCGGTAATTTACCCCCATGGAAATAATGCATATTTTTAATCTCTTCGTAGGGACTTTTTTTAGCGGAAAGGCTTTACACGCGGATGAAGCCGCAAGAAACACCTAGTATTATGATAAAAATGAATGTATTCCTTATTGGCCACTGAACAAACCGCATCATGCACATAAAAATCAAATTCAACCGAAACAACGCAACCTTTACGCCCAGGTTCCCGCCAAAGTCCGTATTATAGTTGCGATCAGAAATTGTTAGTTGTCAACGTCAAATGTCAAAAACAAATAAAAAAACTAAAGTATTCTTTTAAATTTAATTTATTTCTAAACGATGGGACGAATATTAAACATTTGACATTCAAAACCAAAACAAGAAGAATAAAACTCCACTTTTAGTAATATTTTAACTTGTAAATTTAATTGATTTCTAAACGACGGGACGAACATCAAATGTTTGACAGGTAGGAATATTTTCTAAAGAAAAGCGAAATTGTTGTTTTTACTATATTTCAAGCATTATTTTACATTTTCGAATATTTTGTTGGTGTCCAGTTGTTGCGTCTATTCATAACACGTATTCATGCATTTCTATTTTCTGTATTTACAGCATCGGTAGTAATAAGTTACTTTCTCCGCAAAAACAAAAAAAAAATGGGGAATCTAAAATGATAACAAATAAATCAATAACACGAAAAAAACTTACAAATACAACGAAATTAATAAAAATAATATCGACGCTTGAAAGGCAATCATATCTAAGCGACATTTAGCTAATTTTTTCAGTAGAGCGTTTTAAAGTTTTGATTTTGACAAAAAAAATCATAACTAAACTATTTGCTGCACAAAAATAATTGTAACTGTTTTAGGAACTTCTTAATTTTTGTCATTTTTTGACCTAAATCAACAGCCTTGACGATTATAAATTAAAAAGTTACTGTCGCTTAGTTAAAAATTACCTTAATTTACAAGCAGGTAAAATCATCTAAATGGATAATTTTATGGATACCGTAACAAGTAAATTTAAAGAAATATCAAATATTTAAAAATGCGCAGTTGGTAAGAATCGTATAAGGATAACTAAACATATTAATAAAATCAATTAAAAATATCTATAGCTAAATTATTGGGTCGCACGAAAGTAGAAAAACATAAATACGTGCACAATATTGTAAATATTGTTATTCGCACCAGCATTAAACTATTTAATAAACAGCAAACTTTAATGAAAATCAAATTTTATTGTTAGATAAACATACTTACATCCAAAATATAGCATATTGATATAGAATTTGTTAATAGTTAACTAATTTCGTTGGAGGGAGGTTCTCGCCTCAAGCAGAACTAGAAAACAATAATATTATCATTTATTCATTGTGTTGGAAACTCGTAATTTTCACTCAAATTTTATTTTTGCTGAAAGTACACACATACAACCTAACGCCCTTATCCCATACGGGTAGTCAGAGACTATGGAGCACCATATTCTACGATTTTGACATACGTCTTCCACAAAGGATTTTATAGTACTTTGCAAACACGAGAAAGAATGTGGGACGATGTAAAAGAGGCCATGGAATATAAGAAAAGTACATGGCTAGATGAGAATAGCCAACGACACTTTCAAAACACTAGGTGATTCGCAAGCGGGTGTATTTTCTTTATTACGAACAGGTGAATATCTCCTAACAATAAGTATAACCACCTGAACATACCCGGTAAAATTAACTATGCGACATCATTGAAGTTAAAGGTTGACAAGTAAAAATATCTAAGCATAAAAAATAGAACTTATGTTATTCAGGTAAAACTATCTAACCGATTAATCTCTTTTTATTTTGTTTTATGTAAAGTTGTATATATGTACTATTAACAAAATATTTTATTAAGCTGAAAATATCTAAGCACATCAATATGGTGAGTATGGGTGCAGGCAAATATATATCTACGCCAATGCTATAATTTTGTTGTGTAGGTAATAAACTACTCATTAAATAGTGAGCATTTTTTTTTTATTTCAAGTAAACATACTTTAATGCAAAACAGTAATATCACGACTTCAAGTGAGACACGATAAGTTCAAAATCAATTTCCTTAAGTGTACCAACTACTATAAATCCGAAAAGTCATGAATTTCTTGTCGGTAAACGAGAAAAAAGTTGTGAAATTTACCGGAATCATCTAATATCTAACCGCCAAAAAAGTTGTCCTAGAGCTACGAAACCCGGATCAATCGACGCAAAAAAATTTGGCGATTCCAAATATGTATATAACTCATTTTCGGTATATTTGTCGCTTAGATATTATTGCCTTTCAAGCGTCGAATTATATTCGATGTTGGGTGTCGCTCGCATGACGCACATGTTTTTCGCTATCCGTTATTTATGAATACTTACCCACAGATGTCACTACATGTTTTAATATATTTTTTCACATTTTATGTAACTAAGTAATAAATCTTTGAAATAATTAATATATTAGCAGGCAGAATAAGCTAAATTTACTAATTTCTGCCGAAAATTCGTATGACATGCGTTTATAACGTTAAAATCATGATATCAGTGAGAAATCTAAAGAACCAAACTTTTTGACGACAGATGTCACTTTGTAATAAAACAATAAAATGTGTTTTAAAATGCAAATAATCATAAATTTAAACGACTTACAAATGAAATGTTATGCCATCTTGTTTGATTTGTGATCCTGAGCAATTTCTACACCCAGCAACAGCGCACTTCATGGTTAAAAAAAAATTATACCTATTTAAACGTCAGATGAATCCGATCCGAACGCACTGACGACTCACTCGGGACTACAGTTTTAGGCCCCGCCTACTGTGACGTCATGACCTTAGTTGATGGTGACATGACCTAATCGCCTTGCGGCACCTCCGCTCTTCTTCTTTTCTTCATGTATTAAATAGACTAGATTTTTAAGTACCTACTGATTAGTGTCAAATATCTTAGGAAATATAGAAAATATAGTATTTAGTTAATAAACTTTAAATAACCTGGTTATTTTAAGGTTATATTGTTATTAAAACTAATGACGTACGCCTATTTTAAAGTTAATACTTTAAGATTTGAATACAACCAATATGCAGTCCTTATATAGCTACTTTTAACGCTACAATGTTAATTGGGATAGGCTGCTTTTTATCACGGAAAAACAAACCGGGATTTTTTTTCGGAAAATCGTTTTTGTGCCTACTCGTTTTTGTTTAGTAGAACGTCGAGCAAATAAATGTGAAGATAGTTTATGACCCAGGGAATGGCATAGGATACTTTTTATCCCGGAAAAACATAAACTCAGACGTTTATCCCGCAAAATAGTTTTTCGTGTGTGGAATCTCGAGCAAATAAGTGTGGAGATAATTTGAAACCCAGGGAAGGAGATAGCTGCTACTTTTTATCCCGGAAAGACATAAACCGAGACGTTTATTCCGCAAATTAGTTTTCCGTGGGTGGAATCTCGAGCAAATAAGTGTGGAGATAGTTTGAGACCCAAGGAAGGACATAGTCTACTTTTATCCTGATAAAATATAAAGCGGGACTTTAATCCTGGAAAATGAAACGTGGTAAAACAAACACTACGGCAGAAAAAATGTAAACATATTATGTTCTGCTACTGAGGCAAAACTTAAACCGGTACTCGCGTCTTTGATACCTAATATTATGTTCAGCGCACTGGAACGCACGATAAGTATAACACATTCCGCCCAAATTGGGCGCCCAACAGCGTCTTGCATAGGGCGGCAACAACTTTTCACGGGCGCGGAACCTACCAGGAAATCATAAAACTAAAGAGCTAACAACAGAACTTGCCACGTTGGAAAAGCTCGAGAGACAAGGACGAACGATCTAAAAAGGCACTAAGCATGCGCACAAACTTTTACGCATTTCACATACTTCAATCAACAGTTATTGGAATAACGGTGGACGTGGGAATTTTAATGTATCGGCAAATTCACTACTCACAGCTACCACTACGATGATTGGATTGGATTGATAACGCAAATAGTAGCAGCACCTATTATAAGAATTACTTCAATTATAGGATGAAAACAAGTGATTCTAGATCTCAGAATTACCTACCAAAATGCATTGAAATAGTATGTCGGAAGTTTTTTAAACTATACCTATTAAAAAAAAGATTGTTAGCTACATATTACAAACGGAAATAAGTCAAATGATTTTGAAAAACAATATAATTTTCGAATACCTTCGCATGATCATGATGTCATTCCCTGGACGGTGCTAGGTTTTATTCGCTTCAAGTACTACCTAACTAGTAGGTAAGTAAGGTTTTGTTATATATAACAGACATCATGTAGGTATAATATTCTGAATATCGTGCGTCCCGCTGAATTGTGTGTTATATTTTTCTTTTTGGCGTTTATTATTATTATATTGTGAACATAAATGTACAATCAATTATTATGAACTGCCTCGTGGCGTAGTTGTATTACGACTACAATGCTGAGGTTTCGGGTTCGATCCCGGGTCGGGAAAAATGATATTGGATTTTTCTATTCAGTATAGCCCGAAGCCTGGAATTTGTGCCCGATGTGGCAATAGGCTCATCCCCTATCAAATCATGGGACGGGATACGCACGGCGAAAAGTGGGTGCGTTAGTTACGCCTATGCCTACCCCTTCGCGAATAAAAAGTGTGTATGTGTCTGTGTGATCTGGTCAGAAAATTTTGACTTCTAAGTTATAAGCTTAGATATAATTATACATGACTCCACAAATAAGACTACACCACGAGGTTCTTGATTATCTTGATACCGGGGTGGTGGGACGGGTAGGTTCTTTTGTGAAATTTTCAGATCGACGCACCTAACCGTGAATTGTGCTCAAAGAACGCTGACGTCAAGCGGACGGCTTGTAGGTACCTATAGATATGCCAAAACTGTTTTCATATGTTACGTCGACCTCCTACTACCCCTAGGCCCATTATAACATGATAAGGAAATAACTATTCTTAATATTAGAAACAAAGGGACCCAAATTATAAAGTTAGGTATAGTATCTACTCGTACAGGTTTGACAATACGAACTAAATAATAAAAAACGAAATAAAGCAAGTGTCTCTAGAGTCTAGGCGTATCAAGTTTTAATTGATTACAAAAAATTGGTTTGAGAGATATAAATTATTGTAGATAGTAGGAAAATTTAAAATTATGCATAGGTATTAGTAGAAATAAATGCAATAATATTGAAATATTTGTCTATAGCTTAGACAGTACCTACACATCTTTCATTATCGAAATAATTCGATTTATTTTATTTAATCTCAAATGAAATATTAATAACGTAATGGTCAAGGGATAAAGGGATAAAGGCCTATAATAATGATGGAACCAGTAATAATCTAACCAACATCTACATACAGAAACATCATAGCTACGTAGCTATGATGTTTAGCCAGAAAATTCTAGACCTCATTGGTTTCTATCTCAATTTGGATATCTTGGAGCCAATTGTTAACAGATGTTTAGAAGATGTACACAAAATGAGAATCAAATATATATCGAAAACACTTAAAATTATCAAACACATATTTTGCAAAATCCTTAACGGTTAACCGTATGAAAAAGTAACGCGTTGCTGACGCAAGTCCTTGCTGCTTTCATGTTTCATTTTACGTAATGACTTGGGAACAGCTACGGCATTTCACGATACCCGTTTTTAGGGAGCGAGTTATCGAGCATTGGGCGTCGTACGGCGTCGTAGGTCATGACGCGACCGACGAGTGACGTCACTTGGAGGGTGGAGGGTGCGACAGCCGGCTCAGGGCAAGGGTAGTCACCCTCCGGTGACTCGTTCTACGGCGTCAGTATAGCCCGGCTTTTCAACCAGCTCAGACACGTTGTTTCGCTTACATTTATTTACACCGTACAGATAACCTCTTACTCGGATGCAACCCCTGAATATGGGAACAGTTGTTCAAAAGTTGCCTTCAAAATCTGTACAAAATACAGTAACGTATTAGTACTACTGGACAGTGAGTGAAGTTTATAAAGTTTGTTGTGCACTAGAATATCAGTCTCGTTTATTTGTTCTACTGAATTTAGAAAGTTAATAAGACTCGTAATTTTTGATACATTCATACACTCTGAATAAAATCCTTATTCCCGGTGTTCATCATAAATACACGTGCTATATTCTTCAAACTCATTTCCTTAGCATTATAGGTATTACTCTCATATGTCAACTTAAATCTGCCAAAGTCTAAAAATAAGCGCGAGTAACCTAGTTAATCTGACCATGAAATGCCGCCCCATGTGGAAAACTTACCTACCCATAATCATGTAAGCGATAAACAGAGTGAATAGATAAACAAAAAGTTTTCAACTCATGATATTGATAACTCTTGGTTGTGGGATTAGAAGATGACCTAAAAAGAGAAATAACAGGGACTACGACTTCTGTTAACCCAAACTTTTTATTTACAATCTAAATTAAGCGCCGATGCACGAAAGCAGCTAAAAATAAACTGGAGTTTTCGCGCTCGCGTCTCACTCGCTACCGCCGGACCGAGTTTTCACTCACTACACTATTTCTGTCTTATAGGAAAGCAATAAGATATTCTTTTTTGCATAAAAATGCCAGTGTACATTTTGTTGCTAGAAAATGAGAAAAGTGCGTAAAAGAAGCCGAAAGTCGCTCAGCGACAGTGATATAAATGTTTAAGTGACTACGAAATCTTTTGCTTGAACATCGACTTATCATCTACGAGGTAAAACAGTGTTGAGTTTTCAAAACATTTGTGTTTAAAGACCAATTCTTAAAATACATTACATTAAACAAACTCGAAGAACCTTTTCCATATAAATTCTGAGTATGCAACTTATCAATCAAGTTTTTATAGTAAAATATTCTATTAAACTTCGTATTTGGCCGGAGGAAGATAAATACCTTTACTATGCTTAATCTATGGTTTCATTCGCTAATATGAATATGGTAGGTAATCACTTAAGGCAGGCAAAATGTACGAATCCTTTAAACGTAATAAAACTTAAGTTCCTGTACAGATATTAGTCATACGAGTTATGTACCCGTTACATGTCAAATTGTAATTAGATCATACGAAATATTACCTGTTGATTAAATAAAAATAAACAAATGAGTTGTGCCAATTTCGAACGAGATAAAATGTATGGCACACGACCTCGGTGTTATTTTTTTACAAATCATGTGCCGGTTTTTATAACATAAATCAGAGAATTATATTCTACTCATTATAATTATAACAATTAATTCGGCAAAAAATAATTTAACATAAATTTTCTAAAAAAACCTTTAAGTGGAATCATATTATTTAGGGACAGAACATACATCTAAAATAAAAAGAAATTAAACTTAAAAATGTTTATTTGGGCAAAACAAGTACAGAGCGACTTTAAAACAATATAGAGTACAATATAAAGTCTATACAAAATACATAGGTAAAACTAATGTCGTGAACATATTTGTGCTTATTTGTTAACAATAACAATTAACCACGTGTATTGTATATCAGCAGGGCCGGATTAGTCTAAAGGCAAATTAGGCAACTGCCTAAAGGCCCAGCATCGGCAAGGGACCATTTGTCTTGAGAAAAAAAAGAAACCTATATTAAACAATTCCTATTTAATAAACCCGGTACCCGATGGCAATATTATTTCCTTGATATATGATTACCCTTTACATGCTATTTACATACATTTTAGAACATATTTTAAGTTATTAAAAAAAATGTTTTAGTTGAGTTCACAGTTAATTAGGTTGTGGAAGAAAAATATATTGTAAGAAGTCAGGAATGGAAAAAAGCGGGCCTCAAGGGGCAATGCCCCCTAGGCCCAGACATTCTTAATCAGGCCCTGGTATATCAGTGTACTACAGCTATACTGCCTCTCCATCCATAACATTTCCTTCAAGCTTGTGTATTTATACATATTGCCTTTCATAAGGCACTAAAATTACAACTTTTGCCTTTCTACATTCGAAATTAAGTACGTATTATAGGATATTGGAATACAGAAACCCATTATAGCACATTTTTAACAAGAATCATTGAACAAGATAAAATCGAAAATATTTTTACAATACAATCCTAGTATGAAAACAAAATATCTTAAGAAATAATTCATTTGACTGGGTTGAAATACAATAATGAAATAAAAATTGCAATTATTTTAATACATTGCATACTACATAAAAACAATTAGTATTTTCAGAATAATAATTGTTAGTGATTGATTTGTGCTTGCCATAATTTATATGACAAAATATAACAGGAGAAAATCAGTAGATAGTAAAACAAAAACACACATACAATATTAACTAGATACAAATAATTTCATAAAATTTTGTATACCATAAATAAAAACGTAACAAATTCTTTACAATATAACATAATAAAAATAGCATCCGGACAACAAAAGTAAATTAGATTTACTTTGCAACAAATTTATCACAAAAATGGTTATTTCATTTATCACACATACATTACTGCTCATCGGTCGTTTAGGGATAGCAAATTAATATTTACAAAGCAGTCTGTGTACAAATATAACATTTTTATATTTTAGCACCCATCACTTTACTAGTCTAAAGCATACAAACCATTGCTACTACTACAAAACCATCTATATCCTTAAAAAATTGGATCTAAATAACTTGTGACTTTTGGCCAGATTTCATCTGACGTGCGTCCGGAAAACTCTTTCAGTATGCCCTTCTCTCTATAAAAATCAATTACTGGCCGAGTTGTACTTTCATAGATCTCAAGCCTTTTCTTAACTGCCTCTGGTTTATCATCTGGTCGTTGGACCAAGTCTTCTCCTGTAACATCATCTTTCCCTTCAACCTTTGGTGTGTTAAACCCAATGTTATAAACCCTTCCTGATGGCAGATGCACCCACCTGCTCTTTACTCTATCTATGATCACGTCAAAAGGTACTACGAGGTTCAAAACCACATCAACTGGCTGAACTTTCCACAAAGCATTTGCTTGCCCCACTGTTCTTGGGAAACCGTCCAGTAACCATGGCTTATCACAAAGCTTATTCAACTCTGTTATCATAAACTTTATCATTACATTATCTGGCACAAGTTTACCTTCGTCCAAGTACGCTTTTACTTCCTTTCCCAAGTCCGTCTGCTTCTGTATGTGGTCTCTGAGTTTGTCTCCACTTGATATGTGTTCTACATTGTATCTTTTCACAATACGTGATGATATTGTGCCTTTACCTGACGCTGGAGCACCAAGAATTAATGCTTTAAGAAGCTTCGACTTCACAGTCATATTTGTAACCGAACTTTGTACTTTGACAGTGTAGATAGCATTTCGTTACGTAGATATGAGCGATCGTTTAATCATTGCGTATTGAGCTCGACGACCTTGTTTATAGAAACGGCTGTATTGATTGAAACTCACTTGAACTCTAATTATGGATTATACACATGTTTTATACTGTAGAAACTCATTAAATGCAAATTACCATAAATTCGCAATAGCGATAAAGATTTCGAAAGGGACACTTACATAAACTGTATGAAAATAACCTGACTTATTATTTGAAATAATAGCCCTTAAACTTATTCGTTATATCGACGTCGATATGTTCTGTAATCTTACATAATTTAACAATTATAACATAAATAAACATCTAATAAAATATAAAAACATTCAACAATACACCGCCATTGCGCCAGTTCTGGCGCCACAGCTTAAAAATAATTTACAAGCCCAAATGTCAAACGTTAATGGCAGCGTTCATATAACAATTCCCATTTTGCTCGTACTCATTTCGTCCCTACGTTTCTAATAACGAAAACTGTGCCAACAGACTCGATCTTTTTGTTAATTTTAACATATTTATGTAATTTTGTTGATTAGTTTTTACAAAAACTATTTACGTTTTATAAGCATCTTCAAAACTTAAATGTAAAATTATGAACCCATTTTTAAAAAATTGGTTTATCATTTTCCCGCCTTATGTACGTAATTAATAAACCGCGAATTTTGAAATAAAATGGAAATTGACAGGTGGATAATAAGTTTAGTAAGCTGCTAACATTTTTACGACTACACAAAAATAATTATACCTACTTGGTACATAAAGTTTTAATCTCGAGGCTTTTTCTTGAAATTGAGTACTTATTTTTGGAAAGGTACATTAATTACAATGTCGTTGGTTTTTCAATTTAAATTTTATTTATGTTTATCCCTGAATCCTTCTCCTGTTTTACCTTAAATCTTGCACATGACCTCATTCTTTATGTAAAAACATTACAATAATGCACATATATTTTTCAGAATGGCGCTCGTAATGCTTCCTTGTGAACTCCCATGGTGGACCTCGGTGCAACGCCACCTGAAGCATCTCTTACTGGCATCCTCTCCTGCAAAACTCACTGCAAGCATGCTTAAAATACATGATATGTGCAAGTGAGTACAGTGTTATGATTGAGATTGCATATTTATAAAATTAAAATTATATATTGTGTTAGTGTAAGGCCGTTAAACATGTGACGCATTAATAAGGTAGAGATAAAATGAATATTCATAGCAATCTACGAATAGCAAAATAAAAATCTAATGACATCTAAGATAAACTAAGTATTAACATTTAGACTCAATTTATAAATTGATCTACGTCAAATCATATTTTTAAATCGGAATTGTCGCTTTATTGAGTGTTAAATCTGTGTGTGTATTTTTAACTTGAATTCTACAAACCATTTTTATTATTTTGTTAATCCTTTCAAGCCGCCAGAATGTAGTAGATGTTTAATTTGTTGTTCTTTTCTTCAAGATCATGAATTTTCGATTACACCCCAGCACTGTTAAAATTTCAGTTACGATTTAATTTAACTTATTAAGCCAAATGGAGACGACCGCGTTCAGTATTGACCGCTCCAGAGGATGAAATCACTCCGGCCATGACCTCGACCCCCCCCCCCCCCAGCAGGCTAACAAGTGTTTAGCTAGGTACAAAAAAGAAACTTATATAAATATCAGTGTACTCTATAGCAATTGTGATGATATTGTGTTTTAATTGTAATCTGCTGTTTCTGTGACTCCAAATAGTATCGGCATAGACCCAGACGACGATGTCAGAGACCCAGACCTGCTGAAGGGCCTTGAGCAGTTCTTCGAAGAAGAGATGACGGAAGACGAACGGAGACATTTCCTTGACAATACTATTAGGATTATGGTGAACAGGGCGCTGCATCTTAAAAAATGGCGCCCGCCTAAAGGACTCATGTTTAGTTTACAGCAACAAAGTAAGTTATCGCTAACGGCCGATTACAATCACTATCCTTAGATCGATTACGAAAATCATAAAAAATAAGTATGTTTATGACTGACATGACTTACATTGATTGGCTTACTCTCGAGAGAGATCAGAAGAAAATTAATGCATATACAGTCACGCCTGTTATCCCCGAAGGGATAGGCAGAGGCGCAACTAGTGCACCCACTTTTCGCCATTTCGCCAAGAAAATTAATATGAAAATAAAAACCGTTACAATATTTACTGAACGTAACAATTCAGATGCCTTTTGCCGTCGAGTCTGCACATTTATGCTTTATGAAAGTTGGACTACAACGCGTCGACGAGACTATTCGCAGTTAGAGTACTTCGGGTACCTACTATTGAGTATTTTATGTTCGAACTACCACTTTTGATATACCTATATGTTTCAATGGAATAAAATTGCATTAGCGTACGTCACGGGTTCGACCACTCTCGACCTTTAGAAGTGACGTATGCATTCATTGAAAATTATCACTCGTTTTAAACGGTGAAGAGAAACAGATCGCTGGCTCACTATTACAAGGTACTATGTTAATTTTAATTACGTTCGGAAAATTAGATTGTAATTCTCATGTTGGTAAAAATGAGAGAAGACAATTAAGGCACTGTTCCCCCTTTATTTATCTTTCAGAATTATTTAAAATGTTTACTAAAAAAGACACAGAATCATGTGATATATACAATTCAATTTGTGCAAAAAATATAACATAGAACCTTGCAATAGTGAACCAGCGAGATGTTTTAAGCTCTACCAAGTGGTTCAAAACGTTTGACTTTACAAATGTTCTAATTCTTCTAGTTTCTTTATAGTTAGGTAAATAGTAAGTATAGTTATAACCAATAATATTGTTTCCAGGTGACGTTACAGAACTGGACTATAATTTCGTGTCGTCGCTCATAGCTCACGCATTCTTCTCCACTTTCCCGAAAAGGACGCTCAAAACGCATCCCACATTACAAGACTTTAATTTTACACATTTTTTTAAGAATTTACATAGGTCAGTACTTATGTACATAAGTTGATTAATGATTTTACGTAGCACAATGGATACTAAAATTTAAAATACATTTAATGATGCTAAGCGTTCTTTAAGTATATTTACCGTAAATATTAATTCCTCTTACAGAAAATCGCAAAGGAACAAGTTAAAAAGCTTACTGCATTATTTCGAGTGGTTAGATAAAAATAGTAACGAAGGCTCCATCAAAATTAGCAGACAGGTAATAATTTTATTTTATCGTTTATTTTAACATAAGCCGGATTTCATAAGATTTTACGATATTTTCCAGTAGGAAGTCTGTGCGATGGCAGATCCAGGTTTAAGCCGGTTTTATGACTATGCTCGTTGTTGTTATTCCATTCCATGTTCCATTCGACCGCGCCAAATGGAGACGGCCGCGTTCCGTATTATCCGATCCAGAGGACGAAATCACTCTGGCCATCCGCCGTAAGAACGAGTTCTTGAAACTCCAACACTCCACCAAACCGCAGTTCCGTCCTCGCCGTCGAGGACCTCGCCGCGGTCCCCGTCGCCCTCCTGACCTCCCTAGCAGTTCCGGCCCGCGTGCCGATGACAACACAATCTAACAGGATTAGGCCTAAAAACTAATCTTTCCCTAATCGTTGATGTCTTATCCTCTCTCAGTGGCCGTCCTGAGCCGAGGTTCGTAACCCGTTAGTGGGTTGCCCTCAGCATGGTCACTTAATTCAAAAGGTTGCGAGCGCCTTCTGCATTCACCCTAAAGACCGGTGCGGCCAGAAAAGCCGACTCGCGTCAGGCTACTGGCAGTAGGGCCATTAACAAAAAAAAATCTCGTAGCCCTTAAGTTTAGTTTTTCTTGGCTCATGCCGCTCATGAGTCATGACTATCTTCAACCCAGACAAAAATATTAGGCATACTTTATATAGAGTCTGTCGCACAGACAATGCGATGATAAAATGTTTACCTAAAATTTCTTGTGGCTTTCAAATCTCGCAACGGTTATTTTATACTATCCCAACAAACATTTGTCGTGCCATGACCAAAAACGATTGGGTCCAGGCAAAACCCGTTAATTCGTTTACTTAGGAGATACGTAGTGCCAATTTGATTTCGAGGAATTTCGGGTAGACAGTCGTGGTCGTGTAATACAGTACCTATATTACGCGACCACGACTGTTCAATGGATCTGCAGAAGCCTTACGCGCGATTATTTGGACTTAGCCTTTGTAAAGGCCTTGGTTTAACATCAGAAAGCTTATTAAACTTAATCTACTTTAATTCATTACAAAAACAAAATACCACCGGCTTTAGTGTAGGTATTTACAGTTTACACACAATCATATGCCAATTATCCCCAAATGTGTGGACAGAGGTGTAACTAGTCCACGCACCTTTGCCCATGTGTATTCCGCTCCATTATGTGATCAGGGGCAAGCCTGTCGTCTTACCGAGCACAAATTACAGACCTGGACTGACTGAACAGACAATCCCAATATCACTCACCCAGACTGGGGATCAAACTTGAGACGTCAGTATATCGTAATGAAATGTTGCTACCAACGCAATTTTTCTGTGTAATTTTCTCAAAGGAGCTTAAAGCGCGTCATCAGTTGCCTCCCACATAGCTCGTAATAGTTACGCGTCTCGCCCCCACGGCGCGGCGTGCCTTCAGGCACGTGACGCAGGTTGTGTAAAGTTGTCCGCAGTACCTACGCGCCCCCACTCAGCTGTACCAATACCCTAACCCGTAACCTATTGGGTGCGTTTGTAATAAAAGTGTCTTATATTTTGTCCCGTTTGATCAGTGCAAGGTTGATGCTAACGACTTATAGTTATAGTAAATGTCAAAGTCAGTTCAAATGTCACATCTTGGATAGTTATTGTAATCAGAATTCACAGTAGAACATTTATATGACTAGACGAACAAAAATGTTATTAAAATTTTCTTCGATTTCCCATACATATTATTATAGTTTCCTACAATATTTACAGATACTCGACTGAACAGCAACAAAATTTGCCTCCTTTTACAAACTTACAATTATAGAATGTCAGTATTTTTCTACAGGTTTAGACTTATTCCTTAGTCTTCTGCATCGTCAGTCATAGTGCGGCATTGCGTCGGGCAGAACAGTCTTCGATATTGATTATTATCCACGTCACCATCAATACTCACTGAGTTCACGGTCGCATTAGCAGATGTTCTTGCCAAATACTGGCTCATATCAGTCTCATACATAATACAGATCGTTATCGTAACAAAACAAATAGATAAACCCGAGAACGCTCGTAAATGTAGCTATTTCTATATCTATTACCTAAATCTTCAAAAATACTAAATTGTTAATATTAAAAACGGTGACTAAGATTGAAAGAAGTATGCTGAGGTGGTTTGGGCACGTGGAGAGGATGGATGAAAGACGGATCACAAAAGGTATTTATCGAGCGAATGTGGATGGTACGGCTGGAAGGGGACGCCCGAGGAGAACATTCTCTGACCAAATAAATGATCTCCTCAGAAAAGGGTAGGTCAGGAGTACCCTTAACAGACGAAAATGTATGAAAAGAACTATGAATGTGGAAGAGGCGAAAGAGGTTTGTCAAGATCGTAGCATGTGGCGCTCAATAGTCTCTGCCTACCCCTATGGGATAAGCGCGTGAGTGTGTATGTATGTATGTATTAAAAACGATATAGAAATAAATATAATAATCGAAATGAATATTAAATATGAATTCTAAGATATGTTTCGGCTCTAGAATCCAGCCGCATAGGCCTTTTTGCGACTGACTGATAAGGTTATTAGCCTAGCCCCAATGAATACTCTGCAGATTATTACAGACGTTAGTTATGACAATTTGAATAATAATATTGTGTTTTATGTAAATTCATTATTGCGATCGTCTCTATAGGTAATTGTTAGACATTTATTTCTTAACATAATAAGACTATGATTATAAATATTTGATTGTGGTTTGATGTATCGTTTATTTTATTTATTAATGATGCTTCGCCAATTTCTGGTTTGAAAAAAATCTAAAAGGTGCAAAACATTTTAACTAGATTAGAAACGGCAACTACCTACATGATACATCGTCAAGTTGAAACATAAGCCGTTGTCCCTCACCTATGTATCTCCAAGGTTAGCTACTCTCGCTATATTAAATCGTCAGGATAAAATGTTTTACGGTCACTTTTTATCCCCAAGGCTAGCTAGAGTCCCTATAAGTGCACCCTTCACGAACGATTTTTCACTTCTTCACATCTATAGGCTCTACCACATAAAGCACAAATTCATCCTAAATAAACAGCTGATTATATGGTTTGATCAAAATCAATATGCAGTACATACCATCACTCTTCTAGAATCCAAATTAATCAAATAAAATTTTTATTTTCATTACGAAGAAGTGGTTAATTTTCGAAACTTCTATCTGTTAGCAAGATGTAAATCCCGTTGCAGGTAATGACATCAAAGCAGTGGTTGACGATAGAAGACTGGCTGGAGTGCACGCTGCCGCTGTGCAAGTTGTTGGTGCGGCATGAGGGCTGCCCGGAACGCTGCGAGAACGACGACGCTATCAGGATATGCTTCGCGTCCAGCAGGATCGGGGGGAACGTGCTCGTTGATGGAGAAACACAGGTTCGATCACTTGATATTAATATTATGAATGGAAATAACATCTCCAAATTTGTAAATGTCAAGGTTTGTCAAGAATGTTCTTAGTATTAGTAAACTTAGTAGTAGTAAACGCAGAAACTATTAAACAAATTTATATGACCTGCGATTAATAGTTAGTAGGTAGTGTATAAATGATAATATGGACATTTTATTGTTTTCAGGAATCCTTATCCATGTTTATAATGCCCGAGTTGCTGTCGACGATGTTGTCCGTGGAAGCGTTAGAAGACAATGAGGTGCTAAAAGTAGAAAACGTTAGAATGTTTAGTAGAATATATGATAAGAAAGAGAAGACTAATGTGGAAATACTTGAGGAACCCAAAACGGTATGAACATATCTGTATTATTATTAAGAAGTAATATTTATTACTTTATATGTAGTATCTAACCCCCCTTTTTATTGCGGCGAAAAACGCGTTATCACTACCACCACCGAGGGGTGAGTAGAACAGTTATGTTCTAACCCCTGGAACAGCTGATTTCAAATTTTAAATAGAAACTTAATAGTGTAGTAGATATCCAATAACTAAATATCGATTTAGATAATATATTTAAATATTTTCTGTACTCAGGTAACTGTGTGTCTAATGGACGCGGAAGACTACAGCGCACTGCCACTAGGACAGTGGGAGGAAGACAATGTACTGCGAGAGCTGAACAAGAGCCTGCTGGCCTTCCAGCAGACGCCCATGAAGAGCAAAGAGAACGCGAGGCACGAACGACGCCTGTCACCTATTGGTATGAGCCTCATTAATATACTATTGTCAGGAAAAAAAATCAAATGGAGAGACACTACTTTCTTACTCATTTTTAGGTGAAAATGTATGGTTTCTATGAGAATTATTCGGGGATAAGGTTTTTGAGGGCAGAGACGAAGGCGAAGC
This sequence comes from Lapara coniferarum, assembly GCA_949316025.1. Lineage (NCBI taxonomy): Eukaryota > Metazoa > Arthropoda > Insecta > Lepidoptera > Sphingidae > Lapara > Lapara coniferarum. Next base: position 14,143,390 of record OX438931.1, on the reverse strand, counting down.
TTAGTGTTATAAATATAGGTTGATAGACGACTTGACAAAGGTCGCAGGAACAAACTGGATGCAAACCAATTTTGACTGGTGCTTCTAGAATTTTTTATGGGAGGCGGGTACTACGTTCCACCTTGGACTTTATGTGGCTGATGATAATTTTGATATATACTTGTAATAACTTCAAAATGATAGATGTTTCGTTGAAACTTCAAATTCAGTAATAAATTGTGTATATGTCAGGCCGACAGTCTGCCGAGACAATGTCCGGAGGTTCAAAACCTAAGACACTCACATCTGACTTTTCCAAGTTACGTGTGTATTGTTTATTATCGTTGATTGTTCGCTTTAACCGTGAAGAAAAACCATTGTGAGGAAACCTACATACCTGAGAAGTTCTAAGGTGTGTGAAGTCTACCAACCCGCACTAGGCCAGCGTGGTGGACTAATGCCTAACCCCTCTCATTAGTAGAGGAGGCCCGTGCTCTAGCAGTATATAATACAGGGCTGATGCGTGGCATTGTATATCAGGCGAGTCATTCAGCCACACGCCGCCGGAGGTGGACGCGACGGTGGTGGTGAAGCAGGCGTCCTCGTGCAGCACCGTCAACAGCTGCCACAGCCGCAGCCCCTCGCCGCACAACTACTGCGCCGCCACGCTCAACCTCAACGACCCTAGTACGTGTTATATTGAAGTATTTTTTCAGGCTTTTGTGTGAAATTTGTGATTTCTGACAGTGAATTAGTACCTTTATTAAGTACATCATGGACTCCGCGAAGCGTGGGTGCCCTTGTTATATTTCGCCTTGTACCTTCGGACATAAGGCATGAAATTCTGAACCCATCAGGATAAGTGACATATTCGTTGACCATTTACGTAGAGATTCAATACCATGTACTAAATGTGAAAGACGTTCAAGCTCTCATACGTTGAACGAAAGTACTTATTTTTTTCCAAAATTTAATTACAACTCCCCAGGGGTAGAACGGAGACGATAGCCTAGTTGGGAATGGAGCGGTCTGCCGAGCCAATGTCCGGAGGTTCAAAACCCAAGACACTCACCTCTGACTTTTCGAAGTTATGTGTATTGTTTATCAATTATCGTTTGCTTTAACGGTGAAAGAAAACATCGTGAGGAAACCTGCATACCTGAGAAGTTCTCTGAATATCAAAGGCATGTGAAGTCTGCCAACCCGCACTAGGCCAGCGTGGTGGACTAAGGCCTAAAACCATCTCAGTAGTAGAGGAGGCCCGTGCTCAGCAGTGGGCAGTATATAATACAGGGCTGGTACTATTATTATCATTTATAGGTGTAGAACTATCAAAACGCAAATGCTGGTTGTCTCCGGACGGCGGTACATTGAACAACAGGCGCGGGCGGTTCATAGTGCTGGGCTCGTCGGGCGAGTGCCTGCCGGTGACGAGGTCGGGCCAGGCCGACGCGCAGGAGGACAGCCTCTACTCCAGCTGCAACTCCAGCGACGACGAGTACCACAGCGCCAACGACAGCTTCGACTACGGTAACGTGTGCTCAGCAGGTGGATAGTATTCTGGACTTCTAGATTTTCATTGAATTATGACTCTACATTAGCTATCATTTAAACATTTGTTGATTTTTTCTTCTTGTGTTACTCATATATGTAGAGAAATACTTTTGAAATTTTGCATGGATTAGAGTGGGTGAACCATATTGTTATCCCTAGTATTATGTGTGTGAATAGTATGTATGTACTAATAGTGTGAACAAAAACGTCTTCATTTAAGTCGCCAGTAAAATAATTTTGTATTCCCAAAAATGAACCAAACTGATCGACAACATCATTTAAAAACCAGACAACTGCGAGTTAGACTCGCGTACCGAGGGTTCCGTACAAACTTGTAGGTTAGAAGTATATAAGTTCAATAGTTTGCTAAAATTGATAAATTAATTAAATTTAAAAAGTTTATAGTAAATTCCCTTTTTGTTATTGAAGTACATATTTACGGTTTTCAGATTTTTCTGACATGTACTACAAGACCTTGCTCTTTGGCTAAGTTCATGATTCTAGGTCAGCGGGAAGTACCCTATAGGTTTTGATTTTTTCCCAGCTGAAAGAGACCGTAGACCCGAGTATTTGATAAAAATTTGAACTTAATATTCACATACGCATTCCTGAGAAAAAGAATCTGGACAGACAGACGGACAGCAAAGTGATCCTATAAGGGTGGCTTTTTTCCTTTTGAGGTACGGAAGCTAAAAATAAAATTGAACTACTTTCTTAGGAAGTGAAGATGAAGGCAGAGGCGAGAGCGCGCGACCCAATTCATTCCAATACACTAAGGAGTTGTCGACGGAGGAGAGGCGGCTGTCGTTCGCGGACCGGCTAAGGGAGGCCCTGAGGAGAGAGGCTGAGAACTCCTGCTCTACTAGCACCACTGGCGACTGGTCCACTGACAGCAGCAGCTATGCAGTCGGGATCAGCATCTCTGGGGCTGGAGTTCATGATAAGGATATTAGGTGAGGATTTAGTTGTACATGCTTTCCTGGTAATCAAATCTTGTTGAAATTAAACTCCTATACCGGATTTTAAATTCAATGTCTAATATTCCCGTAAATTGAATTTTCTTGTTGACATAAATATTTTAATACGTAAAATTTTTCCATTACGTACGTCTGTGTATGATTTGGATTCTTGCAAGATATTATTCAAAATGTATGCAAAATGGGTCCTTTGAACCATATTTTCAGGGTAAAACGCGGTGGTTCGGTTGGTTTCGTGTTAACTGACAGCCAGATTATGGGTAACGGTGAGCCGTCGCCGAGGCATAGGCCACTTGGCAAGAAGGAGACCGGCAACAGTTCCAAATACAGCTTCAGCACGGAATACACGTAAGTCCAATATTACATTTATCACTGAACTTTGTGACATTGGCGCCGCCTGTAGGACAATGGCACTCTCCCTATTCTCATCGATCGTATCTTTATCTTCTCCTTACCTTTTTTCTTAAAGCTGATACTGCCCATATTACCTTAGGATTTTTGAATTAACATGTATTAACAGTTCTGAACTGGAGGAGGTGTACGAACAGTTCAACCAGTGGCTGAACGATCCGATCATCGACGTCGATTCTGCGGAGCACAAGAACCGAGAGCTCGACCCACGAGACATGGCTGTCATAAGGTAAGTAGTACTAACGATAGTAACGATAACTAGTAATATCGATAACTAGTAATAACGATAACTAGTAATAACGATAACTAGTAATAACGATAACTAGTAATAACGATAACTAGTAATAACAATAACTAGTAATAACGATAACTAGTAATAACTATAACTAGTAATAACGATAACTAGTAATAGCGATAGTACTAAGGTACTATTACTAACGATGCCTTTAAAGTAACTTATGATTAATGCAATTATTATTTCGCTGGGGGTCATTTTAGACCCGACTTACATTTTACCGACATAATTTGAGATGTTTAATAAATGGGGTGTGTTGTCAATCAGGCGGTCAGCAATTCCATTAGCAACCTGGGTAAAATAGGTTTTTTTTATTGCTTCAAATGACGAGACGAGCATGCCGTTCGTCCGATGGTAAGCGATACGACCACCCATAAAGAGTGGCAACACCATTCCACTGTAACCTTGAGTTACAAAGTACTGTGTAGCATTCCATTGCTCTCGTCATCCTGAGACATAAGTTGTTAAGTCTCATTATGTCCAGTAGTTACACTGGCTACAATGTCCTTCAAACCGAAACACAGCAGTGCAAACATACTGCTGCTTGACGGTAGAAATAGACATTGCGGTGGTACCTACGCAGACGGACTCTTACATATGAGAGACCTACCACCAGTAATCAGTATCAGTGTCATGTTAATCTCAAAATATTGGAGTTGGCGCTTGAAGAACAGTCGAACTCTCCGCCGCACCGTATGGTAGACTGATCACCGGGGATAAAGGCACGGTGTAGATAAGTGAGTTAGTGTTGGGTAGGACATACAAGAGGCGGTAGGTACATTTTTCCCGTACATAACGTCAAAAAGTAAGAGAGGCTCAACATTTTACATTGTATCTACTACTTTAAATTTTACTCACTCTCTGTTTCAGTAAAACTATAGATAGGACGCATGCTACAAAATACAATAGTATGTCATTCTTCAATGAACATAATACTAATATTTGTACTCGTTACTCCAAACATATCGCCGAGCTTCAGTACGCCTCGCCTCATCTGAAGTAGGACATTGTACTGGCTTAGTGCAAAAAAGACGCTACTCTTATCAGTTTTTTATGTGGTGTCCTACCCAACACTAAGTGAGTGATGAGTGTTGGTTCAGGTTCGCGGGCTCGCTGCTGAAGCGCACGCTGAGCGAGTCGACGGCGCTGGGCGGGGGTGGTGGCGGCGCGCGGGCGGCGGAGGCGGCGGAGCTGTACGGCGACAAGCCGCGCCGCCTCGCACTCGCCGCGCGCTCGCTGTCGCTGGAGCTGGCGCGGCACCGGCACCGGCTCGCCGCACAACTCGTGAGTCTGCACCCATCTCTATCCTATTAATATTATAAAGGCGAAACTTTGTAAGAATGTCTGGATGTATGGATGTTTGTTCCTCTTTCACGCAAAAACTACTGAACGGATTACGATGAAATTTGGCACACAGGTAGATCATGTCCTGGAATAACACATAGGCTACTTTTTATCTCGGGAAAATGTAAAGCGGGACTTTTATCCCGGAAAAACTTTTTAACGCGGGTGGAGCCGCGGGCAACAGCTAGTATTATTATATTTGTAATATTATTGTTTCCGATATCGTTATTTCTGTATATTTTCAATTTTGACATGTAGTTATGTAATTACTTGTGTATATATTTATTATGCAGTATATGCCGAAAGTTCATGCATTTGGCGAGGTCTATTTATTTAAAATTCCATACTTTACTGAAAGCATGTTGTTTTTATAGCTATTAACTAACATGTTTTTTTTTTCAAACATGTGTTATGTAAAAAATAACGATTCCCGTCAGCGATCACCTACGTAATTCATTAAAACTTAGCATTAGCTTTTAGGGGAATATTACCAAAAATCTAACGAAAATTTTTTGGTCCTCCCTTATTCCCCACACAGTTCTTTTTTTTGTCCAGACAAAAAAAAGGACTGTGTGGGGAATTAGGATGCGGAACCAGTCTGGACTGGTATAAAACCCTTTCAAACACTCAAATATATCTAGAATAACAACTATTACGAATAAACTGTCTCACCCAAGAATATAAATCAATGAGCTCTCCCTTAAAAAAAATAAACGACATTTTATTATTCGTTTTATTAAAAATAACTTGATAATAAATGCTTTGATTGACTTCGTACCTAACAAAGATTTATTAAGAGAGTGGAAAAAAAACATTCACGCTTTTGATTTTGTGCGGGTCAATTTTGACCCCTACCAGTTGCGAATAAATAATTCAACTAAAACTGCTGCCAGAACGCACAGAGCTTTGCACATACGCCTAGAAAGCTTGTATTGAACACACAATATGTTTTGACAGAAACGTAAAGTAAAAGAATCTATACCGGAGGAAATATTAGAGAGTACGCGCGAGACAAACGCTGACATCGAAGAGTCAAGCTCTGTCGCGTCCACCGACACCGACTCCATGCGGATAGCTAACCCAAGCGTTAGAAAGAAAAAACTAAACTGGGTCGTAAACATGGTAGTCAGCACCCTAGAAGAGAATATAGAGTGCGAGCCGGTCACGATTAAAATAACCAAGCCAAAGGTCAGAGAACGCTATCGCTAATCGTCAATGTCATGCACTGATACTAACAAGTGAAATGTCTTCGCTTTCTGTCGAAACATATTTGCATGTTGTTTTACACATATTGGTTTATCAACTGTTCTTAATTTAAATCATAATCGCATGATATGCCTGTTGAATTCAAGGTATCTATATAATATTCGTATTCAAGAATTTGTTTGTTTTAATTTCGGTCGACAAAAATTAGAAATAATATAGTGAGATATTATTCTAACATCTCCTTTTTGACAAAGTATCGTACAGCAGTAACAGTTATTTTAATGCCTTCTTTATTGTGATTAATTTTATTAAATATAGCCATTACAACGTTGACGGTGTTTCAGTCCATTTAGCATAGGCCTAGAAGGATCTTTTTTTCAATACAACTAAATGAGACGAGCAAGTCGCTCCCCTGATCTTAATCAATACGACGCCCATAAACAGTAGCGACACCATCCAGAACATATAAACACCAACCACTGCGTAGCGATCCACTTCTTATAATATCCATCAGCCTAGCAACCTGCTCTTAACATCCAGTTGTGTCATGGATTTTTACAAGGCGAGAATTGATAATTATCAAAAATAAGCACTGTTACTGCCTCGGTGGCGTAGTTGTATTACGGTACGACTGCAATACTGAGGTCTCGGGTTCGATCCCCAGGTCGGGCAGTGATATTGAGTTTTTCTATTCAGTATCAGCTCGGAGTCTGGAATTTATGTCCGACATGACGATAGGCTCGCCCCCTATCACATCATGGGACGGAATAACGGCGGAAAGTGGGTGCACTAGTTGCGCCTCTGCCTACCCCTTCGGGGATAAAAGGCGTGAGTGTGTGTGTAAGCACTGTTACCAATAACGAACCAGTTGGAGCAGCGAAGGCGTCAGGCTGGTGCGATACACGTAATTTCGAACCTTTAGAACGAAAACGACACAATTCAAAAAATTGCAAAATTGAGTTATCATTTTTCAATGACTAAACTAGTCTCTTATGTATAAAAATGTAATAAAAAAGAGAACGATATAATAATTTTGTCCTTTTCCTGTTGGAATATGGCTGTGTTTATATTGTTGTATTGAGAACTTCGTTTTAAGTAATTTAACGATAACTCAATTTTCTATATTTTTGAATTGTGTCGTTTTCATCCTAAAGGTGCGATTATTATGTTGGCATAACGTCTGCAGTTATCTCAGCTGGCCCACAAGATAGTGTCGGGCGGGTCGTGCCGGCCCGTCGCCACCGGCAACTGGGGCTGCGGGCGGCGGCAGCGCGGGCACGCACAGCTCAAGCTGCTGCTGCAGTGGCTCGCCGCCAGCGTCGCCGGCCTGCCCGCGCTCATCTACTACACTAGGGGCAACGAGACTCTATTTAAGGTATCGGTAGTTTTTTTTTTTTATTGCATCGAATGACGAGAAGGTAACATCGGTAGTGTTTTTTTTATTGCGTAGGATGACGAGACGAGCATGCCGTTCGCCTGATGGTAAGCCAACCACCCATAAACGGTAGAAACACCATCCAGCACCTTGAGTTACAAAGTACTGTGTGGCATTCTACTGCGCTCGTCATCTGTATAAGATCGTCAGACATAAGATGTTAAGTCTCATTATGTCCTGTAGTTACACTGGCACTAGTAATGTTGCACTCTGCAGCAAACTCTTATTGTTGACAGCAGATGTAAAACCACACATCACGCTTTTATTGCAGAGGGAGTAGGCAAAGGTGCATCCAGAGCACCCACTTTTATCCATGTATATTCCGTCCCTTATTATGATAGGGGGCGGAGCCTACCGCCATATTGGTCATAAGTTCGAAATTCCGAACTGGTAGTGAACGGAGAAGCATCAGTTTCTAGATGTATCTAGGTATAGAAAATTTCAATAAGCACTATTTGTGCATAGGAACAAATTTTATTGTACAGATACTAGACCATACCTAAATATCTTATCAGTTATCAGCGAGTAACATTTTATTCCGGGAAAATATACAACGGGGCTATTATCCCGGGAAAACTCAAAGACGCAGGCAGGCTGAGCCGCGAACAAATTGTAATAATTTTGCTCACATATGTCTTGACTACCAAATAAAATGCTATCGACATAGACATACAAGTCCTGTCCATAAAAATAAGAATCTGTATCTTCGGTGTTCAATAGTGTAGCTAAGCACTTATTTCCAGCTCGACACACTAGTCCGCGTGCTAGTGGACAGGAAGTGGACAGTGGGCCAGCTGGCGCGGGCGGTCCTCAAGTTCTCGCGGCAGACTCTCCACGAACCACACGTCATTCCCGACAACCACTCGCTCTTCGACGAACTCATCGGCATAGAGAAGATCCCCGACGACACGTAACTAAGGCTCCGCTCTAGGGAGTGAAGCTTCAAGGACTTGAACGGAGCTTGCTACTTTTTGTTTATAAAGACAATTTTTCGCCATAGGCAGTGTTTTTTGTGTCAGGTGTAATCACCGCCTTATAATACGACTAGATGCGAAATGAGTTTTTGTACTGCCGTATACACTACAATGAAATACATAGTCAACAAAATAATCAAATCGAAAATCTTTTTTCATATGACGCCACTGTTTACCTCAGAATATAGCTTTATGTTACAGTAACAACGCCATATAGTCAATAACTAGCCTAAAGTTCCCAAGCGTTTCTAACCGTATTGTAAAGCGGCGTACATTACTACCTACCCACGACAGTCCCTAGCTTCCTTCACATGTACCACCGCGATGCATTTATCACTCATCACGAAACGGTGGTTGGATTGTGTCTTATTTTACATAATGTTTGTGTACTTTTAGATACTTTTTACGACATAGTTACATAGAAGCAATATTAGCGTTTGACTCGAAACATTAAAAACATATTTTTATACAAAACTATCAATTAAAGTACAACTATGATGTTTAATTGTAAGTTTTATGGGAACGTTGTTAACGAGTTAAAACATTATACGCCTAAGTGATTTATAAACATTAAATATTATAATTAGGTAATTTTACATAATTAATAGACGAGTGGTAAGTTAAGACTGTATATTACGCAATTCGATATCAACTTACATTTTACCAATCTTGAACATTTTCTACTATCACGAACATATTCTAATGAAACATTCTTCGACACGTTTGTAAATATAGGACAAATCCTTGATTTTGCTTTAGTTTCATTGCTTATAAAATGTATTATGGAGCGCGTCAGCTCTCTGATGTCGATAATGCACAGACTTCACCTGTCTAAGTCTTCCATAGCATGAATCTCAATGTGTCCAAAGTTTGTTAATTTTGAATAAATATAGAATTACAAACGTGAGGATACGAAATAAATTACTAAATATCTCATACGAGTATTCATTTGCAACCCTACCTTGAATATTAAAACTGGATCAATTAATGGAGTTTGCTTTGTTAAAATTCAAATTAAATTTTTACATCTGCGTGTTTACAGTTTAATTCACACTAGCTGACCCGGCGAACTTCGTACCGCCATTCTTTTTCCATTCACTGACTAAAGAAATATAGCACTTCCGGTAAATTCAAATTAGTTGGATTATGAATAATTCCATATATTAACACGTTTAATATATCGAAAGTGAACTTGTCAAATTAAAATTTACAGGAAATGTTACACGTTACGTAGGTACCTACCTCTACTTGATGACAAAAAAATTAGACAAATTCTTCCGTTCACAATATAAGGAATAACGAGTCGATCCTGGATACGATTGGCTCGAGACCGAGATAGGCGTCATGATATGAGAGGCCTATACCCAGCAGTGGGACTACAACCCCCTTATTCTCTATGAGACACGTTATTTTCACCGCTCATAACAAGCGCGTAACGTAACTCATGGCGATTATCACTATTGAAATTGGCATACAGAATATTACCATCGCTAATTACACGAAGTTAACGTAACGCGGCCGCGATACGAATCAACACTATTCAGTGTATAAGGGGACAGTTTATGGATTATATAAACACACATCAAAACACACGAAACACCGTTTTGCTGTAAACTATTATTTATTTTTCATTTTTTAGTTCTGTTCAGTAGAATACTATAGTAATAGTCCAACAGATGTCACTAAAAAGTAAACGAAAGCGCCATCTTGTAACTAGTAGATTTTCACAAAAAATAAATAAAGTATTATTTATTATTTTTTAGTTGGATTTTCTATAAAAGCGTGTTTTTAGTTTAAAATATTGATTGTCATCGGTCTCCGATAAGTATGGCAAATTTCGATTTAATCCATCGTTTTGAAGGGAGTCACAATCGTGTTCAAAGTTTCCGTTACATACATACGTCTGAAGCTAATAAAAGCGTGTTAAAAAGAAAGAATTATCCAATTTGTTGCAGTCGTTCTAGAGTTATGCGCTTACATACATTTCGACGATTAATTTATGTGGATTGTATGCAAGGGCGGATCCAGCTTTGGCGCCAGGGGGGGTCACATAGTCGTGGTCAAGTCACAAGAAGTTATAATTTAATTTTGAAAAGTAAAAAGTAGGTATTCTATCTATACTAATATTATAAAGCTGAAGAGTTTGTTTGTTTGTTTGTTTGAACGCGCTAATCTCAGGAACTACTGGTTCGAATTGAAAAATTATTTTTGTGTTGAATAGACCATTTATCGAGGAAGGCTTTAGGCTATATAACATCACGATGCAACTATAAGGAGCGAAGAAATAATGGAAAATGTGAAACAAACGGGGAAAATTATTCATCCTTGAGGGCTTCCATTGCGTGCGCTGTGAAAACGGTTCAAGATACCAAAAATATATTATTATGTATCAATGAATTATTCCTCTTGAAATGATCCAAAAAAATGTCCCAGACAGTATATGTCTATCTTTTAAGATTAACTCACTAGAACCGTTTTTATGGTAATCAAATTTGGTCGAAATTAATAACTCTGTCTGTCGCGCTTTCACGCCAATACTACAGAACCGATTTAAATGAAATTTGGTACACAGATATTTTAGAACTTGAAAAAGGACATACTTGTTATAATGCGTTCGTTCTTTTAAACGTTCCGTTAGAGGTTAGTTCTAGTAAGATTTGTATGTATATTGAGTCCAATATTCGAAACGCAAAATGTTTGAAAACATACAATGGATAGTCAAAACGATGTATAGCAAATGGTGTATTCGAACGTCGAACACTTTTTATAGCTTGCATACAATCAAGACATACTATGTATTGTGTTTCTAAATCGATGTTAAACTTACACTTTTTCTTTAATAGGCATGCCATTTTCATAAGATTTCTTTTTGAGCTGTACATGAGTAACAACTTTCATTTCACTTAATGTTTCCAATTCGTGCATAATTCATCGCGGGTCATCGCAGTAACACACCCTTATAGGCAAAAACTTTGACCTATACATCTAAATACCGCAAAATTACGCACAAATCGAATCTGTACAGTCAGCACCATAAGTAGCTGAAAAAAACAAAATTTCAAATCGCCTATGTGTGCGTTAAGTTAAAATGAAATCTTCGTTTTGAAGTAAAGAAAGTCTCTTGTATTTTATTTTTGTGAAGAGAAAAAATGATTGGTAAGTACACAAAAGTATGTAGGCAATTTGAAATTATGCATTTGTTTAGCTACTTATACTGTGGTGACTGTACATTCAATGAACTGCACAAGAAAAATGATACATTGTTGCCATTATTGAGTTTATTATTACAAGAAAGCGATTAAACTAAAAGAAGAGTCCTCTCATGCGGCGACCCATCCCTTGCCGGTCATATAGCACGTTAAACCTATTCACCAGCTGGTTGATCGCGTTGCATCCTTTTGTGATTGTGCCAAGGTAAGTCATCAACGCCACGTCGTTGCATTGCTGGAGAATAAAGAAACATAAAAATTCCGTTGTCAACCATTTAAATACTGTTAACAAAACGACATAACATGATCATCTAAAACAAACGAAGGTATTTAACATCACTGTGTGACGCGTTTTGCTCGCGGCGCCACTAGGGTGACCGACCTTTTCTAAATAAAATAACCACAACCTTTTTTGAATTGAATACTTTGATGTCAGTTTGAAGGCAATTTAGTATCTTTTTAAGACACACACACACACTCACGCCCTTTATCCCCGAAGGGGTAGGCAGACGCAACTAGTGCACCCACTTTTCGTCGTTATTCCGGCCCATGATGTGATAGGGGACGAGCCTATTGCCATATCGGGTATTAATTCCAGACTCCGAGCTGATACTAAATAGAAAAACTCAATATTACTTTGCCCGTCCCAGGGATCGAACCCGAGACCTCAGCATTGCAGTCGTACCATAATACTATTAAAACTCAACGTGGCTCGACAACGACAATTTTATTAGGTTATGTTCTTAGTACAATAGTAAAGTGGCCAGTATTAAAAAGTGTGACCAATTATTTTGTTACATCAAATTATAACATCCTCCCTTAACAAAATAATACCAAGAACAAAATGGGCTTTAACAACAATAACAGAAAGCAAAAATAAATTAAACTTGTGACATGCCTAATAACTTTAAGAATTTATAGTGCTTACTTGAACAAAGGCTTTTTGTCAGTATATCTGCAGGCATATCAGAAGTTGAAACATACTTAAGCTTTACCTTCTTATGTTTAACACACTCTCTTACAAAATGGTGACGAATATCAATATGTTTAGTACGCTTGTGAAATAAGGGGTTAGCAGATAATTTTATTGAACTTTGGTTGTCACTGTACAAACATATTGGTATTTTACTATCCAATACACCTATCTCATTCATTAAACTTTTAATATAAACAGCTTCTTTGCAAGCCTCTGATAGGGCCATATATTCTGCTTCAGTACTTGATAGTGCCACTGTCCTTTGCTTTCTGGACTCATAACTTACGACACATCCTGACAAAATAAAACTGTACCCAGTATATGACCTTCTGTCTACTGAACAAGATGCCCAGTTTGCATCTACATAGCCATGTAACTCACTATCATTTTTCTTGAAAACCAGACCATAATTTTTTGTTTTCTTTAGATATCTTAACAAACGCTTCAAATGATTCCAATGAGTTTGATTATAAGATGTATTATATTGACTTAAGAAACTAAGAGAAAAACAAATATCTGGTCTAGTGAGTACAGAAAGATACATTAAACACCCTATAAGCTGTTGATATGGGATATTCTCATCATATTGATTTATTTCTTTCTCTAAATTAAGATTAATTTCCATAGGTGTATCAGAAGTCTTACAATCATGCATGTTAAATCTAGTTAATATTTTATTAACAAATTGCTCTTGGTCAATAGTAACATTGTCTCTATTTACTTTCACATTCATACCAAGGCAATGTTTTATCTGACCTAAGTCTTGAATTTTATATTCACACTCCAGTACATTTTTTAATTGTTTATAAGCAGTATCACAATTATAAAATACAAAAAAGTCATCCACAAATAATGCAACATATACTTTGACATTATCATAACTTTTTGTGAAAAGACATGGTTCATATTTTGACTTTGAATAGCCTAATTTTAACAAACTCTCATCAACCCTTGAATACCAGGCTCTGGCAGATTGTTTCAAACCATAGATGGCTCTTTTTAATTTTAAAACTTTATTTTTACAATCAGTAAAATCTGAACCTTCTGGTATTTCTATAAATACACTTTCATTAATATAACCATTTAAAAATGCTGTTGGAACATCTAAGTGATTCATTTTCAAATTAAATTGTACACTTAACGCAAACAATAGTCTTAATGTACAGTACCTTAACACTGGAGAAAAAGTTTCATGGAAGTCCACACCTTTAACTTGGGTAAACCCTTTAGCTACAAGACGGGCTCTATAACGCACTTCACCTTCACTGTTATATTTCTTTTTGAACACCCACTTATTTTGCACAACTGTACCCACTCTAGGCCTGTCCACCAACTCCCATGTCTCATTCTCATGAAAGGACTGCATCTCTTCTTTCATTGCTCTCTTCCAATGCTCTTTTTCAGGTCCACTGACTGCTTCGCTTAGTGTTATGGGCTCACTGGTTATATCATCAATGCACATGTTAACGCCATAATAATCTGGCTTCCGACGAACACGTTTTCCAGCTTGATTAACCTCTTGCTTAGAAGTGACTTCTATATCTGCAGTTGTCAATGGCTCATAAAACATTTCATCAGTATCACTTGATGATCCACTTACAACATATGTCTCATCATATTTTTCTGACCCACTAATCTCATCTGGACTGATCGGCTGTTCCATTATCCGTTCCTCCCTTAATGTACTTTGAAGTGGTTGCTGCTCTGCAACTAATGTACTTGTACTGTCCTTAATATACTCCATGACTATAACATCTCTGGCTACTGAAATAGTTTTTCTTTCTGGATGGTACAAACGATAACCTTTGATGTTTTCGGCATATCCAACTAAGTACATCTTTTGAGCCTTCTTGTCCCACTTTTTTCGCCTTTCTTTTGGTGTATGTACCATAACTGGGCTACCAAACACTCTAATGTGTTGGAGATTCGGTTTTCTGCCCGTCCACACTTCATAAGGAGTGATATTCTTGTCTAAACTAGCTGCTGGTGTCCTATTTTTTAAGTATACAGCTGTATTTACAGCTTCTGCCCATAATAGTTTATCAAACTGAGCGTCAAACAGGAGACACCGGGCTTTCTCAACTACTGACCTGTTAAATCTCTCGCACAGTCCATTTTGCTCAGGCGAGTAAGCATTGCTTTTCTGATGAACTATGCCACTATGCTTTAAATAATTTTCCATCTCTGTAGAGCAAAATTCTCCACCGTTGTCAGATCTTAGTGTTTTTATTTTTGTAGACTGTTGGTTTTCTACGAGTTTCTTGAATTCTTTAAAATATTTAAATGTTTCATCTTTTGATTTGAGAAAATAGACAAAACACATGCGGCTGTAATCATCTACAAATAACAGGTAATATTTAGACTTACCAAGCGATTTGTTTTCCATTGGCCCGCATAAGTCTGTATGGACCAATTCCAGTACACTGTTGCTTTTACTAAAACTAGGAGGGAATGGCAGCCTTGTTTGTTTGCCCTCGCAACAAACTACACAACTGGCTTTACTGGTATCACAATTGTCTTTGTAATTTACTCCTTCCACTGCTCCATTTTTCATTTTCTGTAAATCATTTGCATTTACATGACCGAGTCGTCGATGCCAAGTGCTACACGAAGTCTGTACTGCTGCTGCCAAAACTTGCTTAGACTTCACAATGTTTAATCTGTACACATTGTTTTCCAAAACGGCTTCACCAATGCAATCATTCTGAGCGTTATAAATGTAACATCCATGTTTGTTGAAGGATACTCTGTTACCATTTGCAACTATTCTGCTCACTGACAACAAATTCGTGGTTAGGCTGGGTACGCACAAAACATTATATACTGTTATCTCAATCTCTGTTCCCTTAACACATGTAGTAAGGTTTAAATCTCCAGAGCATGTAACTTGAACACTTGTCTGGTTTGCCACTATTATTTCCTTTGTTATCGGCTGATACGAAATATTTGACAACATATTTTCATCCGATACTAGATGAGTGCTAGCGCCGGAATCTACATACCAATCATTACGTTCGAATTTCTTTGTGAGAAATACGGCACTAAATGCATTTGTCTTCACTTTTTCTGTCGATGTGCATTGATTTTTGTAATGACCAATTTTCTTGCATTTATAGCAACGAATAACCTTTTTCGACTTAGTGTTGACAGATGGATGGACATATGGTTGCGTTCCGTTACCGCTATGTTTTTTGCTGTTCTTTTGAGCGACAAGAGCACTTTCAGAATTATTACTTTCATAATCCGAGCTCATATCTAGTAATTTTGTTTTTATAGCATCACAACTAATTTTCATGCCTGAATGTTCAATGGCCATTATCATGGGGCTAAACCTTTCGGGAAGTCCTGCCAGCAGCAGAGAACCGATCCATTCGTCGTTTATTTCGAAACCGGTACCTTTCAGTTTTTGAGCTGTTTCCACGAGCTGGGTGACATAGCTGGTCATGGAATCGCTAGTGTCTAACCGAATCGAAATCAAACTTCTGAGTAGACTGATCTTCCGCGTAAAACCGGAATCGTCAAAAAGTGACTTCAGTTTGTTCCATAAACCCTTTACAGTTTCTTCATTCCTGATATGTGTATAAAGAGACGGGTCTATCGTCATAATCAATTTTGCTCTGGCTTTCCTGTCTTCTTTTGTTTCTAGAGTAATGGCGTCGTTCAACGTTACACCTTCTAATATTAAGTAGTTTTCAACTGCGAACGCCCAATCGTCATAATTTTCGCGGCCTCGTAATTTTGGCACATTTACTAAATAATTCGCTGACATTTTTGAAAATTAATTGCTATAATTTCACCGATGACTAAATAAAATAGCGGGACTGGGCCCATAACCTATTAAAACTCAACGTGGCTCGACAACGACAATTTTATTAGGTTATGTTCTTAGTACAATAGTAAAGTGGCCAGTATTAAAAAGTGTGACCAATTATTTTGTTACATCAAATTATAACAAATACAACTAAACCACCGAGGCAGTCATATCTTTTCAATGAGTAAATTAATTTAAAAGCAATATGCAACTGTTCCGGCCAGGTGGGATGATGATCTGCGAAAGACTGCAGGTAGATGCTGGATGCGGCAAGCTGAAGACAGGGTGCTATGGCGCTCATTAGGGGAGGCCTATGTCCAGCAGTGGACTGATAAAGGCTGATGATGATGATGATGCAACTGTTTCCCTGTATACGTACATTATAGAAGTGCGTGCGGAACTGTTGCGAGGTAAGTAAAGGAAGCCTATTAGAGAGAGCGCGCGCCTCCCGGAGCAGCGAGGGGCGCGGCGGCAGCGTGCCGTCACGGATGGCGCGCACCGTGGCGAGCACCGCGCGCACTCGCGACACGAGCATTTTAATCGCTGAGCGCTGGGCTGTCAAATGCTCCGCCACTGAAAAAATATTAGGGCAGACTTAAAAATGCCCGCTTTTGGCATGAGTGCTGGGCTTCAAAATCTAACCAGGCTCTTTAGGGATATTAAAGAGGCAAAAAATAGATCTTGGATCCATTATAAAAATATGATTAGACCCCACCATTTAAAACTCACTTTTTAATAAATTCATATTAAGTGTACCTAGTTATTAAGCAAAATATAATTACGTACATCTCAAAATTGGAAGTCTTTAAAATTAAATGATTTATTGTAAAATGCTAGTTTTAAGGAGTTCTATACAAATATATATACACTGTCTTGGTTAGAATTTTAGGCCCATTTTTGGACATGTCATTTGTATTACTTTTATTTATATGACTATAATTAATTATATATAGGTAAACCTAATCGTGTTTCAACTTTGCCTTACTTTTTAATCATATGCATAAGCATACTCACGCCTTTTATCCTCGAAGGGTTAGGCAGAGGCACAACTAGTACACCAATTTTCTCCATGCATATTCTGTCCCATGATGTGATAAGGGGCGAGCCTATCGCCATGTCGGGCACAAATTCCAGACTCCAGGATGATACTGAATAGAAAAATTCAACATCACTTTGCCCGAACCTGACACCTAAGCATTGCAATCGTACCATAATACAATTACGCCACCAAGGCAGTCATCAATGTTTTTAATCAGAAAGCCACAAAAATTGATCTCAGCTATCATTTTTAATTTGTAAATGATTGACTCCTATCTTGTTTGGATGTTAAAAGTTTACCAACCCAAACTGTTGAGAGCTGCTTCCCCTGAAGATACTCTAGCAACATGGTCAACACCAATTCTTTCGGCTTCCTCAGCTGCCAGGGTGTATGTAAGTGGTGCTAACAGCATTGTTGCCCGTCCGTTCACCACATCTATCACTGACTCGTACAATACTACTGGCAGTTGCTGAAATATAGAGACTAAGTTAGCTCAATCTATGCAAATCTTAAGAATTCAAAGAAAACTGGTAATGTGAGTGGGAGACCATGATTATACATATACAAATAGTTTGCAAGGATGGTTTATACACTTCATACTGTAACTCATATACAAATATATTTAATGATAATATATTACTCCTTTATCTCTGAACACCACCAAGTCAAAGTCTGTAGATATTAATGTTTATGATTGAGTATTAGGCTTCCACCATTGATATTGTGGGCAGAATAACACCAGGTCCTCTATTAGAACTTTTTTACTTTTTCTTCACATTGACCTGAGATTAAGTTACCTCATGCTTCCTTATACTTCATGTGATGGTAATGTTACAGATAAAGAACATTCTATCACTAACTCTTAATAAAGTGGTTGGGTAACTTACATCACCATTCCGCCCAGCAGGATTTAACATTAACATCACTGGGCATTCATTTATGTCACAGATTTGTCTATGCACTGCAATATCTTTCTCTGTAGGTGTGTCCCCAGTGGTGTACCAACCAAGAAAGTCCATATCCGAAAATACTTGCTTGACTGTAAAAGATATTATTGTATGAATTAAAAGAGTAGATATGCAATTTTGAAACAAATAATAAAGTTACACTGGAAATAAAAGATATGACAATATCGAGATCAGAACCCAAACTGTTAGAACAATATTAATTTGACAAACCAAAATATAGATTTAGAATTTATTTGACAAACCAAATTAACATATTATACATATAAAAGATAAAGGAATAGCAATATATAACAGTAATGAAATAATAAGTGTTAAAAACTTACATTGTTCTTCCTTCAGATTGTAATAGTCTCTATCTATAATGATGTCTCCATCAATTACACTAAAGACTAATTCAAAAGAATTCATCACTTCAATGTTACGGCCTTTCTGTTTACCAATCAAAGCACCAATCACTGCAAAACAAACACACAACTATAATATAGGTAGTTAAAATATCTGGAAACAAAACAAAAGCAAATACAATAAAATGATTTTTAGTCAGGTATTTGTTCTCATTCTGGTTTTTACATGTTGTGAAATATATAATACAACTGCCTAGGTGGCGTAGTTGTATTATGGTACGACTGCAATGCTGAGGTCTCGGGTTCGATCCCCGGGTCGGGCAAAGTGATATTGAGTTTTTCTATTCAATATCAGCTTGGAGTCTGGAATTTGTGCCCGACATGGCGATAGGCTCGCCCCCTATCACATCATGGGACGGAATAACGGCGAAAAGTGGGTGCACTAGTTGCGCCTCTGCCTACCCCTTCGGGGATAATAGGTGTGAGTGTGTGTGTGTGTGAAATATATTTATGCACATTGTTTGACCCCATGTAATCTTAGTACACAGGCCCCATAAAATCAATGTAACATGAACAAAATCTTACCAGTTTGTGGCGAACCCTCCTGAGCTCGTAAACGTGTCCAATGTTCAGAAACATTCATAATAACAAGTGGATGTAGGGACACCGTAACAGAACCGGAGGTCGCCGTGGTTACCACCACACTCTTCGTCCCTCCAGGCGTCGGCGGCGCAGGAGATGTGGGGTTAGGAGGGTCTACTGGTGGGCCAGCTGAAGCACTCTCCACTTCCACTTCCATCTCAAAATCAATTCTATCAGCACTTGACATGGTTCTTAAGTAGTTGCGCTTTAAGTTTTAACTTCTGGTCATTTAAATAATCAAAAATATATTAATCCTTCGCGGTTTAGCTATTGACTGTTCTCCTCAAAATACAAATCGATTGAGAGAATAACAAGAAATAATACTTCTTATGGATTAAAATGTAGAAAATAACAAAAAAATCACTACTTCATAGATATTTTTTTTTGTTTGTTTCATAAGGCACCGGACAGTGTTGCTAGCCCCGTGAACCAATTTTTCGGTCAGTAAAGCGCACATTACAGGCTCACACAACCGGCATTCATTTCCATAAGTCATGATTGACGCGTGAATAATGAAAACAAAACGACATTACACAATCACTCAAAATCACCTTCAGTCATACTCAAGATTTTGCGGAGAACACACGTTTTAACTCATTTTGGTATGAATAATTGTAAAATAAAAAGGAATTGAGATTAAAAAGTGTAACAAGAAGACGTTGGGTAAAATATTGATTGAAAAATATAGTTTTATAGCCATACTTTTGTTTTGCCCACCTTTTATTAGCTGCCACGCCGCGACCGTTTGATTTTTTTATCCGGAAAAAAAGTTATATATATATTTTCCAGGGATTAGGGTAGCCTATGTGTTATTTTATACTATAATCTATCTTTGTGCCAAATTTCATTCGATCTGGATGTTTAGCCGTTCTGGTGTGATTGAGAAAAAAAGTATCAAAGTTTTCGCAATTATTATATTAGTACCTATAGATAAATTCAGTCTGAAATACGAGATACAAAAGAAAATAAAGACTATGACAACTATTTTCTTTGTTATCTTATTGGATAAAATTATTTTCTCGGTACAAAAAGTAGCCTATAGTATTGAGGAGTAATGTATCTTCCTATAAGTGAAAGAATTTACAAAATGAAACAAATCTTTCCTCTTTATAACATTAGTATAGACTAACTATTAAAGATTCGTGGTATACCACAACTCAGGGATTGTTTCAAAACTTAAAATAAAATTTTTCTGCGACTGTAGCATAAAGCATAATGTTAGTTCGGAGAAGGTAATCGGCCGCGCGGGTGCGCTAGCGCCTTTCCGACTCAACACAATATGTCGTACTTCACTGCTGTCCGTGCACTGACTGACGTTTGCCGGAAGAAATGCCATTACACGATCGCGCAAAAGTCATGATAGATGGTTGCGCGACGCGTAATTTAAAAAAATCCAGATATTCGTCAATCACCACATTAGACGATAGGTTATTCGTCACTCACAGACGTGACTGTGGTAAAACTGACAGCAAAACCTACTGTCTAATGGGCGCTTAACATCTGCGAAGTAAGGGAAGTGGATAGAGTGGTGACCAAAAAAAACACCATTGATTTGTGCACAAAACCCGTGAAAACGCATGTAAAAGTCAATAAAACATAAAACAGTCAAATTTCGACTACAGAAAACAGGGAAGACAAAGCAAAAACACTAAATCTACCGTTAAAACAGTAGGGTCGGCAACACTGGAATCGGTCAAAGAGCATTATAATATTTATAATACTACGGCAAGAAACCAGCTAAGGTTAAAGACCATGCTGCCAAGTCATAATCATTCATTACCATAATCATTCATTGCCATTTGTACTTGTACTTTTTGTGTTATTCTTTCTTTTATTGTGATATCTTGTGCAAAAAAGAATGAATAAATAAATAAAATAAAATTCATACACTTTTTTTGTCTTGTTTTTTCTCCTTCTTAGCAAAAGGAGAAGCAAGAGTTACTCAGGTCTCAGCCTATGGAAACAGCAGACTATTATTTTGTATTTTTATGAATTCCATTTATGAATAAAGATGGTCATTCCAGATGAATAAGGCCAACCTATTTAATTAGGTGAAAATATATTTTAACGATGGCAACACAAATTGTCGCGCTCAAGTGTTTGGGTTCGTAATAGGTACTTACAATATTGTTTTTGGTTATTTTCCAAAAATGATAACTTATTACACGAGTGCTTATAATCATTGATTCTACAAAAGCTAATATATCTGATGAAATTACATCTTGTGACCACAAAGTCAAAGCACTGTTTACCGTAACATCGAAGCATCATCGTGTTCAACGGGTCGATTCATTGTCCTAAGGTCAGCAGATAATCCCTATTTTAATTGTTAGTATCCATGGCGTCTACGGCAGTCAAAACGTTGGGTGGCGTAGCCAGAGATATCTCTCCTTTGTACTATAGGATATTATCGAAGTTTCCCCAAAACTTCACATTTTGTTTTGCCTATGGGTCTGCTGTGAAACCACAAATGGGAAACCAAAACAAACACAATATGATCGATCTTATATATTGCGTTGACAACTCGCACCGATGGCACGGAGCTAACATTGAAAAGAATTCTTCACACTACTCAGCTCTCCGCTTCCTGGGCAAGGGCTTTGTTGCAAGATTTCAGGAGAACTGGGGTGCTAAAGTGTACTTCAACACGCTGGTTGAGATGAAAGAAGAAAATGTGACAATCAAGTATGGTGTTGTCTCACAAAAGGATTTGATTGCGGATTTGCTTGACTGGGACAACTTGTACCTGTCGGGCCGTCTTCACAAACCTGTTGAGATTATAAAAAATACCAATAGTTCTCAGTTGCAAAATGCTCTCCAATCCAACCTGCGTTCAGCAGTACATACAGCATTGCTCATATTACCCGAGTCATTTTCTGAGTATGACTTCTATTTCGCCATATCAAACTTAAGTTATGCAGGTGACTTCAGGATGACATTTGGAGAAAACAAAAACAAAGTAAAAAATATAGTACAACCTCAATTATTGAATTTCCGAGAACTGTACAGACCAATCTTGCAGCAATTCCATGCCTATGTAGACTTTTCAACAGGAGATACTCAGTGCCATCAAGATTTACATCCTGAAACAAAGTTACATCATTTGATGCAGTTGCCAATGGTGCCACAACAAAGAATTGTGAAGTTTTGGAACCATGGTGGTCCTCAGCAAGACATGGAGGATGTGCTCCGAGCTGTTGCTTATGACATAGATTGTGCAGTGATATTGAGACAAATACTTAAAGACATTGTTTGGCAGTCAAGCGTTAGGCAGTCTTTGAAAGGCATTTTAACAGCTGGTTTTTTGAAATCACTGCGTTACAGTGCTAAAAAAATAGTAAAAATGTTTTAAGCTGATGTAGATAAGTGCAAAATGTGAATAGAATAAACATAGTATTGCGTGAAATTCGTTATTTGATTTTATTTAAAAAAAAACCTTATTTTTTTAGGTGATATAATGCTATCAGATGACTCAAGCAGTGATTCAGAGACAGGCAGATTTAAATGCAAATCAAAACCTGAAGAAGAACAAACATCTGATAGAAAACAAGACTCGCGAGCGTTAGGGCGTAGTAGACGCACTGAAAATGAAAGAGCTCATAGAGGGATTGATAGGCGTAGAGATGATAGAGATAATTTACATAGAGATAGGAATAGAGATAGATTCAGACATTCTAAACATTCTCCGGTAAATAGAAGACGACGTTCCAGAGAAGGTAGTCCTGTTAGGAGAAAATCTCACGAAAGAAGACATTCACGAGCTAGGAGCCCTGGTAGGCGATCACATGAAAGACATAGAGCTGATAGAGATTCTGGAATGAAATCTAAGATACCAGATCATAGGGGCAGCAGTAAGGATAGACATAGGCATTCTAGATCTAGGTCTCATTTAAAAACTGCAGACCACAGGAGAGATTCAAGGGATGAAGTAAAAAGTAATATTTCAGAGGTCACTTCTAATAAGTTTAACAGAAAAACAAGAGAAAGTATATCTTTGTCCCCTGATCCCAAGAGTAAAAAATCGGAAATTTTTAAACCTTCCACTCCAACAAAAAGAAAAAGTGACAGTCCCGTCATTATTGTAGAAGAAGTTCAAGCGAGTAGTGACTCTGAAGAAGTACAACCTGGCTCATACTACAATATGATACCTGCAGTTGTAAAAGAAAAATCGGAAGAATCAAGTGAAATTGACTCTTCTGATGATGAAAAACTTCGAGCCAAACTTTTAAACTTAGAAAAAAAACTTAATAAAACCAAGAAAAAGAAGCATAGAAAGAAACATAAAAGAAAGAGTTCCAAATCTAAGGAAAGAGAGCATGATGGGTCATTATCTGTGGAAGTAAGCAGTACAACAGACATTAAGGATAAAAACAACCCAGGGAGCCCTAGCACAGAACCAGCACCTGAGGTCACGTCTACTCAAAAAACTGCAAGTAAAGAAAGCAGTGAAGAGGGAGAGATTTTGAGTGATGAAGATTCTCAAAGAGAAGTAGAAATAGATCCATCAGATCTAAGACATAAATTGAAACGCTCTCGACTGGCTGGCTCAGATGAGAAAATGGACGTATGTGGACCGGCGCTACCGCCACACTTGCAAGGACGCTTTGAAAAAAATAATTCACTAGACACAGAAGGCCCGGCTTTGCCGCCGCGTCCTCAAAGTGGATCACGAAATATTGGTAAGTCTTTTTTTTATTATGAAACAGTTAGTTTCATCAAAAACTATGTTACTAAATTAATGACATTAAATCTTTTGTGCAGGACCATCCATATCTAACGATATGCGGAAGATTTTGGCAGAAAAAGAGCGTGAAGTTATAAAATACGAATCTGCAGACGAAGATTACAACATTGGCCCATTACCTGAAGGTTCTGAGGGAAAATGGTCCAATGCACATAAACGTCTCGAACAGAGAGCCATGGCTATAAAAATAAGACAACTGGAAGGTCATGGTGTTCAAGGTCCTGAAGTAAAATCTAGAGAAAAGTGGATGTTGGAATTGCCGCAAGCAAAGGCTAAATATCTGGGACTAGAGGCACGCACTTTTAGAGCAAAGGAAGGACCGGACATGTCGGACAGGTATTATTATTAATATTACCTATTTATAAAATAATTATGAGATACTAATTTTGGTAAATTTGTGCAGATCAAGCTGGACTGATACTCCTGAAGATAAAGCTAAAAAAGCAGCAGGTCAAGTGACTGAAGATCCTGATGTGATAATGAAGCGAGAAGCGAGAGAGCGTCAAATTGCTAACCGAGATACTGAGCAAGAAGAAGCTATTAAGTAAGTAATTTGTATACACTTGCATTCTGTTAAACAAGTTTTTTGGCTTTATATTATAGTTCGTCGATAATAACCAAATATGCATTTATAGGAAGCATAAAAAGAAACATAAGCGAGAAGAAAGTCTGCTGGAACTACACCAGAAAAAGTTGAAAAAGAAGAAAAAGGTATTTTTTGTTAAAGTAACTTCAAAACAGACCAGTCGGTCTGTAGTCAGTTTTGTAGTCACAAAACATATCTATTGATATTACGATTTGAAACCTATTTTGTTCACTTTACAGAAAGATGATAAGGAGGACGGAAAAAAGGAACGTAGACCTTTCAGCCGCGAAGTAGATATGCAAGTGAACCGCTTCGATGAAGCACAAAAGAAATCCATTATTAAAAAGGCCCAAGACTTAGATGGAAGATTTTCGAAAGGTGAAGCCAAATATTTGTGAGATCAATATTACTTAATTTATGGCCTATATCTATAAACGACCTCAATCGCTATGTTCGGATCGATCGCGAATTTAGACTAATTAGAATACAGTTTGTTTGAAATGGTTAGAAATGGCATATTTTGATTAGTTTATTATTGGTATCGCTCCGAAAATATTTGTTGGAATTGTTTGTTGATTTCCGCCGTTAGTAAGACAGCCTTGGTATGCTATAATGCACCACACATGTAATTTTAAAAGCAATAGAATAAATTTTATAATGTGTAATAGCATAATATTCCAAGTATGCTTTCGCATTTCCCTTTTTGTATATAATTTTACAAACAATGTAATAAGATTTAGAAAGTTGGTAGATTGGATTATGTTTACATTATGAGTTCGAGATTTAGTTAGACAATACCTATTGTTATTTATGAAATAAGTCGTTACGACTATACTAGCACTAGACTGTTACGCGTTAAACAAGATCATTAACTATTTTATACAGGTTTTATTGAAGGAATGTACAAAACATACATAAAGTTTTAGTCGTATATGAATTCTTTTATTTATCTGTATCCGCCAATTAAATTAAACTAGCGGCCCCCTTTGGCGTCGCACAGGTAGCAAAGCATAATATTCATCATCATCATCATCATCATCATCAGCCTTTATCAGTCCACTGCTGGACATAGGCCTCCCCTAATGAGCGCCATAGCGCCCTGTCTTCAGCTTGCCGCATCCAGCATCTGCCTGCAGTCTTTCGCAGATCGTCATCCCACCTGGCCGGAGGGCGTCCTACACTACGTTTGCCCAGTCGCGGTCTCCACTCAAGAACACGTTTACCCCAGCGGTTGTCGGTTCTTCGCGAGATATGGCCAGCCCACTGCCACTTCAGCTTGCTAATTCTTTGAGCTATGTCGATAACTTTGGTTCTCTGTCGGATGTATTCGTTGCGAATCCTATCCTTCAGAGAAACTCCAAGCATAGCTCTCTCCATAGCCCGCTGAGCGACTTTAAACTGGTGGACCAACCCTACCGCGAGTGTCCATGTCTCGGCTCCGTAGGTCATGACGGGTAGGACGCACTGATTGAAAACTTTCGTTTTCAAACTTTGCGGTATGGATGACGAAAAGACTCGACGTAGTTTTCCAAACGCTGCCCAGCCCAGCTGGATCCTCCTCTTGGCCTCCTTCTCAAAATTGTTTTTACCCATCTGCAGAATCTGCCCAAGGTAAGTATACTCGGAAACAAATTTCAAGAAGGTGGCCATGTACGACCACCGGTCCTGGCTCAATGTGGCCATTGATCATGACTTTGGTTTTATCCAAATTCATGCCAAGACCGATGCGTCGCGAGGCTGAAGCTAGGCCGTCCAGCATCCGGTTCAGCTCCTCCAGTGACTCCGCCATTAAGACTATGTCATCTGCGAATCGAAGATGTGAGATGTGATCGCCGTTTATGTTAATGCCCATACCTTTCCAGTCCAGCGTCTTAAACATATCTTCCAACGCGCTAGTGAACAGTTTCGGCGATATCACATCACCCTGTCTCACTCCCCTGCGCAGTTGGATGGGTTTAGACTGCTGGCCCTGTACTTGGACACTCATGGTGGCGGCGTTATAGAGGCATCTCAACACCTCGATATAACGATAGTCTACTTGGCATCGCTGTAAGGATTCCAGAACAGCCCAGGTTTCGATAGAGTCAAAGGCTTTCTCATAGTCCACAAAGGCCAGACACAGGGGCTGATTATACTCTTCGGACTTCTGTATAATCTGCCTCACTGTGTGAATGTGGTCTATGGTGCCATATCCTCCGCGGAACCCGGCCTGTTCCGGTGGCTGGAACTCGTCGAGTCTCCTGGCGAGACGGTTCGTAACTACGCGTGAGAACAGCTTATAGACGTGGCTCAGGAGTGTGATTGGTCTGTAATTTTTAAGAAGGGTTTTATCTCCCTTCTTAAAAAAGAGCACAACCAAACTCCTGCTCCACGCCTTTGGAGTTCTCCCACTATGAAGGACGGAATTGAAGAGGTTCTTTAGCTCCTGTATAACAGGAGCTCCTCCTGCCTTCAGAAGCTCTGAAGTAATTCCGTCCTCACCTGGGGCTTTTCCATTTTTAAGCTGCCTCAGAGCTAGCACGATCTCGTCTTGACTGATGTCAGGCAGTTCGTCACTGTAGTGGCGCGTCAGGGTGGCTCTGGAATCATAGTCTTCTTGTTGAGGAGGAGGGGCATGTGCAGCGTACAAACGGCCGTAGAAATCCTCTATCTCTGCAGAGATCTCCGGTTTCGACAATACGGTCCTCCCGTCGTGCGTTTTAAGCTTCGTCAGGTGGCTCCTGCCAAGCTGCTGAGTGAATACTTTGGACCCTCGGTTTCGCTCTATCGCCTCTTCAATGAGGCGAGTGTTGGAGCTCCGAAGGTCGCGCCGTACCATCTTCGCAATTTGCTTATTCAGGTTTGACCTCTCTGACGAAGTCGCTTGGGTGGTTTCCCGTCTTTTTGTCATCAGCCCGAGAGTCTCATCCGAGAGTTTAGACTTCTTACCCGTACGCTGCTTTTGGCAGAACTTGATGCCCTCGTCCCTCAACGTTTCAACCAGATTGTGTAGGGTCTCGTCAGCGTCATCAGTGGGTTCTAAGGCAACAAATCTATTCCCGAGAAGCTGCTGAAACTTCTCGGTGCCCGCCATGATTTGGATTGGGTTAGGTCGGAGCGTGGACTTCATCAGACGGTTTCTCTCAAGCTTCAAATTAATATTCAGAGAGCCCCGGAGAAGTCGGTGATCGGATCCGGTATTGAACCTATTGATCACTGAGACATCTCTGAATATGTGCTTAAGCATAATATTATATGCCGACATTTATAAACATAAACCGTCCTCTTGAATCACTCTATCCATTGGTGAAAGACATATGAAAATCCGTTCGGTAGTGTTTGAGTTTATCGTGTTTAGACAATATGTAATGATATAAGGACACATCCTTACAAATAAAACGATAAAAAATAGCCTGTCCTTTCCTGGATCTCAATCTATCTCCATATATACTTATGCTCTCGCAGTTCCATCCGCAAGAAAATAGTTACCGGAATAAAAGTCCCGGGTATTACGCGATAAAAAGTAGCCTAGGTCCTTCCCAAGGTCTTAAACTATGTCCCTTTCAAATTTCATTGCAATCGGTTTAGTGGTCTGGCCTTGACGAATCCACTCGGTAGAAAAAAAAAACCGGGATAAAAAGTAGCCTTTAGCACTCAGGAGTAATGTAGCTTCCTATTAGTGAAAGAATTTACAAAGTAGGTCCAGTAGTTTTTGAGTTTATCCATTACAAACCAACAGACAATCAAATCTTTTCTCTTTATAATATTCGTATAGACTACATTTTCCCGGACTAAATCGTGAATCTGAACTATTTCCTGATCCATCTGAATACACACAAAAATATTTTTTTTTGTTACTGCCTGTAGCCTGACGCGAGTTGGCTTTTCTGGCCACACCGGTCTTTAGGGTGAACGCAGAAGGCGCTCGCAACCCTTTGAATTAAGTGACCATGCTGAGGCCAACCCACTAACGGGCTACGAACCTCGGGTCAGGACGGCCACTAAGAGAGGATGAGACATCAACGAGTAGGGAAAGATTGGTTATTTCGGCCTAATCCTATTAATTCGTTTCATTGTCATCGGCACGCGGGCCGGAACTGCTAGGGAGGTCGGGGGGCGACGGGGAACGCGGTAAGGACCGAACTGCGGTCTTATGGAGTGTTGGAGTTTCAAGAACTCGTTCTTAGGGCGGATGGCCAGAGTGATTTCGTCCTCTGGATCGGTTAATACGGAACGCGGCCGTCTCCATTTGGCGCGGTCGAATGGAGACACAAAAACAAAGTGCTGTAGGTCGAAGCGCAGCCTTCGACGCGCTATTTATAAGCTCGTGCCGCCGGCTCCCCGGCCGGTACCGCTGCAACTACTATATTCTTGCATTTTAAATCTGTAATATCTTCGAAAATATTAATTTGAATTACATGCTGTAATAATGATCTATATTAAATGCACAATGCATTTAAGGTACTTAATTGGATAAGGATTAATTCTGTATTGCTAAAAACGCTTCGTAAATAAGCCATTCTCGTAAAAAGTCGGATAAAAAATGGTGATTGTGGGTTATCCCCAAGACATAGACATGTACCATCGCGCACTTTTTTTGTAGATCTCTTTAAGGTTTACAATACTGTATTACATTGTTTTGATATATCTCGTAGGGTTTAGCCACCGTTTGGAATGTAAATTGTAAGTGCAAAAAATGTGTTTATTTACAACATCACATTAGATACCTTTAAAATTACCAGTGTTTCTCTGTTATATTATGCATGTATTATACATATAAACATGACTGCCTCGGTGGCGTAGTGGTATTGCGTACGCATTACGAATACGATTTTCGCGCTGAGGTCCTGGGTTCGAATCCCGGGTCGAGCCAAAAAAATTGTGACTGGGTTTTTCCATCTTAAAATTTACTCAGTCGCAGCTCGGAGTCAGGAAGTTGGCGGTGTGATACCCCCGTGCCTCGGAAAGCACGTAAAGCCGTTGGTCCTGCGCCTGATCTCTCTCCGGTCATGTCGGATTGCCGTCTCACCGGACTATGAGAGTGAAGGAATAGCGAGTGCACCTGTGTATTGCGCACACAATTGTGCACTATAATATCTCCTGCGTACCTGGCTGATCTCCGTTGAGATTGGCCGCCGTGGCCGAAACTGGCTAGGAGGATTTCATTTTTTTCATACATATAAACCTTCCTCTTGAATCACTTTATTAAAAGAAACCGCATCAAAATCCGTTGCGTAGTTTTAAAAATCTAAGCATACATAGGGACAGACAGTGGGAAGCGACTTTGTTTTATTATACTATGTAGTGACGACTATGTAGTGAGTGATACTATCCGCTCTTTTTTAAATCATTACTTAAATGGACGAATGAGAATAGTGTTTTGGCTTACTTATAGGCAGCATTCATGAACTATAGGGGGCAGCAAAAAATCGACACAAGAGCCACATGTGGATAAAAAAAGAAACTCAAACGACAACAATAATTTATTTATGATATTCTTTCAATATGACAAAAATTAATGATAACATAAATTATGTGTTCCGGCCGAATATTATTGATACTCAACGCGTGCAGAAAATGCATTTTTTTTACATTGGAGTAAGTTATTTACGCAAAATTAAAAAGTTATATTCCCTTAATTAATTACAGATTTTTTGTACACACACACATACACTCACGCCTGTTATCCCCGAAGGGGTAGGCAGAGGTGCAACTAGTGCACTCACTTTTCGCCGGTATTCCGTCCCATGATGTGATAGGGGGCGAGCCTATTGCCATATCGGGCACAAATTCCAGGCTCCGGGCTGATAGTGAATAGAAAAACTCAATATCACTTTGCCCGACCCGGGGATCGAACCCGAGACCTCAGCTTTGCAGTCGTACTGTAATACAACTACGCCACCGAGGCAGATTTTTTGTATTGAATATTATATTGAAAACATCTTTATTTTTATAAATTACGTAATGAGACATTTCCAAATGCTTTAGGGACTCATAACTACGTATGTTTTACGCAGCTTTTATTATCATTGTAAACTTTCACGTAACCCTGGAATGTTAGTACTTAGGTATTATTCCTGGGTACATAATGCAACTGCACACCATTTGATTTGTTAATTTTTATGTTTTGGAGCATCCAGATACACAGCAATACATTATTAACAGATTAAATGTTATTTTTTATCCTTTTAATTCGAATGTTACGTCAATGTATCGTATATAGTATATAGTATCGATGTGCTAAAAAGGAGTTAAATTGCGCCACCAGATGGCAGAGCTTACGACGTGCACGTCCCCTATAAGTATGCCAAAATAACATATTTTGATTGGTTTATTCTCGGGATCGGATCGCAGATTAAGATTGTGCTTAGAATGTGGCAAAAAAACACGACTCGACTCCGTTTCGTTTTATTAGGATTGGTTGAGAGACTAACACGTGATTGATGTATTGGTCTCTCGACCAATCACAAACATTAAAATGAAGCTACATCGTCTTATGAGTTGCATCTTTTTGCCACGTTTTAAGCCCACAGATTGGTATTCAAAAAAGCTGTAAATCACAGTAACTCATAAGGGGCCTGTAAAATTAAGGAATCGCAATAAAGTCCAAACTAATCACAGCAAATACATTTATTTTTATTGCATCTTTGCATTTCATACTCAAATAGAATTTGTGGGTGAGACTACTAGAAATTATTTATTTCTAAAATAATAAAATCAGATTATAAAGCCTCAATAAAATTTGCTATTACATCACTGTTTTAGCATCTACACTATCGGCAACAATAGGTATGGCGACAGAAGCGCAAGTCTTCACTTTATAGTTTTCGCAGCATAACGGCTCTTCTGCGGTCATGTCTGCGTACTGCCACGGCTTGTCGCATACTTTATAAAAAGCAGATAACTGTAACAAATTGTATACATGGATTCATTTGCAGATTTTCTAATGGAAAAACAATAGATAGAAATGACTTGTAGGTACTGTAGAATGTTCCTAAGGCCTAAGGATACCAGAATCACACTCATGGATGATCCCCGATTATTTGTAGATTTGGAGTTATTACTGCGTCATGGTAAATTCTTAGACTAACAAGTAAATTATATAGGAGAGCATTCTCAATCGACACATTGCCATATTGCGATGTTTTTCTTTGAAGTTGTTATGTTTTCTTAATCATTGAGGAACTACCTACTTTTTTTTATTTATCAACTACACTTCTGCTCGCGGCTCCGCCCGCGTGAAAGAGTTTCCGGGACAAAAATATTTTCCCGGGATAAAAAGTAGCCTATACCACTCAGAAGTTATGTATTAGTGAAAGAATTTTCAAAATCGGTTCAGTAGTTCCTGAGATTAGCGCGTTCCAACAAACAAACTCTTCAGCTTTATAATATTAGTATAGATGACTAATGCTTATCTATACTTAATACTAATATTGTAAAGCGGAAGAGTTTGTTTGATTGTTTGTTTGGTTGGTTGAACGCTTTGATCTCAGGAACTACTGAACCTGTTTTGAAAATTCTTTCACTAACAGGAAGCTACTTTACTTCTGGGTGCTATAGGCTACTTTTTTTTCTGGAAAAGTATTTTTATCCCAGAAAAACTGATTTCGCGCTGGTGAAGCCGCGATCAATACTAATAAATTATAATGAACCGTTCCACTCTGGATAGTATCGCGTGTAGGTACCCAATATGTAATAATAATATGTTCAATTGATTATACTGTACCTTCAACTCGTTGGCGTCTTTCAGTCTATTGCACAATACTTCTGGTCCTTTGGCCTTTGTAGCAGTGGCCAACGCGTTGCACAGTAATTTGCACGAGTTGTCCCCCTCTTGATCGCACTTCACTACTAGACTCGGTGTTTGAGACAGCAGCGGCGGGCTACCCGCTTCAGGAGTGGGAGTCGAAAACCCACCACATGAGCAGTTGCCTTTAGGACCATCGTCAGTTGCAGTTTGACTGGAATTAAAATATTAAATAGGAAATATCAATATATTATACAGCTAATTAGTGAACAACTCATACAGAAAATATCAGACATTACATAGTAGGAAGCTCACACCTCTGTCCCCAAAAGAGTAGAAATAGTTAAAAACAGTGAAGACAGAGAATGGTAAGTTGTATACATATACACACGCTCCTTTTATCCCCAAAGGGGTACGCAGTGGCGCAACAAGTGCACCCACTTCTCGCCGTGCGTATTCCGTTTCATGATGTGATAGGGGCGAGCCTAATGCCATACGGGCACAAATTCTACACTCTAGGCTGATACCTACTAAATAGGAAAACTCAATATCATTTTGCCCGAATCGGGGATCGAACCCGCGACATCTGCATTGCAGTCTCGCCGTAATACAACTACGCCACCGAGGCAGTCCGTCAGAATAATATACAATAGAATTATTATGCATACCTCTTTACCGTTTCTTCTGTTAGCACGAAGGTAAAGCAAAACAGCATTACTATGCAAATATCGCACAAAAATACTCTTGTAGAAGACATATTGAATCGACTAAATGCAATGTTGGAATACCGATTAATAACGAGGTACAAGCGTTTATATAGACCGACATTGGGTACCGAGAGGTTTAACAAAGTAACCACAAGTGTAGGACAAAAGAAGACTTGCTATAGACAAACATATTTACATAAAAAATGGAAATAATATATTTTTATATCTTACATTAATTTATGGGCAACAGCCAATGCAATTGGCAGAGACACTACATAGGTGTTTTGTTTTTCGACATGGCGACTACTTTTTATTTCTAAGAATTTATATTTATTGTTTTGTATCTGCTATTATTACTTGACATTGGCGAAATCACCGATAGATAATCGGTGGAAGCCATAATTTAAAAGAAGAAGAAGACACTACATAATATCAATAGAAAAAAAAAATGTGAAGGTACCATTTCACTTACCTACTTTCCGATGTATGATTCTCGCTAAACGATGAAGCAGTGACGTAGCTCGAAATTTGCCACCCCACGACATCAATAAAAGGTAACTTTAATACTTAAATAAGAGCAGTCTCCTTAAAAGTGCTGCCCGGGGCTCCACCGCATAATTAAAGTATTTTGTTATGAGACCTGTTGTCCATTATAATCAAAAAGTTTGGGTACAGCATGGAATGGAGACTTGTTTTGATATGGGAGGACGGTTTGTTATCATTACATGCTCGTTCAATAAGCTGTTAGCCGGACGAGACATCGTAGGTACCTGCCACTTTATTCGACACCTGGAGTTCAGCGGATATACCCCGCATCCTAAATATCCATTGTTTTACCCACACAGAAGAAATGTTTTTTTCATACTGAATTATTTATGTACTTGTCTATAATAGCGCAGTAGGTACCTAAGTGAATATCGTCGTTATACATTAAAATATACAAACTATACACATTATAAAAAATAATAGATACATATATACACTCACACCTGTTATCCCCGAGGGGGTAGGCAGAGGCGCAACTAGTGCACCAACTTTTCGCCGTTATTCCGTCCCAAGATGTGATAGGGGGCGAGCCTATCGCCATATCGTGCACAAATTCCAGACTCCGAGCTGATACTGAATAGAAAAACTCAATATCACTTTGCCCGACCCGGGAATCGAACCTGAGACCCCAGCATTGCAGTCGTACCATGCCTAACACAACTACGCCACCGAGGCAGTCACAATTAAATAAATATATATACCGGGTGGAAGGGAAACGCTCTCGGAAACGAATACAGGTGATTGTATTGGTGATTCCTGACGTGATGGCACTAAAAAAATCGCGATCGCATTGTTACAATTTTAGTAGGATTTTCTTAAATTTCTGTACAGCTTCACGTATGGATAGATAAATCAAACTATTATTCTGAAAAACATAGTAAAAAAGGTCAATATTTCAAAAAAATCGTAATGAAACATGTACATCAGCTGACGGGTTAACGACCGCGGGCCGGTGCCGGCGCAGCGCGGCGGCCGCCCAGTTTTTTGTACGCTTTACATTGCGCGCGCATGAATTACAGAAATACTAAAATCGTAAGTATTATCGCTTAGCTTTGCAAATGAATATAGTTTTTCGTTAATGTTATGGTTCTTCTCTCTTACCGTTCCGGTATAGAGAGCGTTTTCCTTCCACCCGGTATATGTTGTATAACTTTATAAAATGACTGATGTAATGAAAACTGGCCAAGTCAAATCTAACCTACTTGATCTCACAATTTTAAATAACAGCAATTCTTATAGGTATCCAATAAAGCAAAGAAATAGAGCTTAATACTTGTTCATAATTTTATTTTGTTCCTATAAATTATTTGGATTTTGCATAGAACTTGGCACTCATTTAGATCTCCATTCTTTTTGCGTCGAAGCCCACAGCCAAGCATAATTTTTGTATTGAACTTGGCTCTCCTTTTTTACATTTATGTTTTTGGTGGGATTATGATACTCAGGCTTGAGGTACTAATTCGATAGTTTTGTAAACAGCCAGACCAATCGGAGGGGTCTAACATTCCGCCAGAAACACACAAAGGCTCGCTATGTGTATGAGTGCGAGCGTGATTGTTACTTTTATAATTTTTTTTATTAACCCCTGGAATGCCGGGCTCAGTTTGCGTAAAAAACGCTTGCGTGCCGCCCATACATTTGAAAAAATCGGATTTTAGGTGTAAAGGATGTTCCAATTTATTATACACCATAAAATTCTTTTAGTACGAATTTTGAAATTATTTATTTACTTATTTATTATGGATCAATGGTCACTAAAATATTTAGTAACATTGTGAGATTTGGCATAGACGGCCGGCATTTTGAATTTCTTCGTTTTAAGGCCAATTGACTTCAAAATAGATATCTGGGCAGGCCTGTAGGTACAAAATACGGATCCAATGTTAGAGTTAAAAAAAGTGGCCGCCATTTTGAATTTCTTTGTTTTAAGGCCAATCGGCCTCAAAATCGATATCTGGGCAAGCCTTTAGGTACAGAAGACGGATCCAATGTTAGAATGGAAAAAAGTGGCCGCCATTTTGAATTTCTTTGTTTTAAGGCCAATCGACCTCAAAATCGATATCTGGGCAAGGCTGTATGTACAAAAGACGGATCCAATGTTAGAATTGAAAAAAGTGGCCGCCATTTTGAATTTCTTTGTTTTAAGGCTAATCGACCTCAAAATCGATATCTGGGCAAGCCTTTAGGTACAGAAGATGGATCCAATGTTAGAATTGAAAAAAGTAGCCGCCATTTTGAATTTCTTTGTTTTAAGGCCAATCGACCTCAAAATCGATATCTGGGCAGGCCTTTAGGTACAGAAGACGGATCCAATGTTAGAATGGAAAAAAGTGGCCGCCATTTTGAATTTCTTTGTTTTAAGGCCAATCGACCTCAAAATCGATATCTGGGCAAGCCTTTAGGTACAGAAGACGGATCCAATATTAGAATGGAAAAAAGTGGCCGCCATTTTGAATTTCTTTGTTTTAAGGCCAATCGACCTCAAAATCGATATCTGGGCAAGCCTTTAGGTACAGAAGACGGATCCAATGTTAGAATGGAAAAAAGTGGCCGCCATTTTGAATTTCTTTGTTTTAAGGCCAATCGACCTCAAAATCGATATCTGGGCAAGGCTGTATGTACAAAAGACGGATCCAATGTTAGAATTGAAAAAGTGGCCGCCATTTTGAATTTCTTTGTTTTAAGACCAATCGACCTCAAAATCGATACTTGGGCATGCCATCGTTTTGTTTTAACACTAATGGGACTTAAGATAGATATTTGGGCTTGTCTTTAGCCAAACAGAATAAGAAATCGAGGTTGTAATTTTACTAATTTAACAATTTAAATACGCAATCATATCAAAATTAGATACTTTTAAAAATGAATAAGGTAATCAACCTGAGTAGCCTTTTAAATCTGGTGATGGGGGGTAAATAAATATAAAGATACAGTAATTTAATGGCCACCCAACAGGGCATAACGATGTGGGGGAAGAAAAATATAATAAGATAATTTCTACTACGCGGCTAATTATTCTTATAGCAATCGTTGAATTGTTAACAACTCCCTGATTTTTAACCGATTTTGATGCTTTCACAGAAGAATTTACTTTATTTGCTGTTTGCTGCCACGGGACACTTTTTTCTTCTTCAATTCTTTATTTTGCGACATAACAAAGCTGCGTTATTGAAGAGAATTGAATAAGCATTGATGGTGGCCATAATATTTAAAAAATCTATAATTAAAACCTACTATAGTTTGTGGCCATGTCCAGCGGATTTTGATTTTAAAACCAGTAGCCCATAAAACAAGAACATTTAACATGGAATGCAGTTCTTAAAATTCCAACCTCGAGTTATTCTATTTGGCTAAAGACAAGCCCAAATATCTATCTTTCCTCTCGCGGAAGGAGAGTGCCGAGAGGGATCGCCAGCGCAGTGGTGATTCCTCCCGCCGCCAGACGAGACGTAGGAGGCGTCGGGTGGACGACTGACCGATATCTCCCGCCCTGTGGATTGGGGGCGTTGGAGAATTCCACCACGATATCCCCTACCTGTCGTAAAAGACGACTAATAGGGGCCTCCGGGGGTCACGGGTGGGCGGGAGGGGCGGGAGGGGCCGTCCACCTATTAGTCTAGCCAACTTCTGTGACCCCCGTGATGGACGGCAGCGTGCCTCACCCTGCCTCGGACGCCAAGGGCATCCTTCGGTGAACGGGGGCTTCTGAGCCCCCGCAACAACAGGAGACGGACCGCAACAGCGGTACGCGCAGGGGCGGTTGCGGACGACAACTTAGACGTGAGTCGGAGGAAGCCCGCAGCCGTCCCTAATGCGCCGAAGATGGCAACCGCGAAAAAAAAAAAAAATCTTAAATACAATCAGTCTTAAAACAAAGAAGTTCAAAAAGGCGACCACTTTCCTTAAGTTTAACATTAAATAATTATGACTTTTACTATCAATGCCATGCCCAGTATCGATTTTGAGGTCAATTGGCCTTAAAACAAAGAAATTCACAATGACGACCACTTTTTCAATTCTAACATTGGATCTGCCCTTTGTACCTAAAGCCATGCCCAGATATCGATTTTGAGGTCGATTGGCCTTAAAACAAAGAAATTCAAAATGGCGGCCACTTTTTTCAATTCTAACATTGGATCCGTCTTCTGTACCTAAAGGCTTGCCCAGATATCGATTTTGAGGTCGATTGGCCTTAAAACAAAGAAATTCAAAATGGCGGCCTTTTTTTTCAATTCCAACATTGGATCCGTCTTCTGTACCTAAAGGCTTGCCCAGATATCGATTTTGAGGTCGATTGGCCTTAAAACAAATAAATTCAAAATGGCGGCCACTTTTTTCCATTCTAACATTGGATCCGTCTTCTGTACCTAAAGGCCTGCCCAGATATCGATTTTGAGGCCAATTAGCCTTAAAACAAAGAAATTCAAAATGGCGGCCACTTTTTTCCATTCTAACATTGGATCCGCCTTCTGTACCCAAAGGCTTGCCCAGATATCGATTTTGAGGTCGATTGGCCTTAAAACAAAGAAATTCAAAATGGCGGCCACTTTTTTCCATTCTAACATTGGATCCGTCTTCTGTACCTAAAAGCTTGCCCAGATATCGATTTTGAGGTCGATTGGCCTTAAAACAAAGAAATTCAAAATGGCGGCCTTTTTTTTCAATTCCAACATTGGATCCGTCTTCTGTACCTAAAGGCTTGCCCAGATATCGATTTTGAGGTCGATTGGCTTTAAAACAAAGAAATTCAAAATGGCGGCCACTTTTTTCCATTCTAACATTGGATCCGTCTTCTGTACCTAAAGGCCTGCCCAGATATCGATTTTGAGGTCGATTGGCCTTAAAACAAAGAAATTCAAAATGGCGGCCACTTTTTTCCATTCTAACATTGGATCCGTCTTCTGTACCTAAAGGCCTACCCAGATATCGATTTTGAGGTCGATTGGCCTTAAAACAAAGAAATTCAAAATGGCGGCTACTTTTTTCAATTCTAACATTGGATCCGTCTTTTGTACCTAAAGCCATGTCCAGGTATCGATTTTGAGGTCAATCGGCCTCAAAACAAAGAAGTTCAAAAGGGCGGCCACTTTTCTCAATTCTCATATATCATTAAGATTTGCATCCAATGGAAACAAAAAATAAGCTAAAAAGAAACCACCTGTAGATGTTCAGTTTTCATACATTTTGCAGAAATTGGCCCGAGCGTGGATCCACGCTCCCGGCAGAGTTTGAACACTTTTTTTGAGCGTGGATCCACGCTCCCGGCACGCGAGGGCTTAATAATCTTATTACTCTTCAGTAATAATTGTTTATTAGCTAGATCGATCTATCGAACTTGTCGACGAATATGTCTATCTCGGGCAAGTCGTCAAATTAGGCAGGTGACAGGTCCAACTTTAAGAGAGGTCAATCGTCGAATCCAGTTTGGTGGGGCAGCGTTGCCTGCAGAAATTAAATCGATTGCTACAGGAAATCGAATCGGTAACGTATTAGAAACCGAACTGTCAAAAGTTAAATAAATGGTTGGACGGACTATAGTGATGACATACGGCTCTGAAACGTGGCCTCTGACTATACGCGCCGCCTAAGACGTCACGGCTCACTGTTACTCAGCCAGCTATTGAGAGGACAATTCTCGGTGTTTCTAAAATATAGTATAATATACAAGAATTGCTCATTGAAGGATATAAGATTTGAAACAAGTCTTAGACCAAGAAACAATAAAGTCAAAGTAACCACGAAGTACGAACTAAAGCCTGAACAGTATTGTTCAGAAGCATGGGTTTTTAATACATCAAAGTTCAGAACATTATTATTACTCTGTGGTCTGAACCAATGTAGAATTGGAATCAGTAAAAACACATTTATGTTGTTTCCAGAGCCACTCATTTATAAATAAAAAAATTACAGGTTTAAATGAACTTATTTAAAATAAATTAAAAACTAAATTATGACTTATTACATTGATATAATACTAACTACATACTTTACAAAAAGATAATTCATCAGTCATCCTTTAATATCTGAGCATGAGCATGAGTGAGAGAATGAGATAAAACGCTTGCTTTTGTATGGGTGCTGGGCCTCAAAATTTAACCAAGCTCAAACTTTATGGATATTAAAAGAGCAAAAATGGATTTTGGATTTATTAAAAAAGCACTTTCCAAACCCTCCATTTATAACTAACTTTTTTAAAAAGCTTCATGTTAAGTGTAGATTGATTTTAAGCAAAATAAAATCTCGGCCTTTAAAATTATAAGATTTATTACAAAGGCCTAGTTTTTGGGAGTACTAACCAAATTGGTACATATAAGTTTCTTGTTAGAATTTTAAGCTCGTTTTTGGACATGTCCTTATTATTTTTTTATTAACTAATGGGTGCGTTCCACTAAGCGTTCACAACGCCCAAAATACTCTTTTGGCCGTTCCACATGGCGACTACGATCGTTGTGGTCGCGGCGAATACGTCATTAATGACGTCATAACTCACGCTCACGAGAAGCCCACGACGACCCATCTCTGGAGGTGGGTCGAAGTGAGCGTTGAGAAAAATAGCAAAGTTGTCAGAACTAAAAAATCGAAGTTTTCTATTTTCACGATAATAATTTTCTGAAATTGTATTCCATTCATCATCTGAACTGGATGAACTAGTACTTTCGACAGCATTATTGCATGCACGCATCATGAAATAGCCTAGTGTTGTCGCGAAAGACATTTTGAATCTATTTGAATGTAAAATAATTGAATACTTCATTGAAATTACATATAAAAATTTAATTATATATTTATTTTTCGACATAAACCAACTTCACTTATAATTATTAAAATTTACACTTAAAACTCATTAAAACTTAATAATGGTAGCCTAACCTATTAAAGCTTTTGCTTTATTTTTTCTAGCTCGCCATTTGTATTATTGCCTCAACGCCTAAAATGCTCCACAATCCATTCCACTTGGGTTTACGATAACAACGCTCAGGACCTGCTCAGGACTAAGTGGAACGGGAAAACTCGTGGTCGTGAGCGTGATCGTCGTGAGTGCTTAGTGGAACGTAGCCAATATATTATATACATGAGAGTAATGTCCGGCGTCGAATCGAGCAGAAAAAAGTACAGAATCGAATCGCATTTATTATTCAGTGCGATGAGGAGGCTCGGTGCGTTTTTAATGGACGCAGATCCATAGTAAATGTATTTTGATTGATTCTGCAAATTATTTTATATGTAACAGAAATTAATACGAAAACGAAATTCTTCCGTGAAATCAGCATCAAAATTAGTTGAAAAATAAAGCACATATTCATATTTGAAACTAGATTTCGCCCGCGGCTCCGCCCGCGCTAAAAAGTTTTTCCGGGATAAAATGTAGCCTATGTGTTAATCCAGGACATGATCTACCCGTGTGCCAAAGGAGATGTCCCCTCCATTCATAACCATCTTTTTAATAACCTTCATATTAAGCGATAGGCTCGCCCCCTATCACATCATGGGACGGAATAACGGCGAAAAGTGGGTGCACTAGTTGCGCCTCTGCCTACCCCTTCGGGGATAACAGGC
The DNA here is from genome assembly GCA_949316025.1 of Lapara coniferarum. Taxonomy (NCBI): domain Eukaryota; kingdom Metazoa; phylum Arthropoda; class Insecta; order Lepidoptera; family Sphingidae; genus Lapara; species Lapara coniferarum. The sequence goes on along the minus strand of OX438931.1, from coordinate 14,102,360 downwards.
GTGAGTGTATATGTATGTATCATATTAAGTGTAGCTTTCAAGCCAAACAAAATTACATGTATGTTAAAATCGGAGGTCTTTAAAATTTAACGGTTTTTTGCAAAAGGCTAATTTTCAGTACGTCTATCCAATTATACATAAACTGTCTTGTTTAGATTTTCAGGCCCATTTTTGGACATGTCCTTTCATCGAAATCCGTTCAGTAGTTTTTGCGTGAAAGAGGAACAAACATCCATACATCCTTACATACTTACAAATTTTCGCTTTTATTAGTAGGATATTGTTGTGAGCAAAAGTGGGGACGTGGAGGGTGTATCGCGCTATCTCTTTCGCACGCACGCAGTGTTATGGTCTCTGTGAAGTCACGTGTATGGCGACTCTCGGTGACGTCACAGTGTAATATTACTGTTATTTGACAACTACCCCTTCCACCAAATTTCAAAGCTTTATAGAAAGAAAGAATTTTATAACTTACTATTGCCCCAATTTTGCAAATCGTTTTTCCGTTAGATTTTGGATCGGGTACATTTTTGGTAAATGTTTAAGAAAGAAGTACCTAGTCAATTACCAATGCCACTACCCATTAATGCAACTAGATTGTTTCACTTGGCGCTCCTAATCGACACTAGGCATAACAGTGACATGGGGCGAAGAAAAATGCTACTTCTGATAAAATAACAAACATTATAACATAAGAAACGAAGTTGAAAGCTGCTCGCAAGTCATATTCATACATACATATGACACATTTTTTTTAATATATATATGTGGTGCGAGTTGTTTGATACCTTAAGGAGTAACCACTATTTTAGTTCAGTATAATTAATAATAGCATATCTTTTTATTGAAAGTTGAAGTTATTACTGAGAGTTTCGCTTTGAATAAATCTATGTATAAAACTACCATTAATATCAGCTGTAAGTATAAAAATATAATTATTGCAATCTGAGCTGTAAGTTTTAATCTTAATAGCAATATATTTGGACAGCATAAAAAGGCATACATAAGGCCTATGGACCAGAGTGGCTCTCCCCTTATCTTAAAAAATATTACTATGAAAACCACTGTTTTTACAATAATGCCTTTTAAATCCACACAATTGTAACTAAACTCATTTGCAAAAAAAACGGGCACCTAAGCAATGAACCATTTCAAATGTTACTATTGGTTTGTTTGATAATTATAGGTAGTTTTACTTTCACAATTTTGTAAATTAATAAGCAAATAATCGTTTTCGTCAGTATTATCATAAAATTTTGATAAAATTTATGGGTTTTAATGCTAAAGTTCACTAGTAGTGTATGCTCGCTAGTAGTGCATATGCTCGTGAAGTAAAAGTTAACAAAGATTTTTGTTTGTTTCTTCTTTAATAAAGTAAAAGCAGATAAATGTTTAGTATCGAGTGTGACCCCCTCTAGCTGAAATCACAGCTTGAATTCGTCTGGGTATGCTAGCGAGGATATCCCGGATACTTGCTTGCGGAATACGTTCCCACTCCGCGGTAATCACATTCTTCAGCTCTCTGATGGTTTGCGGAGCCGGTTGTACTGATCTCACGCGTCGTTTCAGAACGTCCCAGACATGCTCTATAGGATTGAGGTCGGAACTTCGAGCTGGCCAATCCAAACGACGAATGCCGACCTCTTGCACATACGCTTCCACATCGCCAGACCGGTGGGCGCGAGCGTTGTCGTCCATAAAAATTGAGTCTTGGCCTAAAGCGGCCAATGCGGGTTGTTCATGAGGAATAAGAACTTCCGTTATGTATCGATGTCCAGTCAGTGAGCCGTTTTCAATGAAGACTAACTCTGTACGATCCATTGAATTTATTCCTGCCCAAAACATAATAGAGCCCCCACCATAAGGTGTGATTTCTTCAAAACAAGCCTCTGCAAAGCGTTCTCCTCGTCTTCGTAGCACTCGCCGAAGTAGATCTTGACCGAACAGAGATATCCTGTCTTCATCGGAGAACAATACCCTATTCCAGTCTTCTTGAGTCCATAACTCACAATTTCGAGCAAACCTAAGCCTGGCAATTCTGTGCTCACGGAGTAACTTAGGGCCGCGGGCCGGGCGATGACTGCGTATATTGGCCGCGAGCAGCTTCCTCCTGACCGTCCATAGACTAATATGCACATTTCTTACTTCTTCGAGGTTGTTCTTAAGGTCCACATACGAAGACTTGCGATTTCTCAATGCGCTACTCACAAGAAAACGATCATCCCGTGGTTGGGTACATGGTTTTCTTCCAGAACCAGGCCTTCTCTCGACGGAACCGGTGTCTTGATACCGCTGCCAGGTCCTTTGAACCGTCGAGCGACTCACACTTAGCCTCTGAGCCACGAAGCATTGGCTGCAGCCCTCTTCGAGCAGCGCAATAATTTTGGTAGCTTTTACCACTTTCTCTAACATTATTGAGACAGCTAAACAGCAATAAATGAAGCTTAGAAAGGGCGGAATCGAATTCCGAATATGAAATAAATTCATAAAAATTGACTAAAAGTTATGAAAACCGATATTATCTTTTGGAACTTCGCACCAAAAATGTAGGATAAAAGTGGTTTTCTGTAAAAACGAGCATCAAACGAAAATTTTAATTTAGAACGTACTGTTTTAAACACCACGGCATTTTAAAAACCGGCCAGTAACATGTACAAATGATTGAAATCATTTTGGTACCGTATTTTTTTAAAAAAGAATAAAAATCCAAACCGCCCGTTTTTTTTGCAAATGAGTGTATAATGATGGATTCACCACTTTGGTTCTTCAGGTCTAAAGTTTCATATTTCAAGGTTTAATATTATGGGAACAATTTTTGAACTCTGCAAACACTTTTCAATTTAAAATAAATGGATAAACTATTATCTTTGAGGTGCAGGTTTTGGTTTAGGCATTTTAGTCAAAAGTGCTTGTATTTCTTTCTTCTCATCATAACTCTTCCACATTTCATATAAATTAATTATAGCTCTAACAATTTCTTGGATCTGAAAATAAAATATTTTTTTTATTGACAACAAAGAATATTAATTTCATTCCTTAATAGGAAATTATTTGAAATCAAAGGAAATAGTTGGCTCTACCTGTGACAAGCTCTTTATACAACAGAATTTTGGAATATTATGTACCTCAGTACATGATTATACACATAAAAAATATTTCTGGAAATGATTTGTTGGATAAATTAGCATTAAAAGATGTATAAGGTACCAAAATTGCAATCTCACCTTGTCCATATCAACATTGAGCTCGGCAAACCATGGCTTCAGGTTTTCTTTGCCAAGCATCACACATGCTATGTGTAAAGCACCTATAGCTATCTGTGAATAGAATTGAAACAAAATGATTAATAATAATGTCATAATTTGTCAAGTGATTAGTTTTATATTTAAACTGAGAATTTATTGCTATAAATTTTATCTACCATTGATAGGCTCCCATCATGGGACGTCCCCCTATCGCATCATGTGATGGAATATGCACAGTGAAAAGTGGGCGCATTTGTTGCATCTCTTCAAGGATAAAATGTGTGAGTGTGTAAATGTTATCTACCAGAATAAATAATATAATAATACTGCCCACTGCTGAGCACGGGCTTCCTCTACCACTGAGAGGGTTTTAGGCCTTAGTCTACCACGCTGGCCTAGAGCGGATTGCCAGACTTCACATACCTTCGAAATTCTTATGGAAAATTCTCAGGCATGTAAACATTGTGAGGAAACCCACAATGTTTTCCTTCACCATAAAAGTGAACGATAATTAATAAACAATATACACATAACTTCGAAAAGTCTGAGGTGTGTGCCTTGGGTTTTGAACCTCTGGAAATTGTCTCTGCAGACCGTTCCATTCCCAACTAGGCTATAGTCCACTTCATCACTTATCTACCAGAACACAATGTAATAATTCTGAGATTATTATATACCTAGCATGTATTTTGTGATCTTTCTCTTTATAAAAATAAAGTCATTGTTGGGACATTTGGTTAACATTTATTATAAACAATATTACATCAAAAAAATAATGAAAAATATATGATAGTAATTTTATGTGGTTGGCAGACAGATAAACTTTGCATTGGAATGAGACTACCTGCCTACTTTGTATTTTACAGTTGTACTCTTATTTCACAAAAGGTTTTTAATACTAATAGAGCTGCAAACAAAATCAAATTCATAAAAATTGCAGTTTCACATAATATTTACTGAATGTTCTGTTTAAAAATTGTGTGAATCCCTCCTTAATATTATATACCCCCATAATGTTATTACTGAAATAACCTCAATAATATGCTGCGAGTAATTAAATATTTAAATCACACACAAACCTGGTATGGTGGGTATAACAAGCTAACATCAGTCCTCAGTGAATCATTCACAATTCTCCACGCATATGTGAGGAGCTGATCATCTTGGCCTATATCTTGCACAAACAGCAATAGGGGCCTGTAAGGCTGATACACTATTAAACAGCAATCAAGGTTCTCTAATAAATAGAATTCACATTCCAATATATGGTTCGTCCTGTATGGAAATTCTTGTTGACCATATGCATAGCTAAATTTGTTCTTTATTACAGTTTGACATGTTGTGATTAGTCTGGAGTTAGATATCACACCAAACTCTTCTACTTTCGACGCTAGAAACACACATGTTGGCGCTAGAAGTAAGGGATCTATGCATTTTAGCGAATTTCTCGCGTAAAATCTCTTGAAGTAAACAGTGGCAGTAGCGATTACTTGTTGACGAAGTTTGAGCTGTTCGCCTAAGACTTGTATAATACTCGCGAAGAAATTGAATATTTTTTGATACTCTTCTTCAGTCAAAAAATTTAAATCGTGTTGCCGATCTCGTATAAGATCCTGTTTGTCTAAAATCCATTGCTGATGATGCGAACTTTGCCAAAAATTACCAGCCATTATTAATTGTTAGATTTTAGAATTAATAATGTCTAATATAATAATTGCATCCAAGGTAAATTTTCATAATATCAATAATTCTCCTCTTTTTAGATGGCTCCAAACAATTCGTAGATAACTCAAAACAATAATGCAGAAAGGCGATCTATTGTACGTATTGTATTGCTCTTTGCAGTTTGAAGTTTTGAAGGCGAATGACCAAAGAGCATTATAATACTACGGAAATAGAGAACCCACTCATTCCTTTTTTATGCCAATCGTCAATTGTCAAATTACGGCACGTTAACAATACGAAACACTAGATGCCACTGGTGACGTTTTATCGCTAAAAAAATCCTGCAGGTGGCACTATAATATCGCACGCCTAGATCAATACTGAATTATCTCGAAGAAATCTGTGAATCGTGTTTTTTATGTAAATCGGCAAAATTTGCCGATTTACACAACACAAAAGACACGATTCACAGATTTTTCGAGATAATTCAGTAATGATCTGGGCGTGCAATGTATTGTGTAATGTTTTAGTTTGTAGTGATTGTTAATATACTGCAACATAAGGGTTCTAAAAGTACATATAAAGACGGTAAGCTTAATTCTCTAGAACATTGTTTCACAAATATTTCAATATCTGTCGTTGCAACGTAATGTTTTAGACCCTTATTTAACAGTACATAACAATCACCAATCACTTACTATTGATATCTGATAATAATTATAGGGTGGCTAATTAGTAAAACCTTAATAATCAGAATATGGATTTATTACAATAAGATTTAAGCACGTACTTAAAGTAAGAAGTATTTTACAACACTTATTACAATAACTACATCTAATATTATAAAATTACATTTTGAAATTTAAAATATTTTCGTGTTGACTATTAAAGATTAACAATTTGGTCTCATAATGTAATTATGCAGCTATAAATATTGTATCAACATAACATTGAATAGCTTGTTACTAGCTATAATAATTTATACTAATATTATCAAGAGGAAAGATTTGTATTATTGTATGTGTGTAACGAATAAACTCAGAAACTACTGGACTGATTTTAACAGTTATTTCACCAATACAAAGCTACGTTACATTACATTAGGTATCAGCGAGTAACATAAACTACTTTTTATTCCGGAAAAACTTGTTCAACCGGGCGGAGCCGCGAGCAATAATTAAAGAAAGTAATAAGTAATAATATAAATATGCAATTTTTCTCATAGATAATCGTGTTTAATTTTATTTTTTTGGCAGATTAACCTGCTTACATAAATATTACATTAAAATTTAAGCTAAAATTAAATCTGATTATTAATACCTAACACATTCCATCTACTTAAAACAAACCTATCTCGATAATTAATCTACAATTAATTATCAAGTGAGAACGTTAAAATAATTGCACTTTCTTTTGATCTATTAGATATATGTATGAACATTATTAAACACTGCAAAAAATTCGCTGAAACTAACGGTTTTGGAACACTTTTGTTATAATAAATCTAATTGTAATATACATTTTGAAGAGAAGCAAATTTTTCAGACTACTTTTATGATTCAGGATAGCTCCAAATGGTGGGAATAAGAATAATAAATTCATATTTTACTCGTATTGCAACGAAACTATTATTTCATTTATCAGGGTGTTTCACTGTCACCGATTATCGCAAATGGATGAACCGTTTACAATAAAAATAGCATATTCCAAAAATATCTAATATCGGCATCTCAAATTCTGCATAATTATTTTAATCGTAATAATATGTAATAAATATAAGGTTGAATTTGTTAGAGCGTCACGCAAATACTGAATATATTCATCATTAATGCGTCGAGAGTTTAATAGTTGCCTATATTAAAACTAAATTACATACGTACAGTTTACGCCTTTTTCCCTTTTCAGGGGTAGGCCGAGGTGTATCACACCCACATTTCGCCATCAATATTAGATCCCACGTGATAGGGGGCGGTTTTATTGCCATTTACAGGGCACATTTCCGGACTCCCGGACTGATACTGAGTAGAAAAACCCAATACCACTTTGTTAGACCTGGGAATTGAACCCGTGACCTCAGCACTGCAGTCGTTCCGAAATACAACTACGCCACCAAGGCAGCCACAAAAACAAAACAACTAACCATAGTAATTCAACTAAATTAATAGAAAAGAAGAACAACTCTTTGGAAAGTGGTTATTAGATACGACGTTATAATATAATATATGCAGTCATATAAAACATATTTAATAGATGTGTGAGTAGTTTGTGCATAAAAAAGAACTTAACTGCTATTAAATATTGCCTCACGGTGTATTCTATAAGAAACTACAAAAAACACAACAAATTGAGTACAGCTACCTGCAATTATACATGCTTGCATAATATTACAAATTGAAAAAAAACGAAGTATAGATGATTTTTTGAGGCCATAAAAATTATATTTGTCTTTATTGACTGAAAAAATCTTTAAAATGCTATATCCTCCTATTCAAATTATACTAATTGCCTATTGATATGAAAAACAATATTTTGCGTAGGTAAATCCAATTAATCCATGAAACAAACCACATGACCTTTAAGTTTTTGACTTAAAGAAAAATATATTTAGATCGATTTCACAGTACCATTGTATCCACACAAAAAATAACTACAAAGATTAACAAAAAAACAAAAACACATTCTTATGTGCGCTGATTTATAATAATTTGATGTAAAAAATATTTAATGCATCTAACAATTAATTTAACAACAAATTATAAGACAGATTATAAATCATAATGTTAAGAACTGCTTGAAACCGGTCTGTGAAGCTATGGATTAAACATAAAAATGCACAATAGGCATGTGTTACTAATTGTCAATAAAAATTTATAATACTATAACAGAGTAGTTTGTAATCTAAAGTAAATATTCACAGAACAAAAGTAGTATTCGAACAATGATCGTATTAAAAGCTTAATAATTTCGGCATTATATACATAATATTACCTTTTTAACAAATTGCATTGATGAAATAATTTAAATAGAGTTCGAATTCCAACAGACAATAAATACGAAATTAATTATATTAAAATCAAATCAAAAAGCTAAAGCGCAGGTAAGTTACACAAAAAAAGGCACCTGCAACATAAATTTAAAAAAGAATTACAGGGTATTAAATAAAAGGCAAACCAACTGAAAAACGGTAATAGCGAATCGGATCGAAATCATCCATTTTAATTTTTTTTATGGAGTTATGTTGAAAGTCCTCTTTAGGTATCACTAAATTAAGTTATTGCAACGAAACTATTGGGTCAACAGTAATCGTACTTTTAAGACGAGTTTTTACTATAAGTACCTATATTAGAATAAGATATTCTGCTACAAGCCTAACATAATTTGGATGGTTAATTTTCATGATTACAGGTAGTGTCTTCAAAACACAGGTTATACAATAAATCTGTGATTTTAGATGTTATACTTCTTTAGTCGCATTATGAAAAAATGATAAAAGTGAAATTTCAAGATGCGCGCGCATCATGTAACACATTTAGACTAACAGTAACACAAAAGTCACAGGCTGTGCGCGCATCACTGTAATTTAGTTTCAATACTATTAACATACCCTACTTCAATAAAGGAGGTTCTTAATATCCTCACGTTAAGGAACTTTACCTTAGAGGATAGAGTAGGGCTTCTAGTGTGGCGGGTCTACTGTACTGTGCACCTGATACCCCCACACCCCTTCACCCCCCTGAAAAATCAAACCAAATTTGACCCTCCATGACCCCCCAACTCAAATTGATCCCCCCTTGCCAATAAACACATTTTTAACCCCCCTTGACCCTAACCTAATTTGACCCCTCTTGACCCCGCAAACACATTTCAACCCCCTTGACCCCCCATATAAATAGACCCCCACACCCATTTTCGACCCTTGACCCCCCTAATATAACATAATTAATACTGAATACTATTATTAAATTATTTAATGATGCCAAAGAAGTATAACTTCTCACGCGCGTACATAACACCATTTTTTTCTCTTAGAGCCGTTTGGTTGCTTAAATAAATTTCCTCTTTTACGTAACATACAGATTTCACTGCGTAACTTCTTTATATTTTTTGGAATAAACCTGAGTGTTGTGAACTGCGTTTCATCTGAGTCTGCTCGTGAGACTACATGAGTGTTCTTTATTTATTTCAGCCCCATCTGAAAAAATAAAAAAAATTGTTATGAGAAAATAAGCCTAACAAATAAAATAAATTATCTGGACTTTACGTACAATATACAGTGCGACTGCTAATATGACGTATTCTCGTTAAGAACATGTAGATTCGGTCAAAAGCAATCGATTTTGTTTCATGAAGCCCTATCGGGAATTCAATACTTTTCAAGCAATTTAAGATTTATTGAATTTTAAGATATACCTACATATGCATATACACTGACGGACCCATAAACTGCATCAATGTTAAAGACGCCTTTGAAATAAACATTTTAACCTAGTATTCAAACTTTTTAGACAAATTTAAATTGAAACCTATAGTTTGGTTCGTTAACTTCATAACAGCATAGTATCAGGTTAAACTAACAAGTATGAAGTATTATTATCCATTATATCATATAAGTGTGTGTTTGTATAATGGAAAGGACCAATCATTTTTTTTTTAACAAAAACGATAAATGAACAAAATTTGGTTGTGGTTGGTTTGTTGAAAAATTCGTATTTAAATTAAAAAAAATGAAGCACAGGTTTTTTTTCTTTTAATAAGGTGTATTGCTTCCACGTGCATTAATTACAGATTCTAATCGGTTCCGCATATATCTGATTAGGGTCATTAAACGCTCTTACGGGATATTGTTCCATTCTTGTGAAATCGCTGTTCTTAGTGCTGCTACTGTTGTGGGCACAGGATTTCTCACATATATACATACATATACACTCACGCCTGTTATCCCCGAAGGAGTAGGCAGAGGCGCAACTAGTGCACTCACTTTTCGCCTTTATTCCGTCCCATGATGTGATAGGGGGCGAGCCTATCGCCATATTGGGCACAAATTCCAGACTCCGAGCTGATACTGAATAGAAAAACTCAATATCATTTTGCCCGACCCGGGGAACGAACCCGAGACCTCAGCTTTGCAGTCGTACTGTAATACAACTACGCTACCGAGGCAGCAGGATTTCTCGCATATACAGCTTTTTTTGTACTGTACCATTTTGTGGGCCGTTACAGCTGTAGTAATATGTTATGTGTAAATATCGGTCATTTTAAGACATAACGTAGTAACCCATAATATGTGACATAACATTAATGTCTCAGAGTGACGAGAGCAGTGTAATACCTCGCAGTGATTCGTAATTCAAAGTTTCGGTGGTTTATGTTGTTGTTTTATTTACCATCAGGCAACCAGCTTGGACATTTTGTCATTTATATGAATAAAAAGGATAATAAGTAATGAAATATTATACGTACTTACAATATTAGCGATCGGATGGTTAATCGAGTGTGAGGCATCCTCAGACACTGAGCAAGTGTTTCCACATTGTTCTGGAATGCAATTAAATTTTTATTTAGGGTGCATATTGCCTATGTCGTTTCTTATAGTTCAAGCTTACTCTATACCAAATATTTGTGAGTCTATGGAGAATAGAAACACGTACAAAAAATCGTATATTCAAATTAAAATCATTTATTCAGTAATTAGGCCTCTAAGGGCACTTTTACACATAATTTTTACCAATATTTTTAATAAACTAAAAGATTCTACCAGTACTTCGACGCCGCCGCAAGCACAGACGTTAAAGTGAGCTCAGATTATGGCTAACCAAGAGAAAAGGGATGCAACAAAGTGGTATCAAATGAGTATCATAGTATGTTAAAAATATACTCTTAGGACTATCCAAGAAAGTCGCACATATCAATCTGTCACAAATCACTTAAGCTAAATACAATTCATCTTATCTTTGCGTAGCGAGCAACCATTCAGATGGATTTTTGTCATTAAAACACTCGTACAGCATAGTAACCCTATAATAGTAATTTAACCTTTTTAATATAATAATAGGTAATCGCATGCATGTTTTTAGTTTTGTTGTATGCGTAATATCAAGATGCAATAATTTTCTGGCGATTATTGCTTCCAATAATTTGAATTGTTAATTAACTGCCTCGGTGGCGCAATTGTATTACGGTATAGCTGCGATGGTCTTGGGTTCGCTCTCCAGGTCGGGAAAAGTGATATTGAGTTTTAAATTAAGTATCAGCTCGGAGTCTGGAATTTTTGCCCGATATGGCGATAGGTTCGCCCCTATCATATCATGGGACGGAATACACTCAGCAAAAAGTGGGTACATTAGTTGCGCCTCTGCCTTCGGGGATAAAAGGCGTGAGAATGTGTGTGCGTCATAATTGTTTTCACCTAAAAACTTCCAAACCAATCACAAAATATTAACCTTACCTATCATAAGTACATAATAATATGGAAAATATGCTTACCTAAATCCAATGCTGGGACTCCGATTTTTGTAAGATGTCTATTGGGTAATATATACTTAGGCTCAAAGTGTCTGTAGGGTAATCGAACATTTTTTAAATATATTATTCTCCTTTTCAACACATTTTCACCAAGAACTTTTGCCCACTGCATATACCCGTCATTTTGATGACTTTCCCATCTAAAAGTAAGCGCACTGGGAAAGTGGTAAAGTGCACCTGGAAAACAAAATGATATAGGTACACTTATTATGTATCTCAAAAATAATATACTAAAACTTGCCATTGTATATTATCTAAGTACTATTGCACTGAGTGTTGGAAACCGGCCTTCTCCTCTAAAAACATACATCACCCTATTTATCCCTAAAGCGATAGGCATGATTGCAGAGGTGCAACCAGGACACTCACTTTAATACCGTGTGTGTTCCATCTTATGGTGTAATAGTAGGCGAGCATATGGCTACCTCGGGTACAAATTCCCGACTCTGAGCTGACAGTAGAAAAACTCAATATTACTTTGCCCGACCCGGGATTCGAACCCAGGATCTGAAAGCAGCGGTCGATAATGACATGCTATACAACTACACCAACAAGGCAATCCACTCCTCGACAAGCACAGTCACCTTTGTACACCACACTGAACTAGTGTGGATGGGCAGACTTAACATATACTCAGCGCCAGATAACATGACAATAAAGCACATTGACCTTTATTCATTTAATCAGGTATGACAAACCTTTGGCACAGCTTTAAAATAGTTAATATGTTTATTTATAGACACATTTCAAAAGGAACGTTACAATTGGCAGCTAAGCCAAGGAAATACAAGTCGGTTAAAAAACTAGAATATGAATACTGCCGTGATAAGCAACGTTCTGGCTGAATACTCCATAACTGGATTAATAATAACCGAGAACACGTGTTACACTACTAAATACCAAAAAATACCTAAACTAGATAGCAATAAGGTTCAATTTTTACTGGGCGACATTGACTGGTCCCTGGTGCTCACCTACGATGGTCCTAATGTTATACATATTAGAATTTAAGTCAATTTAATGCAGTATATAATTAATGTAAGTATAATGGTAGTATAAACATAAATAAACGTAAGTCATTTAAATGGGTTCATAACAGAATTGTATATGTGTGTGACAAGAAGAATCAATTACTCAAAATCTGGACAGTGACTAAGCAATAAAGCCAATAAATTACTATACAACAAAATATATAAACCACCTAAGAAATAATTATATAATGAACAAAATTACTAATAACTTCGGCAATCCTAAAAAAAATATGGTCTATAATAAATCAATTATGTGGGAAATTTACAGTCTATAGATGATATTATAACTAGAACTTTCAAAGAACATAGTTAAACGAATTAGTAAACAAATTTGCAAAGGAATATAGAAGCACTGACTCAGTGGCGTAGTTGTATTATGGTGCGACTGCAATGCTGAGGTCTCGGATTCAATCCCCAGGTCAGGCAAAATGATATTGAGTTTTTGTACTCTGTATCAGCTCGGAGTCTGGAATTTGTGCCCGATATGGCGATAGGCTCGCCCCCTATCACATCATGGGACGGAATAACGGCGAAAAGTGGGTGCACTAGTTGCGCCTCTGCCTACCCCTTCGGGGATAAAAGGCATGAGTGTGTGTGTAAGTATGCAGAAATTCCTGTTATTACACATCTAATAAACTCGTTGCTAAGGGAAGTTAACCAGATAAACTAAAATAGGTATAATTCGACCAATACATGAAATCCTCCCCTCCTAGCCAGTTTCGTCTACGGCAGCCAATCTCAACGGAGATCAGCCAGGTACGCAGGAGATATTATAGTGCACAAGTGTGTGCGCAATACACAGGTGCACTCGCTATTGCTTCACTCTCATAGTCCGATGAGACGGCAATCCGACATAACCGGAGAGAGATCAGGCGCAGGACTAACGGCTTTACGTGCTTTCCGAGGTACAAGGGTATCACACCACCATATTCCTGACTCCGAGCTGCGACTGAGTCATTTTATAGGATGGAAAACCCAGTTACAGTTTTTTTGGCCAGACCCGGGATTCGAACCCAGGACCTCAGCGCGCAAATCGTACTCGTGGTCCGTGGGCCAGTGACAGATTTCCATGACCAAGTTTCTCTCAAACGATAATTGGTGAGACGCATCAGAGACGTGTATCATAAAGCCTCGTGAACGTCAGCTTCGGCTCCGTGGGTGCCATGAGCGGTGGTAGCCTCCCAAAGATGTAGAAAAAAATATATTATTCAGTCATTTCCTCCCAACTAAGAATCATTTTAAATTGTAGCTAACCCGATACCTTGAAGAAAAATAATAATCAGCTGACTGTAACTTGGGGCATTATGCGTCAGCTGGTCAATGAAACATGTAAAAAAAATATATAATTTCAGTGATTTCCTCTCAACTACAAATTTACCTGATGATAGCTTATACGCAACTATGAATAAATATATATGTCAGCTGGCTGTATGCCGGGGCAAAAACCGTCAGCTGATGCCTTGAAAGTTATAACGCAGGTGTTAGGCGAGAGCTTCTATTACATAATTACATGCATCAGCTGACAATGTTTCCCTCGAATTAATGATAGTAGATTCTCTTTATTAATTACAGCATTGTATTATCAATCTATACATGTAAAATGCTTTGTCCTGAATGACTGAATGACAGTTAAACGTACAGCCCAAACCTCTGACCGTAGAGATCTGAAACTTGCAGGGTGTGTTCCTTGTATGACGTGATGTAGGCATGCAACACTTTTCTAACCCTTAGATTAGAAACGTGTTGCAAAGGTGGTACCTGCAGTAGGTTGTGTTAATCTGAAAAGTCTTCTGCTGACCACTTTATCTTACTCCGGAGAGTACAATAAACTATAAATTCATAATCACTGTTCTTAATATTTCTTCAGTTATTTAATTATATACGTATTAGTCGTAAAGTATTTATACATTTCATCGGAAAACTCATATCTGAGCGTAAAGTCAAACATTTAAGATACATTATATCTTCCCAGATGAAAATTTATAAGCTGACTAGCTTTTGCCCGCAGCCGCGGTCGTATGAAAGAGTTTTTTTTTTATAAAGGTCCCACTTATACATTTTCACGGGATAAGAAGTAGCCTAAAACTTTCCAGTTTCCCAGATGCTCGAATTATCTCCATACCAAATTTAATCAAAATCCGTTTGATAGTCTTTGAGTTTATCGCGTACAATCTTTTTACCATTTGGGTTGAATTTCGCAAAATCCCGTCTTAGTGAGCTCCAACGTTCTAAAAGGAACCTCCACAAAATTTGAGACTCCTAGCACGTGTAGCTTCTCAGATTTCGTGATGAGTGAGTTAATGACCTTTCGTTTTTATACATATTATATATTACGGGATGAATTTCAATAAAACATGAAACACGTCTTCTATCAGTTCTGTTAAAAATAAGTTTAAGCAATATTTGAAGTAGGTTGGACCAAGGAATCACGTTGGCCCATACAAACTTTGCCCCCCTTTTTCACCCTCTTAGGGGTAGACTTTCGGAAAATTCAATCTCATTAGATGCCTATGGCATACAAAGAACACACCCTGCAAGTTTCAGGTCTCTACGGTCAGAGGTTTAGGCTGTGCGTCAGTCAGTCATTCAGGACAAAGCATATTACATGTATAGATTGATAATACAATGCTGTAATTAATAAAGAGAATCTACTATCATTAATTCGAGGGAAACATTGTCAGCTGATGCATGTAATTATGTAATAGAAGCTCTCGCCTAACACCTGCGTTATAACTTTCAAGGCATCAGCTGACGGTTTTTGCCCCGGCATACAGCCAGCTGACATATATATTTATTCATAGTTGCGTATAAGCTATCATCAGGTAAATTTGTAGTTGAGAGGAAATCACTGAAATTATATATTTTTTTTACATGTTTCATTGACCAGCTGACGCATAATGCCCCAAGTTACAGTCAGCTGATTATTATTTTTCGTCAAGGTATCGGGTTAGCTACAATTTAAAATGATTCTTAGTTGGGAGGAAATGACTGAATAATATATTTTTTTCTACATCTTTGGGAGGCTACCACCGCTCATGGCACCCACGGAGCCGAAGCTGACGTTCACGAGGCTTTATGATACACGTCTCTGATGCATCTCACCAATTATCGTTCGGGAGAAAATGACTGACGAAATTTTGCTACTGGCCCACGGTCTATCGTAACGCGTGCGCAATACAACTACGCTACCGAGGCAGTCAACCGACCAATACATAATAAAAACACATAAGAATACTAGACTTCAGCTCGTGGCTTCGCCCGCGGGAATGGGAGTTTTTCCAGGATAAAAGTCCCGCTTTATATTTCCCCGGGATAAATTATACATATAAAACTTCTTCTTGAATCACTCTATCTATAAAAAAAACGCATCAAAATCCGTTGCGTAGTTTTAAAGATCTAAGCATACATAGGCACAGACAGCGGGAAGCGACTTTGTTTTATACTATGTAGTGATGAAAAATAACTATAGACCAATTACCATACTTTCCTGTATTAATAAAATTATAGAAAGATACTTAGTAAATTAAATTAATAAATATTTGATCAATAATAACATTATCCCTGACCATCAGCATGGATTTCGAAGAATAAAAATAAATCACAATTATTATGCAAATTTACAAATGAAGTTCATACACACTTGAATAAAAAAAAAGATGTGATTGCTTTATTCAATGATTTTAGTAAAGCCTGCGACGACACCCTAAGATACTCTATATATAAAAATCTCACGTGGTATATAAGGCCCTCTCTTAGATTTATCGAAAACTATCACCTTAACTGCCAAACTACAGTAAAAATCAATAATAATAATATTAAAACTTACGAGAGACATATTACATTACTAGAAAAAATGGTTTCACTCACATATTCTTGGTCAGAATCCCTGACCAGTTTCGACCTATTAAGTAGGTCATCTTCATAGGCGAGTGCTGAGAGGACGTCGCGTCGCGGAGGCCTCTTGATCACTGCCAAACGGATTCCGAAGATGTCGCAGCTGCTAGACATCATCATCAGAGAAAGTTAATAATGCTTATAGCAATTTCGTTCTCACTGAAGAAGGTACGGCTAATAATTGCACCAATTGAATATCTACTGTATAGTCACGACATGTGCAACATATTTAGTGAGGGTTTTGTATACCAATTTGCTGATGACACCTGTCTGGTTGTTGCTGACAAAATATTCTTATTGCCCAAAATGCTATGCAAATGAATTTTAAGCCCTCGCGTGCCGGGAGCGTGGATCCACGCTCAAAAAAAGTGTTCAAACTCTGCTGGGAGCGTGGATCCACGCTCGGGCAGATTTCTGCAAAATGTATGAAAACTGAACCTCTACAGGTTGTTTCTTTTTAGCTTATTTTTGGGTTTCCATTGTATGCAAATCTTAATTATATATTAGAATTGAAAAAAGTGGCCGCCATTTTAAATTTCTTTGTTTTAAGGCCAATCGACCTCAAAATCGATATCTGGGCAGGCCTTTAGGTACAAAAGACGGGTCCAATGTTAGAATTGAAAAAAGTGGCCGCCATTTTGAATTTCTTTGTTTTAAGGCCAATCGACCTCAAAATTGATATCTGGGCAGGCCTGTAGGTACAAAAGACGGATCGAATGTTAGAATTGAAAAAAGTGGCCGCCATTTTGAACTTCTTTATTTTAAGGCCAATCGACCCCAAAATCGATATCTAGGCAAGCCTTTAGGTACTGAAGGCGGATCCAATGTTAGAATTGAAAAAGTGGCCACTTTTTTCGTCTCAGATTTTGGGGTCGATTAGCTTTAAAACAAAGAAGTTCAAAATGGCGGCCACTTTTTTCAATTCTGACATTGGATCCGTTTTTTGTACCTACAGGCCTGCCCAGATATCGATTTTGAGGTCGATTGGCCTTAAAACAAAGAAGATCAAAATGGCGGCCACTTTTTTCAACTCTAACATTCGATCTGTCTTTTGTACCTACAGGCCTGCCCAGATATCGATTTTGAGGTCGATTGGCCTTAAAACAAAGAAATTCAAAATGGCGGCCACTTTTTTCAATTCTGTCATTAGATCCGTCTTTTGTACCTAAAGGCCTGCCCAGATATCGATTTTGAGGTCGATTGGCCTTAAAACAAAGAAATTCAAGATGGCGGCCATTTTTTTCCATTCTGACATTGGATCCATCTTTTGTGCCTAAAGGCCTGCCCAGATATCGATTTTGAGGTCGATGGGCCTTAAAACAAAGAAATTCAAAATGGCGCCCACTTTTTTCAATTCTAACATTCGATCCGTCTTTTGTACTTACAGGCCTGCCCAGATATCGATTTTGAGCTCGATTGGCCTTAAAACAAAGAAATTCAAAATGGCGGCCATTTTTCTCAATTCAAGCATTGGATCCGTCTTTTGTAACCAAAGATATACCCAGATTTCGATTTTGAGGTCAATCGGCCTCAAAACAAAGAAATGCAAAATGGCGGCCACTTTTTTCAATTCTGTCATTAGATCCGTCTTTTGTACCTAAAGGCCTGCCCAGATATCGATTTTGAGGTCGATTGGCCTTAAAACAAAGAAATTCAAGATGGCGGCCATTTTTTTCCATTCTGACATTGGATCCATCTTTTGTGCCTAAAGGCCTGCCCAGATATCGATTTTGAGGTCGATGGGCCTTAAAACAAAGAAATTCAAAATGGCGCCCACTTTTTTCAATTCTAACATTCGATCCGTCTTTTGTACTTACAGGCCTGCCCAGATATCGATTTTGAGCTCGATTGGCCTTAAAACAAAGAAATTCAAAATGGCGGCCATTTTTCTCAATTCAAGCATTGGATCCGTCTTTTGTAACCAAAGATATACCCAGATTTCGATTTTGAGGTCAATCGGCCTCAAAACAAAGAAATTCAAAATGGCGGCCGTCTATGCCAAATCTTACAATGTTTCTGAATATCGACGGTCCCTACGTAAAGTAATGAAAGTGAAAAGTGCTTACTTTACGGGAGAGCTATTTGAAGTTTATTTTTGGCATACTTTACCATAAATTATCATAAAAATATAAAAAAAACATATTTATGCTTGTGTCAAGGTTACAAAATAGTGTATATGCCTATATGCTAAGCTCAAAACAGTAATAATAAAAAAAATCAATTTTGCAGATTCGATACCTTACGTAGGGACCATCGATATTTTAGTGACCATTGATCCTCAATAAATAAGTAAATAAATAATTAAAAAAAAAGGTCTAAAAGAATTTTATGGTGTATAAATTAGAACATCCTTTACATTGAAAATCCGATTTTTTCAAATGTATGGGCGGCACGCACGCGTCTTTTACGCAAACCGAGCCCGGCATTCCAGGGGTTAATACTCTATGCAAGTGGGCACATGATGTGGGCCTAACTATTAATTAGTAGTTTTAGACCGCGGCTCTGCCCACGTTTCGATTTTCCAGGATAAAAGACGCGCTTTTTATTGTACCGGGATAAAATGCAGCCTATGTATTAATCCAGAACAATATCTACCCGTGTGCCAAATTTCATCGCAATCCGTTCAGCAGTTTTTGCGTGAAAGAGTAACATCCATACATCCATACATACTTACAAACTTTCGCCTTTATAATATTAGTAGAATTCAAAATTTATTCACATCCACTCACCACACCTTAAATCAGAAATTATGCCAACTATCCAGGCTCATACCCACCAATGCATCCACCATCAAAGTAATTAATACTTATAATTGTAAACTAAACTGGAGACCATACATTGAATATGTATGTAATAGATTAAGATCTATTGTAGCTAAACTATCCCTACTTAAACGAAAATTACTTTTTAGCACACTGAGAATGTTGTATAATGTGTTGGCTGACTCTGTCATAAGCTATGGTCTCAGTAGTTATAGTAGAACATACAAGACTTATATAGACGAGATTTATAGATTACAAGTAACACTT
Organism: Lapara coniferarum; assembly: GCA_949316025.1. Classification (NCBI taxonomy): domain Eukaryota; kingdom Metazoa; phylum Arthropoda; class Insecta; order Lepidoptera; family Sphingidae; genus Lapara; species Lapara coniferarum. The sequence goes on along the minus strand of OX438931.1, from coordinate 14,082,974 downwards.
TTAAAAACAATTGTACCCTTAAATATTAAACGCAAGTGTAGTAAATGTAACTCTGAATAATTTAAATACTATAGAATTGTAGACATATAATAAAATAAAAATGTTTATAATATGTAGGCTATGATAACTTGCTTAAAACCTAGAACAAGAAATACCTCTAATTTGCGCAACCTATCGTATTTTTCCTAAATATACATTACCTCCATGTACTAAAAATTATGGAAAACGTACCGACGGATATATGTTACCATCACTTTTAAATGAGTTAAATAATGAAATACATGACAAACTGTTAATTAAACCGAATAAATGTAAAGTGATTCTTAAACCAATGTATCTACCTTTCGATGGGATCAAATGAGTAGCTCTAGTGTTATAAATTAGTTTGTGCGTGTAATTGTGTATTTATAAGCGAGTCAATTTGTAACCGCGATACAATATAAACCATCTTAGGTTTTCTTTCACTGATATTCCTTTGGTACTTACACTTTCGTTTTGTTTTATTTTCGATAACTTTTAGTGAATATTTGAAATAAGACTTACCGTCCACAGCACAGCGAAAATAACTTTCGCCATTTTACAAACACGCGTGCAATACGACATCCGTGTATCCGTAAAACAATCAAATCGAAACCAAGTCCGAGCCAGGGGTCAAACTTTCCGGAGTATTATAATGCTCTTTGGGTCAAACAAAATTACAAGATCACACAATATACAAACGGCCACAAATCGCAAATAGAAATTGAAAACATGGCCACCGGATGACGGATCACGAAAATAAGGCTGTGTTACCACTTCACTTAAAATAATATTCCCCACGAAAAATATATAATTTAGTTATTAAGAAACATAACTTAAATTTTAAAATTCTGTAATTATATTTCAGTATATAATTTATGTAGAAAATAGTTTAATTATAAAATATAATCATGTATGTGTCACATGTCAAGTGGTATAAAATAATAAAATTACACACTTTTGTGCCATTCATAAAAATGTGGCAAACTTATTAAACATACTTCAAACATCGTGACATTTGACTTCATACATATCGTTCAGAAATTGGGTTCAGTTCAGTTTTAATATGATTTTTGTAGATTTCTAGACTTCGTTACAGTCTTTTTGGATCTAACTAGAAATCTAGCTCCGCCCATCTTCTAATATATAAAACAAAATGAGAACGAACGAAGGAACGAGTGAACGAAGGTACGAAATCACAGAGTGACACCCCCCTGGCGAATGACAAACGTTTGACAGTGTTGCCAACAAGATTTTTAAAAATCCGTCAATTTCGTCGTATATTTCAGAAGTAAAATATCCGTTAAAATTTGTATTCGTCAATAATAGCCCTAAATCTTTTAAAGTTTCATGTACACGGGCGTAGACATAGCTGTCACATGGGGGGGGAGGAGAAGCGTGTTTTTTTCCGCCTAAATAACCTGCCTTACAACAAATATGTCATGTATACCACCTCTCCCCCATCCCGTACATCTTTGCCAAATCTCACAATGTTTCTGAGTATTTTAGTGACCATTGGTCCGTAATAAATGAACGAATAAATAATTTAAAAATACGTACAAATATAATTTTATGGTGTAAAAATTAGAACACCTTTACACCCAAAATACGATTTTTTTGAATGTATGGAGGGCACGCAAGTGACATCAATGCACGCAAGCGACTTTTACGCAAAATGAGCCCGGTATAGTAAGAACATATAAACAAATTATTGTCCTTGTTATATTATGTTTCTTGTTTTATCCACCTGTGGCTACTGTGTCGATTTTGTGAAATGAAATGAAATAATTTATACGAATCCATAAAATGTGAAACATTAGATTCAGTAAATTTTTACTCTACCAAGTTGGGAAAGCAGTTTCTGCTTTGCTGCTTTTATGCTGCCCCTATAGTTCGTGAACGCTCCCTATTATAAAAATACCAGCGACAACAATAGGGTAATTGACTACTTTTTTTTAAATACATTTATCAAAAATGAATGTCTTCTAAGTTTGGTGGAAGGGGCATCAATCAGATAACGGAAACAGCAGAATGTGACGTCACTGAGTGTCGCCAGCCATAACGCTGCGTGCGCTGCATGCGAAACAGATGACCCAATATTCCCACTACGCCCCCACTTTTGCTCACAACAATATTTCAAATATGAATATATGCTTTAGTTGTCAACCAATTTTGATTCTGATTTTACTGAAGAATTTAGTTTTGGTATTATTTTCTGTTACATATAAAATAATGTACATAATCAAACATAGGAAACTACCCTATTGTATATCTACTGTTCATACTTAGGTATAAGTTGATATGCATAGAATCGATAATACTCGACGCGCTTACAATATTTTAGTAGTCTGTGATTTTAGTTCTCACACATCTTACGACGCGAATACACAGCCTGATTAACGCCAAGAGTTTCGCGTTTAACACTGTGAAAAAGGATTGTCTCTACACTCGTAAAGCTTCGCAAGGTGTTCGCAGTTTCGTTCGCGCGCTCATCGAGAATGGAAAATACACTTTGGAGAATGGACGTAAAGGTGGCTGCCGCTGCTTCTGTAACGCTTTGGCTTTAGCGCTATCACTACATAGTATAAAACAAAGTCGCTTCCCGCTGTCTGTCCCTATGTCCCCATGTCCCTATGTCCTCATGTCCCTATGTATGCTTAGATCTTTAAAACTACGCAACCGATTTTGATGCGGTTTGTTTTAATAGATAGAGTGATTCAAGAGGAAGGTTTATATGCATAATACATGCATAATATAGTAGAGAAACATTGATAATTTTAGATGTTTCTAATGTGATGTCGTAAACACATTTCTTTGCGCTTACATTGCAAACGCTGGTTAAACCCTACGAGATAGATCAAAATAATGTACTACAGTATTGTACAACTTAAAAAGGTCTACAAAAAAGTCCACAATGGTATATGTCTATCTCTTAGGGATAACCCACAATAACCATTTTTTATCCTATACTTTTTACGATAAATAATGGCTTATTTACGAAGCTATTTTAAGCAATACAGCATTAATCCTTATCCAATTACGTACTTTAAATACATTGTACATTTAATATAGATCAACGTGGCCCTTTAAAGCATGTAATTTAAATAAATATTTTCGCAGATATTACAAATTTAAAATGCAGGGACATAGGGGTTGCGGCGGTACCGGCCGCCGGGCGGCCGGCGACGCGTGCCTATAAATAGCGCGATGAAGGTCTCACTTCTCCCTACAGCACTTTAATTTATGTTTTTTTTTGTATTCAGGTGGATTCGAAAGTGGTTCAGATTTACAATTCGGTACAATTCGGGAGGAAAGTTTTGGTTGTTTGTTTGTTTTATAATGGATTAATTAAATAACTACTGGACTTATTTTGAAAACTCTTTCACTAATAGGAATAGGCTGCTTTTTATCCCGGAAAAGTTCAAACCGGGACTTTTATTCCGCATTCTTTTTCTCACGAGGGGATCTTTCATGGCCAGACCACTAATCCAATTTCGATGAAATTTTAATGAAGTTTTTCGATGAAAACAGTTTGAGATCCAGGGAAGGACAGGTTATTTTTATCTTTTTGTTTTTAAGGATATGTCCTTACATCATTACATAATATTATGAAACAAAGTACCCTTATCGCATCTGATTGTCTGAACACGATAAACTGAAAAACTACCGAACCGATTTTCATATGTCTTTCACTAATGGACGAAGTGATTCAAGAGGAAGGTTTATGTGTATATTAAACAAAAATTCTGTATGACAGAAATATAAATGTCGGCATATACCTAATATTATGCTTTCCTACCTGTGCGAAGCCAGGGCGGGCCGCTAGTATAATTTAATTAAAAATCACCTATAATAAACCTCCCAATCTATAATGCCGAATATAATGCTCTTAATAATATAAATAATATTTTATTTGTTTTTATAGACTGCCTCGGTGGCATAGTTGTATTATGGTAGGACTGCAATGCTGAGGTCTCGGGTTCGATTCCCGGGTCGGGGAAAGTGATATTGAGTTTTTCTATTCAGTATCAGCTCGGAGTCTGGAATTTATGCCCGATATGACGATGGGCTCGCCCCCTATCACATCATGGGACGGAATAATGGCGAAAAGTGGGTGTACTAGTTGCGCCTCTGCCTACCCCTTCGGGGATAATAGGCGTGAGTGTATATGTATGTATGTATGTATGTATAATATATTTACACTTTTCCCGACGCGACGACGGTTACGACTGCTCGATAACGTGTCTCGCGCTTTCAAAAGTATTGTAAGTTAACGTAGTGGTTATATTCTTTTTGTCTCCCGAGCTACTGGAGTTTGAGATGAGTGTGGATACTTGTCGCGGAACAAAAAGCGGACTCCGTTAAGGGAACGCCGTGAAGCGCGAACGCGTAGTCGTGAACTGTAACCGCGAAGCCGCGAATCAATCTACACTCACGGTTCACAGCCTTCGCGGGCTTTCACGGCGTGAATGAGGAGCCGGTATCACTCATATTATAAATGTTTATATGTTCGCATATCCGTTAGAAATAAACCCGGAAACTACTGAATGGATTTGGTTGAAATTTGGCACACAGGTAGACCATATCCTGGATTAACATATACTTAGGCTGCTTTTTATCCCGGAAATTGCTACTATGGGAAATAATTGGATTTTTCGAATAGTTGGTTCTGGCGTCGTACTGTTTTAGGGATTTTTTTAACAACCAAGTATTATCACGCGGGTGGAGCCGCGAGCTGCACCTAGTACCTAAGTCATAAGATTATCTCGGTGGTGTAGTTTATTATGGTTAACCAATGCTAAGGTAATGCTAATACCAATGCTAAGGTCATGGGTTCGATAACCGAGTAGGGCAAAATAATTTATTGGGTTATTCTATACAGTATCTCGGAGTCTGGAATCAGTACTCGATATGGCGATGGGTTCGTCCTCGATCACACTATGATGGGATGGTATTTGCACGGCGAATAGTGCGTGGCAACAGTTACGCTTTTGCTTCCTTCGGAAATAAAATGTGTGAGTGTGTATGTATATTTACGTGCACATTTAGTGAAGAAACTAATTTATTCAGTTCTCATAATTATCTAAGTACCTATGCTTTGTTTTTTGCAGCTAACAATGCCTTGTCGTAGGTAGGTAAGCTTCGTGCCTTTTATTTGTTTTTGTTTTTCAGAATAAAAAAAGCTGCAATCATATAAGGCATGTTTGGGACTGTAGGGAAAATGTTCGACGAACTTTGTAAGTTTTTTTTAAATCCATAGTTACATGAGGCCTGCCTGTGCGCCGGTGCGTTGTCGTGGTGAAGTTGCCATTTGTCTAGTCTTGACTTTGGGTAGAGTTGTTAAAGCTTGTCGATCACACGAGGCAAACATTCTTTAGTGTGGCATACAACATTTACAGCTAGCTGAGTAGAGTTTAAAGAAATTATTCTCATAAAAACATACAGTTCACTTACAATGAGGTATAAATAAAATTGGAATTATGTTTTATTAGTTTTGTATCCAGAGTGCTGGATAAACGATTTATCTATTATGTGTATACCTATTACGGCATGCATACATGTTTTATAAGTTTATTTAAAAAAGAAAGTAATATGTCATTACATTCTTTTAAGTCATTTGGTAAGCTATTATTTCTAGTAAATTTCTAATGAAATACGAACCAAAATAACCTTTCGAATAGGCACATTGTGGATAAGTACTTAATTATAACATAAATGTAAAGTAGGACAGCATGTATGACATAATTATAAGAGCATAGGTAAACATAATAGTTTATTTAACCCATAATATCAGCAAGGGTGTAGTCTTTAAGAACTTCATTGATGACATTAAATAGCTCCTCGCTCAGCATAGCGCTAACATTCGCCATCTCGCTCTGGATCACATCTTGAGTAAGGGAATTCACAGCGGAACTGATGACGTTGTTGAGAAGACTGGATCCAGTCATACCAGTAATTTGGATCTGGAGATTAGAAAAAAATATTAATTGATTATTTATTGTCATGAAAAAAAAAAAAAAAAAAAAAAATACTTTATTCATCACGTAGGCGAACATGGTTGCACTTATGATAAGTCATACATTAAATTAATTGCAATAATTATTATTGATACAAAAGGTCACTTATATAACTACCGACAATTTTATTGAGATTAAAAAGAATGATGAAAATTAGAATTTAAAAAGCCAGCTCGGGCTGGCAGGAAAGGGGATATAAAGAAAAAAAAAAAAAGAGATCATTATTATTACAAAAATTATGGGAGGAACGCGTCGCGATCCTCACCGGTGAGGACACTACAGGCCCTAGCCTAGCTAACCTACCAGCCTTTCACTAGCTTCCTAAGCGATGACTACCCGAAGAAGAAAGGCAGAAAGAAACTCCGGGCTTACTTTTTTGTCATCATTTGTCCATTGAATCTTTACATATATTTTTTTTTTTCAAGTCTTTTGCTTACAAAGTCAGATCAGTTACATAAGCTAATGCACACACATCACCGTAAAATAGGGATTAAAATCAATTGAAGGAATTTAACTAAGAGTAAACACTATCCCTAAGAAATTCATAACAAAATTAGAGAACACAATTAGGTAAATAATTATAATTAAACGGTGTACAGCGTGCAGACGCCTACATTTACAAACATAATCTTCGTTGATTTTTTTCAATATTTCGTGGATTTCAATCAATACGCACAATTTAAATAATTGATTTATAAATTAAAAGCAAACGCAACACAAAGATCGGTCGGTCGTCATTAACAAAATGATATGTCAAAACGAGGATAATTATAAAAATGTCATATAGAGATTTAATATTAATTACAATGTCAATATTAGGTCATGGTGGTAAATTATATCAATAATAATTATTAATAGACAAGTTAACTTCTTTAAGATCCAAGGCTGGATTCTTTATTTGGAATAGATGATGCAGAAGTGACAAACTTAAAGACCTGAGGGCCGTATTCAATAAGTCATACTTAGCTATAAAAAAATATAGAAGTTAACTCACAAATGTGTCATGGATGTCAATCTTGATGTCCAACTCCCGAAGCGTCAAGTGTCCTCCAGCGAGGTTTGTGCCTAAGCGCAGGTCAACACCCAGGTCAATGCGGTTTATGAAAACTCTAAAACAAGGTAAGTACAAACATTATTGTATTGATTTAAAAAAAAAGTGAAACCTGCTAGCGTCATAAAAGTATGACTCTATGTATATATATTATAAAGATAATCAGTAATCACACATATAAGTAAGAAATACCTAAGTAAATGGCAATGTCTAGGCTGTATAGTAGATATTATCTTTATTGTTGAATAAAATGTAAAGTATATTATGCTTAGTTCTTTAAGATGAACAAAATGTTGTTATAACCGATTTATGCACAGTGTATTTGCCAGCCATGTTAGATAACATATTATTATTGTAATATAAAAAACCCCCGACACAAAAAATCTCCAAAAAGTAAAATAATAATATTGTCTTTGTCGTTTAAGTACCTAGCAATATTTTGACTCAACCGTCGTCGCGTCGGGGGACCGCTAAAGAAGTATTTTCATCTTACTGGTCCGGAGTTCGGTCCCCCGACGTGAGGACGCTTGGGTCAAAATATTGCTAGGTACTTAAACGACAAAGACAATATTATTATTTTACTTTTTGGAGATTTTTTGTGTCGGGGGTTTTTTAAATTTTAATTTAATTTTTATTTCAAACTTTTTAAATTATTTTATTCTCCATCATGGGGCCCTGATAATCAACTACCTATCACCTACTCATTGAGCCCAAACACACTATATCTGCTATACGTTGCTAAGGAGTTGGGTATCCCGCAGACTACTTGATGCCGCAGCATCAGCTCATGTTTACAAATGTATTGAAAGTGACAGTACACCAAATTTAAAGTCAATTGGATTTTTTAAGTTGGAAATGAGCTGATAATCCTCAAACGCCTGAACAGATCTTCATAAATTATAGCTAAGAACCATCGCAGTCACATCAGCTTTCAAACAAAAAAAACCGCGTCCAAATCGGTCCATTCGTTTGAGAGCTACGATGCCACAGACAGACATACAGATACACAGATACACAGATACACAGATACACAGATACACAGATACACACCCTAAACTTATAACTCCCCTCTTTTTTGTCGGGGGTTAAAAAGGACCGGTCGCGGCGAGCCAATTACCCTTTATCGGGTACCTACACCTGTTTGAAATCACAGTCATAACAGCGCAATAAAATTATCATTAATACTTAGATTGTATCAATAAATTGTTATAATATAATTAATTCTGCGTGATTTTCAATAATATGATTTCTTATCGTATTCGATAAAATACTTGTAGTTGACATAGAGTTAAGAATCTGATAGGAAACGTGCACGAACTACAGGTGGCAGCACAAAATCGACACAAGAGCCACATGTGGATACAAAAAGAAACTTTTTAGAACAATAATTTATATATATATTCTTTTAATATGACAAAAATTATAAAATACCTATAGGTTCTGGCCAAGAATTATTGATAGCCAGCGTGGCCAGAATATGCTTTTTTTATATAGAAGTTAGTTATTTTGATGTTGTTGAAGCAAAAATAGGAGATCATTTTCCCTTAAATACAAATTTGTATGTGTTGACTATTATCTTCAAAATTTCTTTATTTTTACAAATTACGTAATGAGACATTTCGCAATGATTTTGGAACTCATAGGTACTTAGGAATGTTTTATTATTTTTGTTTAATTTAAGATAACCATGGAATGTAAGTACTTAGGTATGTGCTACTCTTGGGATCGTAATAGAATTTAACACCGTTTGATTTGTTTATTTAAATGTTTTGGAGTAGTTGTTATTGCTCGGCCTGCGGAGAGCAGGGCTATTTCCTAAAACTCCTACAATTTACTTTTATGACAGTTGTTAGGCAACCCGTAACAAAATATCAATGTGACAAAAAATTTTAAATTATTCAGTTCGAATGATATTCCACGTCTGCATTCTCAATATTATCTTTTATGTGTCGTTGCAATGCTCAGAAAAAGTCATGTTACAGGTCTAGACCTATCACATGATCTAGACACTAACCTGAAGTCGCCGCCAGCGCTGTGGTTTATTAGCAGCACCACGGCGTGAGTATCGTACGATCCTGTAGAAGAAATAGAAAGCATAACATTAATTTTTAAACCTGAAAAGGGGCGCTCGAGGAGAATGTAGGTATGTCAACCAAATAATGATCTTCTTCGGAAAGAGAAAAAGTATGTCAAGACCCAGAAATACCCTTAACTGGCAGAAGAGCCCTTAACCCGATAGAAAAGTTATGCTTGAATATGAATCGAAATTGTAGCATTTAATAGTCTCTGCCATATACTACGCAGTTTCTTCGTGCAACAAGATACCCCGGGGCCGTCCCGTATGCGCCAAAAAAGGCCACCGCGGGTTTTGGTTGGTATGCCGGTGTAAGGTGTGCATAGGGTTAGGGACTGGGTCCAAATCTCGCTCGGATGATGCTATACTCCCGAGTGTCGACATTGGGCCATAAGATCGGTGAAACCAACATAACCCTTTCAGTCTCCCCACAGTAGTGGTAGCGATAACGCGTTATTTCCCCGCGAAAAAAAAACCTAAGTGTTTTATTGATGAAAAGAAAATTTCAAAAAACATTAGGTCTAGTACCAACTGAAAATAATAGGTCGGGAAAAGTCTTTTCGCACATAGTATGTATAAACTAGCACAGTAGGACCGCACTGTGTATAAGATAGATCAGTACGGTCTAAAAAAACAAATCATCTTTATTAAATTTATTGAAGAACTGAAAAGATAGAAACAAGACATTAATTTGAATATTTATTTTTGTTTTGAATAATCTTTGTTCACAAACGCTATCGGAGGCATAACACGTTCACTTCTCATAATTTAATAATTCTTCTCATAATAATTTGGTTGGTGATGTAGGTAGAGCAACAAAATGTCGGAGTGAGTAGATGCCTCCGACTGCGTTTGTGAACGCTGTCAACAAAGATTATTAACCACAGTAGTAACCACAAAACAGTTTTGACCCATTTAAAAAAAGCTGGGTACCTACACAAAAAAGCTCGATATTTGGGTGTCACACGAAGTAACTGATAGAAACCTAATGAACCGTGTACTCATTTGCGATTCTTTATTGAGACGTAGTGAAACCGAACGCGTTTTTGAAGGATTAATAACTGGTGATGAAAGGATCACGTACGAAAAAGGTCATGGTCAAAGGTCAGTCGAGATTCACAGACTGAGGCGAAGCCTGGGTCAACTCGCAATAAGGTGACGCTGTGTGTGTGGTGGGATCGGAAGGGTCGGAAAGATCGCCGGGCAGATCCATCAATTCAGAGCTCTACTGCCAACAACTAATAAGTTGAGAGAAAGCGGCAGGAATTGATCAATAGAAAGGGCGTGGTCTTTCATCACGATAACGCTAAACCACACGCATATTTAGCCAGTCTGAAAAAATTAAGATAGTTTGGCTGGGCATACTTATAATTTAACTTTATATAATATGCCAATAAGAAACACGATGTTAATCAATTTATTACATACCAGTAACGGTGATCCATGGAATGATGACGCGAAGATCTAGCGTAAGCCTCAATGCGTTGAAATTGACGCGATCCACAACGTACCAACGAAGGCCTTCAACACGGAAGTTGTTTACTTGAGCTGTCGCACGCGCCCTGTCACCAAATTATACATATAATTAATAAAATCCATGTATAAGATAGGTACCTAGCAATAAAGTTATTTACATTACATTATAATTAAATTTTGCTCCCAGTTCCCCTCACGTAAATGCTATTTCCCGCAGGAAAACTCCCTCTGTGCAATTTGTAGAAGTAAAAAAATAAGCTACAATCATGTTATCTTGCACTAATTAGGTACGCAATCCTTATTTAAAATCATATTAGTGGTTTTACGTCTATCGGAAACAAACTGATGCAAATATAGAAAAAAAATCACAAACTGCTGAGTGAATTATAATCGATTTCTTTCAATCGTTCATTTGCGAGGAATGCTGGAAACTTGCGCTCTTTGTTCTAACTATCCAACATTATCTAAATCGCTATAAATAAAATAGAAAACCTAATAGGCCTCAAATGCAGTTTCTTAGTCGAGAATCATCATCATTATTTTTTAATTTTTTAGTTTTTCATTTATTAGTATAAAACAAAGTCGCTTCTCGTCTGCCTGTCTATGTATGCTTCGATCTTTCAAATTATGTAATGAATTTTGCTGCGGTTTTTTTAATAGATAGAGTGATTTAAGGGGTAGGTTTATATGCATAATACATGCATAGTATAGTAGAGGAACACTGATCATTTTAGAGGTTTCTTGTGTGATGTAAATAAACACATTTTTGCGCTTACATTGCAAACGCTGGCTAAAACCTACAAGATAGATCAAAATAATGTACTACAGTACCTACTGTAGACCTTAAAAAGATCTACAAAAATTTCCGTGATTGATCCTATCTCTTAGGGATAGCCCACAGTAACCATTTTTATCGTTTGCTTTTTACGAGAAATAATGACTTATTTATGAAGCTATTTTAAGCAATACAGCATTAATTCTTATCCAATTAAGTACCTCAAATATATTATGCATTTAATATAGACCAAAAGGGCCCTTTACATCTTGTAATTTTTTTTTAGTAGGTTGACCCTGCAGTCAACACTGGGGAGACTCGCTAACGGTATACAGTGAATCTCTGGCTTAACGACTGCAGAGGCCTAGAAAGAAAGTGGAAGAGGAAGGTGGAAGGGAAGGTGGGGAAGGGAGGAAGGTTCCCAGGATGGGCGGAAAGAGAAGGTGCCAGGAAATGTTCGCGGAACCCGCAAAGGCCTCGAATGTGTTATACAACCAAGAGGTACACTCACTGAACTGTGTGCCACAGCCCGTGAAAAATCTCCCCCCATGCATGGGCGTGCATTGGGTGTGAAGACCCAGCGCACAAGAATTGCCTGAGGGGGCCATCTTGTAATTTGACTCGTCAAGCCCCGCTACGGCCGCCAGTGTCCGAGTATATAAGGTTTCCCCATACATCTACATATATACCTAAGCGGGGTTTGACGGGTTAAATAAATATTTTCAAAGATATTACAGATTTAAAATGCAGGGACGTAGCGGTTGCAGCGGTACTGGCCGGGGGGCGGCGGCGCGTGCCTATAAATAGCGCGTCGAAGGCCGCTCTTCGCCCTACAGCACTTTATGTTTTTTTATGTATTCAGGTGGCTTCGAAATGGTTCAGATTTAAAATTCGGTCTGGGAAAATATATAGTTTATATATAAAGTGACTTTTCTACAGGAAAAACTCTTTAATGCGGGCGAAGCCACGGGCGGCTAGTAAGCTATAAACCCCATTCATTTGCGCAACTAATTAATATTTTAATAAATCCAATAAGGATTCTATAATAGTCCGCCCTGTGGTTTGGGGGCGTTTGGAGAATTCCACCACGGTATCCCCTGCCTGTCGTAGGAGGCGACTAATAGGGACTAGGGGGGGTCGGGTCGGTCGGCACAGGTAATGTCCGCCGCGAGATAATATGTGTGCAACAAGAGGAGTCGGGCTGCATTAAGCGGCACCGCGCAGGGGCGATTGCGGACGACAACTTAGACACTTGAGTCAGAGGAAGCCCGCAGCCATCCCTAATGCGCCGAAGAGGAAAAAAAATATGCTAAAATAGTAAGAAAATTCGATTTACGTTTCATACAATACATTCCAGTGGACGATAGCCTAGTAGTGGACGATAGCCTAGTTGGGAATGGAACTGTCTGCCGAGACAATGTCCGGAGGTTCAAAATCCAAGGCACACACCTCTGACTTTTCGAAGTTACGTGTGTATTGTTTATCAATTATCGTTCACTTTAACGGTGAAGGAAAACATGTTTCCTCACAATGTTTTCCTGCATAGGTACCTAAGAAGTTCTTCAAAAAAAAAGAATTTCGAAGGTATGGGTATTATTATTTTATTTGTTATTATTCGTTTAGGGCCTACCGTACGACGAATGACAATTAATTTGACTCACCCCGGCACCATGTAGTAGAAGGGACCGATGGTGTCTATTTGGAAGGGGTCCAGTGGAGGTATAACGTCATTGCCGTTGATGACGATGGGTCTGAAGCTCTCCAGTGCGTCTATTATAACATCACCGATGAAACTACGTTGTTGACGAGTCGACAGCTCTTGTATGAGTAGTTCATCGTCCGCGGTTACCTCGTGCTCGGGTGCCAACAAATTGAAGTTCAGAAGACTGCTTCCAAGATGGAAATTTACATCTGACTCTGAAATATGACTTGGGTGTTATTTTGCTCGTCTTTGAATTTCAGCTTATTGTTATGATTAAGGAATCATAGTGATATTAAGTTTGATAAAAATAAATTGGATGAATTATAATATCTCTCTTCTCTTTGGGTTTCTTATGGTGTATTTTTATTTTCTGGAATATTTCACTTAAGGTGTTAAATACTTACAGATAAATTCGGTTTCAAAGATGACATCACGTCTATCATCTATCATAGTTACTTATAATATGAAAAATATAGGAAACAGTAGGTGCCCTATACGTTTCAAGACTTTAAAGAAATCCAACGGGTAAAATCGAATAAATAAATTCGAAGAAAATTATCGTTTTAAAATATTCAAAATGTAAATAAGTTGGGCTCTATGTCTATGATTTAAATTTGAGAGGGTTAAAGCTTAACATTGAGGTTTTGGATACCTTCACAGTATAAAAATTTCCACGCTGGGTACAAATCGTGATTATTTAACTGTTATTGAGCTGCGTTCTTGTACTCTTTGAGTGATTTAGATTTCATAACAGGATTGTATTATTTATAGAACTTACGAAATAACTAATAACTATTATTACACATTATACCTACATCAAAGATTTTGAAAACGCAAAATACGAAAGTCCAAAAAATACGAAAATGATACTCACTACCTTGTTGACTAGCATGGAAGTCGGCGCGAACTTGTGCGCACAACACTACAAAAGCAAACCATAAAAGTTTCATTTTCTGTAAAACAAAAATATTTTGAATAAACAAAAAATTGCGATACTTTGTATCCTTAAATAATATCTAATCACGTACCGCCCTTCAGAAATCGAAACTTTATAAAATTTATGAAGTAGGTACTTCGCGTCTTTTATTATATTGTTTTGGTAGATAGCATGTTAATCAATCTTAATTATATTCACCTAACAATTGCCCGTGGCTTCGGTCATGTGCAAGGTTTTCCCGAAATAAAAGGCCCACAAAATACTTTTAATAGAAAATAGCCTCTGTCATTTTATTGCTTATAAATACCTCCGTACAAATTATATGTCGACCGTAGTTCCGTCATCATCATGATGTCCACTGCTGAACATAAGTCTCCCTGAAAGATTTCCACACGGACCTGTCAAAAGCAGCTTGCATCCAGCGTATTGCGATCTTTATCAAGTCGTCTGTCCACTTTGCAGGTGAACATCCAACGCTGCGCTCCATAGTTCCATAGTTGCCTGAAATAGAGGACAACCAAACAAACACTTTTTCGCATTTATAATACTAATATATGGATTTGGTTTATAAGCCACCTGATATCGATCTAAAAAAATCGTGATATCGCAATCACTTACGGCTTTCTCGTTTGTTGCTAGTAAATTAATAATTATCAAGAGGTTTTCTATGTAAATCAAAACAGCATTACAGAATATGGCTTAAATGTAATTAAAAATCTGGAAAGAAATCACGTTTTCCTCAATTCTTATCTAACTCAATATTTATCAAAACAAATCCATTCAACCGTTAAATTACCGTTAAATGCGTAAAACTAAGAGCTAATTATTCAAGGATCGGATTTAAATAAATGTCACGTGCAATCCAGATATATGTTAGTGTTTAGAAAGTGCTGCAATTAACAGAGAAATATGTATCTCATACACGCAGCCGTATGTGCTGCCCTGTACATCGTATCAGGTGGTGCTTAACATCTTAATGAAGAATTACTAAACTCTTTGTGAACTTTAACACGTTGACTGTAGCATATTTTCCCATATATTAATTAGGAGCGTCATCAAAGATCTAATTGGCTATTCTTAAATTATTATTAAAAGAATATTTAAAACAATTTTACAGGATTAGCCTATGATTTGGGTCCTCTCAATACCACAGTCCAGATTGGAAATTTAAATGATCCATCTGTTGAGCATGTGACAGCATCCAACAACTTGATTGGTTTACTTGAATATTTACGGAGACAAATGCCGGTTGGTATAGCCGATATAGTGCCCTCTATGGAGCCTTACGTACGAAAGTCGTTACCCCCAGCTAAGTTTTTTAATCCCTACTCACTGTTAAGGTAAGTGTTCAGTATAAAGACATCTATACTATATCTATACTAATATTATAAAGCTGAAGAGTTTGTTTGTTCGTTTGTTTGTTTGTTTGTTTGAACGCGCTAATCTCAGGAACTACTGGTTCGAATTGAAAAATTCTTTTTGTGTTGAAACGACCATTTATCGAGGAAGGCTTTAGGCTATATAACATCACGATGCAACTATTAGGAGCGAAGAAATAATGGAAAATGTGAAAAAAACGGGGAAAATTATTCTTCCTCGAGGGCTTTCATTGCGTGCGCTGCGAAAACGGTTCAAGATACCAAAAATATATGTATGAAAGAATTATTCTTCATGAAATGATCTTAAAAAATATCCGCGACAGTGTATGTCTATCTTTTAAGATTAACTCTCTAGAACCGTTTTTATGGTAATCAAATTTGGTCGAAATTAATGCATTATTTGTTAAGAGTTGTATCAACGTCATAATATTATTCTTTATCCAAATAAATGTGTTGGATAGAGTGATTCAACGGGAAGGTTTTTATGTATGTACTTTTAGCCCGGAAAAACTTATTAACGCGGGCGAAGCCGTGGGCATAAGTAATAAAAACATTGACAATCCAATTTGGTGTGAACCAATCCAATTTGGTGGTTGAACACGCCAACAACTAATAAATTATTGTCAGAAGCATACATTAAATTATGTTACAGAGGGGTAGTAGAGTTATCGAACTTAGTAGCTTCTGGTGCACACAAGTTTACTATTGAGGACATCAGAGTACAAATCGATAGCGCAATAGTGGAATTTAATATCACTGTACCTCAAGTGATTGCTGATTGTAAGTTCAATTAAATAAACTTAAGGAAATAAATAGGTTAAAGTACAATTTAGAATTTAACGAGATTTTTAAAGTAAAGTTGGTGTTGTTTGTAGAGGTAAAGTGGACGATAGCCTAGTTGGGAATGGAACGGTCTGCCGAGACAATGTCCGGATGATCAAAACCCAAGGCACACACTGAGACTTTTCAAAGTTACGTGTGTAGGTATTGTTTATCAATCATTATCGTCTGCTTTAACGGTGAAGGAAAACATCGTAAAGAAACCTACATAACTGAGGATTTTCCATAAGAATCTCGAGGTTATGTGAAGTCTGCCAACCAGCACTAGGCCAGCGTGGTGGACTAAGGCCATACCCCTCTCAGTAGTAGAGGAGGCCCATGCTCAGCAATGGGCGGTATCATCACTACATAGTATAAAACAAAGTCGCTTCCCGCTGTCTGTCCCTATGTCCCTATGTATGCTTAGATCTTTAAAACTACGCAACGGATTTTGATGCGGTTTTTTTAATAGATGGAGTGATTCAACGGGAAGATTTTTATGTACTTTTAGCCCGGAAAAACTTATTAACGCGGGCGAAGCCGCGGGCAAAAGGCTAGTATAATATAAGGCTGATTGCATTGCATTGCAAAGTTTGTGAGTTTGTAGGGTTGTATATGGGCTAATCACTGGAACCGATTTAGAAAATTATATCCCTATTAAGAAGTTATATTATTTCTGAGTGCTATTACTTCTTTACCCGAGAAAACATTTTCACGCCGGCGGCGCCACGGCCAAAGGTAGTAAATAATATGATTGTTTTGAAATACATACAACATTACTGTATTGCAGTTGACTATGTAACCACGAACATGATATATGCTGGCGAGTTTCTCTTCAATTCGTCTGGACACGTGCAGTAAGTATCAAGTTCATCAATCACATCAGTAGGTAATTGAACTTTTTTTCATCGACGACACGGTAAAGAGGTCTCACTGCATGTGATGGTAAGTGAAGAGAAGCCCAAAAATATTTAGTTTTTTTAGTTTTTTATTCGATTGAAGGACGAGACAAGAATGCCGTTCGCCTAATGGTAGGGCGATACGACCACTCATAAACAGTACCACCAGTACACCATCCAGCACCTTGATTTACAAAGTATCTACTGTGTGGCATTTCACTGCGCTCGTCATCCTGAGACATACCATGTCAAGCCTCATTATGTCCTGTAGTTACACTGGCTACAGTGTCCTTCAAACCGGAAACAATAGTGCATGCACACTGCTGCTTGACGGTAGAAATAGACATTGCGGTGGTACCCACCCAGACGGACTCTTACATATAAGAGACGTACCACCAGTAAATTCCGACAGACGGACGGAACAGTTATGCCGCGCCGGCCTAATTAATCACTTCTTCACGCTCCGCTACAAGTATTAAGAAACATAATCTCCATTCTCCACCAGTATTCCCATAATTACAACTAAAGCTTTAAAAAAAACGAACGATAACGTCGCGTAGGAAATTCTCGCACATTCTTTAAACTAGGCTTAAAAAGAGCATTGTCCGTACGGTAGGCAGCGGCTTGTCTGTGTCCCTGGCATTGCCGAGTTCATGAGCAGCGGTGGCCGCTTACCATCAGGCGGGCCGCTAGCTCGTCTGCCTATACCAGCAATAAAAAAAAATCTCGTACCGCGCTATCAAACTGTTTAATATAATATGTGTACAGTGTAGGTATAATTATTTTTACTTATTAGTAATCACGTACCTACGCTCGCGCGCAGGCGCCGCCCGTACTCCTCCAGCACCTCGCACAGCACCTTTAGTCTAACTTGAACAATAACATAGGTGTATCGTAAATTATGGTTCCAAACACTCTAAAATAAAATAACGAAAAATATTCACCTTTAATATAGGTAATATAAAAGAAGTCTAGCTCATTAATTCTATAGGTAAATTATACAGACAGAATGCAGAAGAGAAACACATTTTTCACCTGCCGACGGTGCGCGCCCTGAGCCAAAGAGCATTATAATATACTACGGAAAATACAGTTTCAAACTGTCTCGTGTTTGCTGCGGATTTCAATTGAGTTTGAAGCACGTCGGCTGCGCTTACAAAACACTCTTCTAGGTCTTCGTCTTTATAGGCTTTAACCAAAAATTATTTATAAATTACTTGAATATTTGAGAATAATAAATCTAATGGAATATATATTTTTAATGGGCATTGTTCTATTTACATTTGCAGGATAACACTAGAAAATTTACATGTAGATGGAGCATTAGGAGCCGCAGTAATACTTCGAGATGGCAAAGCGGCTCCGAGTTACTCAATAGTCGGTTTGCACGTGACGAATAGCGCAGACAACATACAGGTTGGTAACAGCGATATGTAATTCAGGAAATTAAATTAGCCAACACTGCACGTACCGTTTAAGACTCTTAGCGATCTAAAAGTAGCATTTTCATCGATTTTAACAAAATTAACTAAGGCTAACGGCCGTTCTCAATAACTTACTAACAGATAACAAACAGTTAAAAGTCTTATTTTTGGGGTTATCTGTATTTCTATAAACTAAGATACAAAAGAATACGTTAGCCTTATCTTATCCTATGTATCGGAAGTTCGAATATACCTACTGTCATTGGTGCGTTTAGTTTTTACCAAAAATTAACATGGCGCTGTTAATAGTTATTATAATAAACTATGTAGTATGTTATTTAAATTGCTTTACATAAAATCGAGTGTATCGAAAATAATTATAGTTAAAAACATAAAAAGTACTCAATAATTTTGTTTTAAGACATAACATTAGTAGTACCTACTTATTGTAAAAATAAAAATCACGGCAGGTAGGTATACTCATTACAGTTACGTCAAAGCCATTGATATTGAAACAGCAGTATTAGTTATCGTAACTTTTACTGTCAAGTTATATAGCAAACACCAGTTAAATGTTAGTAAGTTATTAAGACCGGCTGCTAAAGTATATCGTATATAAAGTGTAAATCTAGTACCTAATTCAGACTCTACATTCTGCAACTGAAGTTATTATATTTTAAAGGCCAATTTTTTGTGCTATTTGGGGCATTTTTTTTAGAATGCTCAATTACCTATGGTTGTATAGACGTGATTGAATAATAATTTGCAAAATTCTATTACATTACAGACCGACGTGGATATCTCCTACCTGGCCGCCTCTTTAATAGACGAAATCAAAGATGTGCTTTTTGTATCTATCGCAAAAGCATCGATAGAAGATATGGACCATATTTTAAACAGTTTTAGTCAAAAGCAAGTCTTAAATTTCCTTGGGAGTGACTCTCACCATTATCATCATAGTGCTGATTATGAACAAAAAGTGAAGTTTTCACATTGACTGAAGGTCATCTAGATTATAATAATATCTGGTCGTTATTTAAACATTATTAATTACCTACCTTCGTTATTTAATACTTTCTTGTTATTGTCATACATAAAATCTTGCAGTTTAAAAATCTAAAAATATTCAAAAACCTCTCAATAGATACAATGTACATTGTAGAGAACAGGACTTATAGATATAATAATATGTCTAATGTAAATATTACGGGTGTGACTCATTCGTGTAATATACTTACATATTTTATCAAATACACTCAATTTATCAGTACTTTAAAAACCATAAGAAGGAAATAAAGATATGCGTCCAAAACATTCATTACATTATTTCTAACATTACCTACCTGATTGCATCGAAGAATGATAAGCTTTTTTTTTATTTGGCAAACAAATAACAATTATTATTAGTAAACCAAACTAAGGGCGGTATTAATAAATTAATCTAAAGTTTGAGTTACATCACAAGTAGACATATTTATTACCACAGTCAGCATAATCTATACTAATATTATAAAGCTGAAGAGGTTTTTGGTTTGAACGCGCTAATCTCAGGAACTACTGAACCGATTTTGAAAATTATTTCACTAAAAGGAAGCTACATAACTCCTGAGTGCTATAGGCTACTTTTTATCCCGGGACAATATTTTTGTCCCGGGAAAACTTTTGCACGCGGGCGGAGCCGCGAGCACTACCATTTATAATATTAAGGGAAATGTCTGAAAGTTTTCAATCTGATTAATTTGGGCCCGACGCTATGATTCGACTCTACACACACTTCATAGTAAATTTATCACTGAAATATGCTGATAAAACTTATAATTGTTACCGATAAAAGATTCAAACATTTGAAATAAATATTTTATTCTTAAATGATAATGTTTATCTGATGAAATCACAACGCAAAAGAAGACAACGAGCACCAATATTTTGTTTTCATAGAATTACTTGGTATGAAATGCTATAAACGAATTAACTGGGGCTGTAGCTAATATGCCCTTTACAATCGAAAATGCTAATGTTATGTTTAGGAATGACTTATTCAAGCGATGCAATGGATTTATTATTAGGAGACTGCATTCCGACATATTTTTTTGTTTTCTATTGGCGTTAAATGTGATTGTAGTAAAGTATTTTGATTACGGTAATGTTTACTGTGCGGCGCTTAACTTATTATGTAGGTATTAACAATTATAGTTGAGAATCATTAAATAGTTAAGCATTATTTGTGCATGATGCTTGACTTGGAAAATATTAGTTATGCCAAATAAAATACCTACTTAAATACTATTTTATAATTCAATTACGTCACATAGAGAAAAGATATACAAATATAATATAGATACAAAAATTACATAAATTGCTCGCATGGGGGGAGTTAACTAGATATTTTAAATAATTCTCTATCGCTAATTGCTATAATTTGTAATTATCAGATTGACGACGCAAGTCGTGTCGCGTCTTCTAGATAAACCTTTGAGTATCTTTGCTTAAATAGTCTAAGATATAAATGTAATAATGTGATAACAATGGTCATTGACGTCATATTTATCTTTTTAGTAATCTATATGACGCAAGAAAAATTCCATTGTCAATTACAATATTAATAAGAAATTTTGGACAAAAAAACGATAGGTAAACTAAGCAAATAATTTTTGAGCTCAACACAGAATGCCGCTGCCTGAAAGCCTGCCTAGTGCCTGCGTTGTCGTTGAAGTCGTCGTGACGCTAAATTCGACTAGCGACTTCCCACGTGGGTTCTATGGATGCATTAGGAAAAGTTACAAGGGTTCCTCAAAATTTACATTTAGGAAATGTTATTCTTGATGTCACACGTGCCCTAAGCTTGCATTGAAGTTGCGATGCGTTACCACACAGTGCCGTCCGAAAAGTGTTTGAAATGCACAAGCGCCGATACTTTATGAGACTTTGATGAGTGTTTAGTGCAGTGTCCCATATAGATAAGATTCTGGCTCGCTTCTGTAGATTTATTTCATAATTAGTAAGGGAAGTAAGTGTCATTTACTAAAACAACATGTAGGTCCTTGAAAGTAACTTTACACTTCTGTGAAGATTGCTTTTAAGAGACCGTTGTAGTTAACGCTGTTGTTAGGAGAAACCCAAGTATAATTGGACAATTAGAACTGATCACTGAAGGAGTCCAAGGTTATAGCACCGTAAAGAAGCGAGCGAATTTCATGGATGACAAAATATTATCTTGCTGTCGTGTATGCACTATACGCCCAATGGAACTTCTTGCACCTATGTTTTTCATCGAAATGATCCCTGAGTAATTCCAAACCAGAAACACGTCGTGGAGTCTTGTGACTGTCGAAGGCCCCTTTGTTTCATCCGTGGACATGTAAGACTCTTATTACAATGGACGTCGCGCAGCGTCTTCGCCTCGCTGTGATTTCACTTGTAATTAGCAAGTGCAATAAGACCTTTAACTTTCCTTGATCACCGTTTAAACAACGGCGCGTAAGTCGTGTGCTTCAGACTTGCCCCCTCGATAGTTAAAAGGCTATTGCTATTTTATTCTTGCCTCTTTTTTGTATATAGTTATTATTAAAAAGGACCTAAAGTTAGTAGTAAAAGGTTATAACTTACCCCCAGCATATCCACATCTTGAAAACATAAGGCTTATTTTTATGCAGCCGGGTGAAAAATTAAAGACAATTAGTGAAATAAACGATTGTAAGTATTATACATTTATATAATTTGACTGCCTCGGTGGCGTAGTTGTATTGCTAGCGTATTAAGGTAGTTGTGTTATATCGTACGCGTTATGAGTACGATTTGCGCGCTGAGGTCCTGGGTTCCATTCCCGGCTCGGGCCAAAAACATTGTGGCAGGGTTTTCCATCTTAAAAATTACTCAGTCACAGCTCAGTCAGGAGGTTGGCGGTGTGATACCCCCGTGCCTGAGAAAGCACATAAAAACGTTGGTCCTGTGCCTGATCTTTCTCCGGACATGTCGGATTGCCGTCTCACCGGACTATATACCTAGTAAAGAAATGGCGAGTGCGCCATATCTCCTGCGTACCTGGCTGATCTCTGTTCAGAATGGCCGCTGTGGCCGAAATCGGCTAGGAAGGGGTTTATTTATAAATATCCAAAAGAACAGTTTCATAATCAGCAAACTCAAAATAATTGATGATATTCTAATAATTGCCATTAAATTAGTGTGTCTCAATAGTAGAAGAAGCTCGTGCTCTACAGTGGGCAGTATATAATACAGGGCTGGTTTTCCAGATTTCCATTTGATTCCCGCATAACATTTAGGTAATAATGTAATTATGTATGAAAATAAGAGTGTAATGGTTGTTGAATATTAATATGACATAAAGGAAATGCAAAAATTCTTACTATTTTTACCTAATAGTTAAGTATGTAATAAACTATATCTGGTAATATGATATTTTTGGTACCAGCACATATAAATTAAATAAATTAAAATATTGCTTTTGTTACTGGTAGGTACCTACATATAATTATCTAGATACTCTCTTTATACCTACATTGCGTACCTTTTGATGGAAATAGTATTTTTGAATATGCAAACAAATATTTGCAAAAACTAGAAATCAAAGAGATCCGAGTTTCGACTCGACAAAGTATTACCTACCTACCTACTAATCATTTGTAGTATTTATTTAGTCATAACTACTTACGAACAATATCGTTTATTCTACTGTAGCAGCTATAAATAAGCTTCTTATAAAAATACGGATAACTTCGTGTTAACGTAATATAAAAATAGCTCAATCACACTGAAAGTAAAAGTTACTACTACTAGTTAATACTAGTACAGTTGACGGTTTTGAAAATAACGGCGCAAAAAATAAATTATATCTGTTATCTTGTCCGCCAGTTTTACGGCCTGGCCACGGACACCCGCGATGCGAATTGCGATGCGAATTGCGAAGCGGCGAGCGACGCGCGACCGAAACAAATGTAGGCAATTGTATAAATTAGGCCACGGCTACCGGCGATGCGAATTGCGACGCGACGTGCGACGCGGCGAGACTCGAGCGAATCGCGCCTGCGACCGGCGGCGCGACGAGCGAATGAAACAAATGTACTAGCCAGTACCGGGGTGGCCACGGTCCGAGCGGCGGTCGCGGCGGCGGCGGTGGACGCACTCGGCATCGCGCGAACGAAACAAAATATTTTGTTTTAGTCGCGCGTCCGCGGTGAATTTATAATGGATATTGAACATTTTATAAGTGAAATACTTAACAGACTTTGGATGACTTTTGCATTTGGATAGTATGAGTTCTAAAAATTAAATTGGGATATTCGTTTTTTTATCAACCCCAAACTTGTGGGGTTAGAAGGGCGGAGATTCTAAACCGTTCAACCGATTGTAATGAAATTCGGTATTGAGATATCTTGAACGTTGAAAACAAATATGGGATGTTATTTTTTTTATTAAGTCCTATTTAAGGGGGATAAAGGGAGGGAGAAATTAAACCACTGAACCGATTATAATGAAATCCGGTATGGGGATATATTGAACGTTGAAAACAAATTCGGAACATTCATTTTTATTAACTCCTATTTAAGGGGGGTAAAAGAAGGGAGAAACTAAACCGAGAAACATGTTATCAAGACCAAATTTGGTGCGGATTTAATTAAGTATCTTAAACAATGATATGAAACCTGAGATTTAATATAAAATCTGAGCAGCTGAAGAACTGATTTTTTTTTTTATCTACTAGGGTACTTAACTATAAGTATCGACTCATTTGACTTCAGTCGTGACTATTTTCTTGAAATGGAAAATATTATTAGGACCTAAATTAAAGTAATAAATACCATGTATAGTTTTAAAAAATCATCCGAGCAAGGCTCGGTCATCCAGGTACTAAAAATATATGGGACAAAATAAAACAAGTATTTCCTGGTAGTAGTTTCTCGTTTTTTGGTTGACTAGATGCATACCTAATCTTGACTCACTTATATCTTGACCAAAGAGCACTTGTTTCAAGGCAATACCGTGCCACTTTTGATAACGCCATTTTTTTTTAATTCTGAATACGTCCGCCGCTTACGCCGCCGCCGTCGCAGCTAATCGATCCGTGGCATACCATCGCTCATCGCGTCTCCCGTCGCATCGCCCGTCGCGTCGCAATTCGCATCGCGGGTGTCCGTGGCCAGGCCGTTACTAATTATACACTATACAGTGTATAGTATACACTACTCAGTATGTAAAGTAAGTCGAGGGACTTTTAGGAGGGTACTCAGTGTTTGATTCTCGACCCAAGTATATATAAAATATATGACCTTTTTCTTACGGGAATTTAAGCATTTATATACTTTTTTGCCTTCCTTAGTCATGATTGAAGTATGAAGAGAAAACGGATCATACTTAAACGTCAATGATTGATACGATAGGTCAAACTTTCCGTAGTATTATAATGCTCTTTGGGTCAAACAGTGAAAAAAGGAACATGGCGACTACTTTTTATTTCTAAGAATTTATATTTATTGTCTTGTATCTGCTATTATTACTTGACATTGGCGAAATCACCGATAGATAATCGGTGGAAGCCATTATTTAAAAGAAGAAGAAGAAGTAGCTAACTATCGGATACCCACACGTTGGGAGCTATTTTATGTTTTCTTTTTTAGATTTATTCTGTCATTTGTCAGTGTTTCTAACTTAGTGGATTTATTAATAAAACTGGTGGTTTAAAACTCCATTTTCGCAAAATACATTTAATATCGTTATTGACTGAAAAAATAGTGTGTCTCGGCTGAAAATGTCAAATTATAATTCTGCGGGCTTAAAAATAAAAAAAGAACAAGAAACGCTGTACGAATCCTCCTTATGCTCAAAAATTTCCCGCGGGAATTCCGCAGATCTAATAAACATGCGGGATCCCGCTGTAATGCGGTAATGCGGAATGCGGGATTGCTAACCCTAGCGGGTACGGTGGTATGGTATGTTAGTGTGTCTAATGGCTTAATTTGTTGCACATTGCTTTATATAACAAAGGCTCTTTTAAAGCGTGACAGTCATTGGGCAAATGCAAAGTGCGAGGTGCATTTTCTAGCCAACATGAAGCTCTACACGATACTGTATACTGCTATTTGCTTTGCATCAGGTAAGTAAAGGCCGAAATAAATATAAATAAAGTCATACGTAAAGAATACAATCGCAAACCATAAAATACAGAAGAAAGGGCATAATTAAAAAAATGAATAGTCAGATCCTATTTCGATTTGAATCACCAATTTAACTAACTGTGAAAAATAAGTTTTATGAACTTACTTTTTTTTTATACGCGGACCTATCGGCCTGACGAGAGTCGGCTTTTCCGGCCACACCGGACTTTAGGGTGAACGCAGAAGGCGCTCGCAACCCTTTGATTTAGGTGACCATGCTGAGGGCAACCCACTAACGGGTTACGAACCTCGGCTCAGGACGGCCACTGAAAGGATAAGACATCATCGTTTGGGGAAGATGGTTTTTAACCCAATCCTATTCATTATGTTGGTCGTAGTCTTCGGGACGCGGGCCGCAACTGCTAAGAGAGGTCAGGATGACGGGGAACGCGGCGAGGTCCTCGACGGCGAGGACGGAACTGCGGTCTTGTAGAGTGTATGAGTTTTAGGAACTCGTGCTTACGGCCAGAGTTATATCGTCCTCTGGGTCAGTTAGAAAAGAGTGCGGCCGTCTCCATTTGGCGCGGTCGAATGGAGGCAACTTACGTTGATTAAAAAAATTACTATGTAATAAATTGCAGGGTTAGCCAGTGATATCGGACCTGTTTCGAGCAGTGTACTAATAGGCGAGCTCGATCCACTCAATGAAACTACATCTGAATTAACCTCTGAGGACATCACAGCGTCTACCAACGTAATCGGTTTACTGGAGTATATCCGTCGACTAATGCCAGTTGGTATAAACATGTTTATACCTCCAACAAGCCCTTACAAAGCCGCTTCAATACCTGACGCAGTGTTCGATAAGCCCGACTCTAAAATGCAGTAAGTGGAGCATTACATATAATAATTATGTAATAATATACGACAGCTGTAAATGAGGGACCGTATACTTAGATAGGTTGTAAGCAATAGCTATAATAATAAAATATATATCGTTAACTCCGTGCACAATTTTCATGTGCTTATTTTTGCACGACTAGATATCTTAAATATGTAGTTCCTACTTTCGCTAATATGGGTTAAATACAAACCGCCTAATTGTAACTAAGCATTCTAAAATGCAGTAGTCTAAAATGTAGGTATATATAAGACTAGGTTTTGCCCACGGCTTCGCCCGTGTTAATAAGTTTTTCCGGGCTAAAAGTACATAGAAAACCTTCCCGTTGAATCCCTCTATGACTATGACGTTGATACAACTCTTAACAAATAATGCAATAACTTCGACCAAATTTGATTACCATAAAAACGGTTCTAGTGAGTTAATCTTAAAAGATAGACATATACTGTCGCGGACATTTTTTTAGATCATTTCAAGAGGAATAATTTTTTCATACATATATTTTTGGTATCTTGAACCGTTTTCGCAGCGCACGCAATGGAAGCCCTCAAGGATGAATAATTTTCCCCGCTTTTTTCACATTTTCCATTATTTCTTCGCTCCTAATAGTTGCATCGTGATGTTATATAGCCTAAAGCCTTCCTCGATAAATGGTCTATACAACACAAAAATAATTTTTCAATTCGAACCAGTAGTTCCTGAGATTAGCGCGTTCAAACAAACAAACAAACTCTTCAGCTTTATAATATTAGTATAGATGTAAGAAAAAAAATTCATTCTTATGAATATATCTTCTCGGTCTTCGGAGCTGATACTATGAATAGCATTTAAAAGTTCACGTTAAATACACAATAAAATTGCTAAATAATTTCAATTGTATTCGAATCTGTACAGTTTTCAGTAGAAGTTACAAAATTGCCATGGAAAGGATTTAATTGGTGATTCTCTGATTTCGCGCCAATTTGATGTCCGGCCGTAAAAAAAAATAAGTAGATATATTTTCGTAGATTCAGTGACTATTAGTTGATCGTAATACATTTAACTACACTGTACCCTCTAATAATAAATCACAGGATTAAAGACAAACTGAAAAATTGCAAATTGCGTATACCCGCAAATGTTCCTACCATCAGGGTCCATAACTCAAACTCCAAAGTCCAAATAATATTGTTTAATATCTTTAAAATTTTACAGTTTTGCATATCTAAAGTATAATCATTTTGATTATTAAATCAGTGATGTTTACGATTTAACAATAATCTAACTCTATTTATGTACGTTAATAAAATCCTTGAATAAAAAATCGATTCAAAAATAGGTTATTTGGTGCAACCGATTTTTTGTTCTCTTCCCTACACATAATATTCCGTGAAGTGTCAATAAATTGCCATACCGGCCACCTAAGTTTGTTTGAACAATAACTTCGAAGCAAATCAATGCCAAAATAACTTTTTATTCCTTTTTAACCCCGTTAGGGGATGAATTTCAATAAAATACGGAGTACACGTCTTCCATCAATTTTGTTAACAAAGGTTTATGCAAAATTTGAAGTAAATTGAACCAAGGAATCATTTTGTCCCATACAAACTTTGCACCCTTTTTCATCCCGTTAGGAGTAGAATTTCGGAACATCCTGTTTTATCGGACGCCTACGTCATACAAAGAACACACCCTCCAAGTTTCAGGTTTCTACGATCAGTGGTTTAGGCTGTGTGTTGATCTGTCAGTCATTCAGGACAAAGCCTTTTATATGTATTTTATAATATAAAACGGCTGTACCGATTTTAATGAAAGTTTTTGTGTGTCGTCAGGTGGATTCGAGAATGGTTTTGATTTACAATTCGGTCTGGAAAAATGTACCTATAGCGGGAAATGTATATCCAGGAAAAACCTTTCGTGCGGGCTAAGTCGCAGGCAGAAGCTAATACTGAGTATTTTCATACAGGGGTACCGTGCAGCTCTTAAATCTCGTAGCATTTGGGACCAACGACTTTGTCATAAAAAAATTAGACGTGCGACTTAATAACAATAGAGTCGACTTCCACATATCGGTCCCCAAGGTTGAAGCTGAGCGTAAGTTTGTTTCAAATTTTCATAAGTGGACTGTGGGCAATGTAATTTTGATGAAGTCAGGTTCAGTACTAAAAATTAGCACCTATTAGCAGTCTAAATAGTTAAAGGAAAGCTAACTAGCATTCTATTTCTACGTGCTATTTAAATGATTACTTACTAGCCTATTTATCAAAACCCCAATTTATGGATTTATTATAAAGATTTTATCCTACTTCCTACTAATATTATAAAGGCGAAAGTTTGTAAGAATGTATGGATGTATGGATGTTTGGATGTTTGGATGTATGGATGTAAGGATGTAAGGATATTTGTTCCTCTTTCACGCAAAAACTACTGAACGGAATTCGATGAAATTTGGCACACGGGTAGATCATGTCCTGGATTAACACATAGGCTACTTTTTATCCCGGGAAAATATAAACCGGGACTTTTATCCCGGAAAAACTTTTTAATGCGGGCGGAGCCGCGGGCAAAAGCTAGTTTACTTCTATTTCTTTAACTTAATTTGTGGTTAGCACTCTTATCCCAAATAGAACTTCACAAGCTTGCAAATACCTTATATTATGTAATACCTACATCACAATATGTGTTTAATGTCATTATAGATGCAATAATATTTTTCTGTTTGATAAAATACTGTACTGTAAATAATTCACAAGAAAAAATATTATTGATTATTCGATGGCTATCTAATATCCTTAAATTGCAACAAAACTACATATAAATTGGGTAAACACAAAACAGCTTGCCTATTATTTTAATTTAAAGATTCACATTAGTTGTGTTCTGGGCATAAACTGTAAGCTGCAAGCTTACTGCAGGTAGTTCTAAACTTGAGCGCAAGTATGACGTCAAGTAAGTAGCGTAAATAGGTTTTTGCACAATGGAAACGTGATTTAAATTTTAAACTGTATGACTTGTGTACTCAAAAACTTTGAAAATGCGTCAGAATTAAAAAAAAGTGATCCAATATGGGTTCCTTTTTGCTTTTGAGGTCCGGAACTCTAAAACATAATTGCAGATATTCAGAAGGTAATTTCTTTTATTTCCAGTTGATTACCACGCTGATCAATTCCGCTATGGGCCTTTCGTGTTGGATACTTCTGGACATTTGAAGTTAGTATTGAGATTATGATGTCACTATCCTACTAATATTATAAAGGCGAAAGTTGTAAGAATGTATGGATGTTTGTATGTATGGATGTTTGTTCCTCTTTCACGCATAAACTACTGATCGGATTTCGATGAAATTTGGCACACAGGTAGATCATATCCTGGATTAACACAGGCTACTTTTTATCCCGGGAAAATATAAACCGGGAGTTTTATACCGGAAAAACTTTTTAACGCGGGCGGAGCCGTGGGCAAAAGCTAGTAATAATATAATACAGCGCATTAACTAATTTACCTATTACCGTAACAATAATAAATACTTTAAGCTTATTTCAATAAATCTGGAAGCTTTTATTTTTTAAATACAGTTAATGTATTAAAACACATTTTGAAATAATCCAATTATGGATTGATAAACTATAATATTTTAATTAAAAAAATACAAGTATAATCCAGTACTTAAGTAACTAAGTGAGAATTTACTTAAGAATATGCTTTTTACATTATTTGTATATGTATAAGTTTTGTTTGTATATGTTGAGTTTTTCTATTCAGTATCAGCTCGGAGTCTAGAATTTGTGCCCGATATGGCGATAGGCTCGCCCTCTATCACATCATGGGACGGAATAACGGCGAAAACTAATTGCGCCTCTGCCTACCCCTTTGGGGATAACAGGCGTGAGTGTATATGTATGTATAAGTTTTGTGTGTCCTTTAAGATAGACATAATATATATGCGTTTATAATTACAGGATAACATTAGAAGATTTGAATATGGAAGGCGCATTTTGCGTAGGTCCACTGCATTTTGATTCCAACATGCGTCGTTTAACGGTTGTTGGCTTGGGTGTGGACACTAACATAGCCAATGTTAAGGTACATACATTATTATTGTGAAATGACTGACTGTTTAAATGCATACCTAGTCGTTATACTTAAAATAGATATTAAAAGCAGATAAATATATAAACTGACTACTACTTGCAGCTCCCGCCACGCCAGTAGTATTCAGGGATGTCATACGTACTTATTATGTCGTGTATTGTTTAGCAAGTGATCACCGCCGCCCATGAACATCTTCAATACCAGGGGGTACAGAGATGCGTTGCCGGCCTTTAAGGTGGGAATACGCTCTTTTTTTGAAGGTCGCCAGGTCGTATCTGTCCGGAAATGCTGCTGGCGGCATTGGTTCCATAGTTTAGTTGTACGTGGTAAGAAATGAGATGGAAGTGTAATAACATAAGATTATTACGTATTTAAGTAAATTTTATCGTAAATGTAATAATGTTAGTACATGCAGATTAAGTAGATAGGTATTGAGATTAGTAGAATTAACTGTGCAACGTGACCGTGGACGCGGGCGTGACTGCACAGCCACGCGTAGACTTGGGGCAAAAGCTATACAGAATAAAAAACATAGATGGCGGCTTTGATTAATAATATGTGGTGGCGGTACCGCTATACCGCCTCGTATGACTCGGCGCGATCAAGCACGATCGGGCAGGCTTTGCACTCGTGACAGTACCTACAGGGTTTAGGGAGGTGGGTCGCTCGGCCACCAGAGGTACTTAACACTAGGGAGGATGCCACCGACTCTTGGAGCCATATGAAGTACCTACCCAAGGACTATAAGGACCAAAATTCAGTTTCTCTTTGAAGTGTGATCTCAACTGATACGCTTTCGAATTAAAGTTAGCATTTTAAGGTCGACGCTTTTTAGTTAGGTAACTTCAGGCTAAAATTCTATAGTCTTTACACAAACTTTTTTGTACAGTCAGCCATACAAGTAGCTGAACAAATTCAAAATTTCAAATTGCCGATACCTACTTTTGCTTTCTCCCCACAATTGTTTGTTTTCTCTTCACAAAAATAAAATTAAAGGTATTTACTTTACATCAGACACCATACTTGACATTGGCGAAATCACTACTAAACGGTGGAAGCCATAAATCTAAAACAAGAAGGTCGACGCTATTTAACCCATAGCGAGAACGTTTCTCGAAGACCGTTTTTTAGTAGCGGTTACGCCGGTACTCACAGACTCGGAATTCAGTTATAGTCATATACTAAATTATTATAAACATTTCAGGTCGATGCAGATACTTCGACAGCACCAACAGAGGTTATAAAAGAAATCAAAGACGTTTTGGCAGTATCCCTCGCACAAGCTGCTGTGGGAGAACTTAACTCTGTACTGATAAATCTGAAACCAGAACAAATTCGCCAATTCCTTTTGGCATAATTGTATAGCAACCTTAGCGTTATAATTTACAGAAATGCAAAATCGTTCTTGATGTGTATTAAGTAAGCACCTACTTAGTTTCATAACATGAGTTTCAGCAAAAAGATAATATAGACGTAATAAAAAAACTGTATTTTATTTTGATTAATGAAAACTTCGTTTAATTTGTGTAGCTAATGGAATTCTAAAGGTGAGAAGTAAAGGATCATTATGTATTTTCCTTATTATAAAATTTAATTTCCGTAGCATAATATTTACCTAACATGAAATATACTTAATAAAAAAACGTCATTATACTATTATGCTTTAATACAAAATGCCTCTTATAAGAAAATATATTTTCTATAATATAAATACTAATATTATAAAGCTGAAGAGTTTGTTTGTTTGAACGCGCTAATCTCAGGAATTAGGTACTGAACCGATTTTGAAAATTCTTTCACTAATAGGAAGCTACTTTACTCCTGAGTGCTATAGGCTACTTTTTGTCCCGGGAAAATATTTTTATCCCGGAAAAACTTTTTCACGCGGGCGGAGCTGCGAGCATCACTAGTAGGTATATACAAATAAAAAACTGAAAACATAAAACATTTTGTTCCTTTCATTTTTATAAAAAACTACAGTAAACCCGCGGTAATCCAACTCCTGGTTAATCCGGCGCCCTTGTATAGTTTTATTGTAAGCCAGTTAGTCTAAGGATAAGCGTATGACAGACATCTTCGTCAATACACAATTATTATACAGTACATATTGGTACAATGGCTGTATAATCTAACTTCTTTAAATAAGACGTAATTTGTCGGATTACAAGGTACTCCTTTTTACCCGACTGCGAAAGGAGGAGGGTTATGTTTTTCGAGTGTGTGTATGTGCCAAAGAAATATGCATGCTACGCCCTAGAGCCTAAACGGCTTGTCGTATTTTTATGTGAGTGGTATCAATAGATTCGTCTTAGCCGTGAGTGACACTGGGTACATAAAAATATGAAAAAAAAAAACAAAATTGAGGATTTTTGGCGGCAAAAAGTAATCTAAAAAAAAATATGTTTTCAAAATACGTCGAGTGTGGCATCAAAACGAAGCATTTTTAAAGATGATTACGAATACATATACAACTTATATGTTTTGTTGGAACTTTATATTGGTTTTGAATAATCTTAGTTGACAGTGTTCACAAACGCAGTCGGAGGCATCTGCTCACTTCGAGATTTTGTTGCTCTACCTATATCACCAACCAAATTACGAGAAGTGAGCGAGTTATGCCTCCGACCGCGTTTGTGAACACTGTGAACTTAGATTATTCAAAACCAAAATAAAATATTCAAATTAAAATCTTTTCAGTTTTGCAATGAATTTAAAGATGGCAGATATTGACCAAAGAGCATTATAATACTACGGAATATGCTACGAAAAATATTGACGCAGTCGGGTTTTTTGTTTTTCTTTAACATTTTTTTTTTCTAAAAAGTTCCCGCCTACAGGAGATCGGTGGCAGTACCCTGCATTCCGACAAACTCGACATTTCGACAGTGTTGCAATGCGTTTGTCGGATTACCGCGGGTCTGTTGTACTTCGAGTCCGTCCAACCATTTATTTAACTTTGGACATATGCACGCCTATGAAATTTTATAATTATTGACAAGGAATGGAAAACAAAATTATTGACTACTTTATGGACGCCATTTTTTTCTATTCCATAGTGAAGCGACTTGCTCTTCAGTTTTGATATTAATTATAATTATCGATCGATATTCGTTAAGCCCACTGATTGTGTAACAAAGATAATTCACAACTTTTTAATTGAAAAATAAAATGTGGCAGTTTAAGTTTTATTTTATTTTATTTTAAGTTAAACATTTTCTTTTTATATAAGCGTAAGTATTATTATGATAACCAATAAAATAAACTATTGAAATAAAATATTGACAAAAGTTATATTGGATATAGAATATATACTTACAGAATAAATTTATAAACAGAAAATATACACATTTGAACGCTTAGGCATGTTTATAAAGCAATACAAAATGTTGATCAAAAATAACATTTCAATATGTTTAATCGAACAAAACTTCTTCATAAATTAAATCGATTGTTACAATAATTTAAATCAGTAACGCATTAGTAAATCCCCAATTGGTTAGAAACCGAACTGTCAAAAGTTAAATAAACGGTTGGATGGAGTTATAATACTCTCACTGTATACTAACTCTAACTCTCTAAAATAAAATTGCGTAATTTGCTTCTAAACAACCTTACATATGAGGTTAGTGCGCGACTAATTAAAACCTTGATTGATATTATTTCTAATACTATATACCATTATCAGTTGTAAAGTATTTATACGGAATTACGAATATGTCGCGCCGAAAAGATTTTGACTGGGTTTTTCAATCTTAAAAAATACTCACTCGCAGCTCGGAGTCAGGAAGTTGGCGGTGATACCCTATACCTCTGAAGGCACATAAAGCCGTTGGTCCTGCGCCTGATATTTCTCCGGTCAGGTAGGATTGCCGTCTCACTGGACTACCAGTCCAGACCTACCGACACGGGATACAAACCCAGGACCTCAGCACGCTTTAATTAATCGAACTTGTAACGCGTACGCCACCGAGACAGTCATGTTCCGTATAAATACTTTACAATGGTAATTGTACCTATTATAGTATTAGAAATAATGACAATCAAGGTTTTAATTAGTTGCGCACTAACCTCATATAGGTATGTGAGGTGGTTTAGAAGCAAATTACGCAATTTTATTTTAGCCTCTGTCACTGGGCTGAAGCGTATGTCACACAATTTAACGATGTTGTTATAAATGTATAGAACCCGACCTAGGGATTGAACCCCAGACCTCAGCACCGCAGTCGTAAAGTAATTAGTAATTACGCCACCAAGACAGTCAGTTATGTGGCTGACTGGCTGTAGCTGATGTAGAATTCAGATTTGGAAGGGACTTGCCGAAGCGTCCTGAACCTTCTTCTGATAGAAAAAAAAACGAAATAAATTCGAAAAAATTCTAAGTATATCCAGTTACAAAAAGGGTGAATACGTATACTTTAAAATATAATCGAAATCAATTTCAGATTTGTCAGGTGTTGCTTTTAGGAGGAGCTAGATTCGAGATCATATCCGGGGCTTATGAACTAAAGTTAGGAATTTATAATCTTCATATAAATTTATTATCGCCCTTTTTCTTGTGAGACCAGTTGATATTGTGAAGTGGAGTTACATAATTCCGATAGTCTACTTCAGCAAACCGTTTTGTCTATCTGATCAGGACAATTCGCTGAAGTGTATTAAAAGAAACAAGGCCGCAGGTCCAGGTGAAATTTACCCCGAATACCTTCTTCACTTTGGAAAAATAGCAAAACAATGGTTACTTCAGTTTTTCAATTGTATCCTGGAAACAAGCATCCTCCCTGCTGCATTCAAGTTGTCAAAATTTATCGCATTATTGAAACCAGGAAAATCGCCTAATGAAGCTTCCAGTTACCGGCCGTTCTCACTTCTGTCAACTGTATACAAATTAATATACAGCAGGATATACACCACCGTAAATGACGCCATACCACCAGAACAGGCCGGTTTCAGGGGAAACAGAAGCTGTGTCGATCAAATCCTAACTCTGTCCACATACAGGATGACTGGTGCATTCTCGTTGAGAGCATGTAGATTGGGTCAAGAGCAATCGGTTTTGTCCCATGAAGCCCTATTCGAAACTGAATAGTTTTCAAGAAATTTAAGATTTACTGAATTTTAAGATAAAGCACTTTTAAGACCAAATAAAATTCAATAATAAAAAAAGTACTGAATGGAATTGGTTTATTTTATTATTTTCAAGTAAATAACATTCTAGGCTTTCATAATAAACAATAAAATATTTAAAATCTATGATAACTTTGAAATTATGACCTTAAATCTATCAATTTCGTATTTTATTCAAAAAAGTTTTTGACAATAACTGCTGTTTATTTCAGAAAAACTTCAAGTGACTAAATGTGCATAACACGTTAAAACTTATTTATTTATCCAGCTTTCTAATGAGGTATAAAACATCACAATTAACCTTGTGGAAGTTAAAAAAAAATACAAATGTTTGAGTACTGTTCTGGTACAATTTTTTTTGTATGCATCTTATTAAAGCGTACAAAGGTATCATTATTTCAATTAAATACAAATTTACTTATTCAATGTTCTTACAAATCTTTCTCGACTTGCGAGCCTTTATTCTCAATACAAGTGCGCATTCTGTGGCGTAATTATCTTCTAGTAATTCTAAGAAATAAACTACGTGTTATCTGCTCATCCTCAACCCCGGAAAAAAGTAAAAAGGTTTCAGAGAAGGTTTTCAATCAGAGTATGGGTGGGCATCCTCAACGGGTATTTCATCGCTTCTCACTTTTTACCGGATACCTTAGACGGTGAAAAGTACGCAGATTTCCTGAGTAATTCTCTTTAAATACAAATGTCCTGCTAGCACTGAGACAGAACTTATGGTTTCAGCATGATGGCTGTCCCGCACAGTCTGGGAGGTCAGTGGTGAACTTTTGGGCACATTTCAAAAAAAGTGGATTGAATTGATTAAAAACCTCAGTTGCCTTCGTTGATTTAATCGCCGCTTATGACACTGTGTGGACAGACGGAATTCTAAGTGAAATCAGTAATATCATCCCATGCCGCAGAATGCTTAGCCTATTCAAAACCCTTCTTAGCCCCCGTTATATAAAAGTCCATCTGGGCGAATGCAGTAGCCGCTACCGCCTAGTTAAAAATGGACTGCCACAGGGGTCGGTTCTAGCATCGCTCTTATTTAACATCTACATGCATGATATACCAGCCACTAGATCCAGCAAATTTGCTTACGCAGACGACGTAGCGCTAGCCTACCAATCTAGGAGCTTTGAAGAGGGAGAGCTGACCCTGACCCAGGCTCTCAATATTTTAAGCGACTATTACACTCAGTGGCGTTTGCTAACTAGAGGTGATCATTAAACGTTATAACTGTTAATTTAACTCATTATAAAAAAATAGCTGTTAATTCTATTAACTACTATTGCAATATTCATTAAACGTTTAAACTAATGAACGGACTGCGGAGGCAGTTAATGCCATCTGTTAATTTATCATTCAACTAAACTTGATAACTGTTAATTATAGAAAAATGCTAATAACGCCTCTATAGGTTATTTATTAAATGAAATTTAATACTACTAATGAGCACAAAAATGATATTTTTTCTTTAGCTGACTTAAATTATGCCTTGTCGTGATTTGTGAACAATAAAATCGCCACTTGCAATGATTGCGAAAATAATTTTATTTAGGTAATGTCAGAATTGATAAAAGTGGCCGCCATTTTGTATTTCTTTGTTTTAACGTCAATTGACCTCAAAATCGGTATGTGGGTATAACTTTAATTACCAAAGACTGATCCAATGTCAGAATTGAAAAAAGTGGCCGCCATTTTGAATTTCTTTGTTTTAGGGCCAATTGACCTCAAAATCGGTATCTGGATATAACTTTAATTACCAAAGACTGATCGAATGTCGGAATCGAAAACAGTGGCCGCCATTTTGAATTTCTTTGTTTTAAGGTCAATTAACCTCAAAATCGGTATCTGTATTTAACTCTAGTTACCAAAGAGTGATCCAAAGTCGGAATTGAAAAAGTGGCCGCCATTTTGAGTTTCTTTGTTTTAAGGCTAATCCACCTCAAAATCGATATCTGGGCAGGCCTGTAGGTACAAAAGACGGATCCAATGTTAGAATTGAAAAAAGTGGCCGCCATTTTGAATTTCTTTGTTTTAAGTCCAATCGACTTCAAAATTGATATCTGGGCAGGCGTTTAGGTACAAAAGTCGGATCCAATGTTAGAATTTAAAGAAGTGGCCGCCATTTTGAATTTCTTTGTTTTAAGGCCAATTGACCTCAAATTCGACATCTGAGTATAACTTTAGTTACCAAAGAACATTCCAATGTCGAAATGGAAAAAAGTGGCCGCCATTTTGAATTTCTTTGTTTTAAGGCCTATCAACCTCAAAATCGATATCTGGGCAGGCCTGTAGGTACAAAAGACGGATCCAATGTTAGAATTGAAAGAAGTGGCCGCCATTTTGATGTTTTTTGTTTTAAGGCCTATCGACCTCAAAATCGATATCTGGGCAGGCCTGTAGGTACAAAAACGGACCCAATGTTAGAATTGAAAAAAGTGGCCGCCATTTTGAATTCCTTTGTTTTAAGGCCAATTGACCTCAAATTCGACATCTGAGTATAACTTTAGTTACCAAAGAACATTCCAATGTCGGAATGGAAAAAGTGGCCGCCATTTTGAATTTCTTTGTTTTAAGGTCTATCGACCTCAAAATTGATATCTGGGCAGTTGTTTAGGTACAAAAGACGGATCCAATGTTAGAATTGAAAAAAGTGGCCGCCATTTTGAATTCCAAAAGAAATTCAATATGGCGGCCACTTTTTTCAATTTTAACATTGGATCCGTCTTTTGTACCTACAGGCCTGCCCAATTATCGATTTTGAGGTCGATAGGCCTTAAAACAAAGAAATTCAAAATGGCGGCCACTTTTTTCAATTCCGACATTGGATCAGTTTTTAGTAATTAAAGTTATACCCAGATACCGATTTTGAAGTCAATTGGCCTTAAAACATAGAAATTCTAAATGGCGGCCGTGTATACCAATTCTAACATGGGTTCTGAATACTATAGTGCTAATGTCCATAATAAATAAATAAATAAGTAATATAAAGATACATACTAACATAATTTTAAGGTGTAAAAAATTGAACAGTCATTACACCTCAAAGCAGATTTTTTCAATTGTATGAACGGCACGCAAGCGTCATTTACACAAATGTTCATGAATACGTAATAATTAGAAAATGTTTATTTCGATGTGACTGTTATTGTGAAAAAAAATTAACCTGTTGGTTATTGGTTCAATGTTAAAAAATTTAACATAATTAAAATAAACGACGCAAGACACGTGTTGAACATGTTATCGCTAATGCTTTTCACGTAACTCCTTACTTCTTGACCGTTATAACTTAACTATTAATTTAACACGTTATTTTTTTTTAATGTTTAACTATTAACCATTAATAATTTTTAACCATTAATCACATCACTAGTCCTAACCCGTCTAAAACCGAAGTCTCATATTTCCATCTCACCCACTGCTGGGCAAAAATTTAATTGAACGTCACGTTCTGCGGTGAAACTGTCAAACACAACTATACACCAAAGTATCCAGGTGTAATACTTGACAGATCTCTGACGTTCCAACCACACCTTGAAAATGTCAAGCAGAAGGTGAAAACGAGCTCCCTCATCTCCGTTTAAACCCCAGCTCTCCAATCTGGACAGACGAGAGGATCCAACACTAGTTTCAACTCAACGAGGCATGGCCTTCGGAGTGGGGCTTCTTTAAAAAGTTTAACTTGCACCATGTTAAAGATCCTACAAAAAAGCTACCCGGTTTTAATGCTGACCGAAAGTCGTGGAGCCGCTTAAATCGATTTCGGGCCAACCATGGGAAATCAAACCACCACCTACACAAATGGGGATTGAGGGAGTCACCAGGATGCGACTGCGGAGCACTTGACCAGACCCTTTCCCATGTGGTGAATAAATGTCCGCTTCACTGTTTCCCCGACGGTATAACTGAGAAGTAATAGTATTTCTGCGACACCTGTATGTTATATAAAAATTTTATCCAATTTGTTAATAATCACAAACGATTTATCTAACGTACCTACATAGTACACACACAGACACACACACACACACACACACACACACACATTACTACAATTGTTTGAATTAATTGCCGTAAAACAAATGAAATAAATGATTATGCTACGGTAATTTTAAACGGTCGAGAGTTGTGTATAAGATACCGAACTGCTAATTACTAATCACAATACATCCAGCGCCGTCGTTAACATGAAGCTCCTGCTCGCCACAGTTTATGCCTCCTTGTGCCTCGCCCTGGGTAAAGCAATAACTTTCATTACTATTAATTATGTATATAAGTGTCATAGTTAAAATATATAAAATAGAACTATGTTGGCATGTACATGTCTAAGTGTATGTCAGATTCCACGTAATTATAGGTATGTCTAGTTTGTAAAACAGTAGATGTATATTACGAAATTTTATTATATATATCTTGCACATTTTTAATGCGTCTAATATATCTACATAATATTTGACAGTCACAGCGATCCACTTAGGACCTTTGAAGAGCGCTGTAAATATTGGTATTGTGGGTCTGCCCTCCGCAACCCATACAGATGAGGAAATTAGAGCTGCCAACAACATAATTGGCTTACTCGAATATGTGCGTCGATTGATGCCAGTCGGAATGAACGACTTTTTAAAAGTCACAGAACCGTACTCGATGGATGTATTGGCACCAGTTATATTGGAGGAGCAAGACGGCCCTGTCGTGTGAGTATTTCTTACTACTGTAATTCGATGATAAATGTCATTTGACCTCTACATTCTACACTAATACTATTCTTGAACCTGCCTCCATTCAACTTTAATTTAATATTGGCGTAACACACTGCATGTCTAATATTGACACATTAATCAAAGTGTGCTGTACCTACTGATTCTTATTCCATTTAATAATATCAGGGGAAAAGTGGACCTGACAAACCTTGTAGCCAGTGGCACACAACATTTTACCATCCATGACCTAGAAGTGGTAAAAGACTCAAAAAGATTAGAATTCAACATCAGCGTGCCTGTGGTTGTTGTCGACGGTAAGTTCTTTTATTTAATGTGTGTTAATTTTGAAAGCTCTTATTATGATAGTTTTTATAATGCTTCCGCCTTTTAGAAACCAACAAACAAGTACTAAATCCTGTAATTCCCGCCTACATAGAGAGAATTTCGATTAGGATTCGTAAAAATCTAACTTTAATTTATTAATCAAGGAATTATATTTAAGCATCAACGCTATTTTACAATCGTTACGTCGATGGTTTAAGAGATGGATTAGATAAATAAAAAATTGATTGAATTACGTCCAATATAATTTAAGTAAGTTAATGTTATTAATATCTCAGAAATTATCTCTTAACCTTGGTCCTACTATTTCAGTTGACTTCGAGGGAAGAGACTTAATCTTGGCAAATATTTTGAAATTCAACACTTCTGGAACCTCACAGTAAGAATATTTTTACGAACTTTACAATATCATCAGTAATTATAAATGGGTAATTCTCACAAAATCTCGAAATGTGTGACCTGGGTCATTGGTGTCCAGTCATATGTATTTATTATCAATTCAATATTTTTCTTTCAATGAAAATTATTTAAACTAGTCTGTAGTGTATACTTATATTGTAAAGAAGTAAGATTTGATTTTTTGTTTGTTTGTATGGATAAACTCAAAAACTACTGGACCGATTTCAAAATTTATTTTACCAGTGGTAAAAGCTAATTTATCAGCGAGTGACATGGACTCCTTTTTATATATTTACATTTAATTACAAAGTGCCATTTAGTTCGATAACTTTCTGCCA
Source organism: Lapara coniferarum (assembly GCA_949316025.1). Taxonomy (NCBI): domain Eukaryota; kingdom Metazoa; phylum Arthropoda; class Insecta; order Lepidoptera; family Sphingidae; genus Lapara; species Lapara coniferarum. Next base: position 14,041,416 of record OX438931.1, on the reverse strand, counting down.
TCTTGTATGTCATGTAGTTGCTTGAGCTTTGGTATCTACTTGAATTTATCTAAAGTATACATTAAGTATAATCTCGATCAATATGCTATGGTCTAAATTTGGAACTATTGTCCTCATATTGAGGCTTCTATCCCAAGATCTAATCGCAATCCATGATAATCCAGTTCTCCTGTGTCTGCCCTTCATGAATTGGAGAACGCCGTCGTAATACTTGATCCAACGATTGAAGTACCTAAGGGAAAGTAATTGCAAAAATGCGCATGTTTCATGACTATTTGCAGGGGCGTAGATACTGCTGTATCAGCCGTCCCTCTCAGCCTATACGCTAAACTTAAGCGGTTGCCCAAAAATATGGAGACGTATAATTTTTTTTGCTGGACATGGGCGGCACAAACTAAGTGGCCTGTTATTAAGGAAAGTGTAAATCTGGCGTTAGAAGTTGCCCAACAAAATTTTAGGATAGGGGCCCCTCTATGGCAAGCTACATCACTGGGTACTTGGTCTCGGGTTCGATCCCCGGGTTGGGCAAAGTGATACTGAGTTTTTCTATTCAGTATCAGCTCGGAGTCTGGAATTTGTGCCCGATATGGCGATAGGTTCGCCCCCTATCACATCATGGGACGGAATAACGGCGAAAAGTGGGTGCACTAGTTGTGCCTCTGCCTACCCTTTCGGGGATAACAGGCGTGAGTGTATATGTATGTATATACCTATCCACTCCTTCTAATCTCTATCGATATTTTTATTTACGTTAAATTAACTATTATATTAAAGTAGATGTAATTTTCCAAGATCATTATTTTCAACGATACTATTTCCATTTCAGTGTCGTTTTAACTGATTTGAACGTGGCTGGAGCATTCAGCGTCGAGAGTGATAATGATGATGATGATGATGACGATGATCCGTCATCACATTACGTTCTTACCGGCTTAGAAGTAACAAATTCTGTTGCAGATGTTGAGGTAAAATGATTTTATAACACAAATTTACTAGGCGATAGGTCTTTTGTATGCGAGAATTCGACTGTGTACGTACCATAGTAACGTCTATTTTTACCGACAAATATTGTTCACTCACTGCTTGTACAAGAGAAATAAATAATCGGGCAATATAGAACTTAACATGTCCCAGAGTGAAGCAGACAGTGCAGTACCACGCAGTACAAATTTGGGTGGTAGTGTTTCGAAGTATATAGAGGCAGTTGTGTCAGTTACCATCAAGCGATCAGTATCGTTATTAATTATACAACAAACTATGTTCTTAGCTTTAATATTCAATATAAAATAGGTACTACTAGCAGCTAGGTACAAGGTGAAGCAACTAAGAAAAATGGTAATACCAAAACTAAGTATTAGATAAGTATACATTTATTCGATTTCAGTAACTGGGTAATGAGGGAATTTTATGAAACTAGTGGTAATGGTAGAATATGGAAACTAAATTCATCAAAAAACCTTTTTGACACTTTAGGTATTCCTGTTGTATTAGGTACTTATTTTTTTCTTTTTGCTGTTAACACAGGTCGATGTATCCGGCGAAATTCCTATCGATATTTTGGTTGAAATCAAAGACGCCTTGATGAAATCTGTCACGGAGACCGCAATTGATGAAATAGAAGGAGTTTTAAGTCATTTCACCGTTGAACAAGTAAACGCCTTCCTTGAAAATTAAATGAAACAACACCGAATGCAGTAACATCAGTGATAGGTTAGAGGGGATATTTTAAAGAAGTTCAACATTACCTGAAGCACAAAACAGTAGATTTGCACTGACGTCATAATAACATTTACTTACATAGAGCATCAATCTACGGAGCAAAATTCAGATTGCAGATAATGACTAGAAGATAAAGAACGAAATCAAAACAGCCAGAGCGATTTTCAAGGCTTACTTCTCCCATCTAAATTGTATTACATGGCATTTGAACCTCATACCAACTCCATCTATATGTACAATATAATGTACTAGCAATTCATTGCAATAAGTATAAATTTATGTGCAATAATATGTAGGCATAGGCGCACTATATTTATGTTAATAAACTTATTTTGATAAAAATATACATACATACATGTTAGTAGGCTTCATCTATACGTGTATCTCTATGTATAAACAAAAATATAATATAATACTGTAAAATACCATGATTAGTTACATCCGTGTGAAATTTATATTATTTATATATCATTATAAAAGATCAAAGAAAAGTACCTACTTGTTTGAGTTATCCTTTCCAAAATTCATACTTTCTGGTTATAAGTATTTTATTGGAATCTCTGAATATCCTCGCTGAAATTAATTTCTAGTGCTCAATCAATATTAATAGAGTTCCACGGTATATCACATTTCAAAACACACACCGGTTTTTATGTCCAAAGGGGTGTAATTAGTGTAACCATACTTCCCCAAATTTAAATCTAATCCATGGCGTGTAGAGCTTATAGGGCACGAAATGTCCGACCGCAGGCAACTCAGAAGTGTCTTTTTGACTCGAAAAGAACTCATACCATTTAGTTTCCCAACCTGGGATCAAAACCAAAACCCGATGCGACGGTTTACGGACAAGTGCGAGTTAGACTCGCGTACCTATGGTGGCCCAGAACCAAACTCACCACAACTAGGAACAAACTGCAGAAATTCCAAAGATTAGCTTGCACAGCTATAACGGGCTGCATGAAAACCACACCCACAGTAGCACTAGAGGTACTGCTGGGGCTACCACCCCTGGATTTATTTATCCGACAGGAGGCGGCCTCGGCAGCTATAAGACTAAATACACTGAAGCTCTGGGGTTCAATGAAAGGGGCTCACAGCGATATCCTTGAGGAGGCTATAAACTACCAAACATTGATAGCCGCCCCCAACGATAGAGTGCCCAAACAACACATCTTCAACAAAAGCTACACTGTCCAGCTAGTTGAAGAACAACATGACTGGTCTGGAACACATGAACTGCGAATATATACCGATGGCTCAAAGACCAGGACAGGATCGGGCGCAGGAGTGTTCTCACTGGATATCAACATTAATTTATCAATGGCCTTAGGCGAGCATAGCTCCATATATCAATGCGAATGTATCGCCATCACACAGGCTGCCAATGCAGTGGACAAGCGGGGTCTAACAGACCATAAGATACGCATAGTGTCAGACAGCGCTGCGGTGCTACGAGCCCTTGACAGTGGAACTATCCAATCTGGGCTCATACTAGAGTGTCACCTGGCATTGGAGGGTATAAGTAAAACTAACTCCGTTACCCTACAATGGATCAAAGGGCACAGTGGCTCTCTAGGTAACGACGCGGCAGATGAGCTGGCAAAAAGGGGGTCAAATCAGGTGGTATTCGGGCCCGTTCCAATAATACCACTACCTTTCTACCAGCTTAGATCATGGCTGCGCCGCAGAACACAAGAACAACACGCGGATCAATGGGCAAGTACTAGTGCATGTAGACAGTCCCGGGAAATAGTGCCACACCCGGACCGACGTCTGACGAGACGCCTCATGTCCCTGGACAGGGCCTCTCTACGCACAATGGTGGGTACGATCACCGGACACTGCTCATTAAACAAACATTTATATGTTTTAGGTATCACCGACAGCCCCCTCTGCAGGGGATGCCTGTTGGCTGACGAAACAGCCTCCCACGTTACCCTGGAATGCGAAGGAGTAGCTGCACAACGGGCTGAAATCCTCGGCACACCGGGGTCACTCCGAGAAGCCTGTGAAGGAACCAGGAAGATCCTGCGCTTCTGGAAGGAGTTGGGCTGGCTAGACTTCTAGCTGGCACATCACGCACAACGGCCCGACTTTTTACGGGCTAAGTGCGGAAAAAGGAGCCCTACAACATGAACATGAACATGAACATGAACATAGACTCGCGTACCGAGGGTTCCGTACAAACCACCAACTACAAGGTAACAAGGTATCTAAGTATATAGGTTCAACAATAGGGTAGTTGACTACTTTTTTAAATACATTTATCAAAAATGTATGCCATCCAAAAGCTTACGGAAAATAAATTTTCAAAATGGGGGCAATAATAATTATTAGTAAATAATAAAGTTTAGAATTTTGGTGGAAGGGTTAGTTGTCAAATAACAGTAATATAACACTGTGAGATCACCGAGAGTCACCGGCCATAATGCTGCGTGCGTACGAAAGAGATAGCGCAATATTCCCTCCACGTCTCCACTTTCGCTCAGATCAATATTTCAAATATGAATAACTGCTTTATTTTTCAATCAATTTTGATGCTGATTTCTCAGAAGAATTTATTGTTCGTATTACCTGTTACATATAAAATAATCTACAAAATCAAACTACCCTATTAATAAATATTAATGAATAAATTAATCACATTTAAAATTTGTAAATTCCCTTTTTGTTTGTTATTTAAGTACATATTTACGGTTTTCAGATGCTTTCCTTTACAATATGTGCTGTAAGACATTTCTTCTTGCCAAATATCATGACGGGAAGTACCGCATGGTGTAGATATAAGTTTTGATTCCCTTACGAAATGGTAAAATATGCGACCTAGACGGTCATATCTATTGATCGCGTTGACCGACAAGTTTGATTTTGTCACAGCTGAAAGAAACCTAGACCCGAATATTTTATATAAATTTCAACGTGAATCTACGCGTTCCTGAGAAAAAGGTTCTTGACAGACAAACGGATAACAAAGTGATCCTATAAGGGTTCCTTTTTTCCTTTGGAGGCGCGGAACACTAAAAAGCAGTGCCTCTTATCTGCTCTTATTCTAACTCTGATGCGAATCGGTGCTTGACACATTATTAAAGTATCTTTAAGGGGCCTCTACGTGTTGGATCTGTATCCCCACGCAAACCTTCCAAAAGGACCGGCCTTCGTGCCGTGATTTTCCACAAGAAAGATACTTACGTACATACATACATACACACTCACGCCTGTAATCCCCGAAGGGGTAGGCAGAGGCGCAACTAGTGCACCCACTTTTCGCCGTTATTCCGTCCCATGATGTGATAGGGGGCGAGCCTATCGCCATATCGGGCACAAATTCCAGACTCCTAGCTGATACTGAATAGAAAAACTCAATATCACTTTGCCCGACCCGGGAATCGAACCCGAGACCCCAGCTTTGCAGTCGTACTGTAATACAACTACGCCACCGAGGCAGTCAAGTCAAGAAAGATACAACAATAATAATAATAATTTATTTCCAAAATAACAGAATTACACGGGAAGATATAACACAACACTCTGCACTAGGCAATAGTCCATCGATGTACATATCAATGTGCATAACATACCCATATTGCAATAAATAGAAAGTTATCTTCAAAAACGTGCCTCAAATCTAATTACCATCGGTGTCACAATTTCTAAATATTAGCAATTCATGCACGAAAAGTAGTAATTTAAATATTTTGAAGATCGCATTTACAACAACTACAACCTACCAAAATGATGCACGTTAAAGAACACTTTTGTATTATGTTTGACCCCTTTGAAAATTGTTCCAACATTTTGAACTGACTACCATTAAAATTTGTTGAACTAGTGAAAGAGTCAAACCTTAAATGGAAGGTGTCAGTGCCTGTTTGGCTAACTCAGCGGCTCAAGCTCAGCTTCATCTCGCGACTCGTGCTGGCTACACAAGAACGACAGTTGCGGCTCGTATTTACCGTCGAGAAACCGACTATGACAAACGTGGTGCTCATCGATTCGTATTTATTATGCAATAGCAATAGGCTATATACTGTTCTTATTTTTTTATAAAAAGGCAATAATGTTTGCAAACGCTCATTTGTAATAATATACTTCTGAAAATTACACATGAAACATTGTAAAATAGAATGGAAATAATTAATGACCTACACTTACTTACAGCAATTACTAAACAACTAGGTACATTATCTGTTCGCTATTTCATGTCATATTGTTTTCAAAAGTAAGAATTCAACGAGCGTACCACGCTCTCCGAGTTTCCTAATTGGCGGCGTTACAGGGGCCGTTCAAGTATTACGTAAGCACCAAAGGGGGTGGGTGGTCTATGCTTTGCTTATTTTTGATAGCATGCGGGACAAGGGGGTTTGAACAGTGATTACGTCAGCAGTATTTATTTAATTATTTCAAATAGTATTTATTTATACATTAAAAACAATAATAATATATAAGAATTTTGAAGGTATGTGAAGTCTGCCAATCCGCACTAGGCCAGCGTTGTAGAACCAAACTAAGGTCTTAACTATGTCAGTAGAGGAGGCCCGTGCTCAGCAGTGAGCAGTATATATATTCAATACGGGTCTGTTGGTATCATAATTTCAATTTAAACTATTTTGTACCGTACATTGGCGAAATTACTTCATTCCGCGGGCTATTGGCCAAAACGGAAATGACAGGTGAGTGAATGAATATGCTGATGTTGTTAGGTGTTGATAGATAAAAATTTCCGGACAAGCCGGCAAGTATAAGCATGACAGGTTTCTCAATAAAGATGTATATAACTGGATAGATTTGTAAGGTCTTGAGACTATTGTGTATGGATTTAGGGACAACCCCAGTAGATGAAATAATGATGCCGTATCGTACGGACAGCGTCCACTCTCCCTGCGTTTTAAGTTCGATAGCTAAGTCAGTACCTATACTTGGCTAATTTCGTATATAAGTATAATTATGTACTTAGTTTGTAAATTGTGGGTAAGTACCTTGTACCTTGGTAATTACCCTGGTGTAGGTACCGTATAGCGATGTCTACAAGGTATATAGAACTGTTCTTTTTATAGTGAACTGTTTCGTCCGTCATAACTCATAATAGTCATGTTCCATCGAATACATTCTGTAATCATCTGAATCTAACCAATGTGGTTTATACAACATCAGTCATCATTGAATCTAGTATGGTTTGAAGAGAGTATTTGTAATGTGGAGTTTTTTCTTTAACTAATTTGTAGTCCGACTGTGTCATGACACAATACAAATCCATGGATTGGCAAGCTCTAGTAATGTACTGAATTGTTACAGAACTACTATTCAGTGTCGGCATAAGTCATTTTGTGTAGCAGAGTCGCGAATTATATATGTTCGCTATTTTTTATATCTATCATCTGATCTTAGATGGCGACCATAAACCCCTCCCTCTCAGGGAACAGGTCTCCTCGCTTTAACCATTCGTTTGACGCTACCTGGGGTTAGTTGAGTCGAGTAAATACCGTCTATGAAGAGATTTTTGGGCGTAGGCGTCCAGTTTCTGTGTATGATGCGTGTGAATTAATTGTATGGATGGGTTGACCAGAATGAGTGGCGTGTGTTTGCTGTCTGCTCGAATTGTTGCTTGATGAAGATTTGAATGGAAAAATTCGTAGTTTTTCCGGTATAAAAGTCCCTTTTTTATTTTCCCGAGATTAAATGTAGCCTATGTGTTAATCCAGGACATGATCTACCCGTGTGCCAAATTTCATCGAAATCCGTTGAGTAATTTTTGCGTGAAAGAGTAACAAACATCCATACATCCAGACATCCATACATTCAGACATCCATACATGCAGACATCCATACATCCTTACAAACTTTCGCGTTTATAATATCAGTAGGATTAAAATAATATAATTTATTGTTAAAAATTGCGGTTTGAAACTGACAGGATTTTCGCGCGCAAATGCAGCACCCGCCCAGTGACGTCACACGTGTGTCAATGGTCGTATTTGTTCGCCGCTGGCATTCATAGATGCATAAGATTGTACTTAGGAGATGTTGTTTGTATAAATACATAAATGTTACTATGAAGTAATAAAAAAGGACAATATATCAACATCAGGTACTTAGTCATAACAATGCACATCGTAAATTTCTTATACCAAAAGTTCTGTATTTTATCTGAACCTGTCACCTTCGATATTCAGCCCAACCTTTTCAAATTCCATATGTGGTAAATCTTTAACCCTTTCCTCATCTCCCTTAATCCATGTACTATCCGTATGAACTACTGGGTTAGACCAGATTCCAGACCTAAAATCACGTAACGATGCCTTTGTGGGTATTTCTGTTAGGCTGTCGCTTGAAGGTGGGCGGTAGTGCTAAAACCTATACTTCCTCCGCGAAACAAAAAAGGGTGTGTATACACAATATCTTACACGATAGGCTCAAATAATTGCGTTTAAGTCTACGGCTAAATTACGTTATGGATACTATGTCGATAAATTATTATTCATATATTTCATGGAATTTAACATTTTCCACTGGCGCGAAACAACATTAGGTAATTGCCGTATAATAGTTCAAGTATGTGTATTGTATCCGCACACGTTTAAATCTAAATGGCTTTTAAGCGCGAAATCAATTTACCGCAACGAATTGATAAAAATACTAATATCATTTTTCATGTTAGCTAATTATGAAGAGTAGGTAATATAAATTTCGCCAAATATGTAGCTATTTACATCAGTCAGTTTAGAACATATAAACAGAAAGTATTAACCGTATTCACTATTCCATGTTGTAATCGTGTTGTATCCAAAATGAAGGTTGTTCTTGTTGTGATTAATTTTGCTATTTTATATGCAAATGCAGACCGTAAGTTGACTAGTAATTACATTATTTTACCTAAACTGACCTATTTTTATTAATTTGTTAAGTATGATAACTGATAAATACCAATATTCCCTTAGGTATGTGTGTAAAATATTTTTTTAATGGCGATATCGAGTATCGAAAGAACTGGGGATTAAATTTTAAATTCTCGGTACTTCTAACCATCAAAAAGAGGGTTCTGAACCCTAATTCGTGCTAAAGACTAAAGGGCCTTATTCACGTTCCGACATACAGCATAGGTACTGTAGACGATTTGACGAACCTATTGGTTCGGGCCGAGATGGTTTTAACCTTCAAGCTGTGGCTTCGCATGCCAGCACGCGTGGTTCTGCTGAGGAAAGGAGATGAACGGATTAGATTAAACAATTCTTCAGAGCATTCGCCATGACACAGACGGTAGAACACGCTTAGACAAGCGACATCCCTCCGCAATTGTAGCGACACCATGTTGCTCGTCACGTCTGCATTATTCACAATGCGGATGGCCCGCAGCTGCAATCTATCCAAGGCATCGAGCAAGTATTATTCAAAATTGTCCCAGAGGTGCTAACAGTATTCCATACCCGGCTGTACCTGTGCTTTATACAAGCGGTAGATTTGACCGGGCTTGAAAAACCGACGCACCTTGTTTAGGATTCCAACCCTGCATGATGTGGCAGATATTACGCCTTCGATGTGATTCCATCTTTACATTTATTTCATCTTTACTTGTATCATTTTTATTACTTCATTTATTTCTCATTTTTAAATAATGCCATCAAGGCATCATTGCACAGTATATTATTAATTTGTTATGGTTTTAGTCACCATGGACTTGGGCCCTATTGATCTCTCCGCGTCTATTGGGAGAGTAAAACCCCTCTACAAACCGTTACAACCGGACGACATAATAGCTACCAAGAACGGCATAGAACATTTGAAATGGTTGCGAACGAAATTTCCTACTGGATATGGGTATATGCCACCGTTGGATCCCTTAAAAAAATCATCACTGGAACCCATACACATTGAAAACGGTATAGTAAAGTAAGAACAATTTATTTTGGTACCTAAGCCATATCGTTCTTTCACGGTATGAACCACAATCTCAAAGAAATCCATCAGCTCTGCTGTGATTTTTCCTTAGGATTTTTCCTATGGTCAGTTCCTAATTTGCTTTCTGAAAAGCCACTAACACAATAGCTACCGGCCCTGTAAAATGGGTGTTCATAGACGGAGATAACTATTTTGATCAAGAAGATAAGATCCAGCCTATAAAGTGCCTGCATACCTATATATACCGCTCACATTATGGTGATCCATACGACCACCCATAAACAGTATAATAGCATAAAGAACTTTAAATTACAAAGTATTGCGTGGCAGTCCACTACGCCCGTCACACTGAGACGTAAAATTTAATATCCATTCGCTAAATACAATGTCCTTTAAACCGAAACACAACAGTATTTGCACTCTGTTGCTTGACGGTAGAAATAGACATTGCGGAGGTCCAACCGGCCACTCGGATGCGAGAGACTTACCGAATAATATTTTCGAGGGGTAAAAGTCTATTTGGCTTAAGCAACGTTTTTTGAGATACTTTATATTGCAAAATGTCGATTACGCCTTATACCTAGTAGCCTTTCACCCCTTGTTTCATTTGTGTAGCATAAAAGAAGAAATTAAGTCCTACCTACGTTTGGCATATTTCAGTGGCGACATAGTTTTAAGCAATTTACGTATAGATGGCGCCAAAGAGTTCAATATAAACTTAACAGAAATACGTATGAGTATCGATACTGTAAATGTGGATATAACCGTACCTCAGATAATTGGTAACGGTAAGTGATAAACCTAATTAAAAAATTATTTCTAGAAATTTTGTATTCCATTTTGATTATCTTTAATAACGTGACCGAGACATGTTTAAAATTTAAGAAAACATTGCTTGCTGCCCATGGCCTTCTTGTGCCATTATTTGCCAATCCTTTTAGCAATATAAATGTAACATGTCAAAACAATAATAGGGTCTTCAAGATTCCATATGAGCCTTAAAAATAGCGCCTATCTTTGTTAAGAAATTTAAATTTTACTCGTCCACATGTATAGTATCTACCTACTTGTACTTAGCTACCTATATAATAAACTTGAATTATTACAGTTGATTTCGACATCGAAATTCTAATTGGAGTAATACCTATATTATTCTCTGGACACTTAGAGTAAGTAGAGTCTTCATTTTAATAATTAATTTTTGCCTCGGTGCAGTGGCATAGTTGTATTGCGTACGATTTGCGCGCTGAGGTCGTAGGTTCCAATCTCGGGTCGACCTAAAAATATTGTGTCTTGGTTTTTCCATCTTAAAAATTACTCAGCCGCAGCTCGGAGTCAGGAACTTGGCGGTGTGATACCCCTGTGACTTGGAAAGCACGTAAATCCGTTGGTCCTGCGCCTGATCTCTCTCTGCTGATCTCTGTTGAGATTGGCCGCTGTGGTCGAATCGGGCTAGGACGATTACGCTTTTGTAATTAATTTTTGACTGCCTCGATGACGTAGTTGTATTAAGGTATGTGATGCAATGCTAAGGTCTCGGGTTCGATCCCCGGGTCGAGTAAAGTGATATTGATTGATTATATAGAGGTATTGATTTATAGATATTGATTATAAGAGATATAGATTTTTCTATTCAGTATCAGCCCGGAGGCTGGAATTTGTGGCCGATATGGCTATAGACTCGCCCCCTATCACATCATGGGACAGAATACGCACGGCGAAAACTAGGTACACTAGCGCCTCTGCCTACCCCTTCGGGGATAAAAGGCGTGAGCGAATTATTTTATTTGTAATAATTTTGTCCATTTCACAAATTTAGGATAACTTTTTCTGACTATGCCATTGATACGAATAATGCTTTGCTCTACAACCCAGGTCGGTCCTGACAGGCGTAGAAGTTGTTGGAGTGTTCGGCTCAACAGAGACTCCAATGAATGGTTTGGTCGCTTTCCAAGTTACTGACGACAATACAAAACTAACAGCTGATAACTTAGGGGTAAAAAAATTACGCTTCATGGTATTATTTTATAACTATATAGACTTCCGATCAGCTCCGCCCGTGTGATAAAGGGTTAAAAATATTTTCCCGGAATATAAAGTAGCCTATAGCACTCAGGAGTAATGCAGCTTCCTACTAGTGAAAGAATTTTCAAAATTGCTCCATTAGTTTTTGTGTTTATCCATTACAAACAAACAACTCTTTCCTCTTTATAATATTAGTATAGATAAGTCTTAAAATGTAATTTCTAAATAGAGCTTTGTAATTTAACGTTTTGGTAGAATTATATGATAACCGAGACGTCTCCTATCAGCTAAGCGACTGGATCATCTCATAATTCAATTATACAAAAACGAAAATACAAATCGCACTTCTGCACCGCGTAAAAAAGGAAGCTTTCATAGATTACGCCTAAAAGTTCTAACATGACGATCAAAACACCCCCACAATATATTTCCGCATCCAACGCTACAGTCGTAAGTGTTGCGAGCGCCTTCTGCGCTTACCCAAAAGACCGGTGTTCTTGTATAAGCCGACCCTCGTCAGGCTAACAAGAGTTTAGTCAGGGACAAAAAAAAAAAAAGCTACAGTCGAACATTATATTAATAGTATAGGTATTAATATGTGGAAGTATGACACGCTATAGGCACTATTGTTTGTACGATACACCAAACCATCACCTTTGATTGCTTTAATTTTGCAAGGTATAGGTAAATATACACATTGGCTCTTTATTTCAAGATAGTAAAGGTTCTTTATGCAAGAAACGACTAATTAAGAAATGATATAGATGCTACAACATCTCCAAATATTGTTTTATTTCACCTCATGTTTTTTTTTTTTATTCATTTTTCAGCTAACACTGTCAGATTTATCTGTAGAGGCGAATGAAGGCATAATACGGAAGTGGTGGGGTATCCTAAAGGACGACATAGCGAGCCTCATCAACACTATGGTGGTTCATGAGATCAATAATGTAATGAAGCAGTACTCAGCGCAGCAAGTTCGCGATTTCTTATTAGCTCCATAGTGTTTACTATTTTTTGATACAAAGTGATAAATATAAAAAATAATACAACATTTATACTATAAAATAATTTATATTGCATAATTTTTTAATTAATTAAATATTGTGACATAATAATACCATGTAAGGTCAAAGAGTATAATCTGTAACTACAGCAGAGAATTCCTAGAACTATCCTCATTAACTCTACTAATTTGAGTTATTGAAGTTTTGATTTCCGACGTAAGTATTTTGACTCCTCAAGCCCCGCGACGGACACCGGTGTCCATATATCGACGGTCCCATAGAACAAAGTCGTATATGCAAAATGTTAGCTTTTCAGTAGAGCGCTTTGAAAGTCGTAAGTTTGTATTCATGTGCGAATTAGTGCTATTTTCATACATTAGGTTCAAGGTTGTTACTGAACCCTATAGAATATAGTGTTTCGTTCATGTATAACTTGTGATTTTCACAATTAACTTAGACTTTCAAAGTGCTCTACTGAAAAGCTTCATTTTGCATATACGACTTTGTTCTATGGGACCGTCGATATATACGGTTTTCCCATACATCTATATATATAAGTGGGGCTTGAAGGGTTAAAAGCACCTTTTCTGCTTAACCCTCTCAGTTGCAGAGGAGGCCCGTGAACAACAGTAGCCAGTATATAATACAGGGCTGACATTATTATTTCTACTTAATTACAATAAGTATTTGATTAAGATATATTATTAATCAAAGCAGTAGGTACTTTAAATTGGCAATTCAGAATGAGCATATCGTATGCTTGATGGTAAGCGGTGAAATTATGTAGTTATTGTTATACTGTTAACTACAACCGAAACTTTGTAAAATAATTCTACCCCAAAATAAGGAACCATATTAGGTGATTATGATGTACTAGTATCTAAAACACATTAGGTTGAATAAAAAAAAACTTGCACATTTTGAGTACTTAGGAAAACCTTTCTAATGTCGTGCTACAAAAACATTTTTTTTAATTGATATTGTTAACAATAGAAATTTCATCCTAAGTCTTAACCATATTATCATACCACAATACCAGCCCTGTATTATGTACTGGCTACTGTTGTTCACGGGCCTCCTCTACTACTGAGAGGGTTTAGACCTTAGTCACGCTGGCCTAGTGCGGGTTGGCAGACTTCACATACCTTCGAAATTCTTATAGAGAACTTCTCAGGTATGCAGATTTCCTCACGATGTTTTCCTTCACCGTTAAAGCAAAGAATTATCACAAAGAATACACACATAACTTTAGAAAAATCAGAGGTGCGTGCGTGCCCTTAGGTTTTGAACCTGCTGACATTCATCTCGGCAGTCCGTTCCGTTCCCAACTAGGCTATTTCCGCCATATTAATAACCATATTAGTAGCATATTGACCATATTAATGTCTCTTTGTACAATACAAAGTAGTGATGCGACTCAAGCCCTGTTTTTATTCAAGTCACTCGAGTGAATTGGTCAAACTCGTACTCGAATGAAAAAAAAATGACGAGTCCATTTGCACTCGAGTTGCTGAGTTAACTCCGCGGACCGAGAAGCCTCGGCGAGCGCTAGAAATCAGTAGAAGCCACTAATTCACTAATCAGTAGTCGCTGTCTATGTCGCGAACGTCATTGCTGCCAATTTAGCATTTTTCGTGTGATAAACCAGAAATAAAATGAACTTAATAAGTGAATAATAACTATTACTTTGCAATATTATTTTATCTTCCGGCATATTATTAATTAAAAAAGTACTGTGGTAAGTAGTGACTGCCTCGGTGGCGTACTAGTATTTACGGTACGACTGCAATGCTGAGGTCTTGGGTTCGATCACCGGGTCGGGGACAGTGATATTAGATTTTTCTATGTAGTATCAGCCCGGAGCCTAGATTTTGTGGCCAATATGGCGATAGGCTCGCCCCCTATCACATCATGGGACCGAATACGCATGGCGAAAAGTGGGTGCATTAGTTTAGGATAAAAGGCGTGAGTATAAATCATACTCGAGGTACAGGGTGTGTAAATAGTCATCTCGAGTGACTCGAAAACTCGAGTACAACTCGAGTGACGTAATGAAATTACTCGAGTGATATAAAATCCTACTCAAGTTGCATCACTACAAAATGTGTTCCTTCAACTGAATTACTTATTCCAGCGGAGTAATCGTAGTTTCTTCTAAACACGAACAATTGACACTTGCCATTATGGCGAAAAACCTTTCAGGTGGCATTTCTAATAAAAATTCATTAAAGAATTCCATCATGTTGGCTCTGATCTGAGTTATGATATTATCATGGTGTTTATTCATAATCTTTAAGCCTTCGGTGTTCAAAATCTTGTTAATGGGCCACGAACTGTTTTCTAAGTCCACCTGAAAGATAAATATTTTATGTTGCTAATTTGCGGCAAAGTAGTATGTAGTAGTATTTAACTCTAAGTATTTAGCTAACTCTGACTGAAGCACTACCAATACCTATTTACCAATTGATAAACTGAATACATGCATTACATCATTAGAGTCGGTGGCAGATATTTAATAATTACTGCAATTACATACATATATCGACGGCTCCCAAGAACAAAGTCGTATATGCAAAATGAAGCTTTTCAGTAGAGCGCTTTGAAAGACTAAGTTAATTGTGAAAATCACAAGTTATAGTGAACAAAACATTATATTCTATAGGGTTCAGTAACAACTTTGAACTTAATGTGTGAAACTACCACTAATTCGCACATGAATACAAACTAACGACTTTCAAAGCGCTCTACTGAAAAGCTAACATTTTGCATATGCGACTTTGTTCTTGGGAGCCGTCGATATATAATATATGAGTATTATTGGTGTATTGAGGTTAATATCAATTAGCAAATAACTTTGTACAACACCGCTTTAGTATGTCTGTAATGGTTTTGTATACATGTATAAATAAATAAATAAAATATTACTCTGTAGGTACCTGTAAAGACTCAATTTCAAAATCAAGTTGCAAGTCATCCACTACAGGTCTGGAACCGTTGTTTTTAACACGAAATCCAAGTACCAGCTTAGTGTTACGAACTCGAACGCTAAAATTTTTTTTTAATTACGTCACTAAGTGTCTATGTATTATAGAATTGTTGATGGTCTAGCTTTTGCCCGCGGCTTCGTCCGCATTAAGGAGTTTTTCCTGTATAAAAGTCACTTTATATACAAACTATACATTTTCACACTCAAAAATTCATTAAAATCGGTCCTTCCGTTTAGGAAGAGTTCAGTGACATACACACGCACAGAAGAATTATTTTATAGGCATGTGCCGCTGTACCCTCGGCCGGTACCGCCGCAACCGCCATGTCCCTGCATTTTAAATCTGTAATATCATCGAGAATATTTATTTAAATTACATGCTGTAATTTAAATAAATATTCTCGATGATATAACTGCCTCGGTGGCGTTGTTGTATTACAGTACGACTACAGTACGACTGCAACGCTGAGGTCTCGGGTTCGATCCCCGGGTCGGGCAAAGTGATATTGAGTTTTTCTATTCAGTATCAGCCCGGAGTCTGGAATTCGTGCCCGATATGGCGATAGGCTCGCCCCCTATCACATCATGGGACGGAATGACGGCGAAAAGTGGGTGCACTAGTTGCAGGCGATAACAGGGGATAACAGACGTGAGTGTATATGTATGTATACATGCTGTAAAAGGTCATATAAATAATAATAATAATACCAGCCCTGTATATATACTGCTCACTGCTGAGCACGGGCCTCCTCTACTACTGAGAGGGTTTAGGCCTTAGTCACCCTGGCCTAGTGCGGGTTGGCAGACTTCACATACCTTCGAAATTCTTATAGAGAACTTCTCAGGTATGCCGGTTTCCTCACGATGTTTTCCTTCACCGTTAAAGTGAACGATAATTGATAAACAATACACACGTAACTTTGAAAAGTCAGAGGTGTGTGCCTTGGGTTTCGAACCTCCGGACATTGTCTCGGCAGACGGTTCCATTCCCAACCAGGCTATCGTCCACTTGAGGGTCATATAGAGCCATATTAAATGCACAATGTATTT
Organism: Lapara coniferarum; assembly: GCA_949316025.1. NCBI lineage: Eukaryota > Metazoa > Arthropoda > Insecta > Lepidoptera > Sphingidae > Lapara > Lapara coniferarum. The sequence continues at coordinate 14,024,736 of OX438931.1, read as the reverse complement.
TAGGTACTTAATTGAAAAAGGACTAATGCTGTATTGCTTAAAATTGCTTCGTAAATGTGTTTATTTACGACATCACATTAGAAACCTCTAAAATTATCAGTGTTCCTCTACTATATTATGCATGTATTGTACATATAAACCTTTCTCTTGAATCACTCCATCTAATTAAAAAATCCCAGCAAAATCCGTTGCGTAGTTTTAAAATTCTAAGCATAGGTACATAAGTGCAGACAGACAGCGGGAAGCGACTTTGTTTTATACTATGTAGGTAGTTCGTGATGATTTAATAAACAAACACGAAAATTAACGTAATTTATAAAATAAACTCAGTGATTTCTTACTTCATGCGTCCAGACCCTTTTAATTTATAAACGACATAGGCACGACCGTTTAATTTGTAGTTATCTGTAAACATAAATTTGATTTTAGCCACCGTACATAAAACTAGGTAAAACCTACTTATAATTTTTCAGCTACATTTTTTTTTTTTTTTTTTTTTTTCAAAATACAATCCAACCTGCTTCCATGTTAACGAAAGGAAAATTGAGGACTGCTGATACTTGTAAATCTCCCTCCGACATGTCCATTTCCGTGATAGTGAAATTATTTAAGCCGGTTATCAACATCCCTGTTGTAGAAAATGTCATTCTGAAAACAGATAATTTATAATTATTATCAATCAGCCTATACAAACTTGGTTAGGCTGCACTGTTGTAACGCTCACTCAGTAGAGTCCGGGCTGATACTGTGCAGGAAAAACCCAATATAAGTTTGCCCGACCCGGGATTCATACTCGAACCGAGTAGTACAATACGCTACTGCGATACGGTATGGGGATACACACGGCGCACACACGGTAAAAGTGACGATTTAAGTGATCAAAAATCGGAAGTACAGATGTTCTTCAATACATACGAGAGTACGTGTCTACGTTCTTTAGTGTTTGGCCAACTACAAAACTGTAAACGTTACGAACTAACATAACAAATTATTTTACTCTTACCGAATGCCCATCGGTCGCGTACGCATCACATTCAAGCATCCGCAGTGCCCCTGTAGGTACTAATTACTTATAGTTTGCGTTTCTATAACGTAATGATTTTTTTCTATGTTAAAGAAGAACTCCTTATGAGAAAGTTTCTAATTCTTGATCATTTCTAGTTCTTTTTGTATGTCTGCTGGGCCTCAAAATCTAACCAGGCTCAAACTGTATAGATATTAAAGGGGCAAAAATATGGATCTTGAATCCCTTAAAAAATATTTATTTAGACCCCTCCAATTTATAACTAACTGTTGTAAAAGTTCATTCTCAGTGTAATTTTGAAGCAAAATAAATTTACATAAATCTCAATATATTCTGAGGACTTCAATTCAATTAAACGATTTTAAAGGCCAAAGCCGAAGAACACCAATCTCGCAATTTTCGCTGACGATACTGCCATCTACGTTTTACGTAGAGATAAAGCACAGTTGATTCGCCTTTTGCAGAACGCCGCCGACAAACTCGGCGAGTGATTCAGCAAATGGTGAATCACCATTAATCCCACTAAAAGTCAGGCCATCCTTTTCACTATAAATAGGACCGCACGCCCGGTGCCTAACGCTACTGTCACAATCTTAGAGTATGCATAAGTACCGTCACAATGTTCTCGCAGTCCATCCTATGGACCAATACAGTCAAATATTTAGGAGTTATCCTTGATCGGAATCTGACCTTCATATCACATGTTAATGTGGTACGCGCGCGAGCCGCCTCGCAAAAAGTCATCTCCACTGACTCGTTATCAAAAAGAGTAAGCTATCTCCCAACGACCGTCCTGAGCCGAGGCTCGTACCCTACTTAGGGGGTGCTCTCAGCGTGGTCGTTTAAATGCAAAGGGTTGGAGTGCCTAAAGCGTTCGCCCGAAAATCCGATGTGGTCAGAAAAGCCGACTAGCGTCTGTTAATCTAAGCTCGCGTCAGGCTACTGACCGTAAAGTATAAATAAATAAAAAAGATTTTGAAGGCAAAGGCCTGGTTTTTGGGAGTAGATACCTACTATCCGAATATGTATAGGTAAAATATCTTGGATAGAATTTTAAGCCCGTTTTTGGTTAATCCGTTCCTCTAAAAGTACTTTAACTTGAGAACTATGAAAGGTAAGGCTTTAATTTTTTTTATTCGTGCCTTCATAGTTAGGTCTTCCTCCTGATGCCTTTTTATCGGCACTTTCTGTGACATCAGCACTTTATAGTCATAAATTCAAGTCAAGTCAATCTAATTACGTCATAACTTGAGACAAAGGTCCCTTAAGTAGGTACTGAATAAATTAGCCTACTTGGTATTACATGGATTTCACGACTTTTTACGGTAGAAGAACTGAGTTGCGAGACTTGCTTTTTTTTGCAAACTTTGTTTGTTTGATGGCTTTAATATTACCCCTACTTACAGTTTTTAGTATTCGTCTTTGAAATCCATAAATGAGTGCCAATAAACTATTTTATCAGGTACTTATTTTTAATAAAAATTGCACTTACTGGAGACCTAGGTCGTTGTAATTTCCCTCGAAAGGTGGCATTTTCCACACGTCTAGGGGAGGCATGGGATAAGGAAGCGCGTCTAAATCGCCGTTCCGCCATTTATCCACTAAATATAACATTTTCCTCTCTAGATCGTTTTTGGCTATAAGGATTATAAAGAACGGTAAATTTATAACAGATCTCAATAAAAAAAACTCGGGGTTTATTTATAAAATTTAAGTACTTATGTAAAACATAGGAGTCGTCCATAAATCACGTGAAACACGACAGGGGTGAAGGGGTTTGGCAAACATCACGAAATATCACGAGGGGGCGGGAGGGTGTATTAATATATCACGTGTATTTAATTTTTCGCGCGCGATTCAAATTAGATTACGTATACTTTAACCTGTATTTGAAGATAATACACTAACATTTCTAAGATACTTTTGCAGGGGGAAAACTTCACAATATAGCACCACGGGGGGAGGGGTACCAAAGTTGCTAAAAAACATCATGTGATTTAATAGACGACCACATAGCCAATTTAATGAAGTAAATAAGTACAATATTCGAGTAGGGACATTTATTATTGTCTATCAGACTTAACAATAATTTTACTTACGAGTGACATCCTTTCCTTTTATAAGAACAAAATATATGGACACAATAAAAACAAAAGGTGTACTATTCATATTCGCTATATTAACGGACACCGACTAACAATAAGACGCTACGTCTTAATCATATTTATAGTAGTATTATATTTACCGAAGGAGTATTACAATTTATTTGCTTAAACATTGCGCGCACATCTCGACAAAAAGGTAAGTAGGTAATGTGTGCAGATACTGATAATACTACTGGCCAAACAAAAAAAATAGGTCAAACATGCGAATAAACTTCTTGAAAATGCCTTCAAGGTCTTAACAATAGTACCTACGTGTTTATATATAATGTTACATTAAGTCAGAGTTTTCAGAAAGTTTCTTGAATTTTATATGTACAAGTAGGCAAAAGTAATAGAGCCACGCTGTAGACCCACAGCATTAAGGGAACAGCTCATACAAGGCAGTGCTAATGTGAAACTTTAGAGTATCCCACTATTACGTTCCCCACGCTTCCTAATCCATATTCCTTCTTCTCTTTAAGCTAAGCAGCACATCAATGATTTTTCTGGAATTCTTGGTCTTTGAATAGTTGAAATCTGAACTGGCCTTAGTTATCGAGTGCTTGGGCGAATCATTCGGCGCTGCTTCTTACAGTGACCTTTTTAATTAAAGTATTACATATTGCAAAACCATTCTAATATCCATGAAAACTTTCAAACGAGCACTTTTGCGCCCCCTGGTGCCCTGGTGCCTGGGTTGCATGGCCCTACCCTAAGGGCGATAAAACCCAGGCACCAGGGCACCAGGGTCCATCGGTGTGGGTGGCTAAAGGGTATCGAGAGGTGTGCACTGATTTCACCATCGCGGGTCGCTGAAGCGTCCCGGGGCGGGTTTCCTCGCTCTTACGCAGATTGAGTACTTCCACCGTTTTTGTTTTTGTTTTCGCGGAGAAATGGCCTTATCACTACCACCCAGCCTTTAAGCGGGGCGATTGAGCAACGGCTCAGTGCCACGCTGCCGTCCATCACGGGGGTCGCAACAATGTGCTAAATTCATCACAAAACTAAAGACGGACAGCCCCCTGCTGCTCGCCCGCAACCCCCGGTGGCCCCTATTAGTCGCCTTTTACGACAGGCAGGGGATACCGTGGTGGAATTCTGCAAACGCTCCCAGTTAAGCATGACGATACTACCCCAACACTAGCTCATTGCGAAGAGAGCGCGGCAGGTGGGGACGTGCAGAGGCCCCCTCCGCGCGCCTCTCCCGCCATTCGACCAGACCCTACAGAATTTTGTTGATTATCGTTTATAAAATTAAAAATACTACTTACCGTAGAAAGGAAATATTGTTATTCTTTTTTTAGCCCCCTGCCGCTCGCTCGCAACCCCCGGTGGCCCCTATTACGAGACTATCCCGCCCTCACACCCACCACTGCAACTCCTGTAAGCCAGGATCAGCAGTGGCACGCATTTGATGACACCGAGCGGTGAAGCTCGGCGAGTCTCAGGGAACACTAACTAGTCTTAACCCGCAACGAAGTTAATCAAACAGAAGAATAGGGAGGAGTTAGAAATATATTTTCCACTGGCCCCTATTAGTCGCCTTTTACGAAAGGCAGGGAATACCGTGGTGGGATTCTCCAAACGCCCCCATTACACAGGGCGGAAGACGCCGGTCAGTCGTCCACCCGGCGCACGTTTCGTCTGACGGCGGGAGGGATCTCTGCACCTCCAATACCTCTCGTCACTCTCCTTCCGCGAGAGGACCACCTCACAGAAGTGTGCCACTGCACACCAAGACCTCCGGCTGTCGACCAAGGATGTGACCACGGCTGACAGCGAGAGATCCTCCGACGACTACTCTGAGAGCGCTGCGCTTCTCATTCCAGGCTGGGCAAAACTCCTACGTATGTTGGGCCGTATCCAGCGGGCAGTTGTCACAGTCGTGACACGCGTCCGACACCTCCTTCCCACTACCCGCCACAAGTACTCAGCGAAGCAGCCATGCCCGGTGAGCACCTGTGTCTGGCGAAACGTTGCCTCATCGTGGCGCCTGTTCAGACATTCGGCAAAAACAGGACGCACTGCCGCGACAACCCTGAGCCCCGCTGGCGGGGCCTCCGGCCTAAGATACCACTCCTCCACGGCGGCTCGCCATAGGGAGGCCCTCATGGCCTCCACCTCCTTCAGGGGAGCACTTCCGCCCTAGAGCTCTTGCGACTTCCACTCCTAGCCGGCCAGTTAAGGCAAGCTAAGGGTCAAGGTTTCTCATTTAGCCCCCACGGAATCGGGGTACGCGGTGTCGCTACTCACCATCGGCTCACCACAAAGCCGCTCTTGCGGGCTTATTATTATTAATTATTTGTAGGTACTCAGTATTCGTATTACAGTAGTGTAACACTACTCTCACAATTTTGCAGTCAAGTTGGCCTGGAGGCATTTAATTGTGCCCCGATTTAATGACATTCAGGATACAAATGTGTGCTCTAATCACCTTACACACAATAATCTGAAAATTGGGGACCTTTTTTTAGCCTTTTCGCGTCCCCACACAATTGGGTGACTTTAGGCTGCTTCGAATTTTTGTTGAGTTGGGCCAGCATTCATTTGAAATTAGGGACGTTTTGACTTCAGCTTTCCATGTTCGCTAAGGTAACTTAAAATTCTGAATTTCGTACTTGATTAAATACAGTATCCCATTCCGGTTGTATAACTACGTCGTTATCTGTCAAGTCACGCAAGTGCCAGTGTTGCCAGCCCTACTGTTTTAACAGTAGATTTACTGTTTTCCTTTGTCATCCGTGTTTTCTGTTTAGAGTCGAAATTTTACTGTTTTTTGTTTTATTGATTTTTACATGCGTTTTCACGGGTTTTGTGAACAGGTTAGTAAATTAATACATACTAAAATGCTGCAGGAGCTTTTTTATTAGGTCACCACCCTTCCCTTACTTCTCAAATTTTGCCAACGGAAAAATCAAAATCGAGGACCTTTTTTTATTTGCTCCTCTTTCAAAATCCCCGATGCTACTACTATGCTAAAAAAACAGGAGAATACAGTAGTATTCTCCGGTTTTTTTTTATTAGTGAACTGTGGTTTTTTGGCTTCTTAGGGTTGGCAGCACTGCCAAGTGCCAACTGTCATATTGGTAAAAAGTCGAAACATGCAAAACGTAGCTCCCGGGTAGACCGATAACCGGGGATTGTGACCTAATCTTAAAATAGAATAAAGAATTATGAAATTTTTTATTAACGCTAAGAATAGTGAAGTATAATTTCCATAAATTACTACCGTTGTAGCAACTGTAGTCAATTTAACACACGAACAAGAACCATCTCATATCTGCATCATGGGAAATCGCACCAAAATGCAACATTATTCTAAGAATTTCAGGAATATGTTAACGTGGTCTTATCTGAAAGGATTAGTGTTCAATCCAGCTCAATTACCACTGGTCGCAGTACTAATAATAATATCAGAAGTTTTGATCAACATATTGGTTGTGGAGCGAGTGCCCTATACTGAGATTGACTGGAAAGCATACATGCAAGAGTGCGAAGGATTCTTAAACGGCACCTTAGATTACAGCAAGTTGCGAGGCGATACCGGACCATTAGTGTATCCAGCTGGATTTGTATTTATTTATTCATTATTTTACTTTATAACCAACCAAGGTGAAAATATAAGACTTGCTCAGTACATATTTATAGCCATATACAATTTACAACTAATTTTAGTTCTTAGAATTTATATTAAAAGTAGAAAAGTTCCTCCATATGTTTTAATTTTAACTATATTAACTTCTTACAGGATTCATTCAATTTATGTACTTAGATTATTTAATGATCCCATAGCTGTTTTGTTTCTGTACTTATCATTAAATTTCTTCCTGGATGGTAAATGGTACTTAGGTAGTATATTTTATAGTTTGGGAGTGTCAGTAAAAATGAATATACTTTTGTATGCACCTGCTCTATTTTTCTTCTATTTAGTTAACTTAGGGCTGAGTGACACTATCAAGCATCTGTTTGTTTGTGGTTTGCTTCAACTGTTGTTAGGCTTACCATTTTTAATTAGTAATCCAACTGCATACATAAAAGGTAGCTTTGATATTGGTAGAGTTTTTAATCATACTTGGACTGTAAATTATAGATTTCTACACATACACATTTTTGAAAACAAATGTTTTCATCTTTCACTATTAGCAATTCATATTGTGTTACTGATGATATTTCTTCCAATGTGCATTAAATACTTCCAAAGCTATTGTCGGCTTAAATATGTACAAAACCAAGTCCAACCACAAATTGATGCTAAAAATACTGAGTATGCTAAAAAAATGAAAGCCAAAAAAGATGCCAAAGGTAAAGCCAAGAAAATAGAGGAAAAGGTAGAAATAACTAAAGACCAACAAGATTTCCTTAATGCTTTTGAATCTATGTTAAAAAAATCATCAACAAAGGGAAGCAAAGTAACAAAAAAAAACGAAGAATTAAACGAAGAAACTAATTACAGCATCAATTTTGATATTTTATCACAACTATTTATTCTCCCAATGTTTCTTGTAAACTTCATTGGTGTTGTTTGTGCACGGAGCCTTCACTATCAGTTCTACTCCTGGTACTTCCACAGCTTGCCATACCTATTGTGGTCTAACAACTTTTCTGTTATAGTAAGATTTTTAATATTAGCACTTATTGAAATGTGTTGGAACACTTATCCTAGTACAAATGTTACGAGTGTATTGTTACATATCTGTCATGTTGTTATATTGATAGGAGTTTATAAAAAAATGAGAACAGAATTAAAAGTAGTCTCGAAACTAGAATAAAATCTGATTGACAGTTTTTCAGTTACATTTTTATCAAGATAAGAACAAGCAAATAAAATAACAATGTGTGTTTTCAATTGTGTTTTTAGTTTTATAATAAAAAGTTAATATATACTACCTTTTTATTTTCCCCAAACCATCAAAAAGTAAGGAATCAAAAAATGTCTATTTGCCTAAAAATACTAAACGGATTTTTTAGAATAATTCAAAATGGCTTAAAACTATACAATTTGTTATTTCTATTCTTAAATTGTAATAGGCACTGTAGTACTTGGCACTTGGGAGTAAATTTTACATACTATTGGACTATAATAAACAGAGATACAGTCTGGCAGTGAATACCACATAAAATTTGGTTATGCAACAGATAATTATTGGTATGTTATTGATGATACCTAGCTAGCCACTTGCCTCGTGGTAAGTGAAACAACTGTTCATAGATGATATTATGTAACATAAGAAGATTAAAATAGTATATTTTGTTAGAACCTTAGCGGCGATAGCCTAGTTGGAAGTGGGACAGACTGCCGAGACGAATGTCTGCAGGTTCAAAACCCAAGGGCACACACCTCTGACTTTTCTAAAGTTATACTATGTGTATTCTTTATGAATTATCGTTTGCTTTAACGGTAAAGGAAAACATCTTGTGGACACCTGTATACTTAAGAAGTTCTGTATGAGAATTTCGAAGATTTATGGAGTAACTCATCGCGTTTATCACTATGGAAATTGGCATACAGAATACCATTTTACGCCAATTACACGAAGTTAACGTGACGCGGTCGGGTTACGCGCTAAAACTGTCATACAGAATAAGGGGGCTGGGCTGGTAGTAGGTCATAGGTGGTAGTAGTAGAGCCCCTTCCTCTATTTTTTTTTTATGGCATCGAATGACGAGACGAGCTTGCCGTTCACCTGATGGTAAGCGATACGACCACCCATAAACAGTAGAAATACCATCCAGCACCTTGAGTTACAAAGTACTGTATGGCATTCGACTGCGCTCGTCACATTGGCTACAATGCCCTTCAAACTGAAACAACAGTACATGCACACTGCTGCTTGGCGGTGGAAATAAACATTGCGGTGGTACCCACCCAGACGGACTCTTACATATGAGAATCCTACCACCAGTTTGCCATGTATTGTGTCATTACTTCCTAGGATTTGATCCTTATTAGCGACGCTATCGAATAGTATAATCTCCATTCGACCGCGACAAATGGAGACGCCCGCATTCCGTATTAACCGATCCAGAGGACGAAATTACTCTGGCCATCCGCCGTAAGAACGAGTTCTTGAAACTCGCAACACTCCACAAGACCGCAGTTCCGTCCTCGCCGCGTTCCCCCTCGCCGCACCGACCGCCCTAGCAGTTCCGGCCCGCGTGTCGATGACAACAGAATCTTATAGGATTAGGCCTAAAAACCAATCTTTCCCTAATCATTGATGTCGCATCCTCTCTCAGAGGCCGTCCTGAGCCGAGATTCGTAACCCGTTATTGGGTTGCCATGATCACTTAATTCAAAGAGTTGCGAGCGCCTTCTGCGTTCACCATAAAGACCGGTGTGGCCAGAAAAGCCGACTCGCGTCAGGCTACTGGCAGTAGGGCCATTAACAAAAAAAAAGTCATAGGCGAGTGCTGAGAGGACTGAATTTTATTTCTAAGTAGGACGCAACACCCTACAATTGGCGACCCCGTCTACACCCTAACACTACCATTGAGTAACTTGAATATAGGATAGTCGCTACTCAGTGTATCGTAGTCAGTGTGGCGACGAGACCGCGTCGACACACTGTGACGTTCGCAGTCGCACACACATTCTTTATATAATATACTAAAACATCCGCCGTTAAGCCTTTACAGAAAGTGGTTTGGCAGCAGAAATAGATATTGGGGTAGTAGGTACTTACTTTCTGTAATATACAATTATGCTCTTTGGTACTTACACATCCGAAGTCGCATATAAGTGACTTACAGACATTTGGTTTTTATTATGGAAAAAATCATGGTTCCCATGGAACTTTTATTTCTAAGACTCATGAAGTAGAGCGGAGCCGCGAGTAAAAGCAAAAATTAAATGAAAGTTTATTGGCATGTAACAAAGATTTTTTTCTCAGTACCTATCGATACCATATTTCAATCCATACCGCCAAATTCTGACTCGCCAAACCCAAGTACAGCAAAAGCAAGCAATATAGTTTAAGTCCCAATCATACAAGGGTAATAATAACAACAATATAAGCGGTTTTGAGATTGTTTATTGTGAACCATACAACTAATCAAAGGAAAATCTAATTATAATCTTAAATTTAGAGAATGAGGCGCATAAATACTTCCCTATGATATCACAAAACCGTCATTGCTCGGATCCGACGCCTCAGCCCAAGCGACCCCAACAAATTGTAGCAGTATACCCAACATACTCTACCTTAGATAATTTTCACTATATAAAATAACAAAGCTATATAAACAGGTAAAATGTTGAATATTTTATATGCTGCCTTGCTTGCCATCAAGCTAGATCCTATTAAATAATATAAACAAATGAAGCAATCAAATACAACTGTTCTTGTTTTAGGCCTCTATATTAAAAAACGAAGTTTAGATTTAAATTATTTAATATGACAATATGGGTAAGAATAGTTTTTCTGACTTTTTAAATCTGAAATCAAATATGCAGTTAGGAATCCAGTTGTGATTTATGTTTTCAGATAACAATTAAATACTTATGGTCTATGAGCTTATTAGTTTAAAAATTACTATGTACTTGTGCGGACTAACGCATCGGGACTTTGACATAAAGTTACAACATATTGAATATTACTATTCAGTCAAATGTACCCAGTCATGTAAATGTTAGTTGAATAAAGGAAATAACATATACACTTTCATAAGTGAGTACTGAAAGTACTATATAGCTTGTAAATGATCAATATCGCAAGTATAATATGGCGTTTTGTAAAATACAAAGAGTCATTTTTACATAATCTGACACTACAAATACCACAGCAGTCTTGCATGACTGGGCTTAAAACTAAATGACATACCTATCAATGGTAGCCCAAAATCTAGACGAAACCGAAATTTTTAGTTTTGATGGCTAGCAGAAGTTTGTGTTTGAGCACATGTCGCGAGGAGTACAACGGTATGTAAAGTCGCGAAATGCAAGTATTGGCGGTGGGCAAGTGCGCGTCGTCCGCAGGCCGTATCGTCACCGTTGGCATAGGCTGGAACCCTTCTTCGGAAGCAGGCAAGGCAGGAGACCCGGTCCAGAAGTATACCTGCAATCGCATCGACATTACAGCTTCAAGCTATCTTTACCTACCCTGACTTTATTTGATAATCGCATCTTCAAGATATCAGATATTAGTCATACTTACAAGATCTTGTCTTTCTAAATGTGTCATTTTGTCTACGATAGCCCAAAGCCAACGTTTGAAGCGTGCGAGTCTCTCCGGAGGCTCGCCACTCTCATCATTAAAACTAGTATACGAGACAAGTGCAGTAACATTTATGTCGCCGACACCATTCAGCAGAAGCCGTAGATCTTCAGCAGTTAAGCCTTCTAGCGCCGATTCAGGCAACACGTCAAGAACACCAACTCGCATTGCCTGTCAAAATTTTGAGAAATTAATTTCCAAGCAGAGAAAACTTTTAAAAACCAAAAAAAAATATTTTTTTATGTACCTCAAGTGCCTTCTCCTGTGAGAGCAGCATACGGTGTTGAGCATACTTGCGCACATAGTCATAGACATTGTGAGCCGTCACTTCTAATTCGCGGCCGCCTGGCACAAGCTCCACGCATCCACCGCCTTCCTCTTCGCACATTTCCAAGCTGAAATTCATCAACATTGTATAAAGCACGGTTTTACGGAATCAGCGAAATATACAACATCACCAATCTTACCTAAAGTTGAGATCAAGAGCAGCAAAGAGTGAATGTGAATCGCCAGTTTCGGCATCGACAACAAGTTGCCGGAGACTCTCGTACACTACCGGGTCAAAGAAAGCCAAATCGTGGAAGCGAACAGGCCGACCGAGGACATATTTCAGTACATGTCTATTCAAAAACATGGGACACAGCTCGTTCTGAAGGAGACACAGTCCAATTATCCTAAAAATAAGAAAATTCATTTTAAATATTTAGAAACTTACAGATACAATTTTACTCAACTTTAAACGTCTTAGGGCATATTTCACTACTAGCTAATAAATGTTACTCTTCACATAAATGTATAAGCCGTCCAAATACAAACGACACACTCTAATGTATGCTCCCAAATAAAATATAGTAACATTATTTTTTTTTAAAAAGTTTTTATTTACTGCTTTTTTGTTAGGTCAATTATGAAATAGTGTAAACAATACATCATAGATATACGCTTTTATTGCATCATTCGCCGGTCGGATTAGTAGTTATTGAGAAAATCGCGGACATACAAACTTAAATACATCCTACTTCCTACTAATATTATAAAGGCGAAAGTTTGTAAGAATGTATGGATGTTGGGATGTTTAGATGTATGGATGTTTTTCCTCTTTGTCGCAAAAACTACTGAACGGATTTCGATGAAATTTGGCACCCGGGTAGATCATGTCCTGGATTAACACATAGGCTACTTTTTATCCCGGGAAAACATAAAGCGGGACTTTTATCACGGAAAAACTTTTTAACGCGGTCGGAGCCGCTGGCAAAAGCTAGTACATACATACATACAGGTCAAATACAAAACCTCCTATTTTTAAGTCAGTAAAAAATGAGTACTATCTACGCTAGTTATTTAATATGATAACTATCATCAAATGACATGTCCAAAAATGGTCATAAAATTCTAACCAAGATACTTTATAATATATAGTATATTTGGATTGTACTCCCAAAACTAGGCCTTCGCAATAAATCGTGTAATTTTAAAGTTCTCCGATTTTGAAGTATATGTAATTTTACTTTGCTTAAAAACTACACGTAAAATGGGGGTCAAAAATATTTATACAAAAAGCGGACGTCTTTATTTAAAACCAGTGAAACAGCCCTTAAGGTTTTAAACTCGGAAACCATCTTAGTAATGGTATAATAATAATGGTCAATCAATATCATTCAATAAACAAAATTCTAATTTTGTTTCTTAACCTCTCCTAACGCAAATTGAGGTATATATTATTTATTACCTGCCAACATTTCTAAATGCGTTAATTCGTTCGGGTGTAGCGCGGCCTTGTCTTGGCGAGTAATAGCCGCGCTTGCCGGGCGAGTAGAAGAGCGGCGCGGCGTCGTCCGGCGCAGCAGTGGCGGCGGTTGAAGCGGACGCGCCCGCGCCTGCCGTGCTGCCACCGCTGCTCGCGCCGCTCGCTACCCCCGCGCCTCCGCGCTCCGACACAGAGAACACGTCTAGATCTACAATACAAAACAAATATGTCATTCTTTTCGCGCTAATGTTTGACTCTATTGTAAAATTGAAATAAAATTTTAAATATCGTCTAACCTATTTATTAATATTATTATTCTATAAGGTTAGTGGGCATGCATGTCTTTCCAATAATTTTAGATGTAAGCAATATGGATCAAAGCGACATACCTAGTATTGCCTCTGAAGGGTGCATCACAATGAGATCCATAGCCTCGCGCACTTTCTGTCGCAACGCGTCTTCGCTTGCAAGAAGTACTAAAAGTTGTGCTGGTGTCAATTCCAACAGCATTCCTGTTATTTTCCCAGCAAAAGTAGGATGTAGAGAGTGCACCTGTACATAAACATAATAACATAATCACTGGTGGTAGGTCTCTCATATGTAAGAGTCCGTATGGTTGGGTACCACCGCAATGTCTATTTCTACCGCCAAGCAGCAGTGTGCATGCACTGTTTTGTTTCGGTTTGAAGGTAGCATTGTAGCCAGTGTAACTACTGGATATAATGAGACTGACACTTCTTATGTCTCAGGATGACGAGCGCAGTGGAATGCCACACAGTACTTTATATCTCAAGGTCGTACTTTATATCTCGTCTCGTCATTCAATGCCATAAAATAATAATAATATAATTTAAATTATTGATAGTTTTTACGACTATTCGTCTAAGTATTACTAGATGTATGATGATGTATGTATGTAATTAATATTACAGAAACAAGCAAATTCACAATGTTTAAAAGCTTACTCTTGGATAAAGTCGTTCGCCGAGTTGTGCCTGATGATGTGTGAGGTGGTCATTGTGTCCGCCGGATCGGTCTCCGCTGTATCCTGCACCTTCCGTACCCGGTGCGGCCTGAGCGTTCATGTAATTATTTTATTATATTATAAACACGAAAATCATAACATTAACGAAATAAATAATATATAAGTGTGTTCCAGAGCTTCTACATTGTTTATCGATGAGAATTGATGAATGTTACCTGTGGTGAGTAGGGCCGCGCGTCGACGCTGAGCACGCGGCGTGGCTCGCGGGAGGCGGGCGCACGGGGCGCGGCGGCTCGCGCGCCCGCTCGTCGTGCGGCTTCCTTAGACCGCGCTCGACCTCCGCCACTGTTCATCAACGGTTACACATTTACTTAAGTTACTACATTACAATACTATCATAATACGCATAGTAGTTTTCGTTATTAGATAAAGATACATATATTTTTTCTATACCATTCATGAAAATAAATATTTAAATATAATGTATTTAAAGCTGAAAACAATATACATGGTACCAACAGCTATCTTGAAAAAATGTATTGTATACCATTACTTGACTACCTCATTCTAATGTTGTCAAGTTTAAACAAAATACTCACCGTGCACTACTATTGCCGCTTGTTCCTCCAGTGGTGGCACCAGCAGAACCAGATGTGCCATTACTGTTACTACTATTACTCCCGCTACCTGTCGTCGACTCTAGTGGTGGTAGTTTTTCATTTGCTAGCAGAGCCTGTGAAGAAATATAGGGCAGTATTATTAAATCTGCCTCGGTGGCGTAGTTGTATTACAGTACGACTGCAAAGCTGAGGTCTCGGGTTCGATCCCCGGGTCGGGCAAAGTGATATTGAGTTTTTCTATTCAGTATCAGCTCCGAGTCTGGAATTTGAGCCCGATATGGCGATAGGCTCGCCCCCTATCACATCATGGGACGGAATAATGGCGAAAAGTGGGTGCACTAGTTGCGCCTCTGCCTACCCCTTCGGGGATAACAGGCGTGAGTGTATATATATATGTATATGTATTATTAAATCAATCTCAAGTTTGAGTTACATCTCAAGTAGACATAATGTAAACAAGGCATTGATGAAACAAGGCCAAAGAAAACTCAAATTGTCGTCACTATGCATTCGAACGGACTGTGCGGCTTCATACATAGTATTGCTTGTGAATACAATGGTGTTAGTTCTGATTTCCAAAGATATTGTTAGTTTCGATTACGTACCTCGGCTACACTGGTGTAGAATGACCTGGCGACTCCGCTGCCCTCACCGGGCTCGTCGCGGAAGGTGACCTTTACGCGGTTGACGGCAAGCGGCGGCTGTGCACTGTGAGCGCGCCGATTCTGTCCTGCGAACGCGCTGTTTAATTCTGCGAATGTCTGTTGCAGTAGCTTAGCTCGGTCGCGCTCCATCTGTAAATATTCGAGCATACTTATATTTAATATGGGAGCAGTTGGAGTAAAAATGTATGGTCATAAATAATAATATAATTCAAATGCAATAGCGTCTGCAATAGTACCTTATGCAAAGTCAAATCTCGCTGCTGTGAGTTTCTCAACTTCTCCATGTCCCTGCGGAACTTGACTTCCTTGACTGGGAAGCCTCCGAGTTCAGCAACCACAGAGCCGGACTCCAGACCCACGTCTTCCGTGAATACGCGCCCGAACAGATCGAGCGACAGCCGCCATCGTCCAAGCAACAGGTCGTGCGATACTGAAGCACCAAGTGAGGGACAGGCGCGTCTAAAATATACGGCCCATTAATAAAAACATATGTCTCTACACATAGACATTTTACAGTAAATACTACTTTTGACAAAGGCTCTTGTGAAGCTATATTTACGAAAAACTATTTACATTGCTAGGAGATGGGTCCCAAAAATTCTAAACAATATTATTATATTCATGTTCTTTAATCCAAAGAACAGTGGTATTCGTTTTATAGTGTGGTTGTTGGGAATATTTACGGTTGCGAAGGCGTAGACAGCGACGGCAACAGCGGCGGCGGCGGCAGGCCTGTAGTTTCCACGGTCACATGCGCTGAAATCTCTTGTGATTCCAATGGATCTGGCACGCTCAACAGTTCTCCCTGATAAAGGAGTAAATTTTAAAAATATTGGCATGATTGACAATAACACATGTTAATGGCAAGAAGAGCTTAAACCAATATTGGAAATTTCGGTAACCCTACAATACTTTTTACAATATTAAAGCGCTAATTATCACACTAAATACAGTTAAATCCGATTGATGACCAGGGTATAATTTTGATAAGAAAAAGTCCCCCAAATAAGTGGAGTGACTTACAGCACGTACAATAACAGTCTTCCCAGGGCTGCGTGAGGAAGAGGCGCGCGACTCCACCGCGGCACTGCTGGACCCGCTGGGACCTGATGAAATAATAATGAAAATCCCTAATCAATTGCTGCGAAAATTCAATTTATTATGATAATCGTTAACACGCAATGTATACATAATCTTAATTAGTCATAAATATTTAAAATAACATTATGGGAAAAAGGTCCTATATTATTTAAAGCTTTCGGATTTGCGATGGAAAAGAGCTATCGACAGAAACAAAACATTCATTATAAATTCATGAATTAAAACAAACTTCCAATTAGGAACTGGTTAGTGAAAATTACCAGGTGAATTAGTAGCAGACAAGTTCTGCTGATGTGGGGCCTCGATGATGGAACACACAGTATTCACCAATGTATGGAATTCTGAAGGTTGTGCATTTGGCTCCTCTATGTTATTGCTGGAAGACATTGTATGTGGGTGTCTGCAAATAAATATAATTTTATTAAACAATGTTTTTTTCTCCATAATATATAGAGTGAACTTTTCAAGTGGGCATGGGTGGCGATGAATTCCGAAACTATGAGGAATAATGAAAAATTTGTCGAGTCAAATTAGTCGAACAAGGAACAACTAATAAGTTACCAGTGTCTGTAAATGAAAATTACTCAAATGGTTTATCTTATTTGAATCAATAGCTGTAAACTGTTACCTATGATGTTTTTTCCTGGGTATGTTCTTAGTTTCATTAGAATCGGAATCCGATAAGTATTCGCCATCTGTGTCAATGTCCATTTTTGTAGTTGTATCTTTCGTACAAGATAAGTCCTGGGAAAAACAATAAACAATGAACAAATGAATTATTCTTTAAAATACCTAGCTTTAATATACAATTTTAGGATTTAAAACGTGTGTGAAATTTGCTGATAACTAAGATGTAGGATTACCTGTGGTTCATCTCTGGTCAGTGTGTGGTTATGTGTTGGCGGTGCCGATGCGGGCCGAGCGGGAGGCGACCATCCGCGATCCGTGCCGCGCGTAGATAAGCCCAGACGACGCGGAACCACTGCCAAAAGTTAATAACCTTACTACCCAATACCCATTGCATTTAACATACACTGAATATATTATTTTGATATCTATGACAACATACTCATTAATTAATTAATTACATCCAAATCTATACTATGATTATAATAAATAGTAATAAAATAGTACAGACATGTACCTTCAAGCGGATTGTTGACTCCCGGAGGCGCGTCGCCGGCGGGCGGCACGGTGACCAGCTGACGCGGCATGCCGAACAACTCTTCACGCCGCGCGTTCGGCTGCAGCAGCTGCGGCTGGTCCGCCAGCGGCAAAGCGTCTTGCATTGTCACTGTGCGTCACGTATTTATGTTACAAATATTTTATAATACTTTGATGTAAATAATAAGTACTTCAACAGTATGAGACATAGGCAGCGCTCTTAAGATAATATCACTTACTGTTGAAAGGATCCGGCGGAGGACATCCTAGACACAAGGTAGAGTCGGATCGTTGGAAGAAAGCGTGCGCACGGCCGCGTGCTCCTTCACCCTCGCTGTCGGACTCGGCGGCGGCGCTGCCACCGACCACCATTTCCTCGTCTCCCTCTTCATTTTCATTCTCATCCTAAATGTTATATTACACACATTACTATTGCATCTTTTCGTCCGCACAAAGCACTATTTACGCGTTAAAAAGTTTTTCCGAGATAAAAGTCTCGCTTTATATTTTTCCCGGGATAAGAAGTAGCCTATGTGTTAATCCAGGACATGATCTACCCGTGTGCTAAATTTCATCGAAATCCGTTAAGTAGTTTTTGCGTGAAAGAGGAACAAGCATCCATACATCCATACATTCTTACAAACTTTCGCCTTTATAATATTAAGCTATATTATCAGCGAGTAACATAGTCTACTTTTTATCAACAGGACCGAGAGCAGAAGTGTTTGTATATAATTAAGTAATATGTATGAAGGTACCTGTGTCCAGAGGTGTTGGTGGTGATGCGGCTGGGGCTGTGCGGCGCGCATGTAGTACACGAGCGCGTCGAGCACGTACGCGACGTGCTTGAGCGCCGCCACGTCCAGCACGGGCAGCTGCTCCGCGTGCTCGGCACTATGCGCGCGCAGCAGCGACAGGCAGTACGCCAGGAACTCGCGCCGCGCACTGCCTGCCTCCACACCTGAGATAATATAACAATCTTAACCTAATATTATCAATTTTAAAATTGTAATACTAATGCTGCCAGTATGAAACGAATTTACATTATTTAAATTGTGCCAAAGTAGTACCTTGTTCTCTATCTCTAGCTCTTGGCCCTTCCGAAAATCCAATAATGCGTGTCGCAGGTGAGGTAAGAGACGGTGTTCGCCGCGTGGCTGGCGCACTCGAGCGATTGGTATCGACACCAGATGTGCCCGCGTTGTTCGACGTTAAAGAAGCACCAAATCTGAATAAAATATCAAATATTAGCCTAGCAATTCTATGAAAATAAATAACAATAAACGAACACATCTTATTTACCTAAGCTGTGCCTCGGTAGCATCCATAACAGTAACAAGCCAGTCCCAAGTAGGTTTTAGTTGCCTCTCGAGATAGCATTGGAGGCGAAGAGCTTCGCGATATGCGAGTGGCACCATTCGGGGCAGTGGCAAAGTTACGCGTTCGTACTCCCACAGCAGGTCGGCAATTTGTCGAATCACAATGCCTGTTGACAAAATATGCATTACTAGGAAAGATGCAAAATTTTTATTTTTGCTTTCATTTGAATGAATTTTATGTAGTACTAGTTCTTGCCCGCAGCTACGCCCGCTTTAAAAGGGTTTTCCGGGATAAAAGTCCCGCTTTATGTTTTCTGGGATCAAAAGTAGCCTATGTGTTAATTCAGGACATGATCTACTCGTGTGCCAAATTTCATTGAAATCCGTTCTGTAGTTTTTGCGTGAAAAAGTAACAAACATCCATACATCCATTCTTACAAAATTTCGCATTTATAATATTAGAATGAATTATATGTAGTATAAGATCATAAGTATATTACATAAATAAAATACTACAATTTATTGCCAAAACAGACAATTCATTGACAGTTTAAATTTTCGCGCACAAACGGAGCTACACGCCCAGTGACGTCACACCTGTCACCGGCTATATTTCTTCGCTGGTAGCGTTCATGATAAGTTTGAACTTCCGAGATGTTTTTTTGAATAAATACATGAATGTTACTTTGAACCTAATGCCCAATATTTTTCTTCAAATGAATTCTGTCAACTACCTGAGGTTTGAGGAAGCAGGGTACTGCATTACGATTGGGCCTGCCAACATCATTACATGTTACGTACCCATGGAAACACTGTTTGTATTGGGTGCGTCACTTGTCATGTAATGCTAAACAACTAAGCAGTAGAGATAGCGTAAAGTAGAAAGTAACGTAAATAGGTTATTATCCATCAATCAATTACTGGTGGTAGGTCGCTCATATGTAAGGGTCCGTCTGGGTGGGTACCACCGCAATTTCTATTTCTACCGCCAAGCAGCAGTGTGCATGCACTGTTGTGTTTCGGTTTAAGGACATTGTAGCCAGTGTAACTACTGGGCATAATGTAACTTAACATCTTATGTCTCAGGATGACGAGCGCAGTGGAATGCCACACATGGTAATTTGTAACTCAAGGTGCTGTATGGTGTTACTATTGTTTATGGGCGGTCGTATCGCTTACCATCAGGCGAACGGCATGCTAGTCTGTCATACAATGCCTTAAAAAAATAGTCTTACTTTTTGTAAAACAATCGATATTAACTCAAATAAAAATGTTAGAGTGGCCCTTCTTTTGTTTTTTTTTTTACATTTTAGACAAAATATTGTATATATTATATCTGCATCTTCCCTATTGCTTGTTCATATGAATTCATTTATTAATGCATTGGGCTTAAAGCACGAAAATTTAAAATCGCACTGTAATCTTACCAAAGGCCCTGGCCAAGCAAGAAGCAGTAGTGGATGTGGAGTGAGGGTCGTGTGCTCCAGCGGCGGCGGCGGCGGCCGAGCGGCGCAGCGACGCCGGGTCGATGAACACTAGCGACGAGCCGCCCGTTAGACGCACGCCGCCCGTGTTGCCACTCGTGCCGCGAGAAGTCTCGCGAGAACTACAACATAAACACACATTTTAAAAACTCTGATCATTTATTACATAACAATATAGTTTCCCGTAGCATCTAATGTGGTTCGGTACACGCAAATCTAAAGAAACCACCAAAAATGTTTATGTTTAAATAAAATTGGCTACAACACTGATATATTGCTCAAGAATTATTTGGACCACTACTGACCGTATAGCCCACTGCATAGAGTGCGGCGCGAGGTTAGGCCTAGCAGGAGGCGCGGCACGGCGCTCCAACGTCTCGCCTTCATGTAACGGTGGGTCCGCCTCACCATCGGGTTCGTCGGTCTCGCCCGCCTCGGAGTCCTCGTCCTCTGGCTGCGTCGAGTCGCCGCTCGAGTCCTCCGGGTACAGAAGCAAAGAAGCTATGCCTGTTGTGGTGCACCGGAAAATTATAGCAACACAATCATCATAATATTCTATGTATGTATCTTATTTTTTTTCTGACATTAAAACTTTGTGATGGCATTTACTACAATATGATGGGGTATTATTTATCTAAAAAAATTACCGGCATCCGATCCCTGTGTGGCTCCAGTCTGTACGCTGCGCTGTGCCGATTCAGCGTTATCCTGGTCATCGGAATCGCTCTCCGTTTCCACTTCAGCAAGCAAATCCAACTCGCTCTCACTTTCACCCCCTTCGGCGCGCTCAGTTCCATTTTCAACTACCACGTGTTGTTCTTGTCCCCTGCAAAATATTACACTCATGTAAGTCAACGAAAATAATTAGGCAATTATTTTAACCCGCAATAATATTTACTTGACTTTATAATTGATCCCACATAATATAAAGCTCGTCTATAAATTTCATTGTTGCACGATAGTTATTATAAGAGTCCATACCTCTCGCCCATTGCATCATCGTGGTGTTGCGCGTCCGGCGGCGGCACAGGCGCGGGTACGTTTGGCTCGTCCGTCTCCGAGGCGTCGTCGTCGCCCCCCAGTGCCTCGCCGGCCACATCGTCAGCGTACTCGGTCGCGACAGGCGTCGATGAGCGGTCAGGCACCAGTGTCGAGCTGCCCATCGATGTGCCTCCTGCTGCTGCGCCGCGGCTTCCAGTTGAATTTGATTCCCTACGTTAAGAAATCGTTGGTAAAGTAACATTTTTCTTTTTGAAATTCATTTCAGTGTATAATTTTTTTGTTATATATTTTGAGCATTACGCAATGTTTTTTTAGTAGTGACAGAGTACTTTTAATAAGAAAACCCTAATGTTGAAGTATTATAATTTTTGTTACGAATTTCTAAGAACTTTTATTTATGAAGTCTGAAAATGATGTAAAACATAGTAGATAACATAATTTATTTACATAATAAATTCTATAAAGTTGAAACAGAAACACCCATTGCACTCCAGGGGGCTTAGGATGTGAAAAAAAAAACACGATACGTCTTCGCTTCGTTTTATCATGATTGGTTGAGAGACTGACGTATTGGCCTCTCGATCAATCACAAACATCAAAATACCGATACGTCAGTCTCTCAACCAATCACAATAAAACGAAGCGGAGACGCATCGTGTTTTTTTTTCACATCCTAGCCCCCCAGGTGTTTAATTACCTTCGTGCATGAGCGAGGCGCGAATGTCCAGTAGAGAGTGGCTCCACTCCAAAGAGATCTTCGCTTCCATTGACGAGATCCACGTAGGTTGTCGCCAGCGGAAATGGAGCTGTTGGCCGCACGACACCGAGACGAACCGGGGCAAGCAGAGCGTCCGCGGCTTCCACTAATTCTTCCACAGAAAGAGCCACTAAAGCGGCGAAAACACGCCGGCAGCGAACCAGCGACGATGTTATCGATAAAGGCCTAAAAATATGTTATTAGATAAAACTATCATACCAATGCAAATTTCATTTACATCCTTACAAAATACTATAAAACAAAGACCCTGCCGAGTCTGTATATCTGTCTGAATGCGATAGATTCAAAAACTGATTTTCATAATATGGTTTCAAAAAATGGACGTGAAGTGATTCGAGAGGAAGGTTTATGTGTCATTAATGTTTTCTACGATAGATAAAAAAATGTAGGCATGTAATATGCTCTCACCCTTTCTTCTTTGCTGCACCAGGAGCCATCTCAACACTAAATATAACAAATATTCGGGCAACAGAGCGTACGAATCTGCGCGCCACTTCGCGCGCACGCTCTGCACGTCCCGGAATCGTGTCATTTTGTTGTTCGCGAATCAAAGTATGCAGCAAGGTGTCCAGCATCTGTTAAATGGGCATACAAATTACCAATTAATCTCATGGTCATTTTACATTATACTGACATATTTTTTTCTAAATTATTATTGTTTCTTTTGTTGCGGTCTGATGCGTTATTAAACGCGTTTTATCTCTAGTGAACTTATTGATATAGCGGTTTCAGCTAGAAGTATATTTTTTTATAAAATGTCTGCAAAAATGTATGGGTATTAGCTACAAATGTGTTACCTCATTAGTGCACTTGACGATGAGCGCGTGCGTAAACTTGTCGAGCAGCGTGGTGCCAGACTGGTGCGGCGCGGGGCTGGTAGCGCGCGACGGAGCGCCACTGGCGGGGCGCGCCTCCTCCGCCGTGCCACCACTGCTCCCCGCACCACCCGCCGCACCGCACATCACCGCCGCCTCCACGGCGGGCCAGTCGCCTACAAAAATATCACATGTATCGAGTACTCTATTCAGAGTGACAATATTAAATCATTTATAGACTAAAGTGACGCATGACAATCTCTCCAATCAGCTCAATAGACTATACTTTATATCTAAACCATATTATGCAATACACACATCTAATTTAATCCAATTACCCAATAAATGAAGAAGGGCACGTCGAGCGAATCTAGGTGGTTCTAGGTCATGATCGGGTGCGTCAACTTCAGCGTCGGATCCGGGCTGCTTGCGCGGGCCGCGACCCCTACCGCCACCAGCACGGAACTGACGCTGCTCCACCGCTTGCCGACCCACCGTCTGCACCAGGAACAGGAGGATCGACTCGCCCCTACAAATAAAAACAAATTAGTCTTCAAAGCCATCAATCAATATTGTAGTTACGACTCATTGAAATATGTACGTTATTAGCAACTAAATTCAAAAATACCTCGAATTAAAATGTGTCGCTAGTTGTGTATCTCGCGCTAGTCTGGCCAACAGGTCGCAGCGCGCCGCCCAATTCCCACCGACGAGTGCCTTGCAGCGGCACTTCTCCCAGCAATCACAATACGCGGTCGGCGAGGTGCGTTTCAACTTACAATCGTGCCCTTTGTGGCATACCTGTATCAGAATTGTTGTGTCACTATGTTGTCCTTATTTGCAGTAGTTATAAATGAACTAAAATATTTAATGTGGACAGAATTTTGTTGCCATTTATTAACGGAAATGGAATTGGAGTTTACCTTAGCGCACTCAGTGCAACAGCAAAGCGATCCAGTCAGGCCGCATGTCTTACATTCAAATATGTCCTAAAATAAAGACAAACAACATTAGAATCATTTTAGGAAAAAATGATTGTCGCAAAGAATGCAACATTACATTTTAGTATGAGTTAACACACGTACCTGATTGATGTGCTCTTGCCCGGTCCAAGTGAAGCTGCAGGTATCGTTGCAGCAGAGCACGAGGAGCGGCGAATGGTCGGGATGCGCGTTGGGCGGAAAGATTGCCTCGGAGCGCTGAGTCTCGTCTGCATCGTTGCATGCACGAATCGCGTCCAGGATTACCAGCGCCGCACGGTACGCGCGCTCCGCCACCGCTGCCATCAACGGGGTCTGACCCATACCATCCCTGCGCATGAGGACCGTAAGTTATTCATACGTAAATTACTTTTAAACTCTGAAAGACGCCCTCATAAAGACTACACCGCAAATATCAACATATTTGAATTTTGCCATCGGCATTTGTATTTTGTATCTTTACGTACTTAGCTGTGAGCAACTGCATGAGATATGGCTGCAAGGTAGTGCTTTCACATAAAGCGCGCAGGGCCGCCAGTGCGTTTCCGCGACGTTCCGCTGGGTCTGAGCTAACCGCGCCCCCACCGTTACTGTTGCCGGACGTTTTGCTACAAAAAAATAAGACACAAATTAGGATAAAGAGTTACATATTAGATGGAAATGTGACACGAAGCAGTTAGTTAAATTTTCTTAATGCTAGCTTTTATACCTACTCATAGGGTAGCGAAGTACGAGCAGCGAGCACTGTACTTTCCAAACATACAAAACTTTTAATGTGCTATTAGTGTTTAAAGATTGTGAAACATCATTTTAATGGACTATATAAACTCACCCATTATTAGTAAGTCCCATCAAGCTATCTTCATCGCCGGAAGCCTCGAACGTCTCCGGCGGCCACGAGATCGCCGGCACCGCCTCTTCCGCATTGGTGCCATTGCCGCCTGTGCCACCAGCTAAGTTCGGCATAGAATTTTCCACTATACATATTGTAAGAAATCATATAATATATCCCCAAATTTCAATGTGCATCAAACATAATGTCATGTAAATAATGAAATAGAATACAAACCAATATCTGGCTCCTTGTTGGATGTAGGTGCGCACATGTGAACGCAAGCATGAAGTATATTCCTGTTGCCGTCGCAGCGCTCCTGCAGTATTACCAAGATTTGTTGCTCTGGTAAAAAATAAATATTTTTATTCAAACGTGTCAATTCCTTTAAATGTAGATAATTGTTTGTCAGTAATAGTAAAAAAACTGACTGTTATTATCAGTTTCCAGTTGATGTAGCAGCTGACGCACTCCATCGAGATCGCAGCGGAGCACGCGGGGCATCATGAGCTGCGGCTCCGGAACTATTATTATGAGGGCGACCTGAACATTCAACAATACAACACTCAGATTATATTAATAGTAATAGGGGCATTCTATTTTGACTGGTGGGATATTTGACTCCAGAATTTTCCCAATTTTGAGTGGTAAATAAGCCCACGGGACTTATTCATACTGATAAACCATTCAAATCAGCAGATAAAAGCCTATTTTACAATATTATTTGTAAGAATCTGTGAAACAAACTATGAATTTATAAAAAACATACATTTGAGTGAATGGGGCTGGTGGGACACAAAAAAAAACTATTCTATGTTTCTAAACTACTTAATTTTTTTAATGAAATATTTTTCATCGTTATAAAATGTAATTTGTAAGCTCTGTTGTGATTACATATAATTAAGCTAGCTATTCCAGAACAAAATAAGAAGATATTAAAAATTGTGACTTGTGGGACAAACCGAAAATATATGAAAATAAATTACAATATTTATGCTCCCTGTCGCTTAAATATACATCGGAATATTTTAATTTACCATTGTCTCTCATAACAAAAAACCATTAGAATTAGAAAATGTACAGGGTATAATAATAAATGAAGTTGTGTCATGGTATTTTCTTTTTTTTTTTGAGTAAAATGTAAGTGTAAACTTCACTTAAATAAAGTTTTAAATTATGTACGTAGAAAAAACAGTGAAAGGAATATTTAAAACGGGTTAAGTCTTATCTTATTCTTACAGCGAAGTTTGTGAAAATATTTGGATGTTTAGATGCTTGTATGTTAGAAGTAGAAGCAGAAACAACTGAACAGATTTGGATGAAATTTGGTACACGGGTAGATCATGGCCTGGATTAATACATAGGCTACTATTTATCCCGGTAATTTGCTCCTGTTAGAAATCCTACTAGTCCTACTAATATTATAAATGCGAAAGTTTGTAAGAATGATTGTTTTTCTTTCACACAAAAACTACTGAACGGATTTCGATGAAATTTGGCACACGGGTAGATCATGTCCTTTATTAACACATAGGCTATTTTTTATCCCGGTAAAATATACAACGGGACTTTTATCCCGGAAAAGCTCATTCACGCGGGCGGAGCCGCGGCAAAAGCTAGTTATGGATATTTGTAATCTGATTATTGACGTAGATGGCGCTGGCGTCGTACTGTATTGTAGGAACTTTTGTAGTGGGTAAGGCTTTTCACGCGCGTGAAGCCGCGAGTAACATATAGTGGATCAATAAAATATAGATGTTTTACTATTGTTTATTATTAGTAGAGATAATTTAGAAGTTTAATAATTTTGTGATTTTTTTTCTTTTCGCGGAATGCCCCTGTTCACAATCGCCTTATTTTACGTTACAACAGGTGGCGTAAATGTAATTTACCTGAGACTTGAGCGCGTTGTGGTGGTTGTGATGGTTGTGGTGCGCGGCGTGCGGGTACAGCGGCAGCGCGTGCGCGACCAGTGCGCGCGCGGGCGACATGTTGAGCGCGGGCGGCTCGCGCACCATGCCCACGCAGTCGCGCGCCACCGGGTACAGCGCACTGTTGCCGTCCAGCATCATCACCACTGGCTCGCTGCCCTGCACAATCACATAACAATAACCTCACGCATCTATTGCTAGGCAAAAGCGCAATTAGTGCACTTATGGTTCACCAAGTTATATCTCGTCCCGTTCCGTCCTAAAACTACTGTGAATACCAACTGGAGCTACAGCATACTGTTCGACTTAACGTATTTTTGCCTGATTACAAATCAATTTTTATTGAAGTCTGAATAGGGTAGTTTACTACTTTTTAATAATACATTTAGCAAAAATCTATGCCATACAATATCTAATGGAGAATACATTTTCAAAATTGGTGCAGTAATAAGCAAGTTATAAAGCTTTGAAAGGACATGACCAAAAAATGGGGCTAAAATTCTAACTAAGACAGTTTATATTTGAATAAAACTCCTAAAATTTGCCTTTTACAATAAATCCTTTAATTTTGAAGAGCTCCGTTTTTGACATTTATGCACAAGATTAATGTGATTTTATTTTGCTTAATTAAAAATTACATCTAATATGATTCTTTTTAAAAAAGTTAGTGATGAATGGAGGGGTCTAAAAATATTTTTTTAATGAATCCAAGTTCCATATTTTGCCTTTTTAATATGCCTAAAGTTTGAGCCTGGTTAGTTTTGAGGCCCAACACCCATACAAAAAGAGGACATCTCCTTTGGAAGAAGGGGTAATAAAATTGTTAAATAACAGGTATAGTGCCTTTCAACTTTAAGTTCCGGTGGCGTGATATTGGCAGCAGTGTATGCAGTGCTGGTATATCACGATTCACACAATATGCTTTATCTTGAAATTAAAATCTTTGAATTCTACCGTAAGTAAAAGAAAGAAAGAAATAACATTTATTGGCAACAGGTTGGGTGGTGACAATATAACATTGTGGTGAAAGTGTAGGAAAAAAAAACCAAACTACAAAAAAGAGACAACTTAATATAACAAATTCAAATTAAAAAAAATTAACCACCACGTATGGATGGTATATGTCCCACCACAACAGTGCCAAAAGGTTCTAGATCAGCATAATGCCAAACAGTGAATTATTGTTTGGCGCTGATTTTCAACGAAATTTTTGAGGAACGTCAATACGTAGTACGTAGTAGGTAATAATTAACTAGCTATGTCGATTCCAATATATGCTTATTTTCCTTTTTAGGATGAATGGTGCAAACCTACAAATAGTTATGTCACGAAATTATACTATGGAATTACTAAGCAACTTATGGAATTAAATCAAACACAATAGACATAATTGATGAATTAGCGGCTAAATAAACTTTAGTATGTTGATCTACTAAACCATTAATAACTACATTTATAGGTTTATGGATAACATGTGACAAAAAAACAAGTGGAATATTTCTTTATAATAATCGAAAGACATTAGTTTTTTTTTATTAATCATGGAGGTAAGTAATTATTAAAAAGCAATTGTGAAAAGTCAGCACAAAAAGCACAAAACATATTTATTATTAGCATATAATACATTGTATCATTACATTGGCTAAATATTTATTGCTATTTTAATTGATGTTATACAATTATTGTTCATTATTTTTCATAATTAAATTTTATTCAAGGAAATACATTAACCCTCTGGTAATCCTACTTTTTAAACTGAAATGGCGGCAATACGAGCCTGAACACATTTTAAAGTGAAAACTTGTGTAAAAACTTAAAGAAACCCCACTGAATCCTACACTTCTCATTAATCGGAATTTTTAACTCTATTTTTTTTGCGAGGGGATCCGTCACGACCAATCCACTGAACCGATTTCGATGAAATTTGGTAGAGAGATAGTTTCAGACGCTAGGAAGGACCTTATCTCGGAAAAATATCAAACGGGACTTTTATCCCGGAATTTTTTTCTCGCCAGCGCAACCGCGACCAAACAAGTATGGGGTTAATTTATTTATTGAAGCGCAGGGAAAGACACGGGCTACCTTTTATTCCGGAAAAATATGAACTGGGACTTTTAATCCCGGAAAATCGTTTCTTTCGGGTGAAATTGCGATGTTTGTTACTCTTTCACGCAAAAACTACTGAACGGATATTTCGATGAAATTTGGCACACGGGTAGGTCATGTTCTGGATTAACACATAAGCTACTTTTTATCCCGGAAAACTTTTTAGTGCGGGCGGAGCCGCGGGCAAAAGCTAGTAAGAAATAATATTCGTCTTGTATTATTCGTTAATTAATCGAGCAAATACTAATTATCGACGTAACTCATACTTGTGGCGCGCGTGCAATAACTTTAATGTAATTTCTAAGACTACTGATATAGATATATTTAATACACATGTCACTAAAGTGCGATGTTTGCTTTCAGAGACAGCGTTCTCATAACTATTTACTATAAATTTACGGATTGCGTCTCACTTTTGCCGAGATGTAGTGTAATGAATTTAGCTGCTGTTCGCAAGTAAGACTGAGATAGCATGTTCATCACTTCGTTTTAAAATATTATGTTGTTATAAGTGAAGGCCTTTAATTGGGTAACTGTATTTTAATATAGTTTCTAATTTTTGTTATTATGTAACCTGTAGGACTTCCAAATAAATAAATAAATAAATAAATAAATAAATATGTTATCTTAAGCTATAAATGTAGGTAATAATGGTTTAGTAGATATACATACTCAAGTTGATTTAGCTGTTAAATATCTACCCACTCATCAATTACGTTTATAGTGTTTGATTTACTTCCGTAACTTGCAGATTAATTTCATAGTGTTATTACGTGACATAACTATTTGTAGTTTTATTTATTTATTTGTAACTTAACTGTACATCACAACGTAAGATATTGTATTTCACATAATATAGGCAAAAGGGTGGTACAATTGGCGGTCTTATCGCTCGAGGCAATCTCTTACAGACAACCATGGGATGGAGATAAGATAAGTAGCGAAAAGGGGTAATTTATGACGTACATGCTAGTAATAAAGCTAAGTTTTGCACCAGACATCTTAGAAAAAAAGAAGCATTTATTGGAAACTACATAGCTAGTTATTTGAAAGTGAGTACATAATTTATGTTTGTAGTATACTTTAAAAATTGTTTTAAAATTATTATTGTTTTCATACTAAGCAAAACATGTTCCCATTACAAAAAAAAACCTTTATTTCTAGGTAACACATTTTGTGTGATGTAGCAGCACTGCACATACATTGGTGCCAACATCACGCCATTTATAATATAAAATGAAACGCATCTAATATTAGACTGTGACGTCACCGAGTGCCAACGGCCATAGGCTGCGTTGGTGCAAAAGAAATGCGATATCCTCACCATGCACCCACTTTTGCTCACGACAATTTTCAAATTGAATAACTATTATTTTTCAACCAATTTTGATGCTGATTTCAAAATTATGTACTAAATAGAAAATAGGAAGCTACCCTATTAGAAGGAATGACTTACTTCAGCTGCTGTGGCAAGCTGGATAGCCTGTCCATTAGAGTATCCCAATAGTGCATTGTTGTCGGTAGGGAAGGTGCTATCGGTGAGCGCCCGCGTGGTGCCCACTGCGTATACAGCGTATGCAAGCGTCCCGCCTGGCCGACGAACCACAGCGTGGACGCCGCGGTTGTCCACCTAAACAATAGCAAAAAGTGTTATATACAATGTTTGTTAAAGAATATTTTATGCTATGTCTATGCCAATTCGATGTTTTTAAAGACAATCTACTTTTACTATTTTTAGCTATGAATAAACATTATTATATTAAAATAAATATTAGTCGGCAAATTATTATTTGTTA
The DNA here is from genome assembly GCA_949316025.1 of Lapara coniferarum. Taxonomy (NCBI): domain Eukaryota; kingdom Metazoa; phylum Arthropoda; class Insecta; order Lepidoptera; family Sphingidae; genus Lapara; species Lapara coniferarum. The sequence continues at coordinate 13,994,030 of OX438931.1, read as the reverse complement.
CAACACAACATTTAAAGAACTTACAGCAATAGTGATGACTTGTATCTCCGGGGGGAGCGCGATCTTCCTCGGCGTGCGTTGCAGGCAGTCGGGGCCGCGCGGACCGGCGCCGCCTGCGCCCCACTTCACAGCTATCAAGTCATCTTTCCTCACGAGTCGGCAGTCTTGTAGCAGGGTAGTCCAGTCGTCTGGCGCAGATGGCACAACTTCTTTGCCGTCTTTGCCGATAGTAGGGAATCGCACTGCCGCATAAGCGCCGTCGACTTTCAGGACCCGGCCTAGCGGGACGCTCTTTACATCTTCAAGGAAGACGACCTCCTTGAGTGGCCACTCTTCCTCGTCGCGTTTTGAGCCATCGTTAGACGAACCTTCCTCGCCACGCACAGTTACTCGCTTTGCACGTTCTAAAAGAAAACATTACCACCGTGAAGTTATCAAACATATAAAAAGTGTTTTATGAAACATATTTTTATTCCGTTTTATCAACTTATTGAAGAATTGTGATGTTTACGATAATTGTTTTTGTTTTTTAATCCCCTTACTGTGTGAAGTACTGGTGTCGCTACAAGTGGAGGACGCGGGGCTGGGCGGCGGAGGCATGTCGAGTCTGTCGGCCATGTCTTTATTGCTGTCCTTGCCTGCATCCTTACTACTGCTGCTAGACGAAGCCTTCACTGATGACACCGTGAGTGGAGACTGATTCTGTTAAATATAATTTTATAATGTGAATTGAACCAAAAAAACCTTTAGTTATTTTAAACTATTTAATGTTTTAGGTCACCTGGTATCCAAGAGTGTTTAAGGAAAAAGATAAATTGCTATATTCATAATTAATAAATTACACATCCCCTTTGCATTATAAATATTTCATAAACAATAATCGTAATATTATTCAAACAATTTAAAAAAAAACTAGGGTGTAGATAGCTTGGTAACATTTTATAATTTATATTGATTATAAATGCATCAAATGGGTCTTTCGACTGAATAATACTATGTAATTATAATATTGTATTCACCTGTAGATCTCTCTTGTCCTTGTCAGAAACAGAGCGGTCGGGTTGCGGAGGCGGCAGTAGTTTGAAGCGACACATGTCAGAGAGATTCCAAGCAGCATTTTGCAGGATGCCCACTTTAGGCACTCCAGTGGACATGTTGAATCCTTAAACAAGATATATCTTCATAAACACAAACCACCCTGATATGCAGTTCACAAAATTAACATGTCTAGCCAACTGGACAGCAATATGCTCTTACGCCGTGTATTATAGAGTAATATTAATGTTTACGCAATTTATGATAGTAACTGGTTTTTTTTATTGAAGAGTATTTATCTTAGTTTAGTACCAAAATGGTGACATACCGATAGCTCCCGGCTGGTACATGGGAGCGTTCTTCATGGTGACGCTCTGGCCGGCCTGCAGATCCTGCGGTGCGGCGGACGAGTGTCCGCGCTGCTGCTTGCGGGAGCGCGCGCGATGCTTCTCCCACAGACGAGCGCGCTGACCTAGCGGCAACACGCCCCTACGCAAAACATTATTTGCCTGAAGAGATATTGCTTTCAGAGTACCGCATACCACCTCCTTATAGTAAGCTATATGATGAAACATGGTTATCTCTAGTATCACTTTATCTATCTTTTCGTTTTGACCTCTTCTCTGAGAAATACTTAAATGTAATAAAACGGCGCTCACAAAAAATAACATATTTTACAAACTATGAATATTATAATTTACTTACCACCAATACAATGCTCCAGAATCGAGTCTCGCCACGGTATACAAAGAGCACACATGCAGAGAGACTGCTTTGTCAGATCCAAATTCCATAAATGGTTGTAGAGGATGCTCCAGACGGCACGCGCCAGGTGCGTGGGCTAAAGTAAAAAAAATACAACCAAAAAAATACACAATATTGTACAAAGAGATTCGCGAGACCGCAATATATATTCCTTTTACATAGAAACAAGAACTCTGTTTTTGCAAATATTCCTATTGTCTAATGAATATATGGTTAAAAATATTTAATGGTTTAGGATAAAAGCCTACATCAAAGATAATATCTTTATTGATTGAAATTACATATTTGTAGTTTGCACGGGGTTCAGGATGCACATGGTCAAAAATGTCATTAGCGTGCAGAGTTGCATACAAGAATGATGTTACATGTACTGCTCAGACCTCCAGTGTAAATATATCCAAGCTTGCCAGTCATTTCGAAGACATAACTTTTATGGAATAAATAATGCATTACTTTATCAAGTTAAATGATGTTTCACAATTAAAAAGTAATGTATTTGTGATGTTACTACAATAATTTACCAATAGATTCGTCGAGGAAGGTGGCAATGCGTCCGGAGTCAGTGAGCACTGACACGCGGATGCCGGCTGCGCTGATGTTCACGATGCGCTCGCCCGAGGCCAGGCCCATCCAGTTAGCGCGCGGGTGGAACGCGTTGTTGGTGCCCGAAGCCTAATTAATGATTAAATCGTGATTGTATAACAAAAAAATATTATAATATGTGAGAGAATTGTGCTGTAGTCAGCTTCGTTCGTACAATCGAAACATTGAATGGAGTTATAACTAACAGGAAACCCAGCAAAACTTGTATTTCGTTAGATTATAGAGACCAGTGCTGAATAGTTCACCTAACAACCTTACTTTCCTTTCCTGAAACATCAGTTTTGCTTCTACAATGCTAGTGTTGGGATCATGAAGTGTGGCGAGGACCACTTACCATAAAACAACTCCCTTTGGTAATCTACTAGCTAGTAGGGAATCAACATAGTTATTTCTAGCCTTTTTCTATAAAACTAGTTTGCTTACATCATTCCGCTGATATGGATGAGCATCTGCCCAGCGCCACTGGTGCAATTGTCCCTGCGCGGAGATCGCGATGAGCTCGCTGTAAGTGGCTGCGATGTGCGTGAACCGGATGTTACTGTCCCAGTACTCCAGCTCCTCAGACACCCACAGCGGAGAAGCCGCCATCGCAGAGTCTTTCTTCTTGTTTTCAGCTATTGAAATTCGACATTATGATTTAAAAGTGTATCCATTTAATCACATTTCAACATAATGTAGTGCACTATTCTCTATAAATATAAGTGATTTCCTAAAACTTAGAGCATGACCTAAGTTATTAGGTATCGAGATTAATTATTGTAACATTGTTTGTATTGCTTAAACTCACTTCCATCTTTATCCCACGAGGTATCACGCAGCGCCGACTCGAGCCACCGGCGCGGGCCGAAGTACTGGCGCTCGCGCCACCGGCTGAACTCGGACGGACGCTCCTGCGTGGAGCTGCTGCCCTCTCGACTGGCGCCCCCCCGCCCGCCGCTGCTACCGCCGCCGCCGCCACCTCCGCTGCGGCTATACGTAAAAATGCAAATTACTAACGGTTCGTTCGAAAAGCTTTAAGCAATCTACATCTACGTATACTACTTCATATAGAACATATACCCTTTCCATTTTATAGAGACCTTCTAGCGTAATTATAGTTATTATGTCGAGATCGACCGCCACATATTATTATGTACTACAAGACTGAATAAGGGGTATATTCTCTAAATGAATAAAATAAAGACACCCAATCACAAAACATAAAAGGAAATGGCGTAAGCTTGTCAGCGTGCTAGATTGGGTTTAGGTATATTGACTACAGGTCGAGAGTAGGAGAGTAGAGGCCAAGGAGCATAGCATGTTAGGTATACCTTCTGATGGCCGCGTACCCGAAGATGTCCTCCGAGAACATGGTGTCGGCGTCAATGATGACGGACTGGTCCTGCTGCGCCGCGTGGAAGCCGCCGTCCAGCAGCGAGATGAGGTCCTCGGGCACGTACCCGTCGCCCCCTTCACCGCCTTCCGGCTCCTCCCCTTCTTCATCGTCGCGCGACAGCAAGTTGTTCACCGCCAAGTTCACGTCCAAATTTGTACGCTGTTTTGTTTCAGTAAGTATTGATTTATAATTGGTAATAAATACTTTGCCGTAGTCATATAATTTGTAGATTCATACAATAACTTTTTGTTTTTTGATTGAATTGAATTTGGATTGAAGATTAATCGGAGTAAGACCAAGGTTATGATTGTGGAGCGCGCTAATGGCAATACAGTAAGAGTAACACAAATTACGAATTGCGTCGTAGTTAAGTCGGTATGTTTACTTGGGTGCTTTGATATCAAAAACAATGGTGGTAGCGTTGACGAAACGAAACGACGCATTGAGATGGCTAGAAGGGCAATGGACCAACTAAAGAAAATATGGAGGAATCATAACATAACAAAGGCCATTAAGATCAGGCTCGTTAGGGCACTTATATTCCCCATATTTCTGTACGCAGCTGAAACATGGACGTTACGCGAACTGGAAAAGATACAAAGGTGGATGCTCTAGAGATGTGGTGCTGGAGAAAAATGCTTAGGATATCATGAACTGAATTCCGCACAAACCTTTCCATACTCCAAGAACTCGGCATAAAGCAGCGTCTATCCGAGTTAGTGCAGTCGCGTATACTAAAATATTTCGGTCATATGTCGCGGCGAAAAAATAACTCCATAGAGCGTCTAGTCGTTCAGGGCAGAGTGGAAAGAAAAATGACCTCGTGGTAGGTCACCATTGAGGTGGAACGGCCAAATTAAATCAGCAGTAGGAGGCCCTGTAAACGAATGTACTGGATTGTCGTCTAACAGAGACAGATGAAGAGATATCGTGCGGCGAGCTACATCATCGTTTGGACACAAATCATCCTGACCGCAACCGTTCTGTCAAGAGCGAAGCGAAGAAAAAGAAGATCACGATAATTATTGATATCTATAAATACAACAATAGCAAAAGGTCACTCACTCACTCATCATGAAATTTCAGAAACTACAAGTGCTACGAGTTTCAAATTTTGCATGGGAGTTCTTTTCAGGAAGTAGGGGCTCACTAAGACGGGATTTTGCAAAATTCAACTCCCTAATGGGGTAAAAAGGGGTGGCAAAGTTTGTATGTGATAACTCAAAAACTACTTGATTCTACGGATTTCGATGAATTTGATTTAGAGATAGTTCGAGACCCTGGGATGGTTTAGGATATTTTTTATACCAGAAAAAAGTATAGCGGGACTTCTATTCAGAAAAAACTCTTTTCTGCGGGCGAAGCCGCGGGCAAGTACAATTATAATTATTGATTCAAAATGACACATTTATCTAAAACATATTTCGATAAATATGACAACTTTCAATTTGAATTTCCCTTTTAAGGAGTAGACAGAGGTTTCATCACATCTGCATTTACCACTCACCTGTAATTCTCTAATGATGAGGCTCCGGCTCTTGCCCTGAAGTACTACCTGCGCCTGAGTAACGAGATCTTCCGGCACGAACGGCGCCGGCACCGACACCACGCGTCCTGAACCCGATGCTCCGATTATAACACCCGTGGCGCGGCTTGTCGAACCTATCACCAGCACACAGAACAAGTTTCGTTTCAATAAATGTAACCACAATTTGCCACCCAGCCCCCTTATTCTCTATGACACGCGTTATTTTCACCGTTCGTAACAAGCGCGTAACGTAACTCATCGCGTTTATTACTATGGAAATTGGCATACAGAATACCATTTTACGCCCATTACACGAAGTGAACGTGACGCGGCCGCGTTACGAGTTAACAATGTCATAGAGAATCATGCCTCTGGTGGCGCTTTGTCAAGTGAGTGACACTTGCTACCCTTGATAATTGGCTAAACTAAAAATGGAACTTCAAAACTCGTCGCTATTTACAATCTTACGAGTCCTTTGACATGCACATGTCTGCATAACTTCACCATATTGATTGTTGGGGTATAGAGCTGAGCTCTAGGTTTTTATGGACACAATACACGGTTTACTCTCAATTCTGGTGATAGTCGCACGTTGCTTGCAATTTACGAAAAAAAAATTAAGCCATGTTTAGACTAGCAATTTATTGCGCAAGAACTTCCAGATGCATTTACACTAGCAGTAATATTTCTTTGTCAACACGCTTTTGGAAGTAACCACTACTTGCAAAGCTGTTCACGTTGCACAGTCAATATTCACGGCTTGCAACTTTTTTTATTACTATTACTGAATGGCACGGTACGCAATCCTTCTGTCTGATTTTTTCTGATCTAATTATTGTTCTTTGGCGTGAAGTTAAACAACACAATCGCCTTAAAAATCCCAATCTCAACCAGAATTTAGATTTCCAAAGGAAGGTCGTGCTATAAGTTGTCAAATGTATGTTTACACATGCGACTCGTCAGAAGTCTTGCAAACTTCAAAAGTTCGCAGAAGTCATCTTGCCATGACTTTACAGTTTACACGGTAAAAATCGCTTGCGGAAGATAACTTCTGCAAGTTTTCTTGGTAGGCTAATAGAAACCCCGCTTTAGGATCAGGTAACTGTTCCCGAGACTGCCACTTTCAAACAATAATATTTTTAGTTTTTAAGATAAATTTTAAGCGGAACTTTCACTTAGCCTACGGCAAGGCAGGCTTCTTGTGTAGATACAAAAGAATTAAACACACTAAAACATACCTTGTGAACTAGGCGCAGCTCGTATAGAATTCCTCATGATACGAGCCCTAGTACGAGGCTGTTGGCGAGAACCACATCCACCTCCGCTTCCTCCTTGCTTCCCACCGCTCGTCCCCCCACCGCCGCTGCCCCCTCCGCCATTCCCACCATTTTTGCTAGCTTCTGTTTTACTCAGATCCAGCCTGTCGGGAATGATTGAGAAAGCGGCGCGACATATCGTCCCATCTTCGAGTAAGCAGGCGATATGAGCCGGCCCAGCCGCCACAGCACGCACTCCACGAAGAGAGCTGAGCGCAGAGGAGCCGGCGCCCGTTCCATATCTGTTCCAACGGTCTGCTACTTCTCGAAGCCTCCAAACAAAGAATACTAAGTCATTCAACGATCTCCACTACTCGCTCACTTCGACAATATACTAGTACTAAAAACAGGTGCAGTGCAAGCAGTTGTACTTCTACATTGAGAGTGTTTTATATTATGACGTGCAGAGTATTCATGTATTGAGTTGCAATATTCACATAACATATTTAAGTAAAAAATATTTTTAATATTTCTTGCATTCCTTACACTTTGTCAACTAACAAAAAAATCGAGATACTTGTGCAAATTATGATTTGCACTTTGTGATACTTTCAAATCAACATATTTGTCATCCTAACTAATCATACTTGCATTATATTAGACAATCATTTTCTCTCAATAGTGAGCTATATGTTCAATAACAAACATTTCCTACAACTCGCTCCCTTATATATGTTCACAAATGTTACATTTATTGGGGTAAAGCACATCCATTTTTTTATTTTATTTTCACATTTTATTAAAATAGAACTCATAATATGGACAATTATTTAAGCAACACATTGAACATCTTTTAAGTTTCAATTGACACAAGTTTCAAGCAAAATCAATGTCTTAGGTCATGGAAATTACTATTTAGATTGTCTGATTATTAAACTAGTATTGTATGCATGTATGTATATTTATTGGTGTCCCAAAAAGTGACGATAAAAAGGCATCAGGAGGAACACCTAACTTTGGCAGCACAAGTAATAAGAAATTTAGAGCCTTACCTAGCATTGTACTCAAGTAATAGTCTTTTTAGAGAAAGTACCAAAATCTCTATCCTGACCAATATGTTAGAGTACTATGACCACTGGTTTCAACAGTTTGTAATTATAATTACTGTATCACAAGATGACCAAGCTAATTAATTACATATAGAAATAAGTTACAAATAGTTTACTTTTCAAGAAAAATAACGAAATTCCTAATGTAGTTACTTTTTCGGAATTTATTACTCAATTTTCATATCTTATACTGAAAAATAATTGAACCAAACTAGTTTGGCAAGGTAATCAAAATTTGGTGCATTTTGTCAAGATTATAAAATGCTGCTTAATATTAAAATGCTACAAAGTGGACGATAGCCTAGTTGGGAAGGGAACGGTCTGCCGAGACAATGTCTGGAGGTTCGAAACCCAAGGCACACACCTCTGACTTTTCAAAGTTATGTGTGTATTCTTTATCAATTATAGTTTACTTTAGCGGTGAAGGAAAACATCGAGAGGAAACCTACATACCTGAGAATTCTCCATTTCGAGGGTGTGTGAAGTCTGCCAGCCCGCACTAGGCCAGCGTGGTGGACTAAGGCCTTAAACCCTCTCAGTAGTAGAGGAGGCCCGTGCTCAGCAGTGAGAATTATATAATACAGGGCTGGTATTATTTATATTATAAAATGCTGCAATACTTGCGATATTTTTAATCAAATAACTATTAATGAACCTTTTAACCACCAATGATATATTTTATTAAAAAAAATATGGAAGCATTTTCTTTTCATCCATTGAATTTAGAGTGACAGTTTAGAAACAGTTTGTAACGTTTTTACAAATTCCTTAAAATATCCCCGACGGGGTAGGCAGTAGACCTTCTAGTGCGTCCACTTTTTAACAAGCTTTTATTAGCTTCAGATGTACCTATGTATGTAGGTAACGGGAACATTGAACATGATTTTGACCCCCTTCAAAACATCGCATTTAATCGAAATTTGGCATGCTTATCAAGGACCGATGACAATTCAAAATTTTAAACTAAAAACACGCTTTTATAGAAAACCCAACTATAAAATGAATAAATAATAGTTTGTTTATTCTTTGTGAAAGCTTTGTTACAAAATGGCACTTTCGTTTATTTTTAGTGACATATTCTGTTAAACTAGTCGAACAGAACTAAAAAATGAAAAATAAATAATAGTTTAAAAAAACACGCTTTATAGAAAATCCAACTAAAACTTGAATTAGGAATAATGTAAATGAGAAAAAATGTACTTATTTTATTGTAAAAAAAGCGTGGGGTGCTTTTTAAGATATGAATTAAAATGATAATCCTTAACTCATATTATCGGTCAATAAAATATTTATAACTATTGACACCATGTACCCCACGATTTATTACAATAAAATACATTTTTTGTTATTTACACTACTCTTAATTCAAATTTATTTCCTATTTTTTAGTTCCATTTTCTATAAAGCATGTTTTTTTGTTTTTTTAAACTATTATTTATACTGTGTGAATTCCGTCCCATGATAGTCATAGGTGTAGTAGTAGATTGTCATAGGTGGCAAAACTATCACCATGTAGTGGCTCAGTGGCGTAGTTGTACTACTAGATAGATTTTAGAATTTTTGCCAAAAATACTATAATGAGAATTATGATATGTAAGGCTCTTATTTTACATTATTTGTGCTGTCACAGTGAGGTGTTCCTTCTGATGCCTTTTGACCGCCACATTCTGGGACATCCTTTTATATTAATTTTAAGTGTGAATGTTAGAAATAAACACAGAAACCACGAACAGATTTAGTCGAAATTTGGTATGTGAATAGAGCATCTAAAACTTCTTGAATTTTTAATCTTATTTTGTAAATTAATGGTGCTGGCATTGTGAAAATTGGGCTATGGATTGCTGCAGTCATTTAGAAACATTTGTAGCAGGAAAGTCTTTTCATGCAGGTGAAGCCTCAAACAACAGCTAGATTATTATAATTCTGTGATTACAATTACACAAGAACCTATTTATTGCTGCAAATTGAAGAATTTGTTTGTGTTGTAATATTTAAGTGTTTCTTTTATGCCATATATAAGTAGGACCATAGCTAGACTTGAATTTAAGGTAGGGCAGCTATGGTTATAGGTGGGGCGAAAGTTAAAATGTTACTCGATCTGTTCTAGTCAATCGATTTTGTCTTTCTTGACTTGTAAACATGCAAGTCAGGATGTCATTGTTTCATATCAAAATTCACTTAAATCTGTCAATCCATATTTCTTTTCCATCATAATGTGTTTTATAGTCTTTTGCTTATTATTAATTGATTATTAAGGTAGGGAGTTGGTATGTTAAGGGTGCGCATTGCCCCCACCCCCCTGCCCCTTGCTACGGCCCTGTATACAAGTAAAATGAAAGCCCAAGATATGAAAAATCATAAGTTCCCTCACTCACTCAATCATACTTGATATATTTCAAACTTACAAATGTATCAAAATTTTTATTAGTTTTATATGCATCACAATATACAAATATGGAGTTATAAATTGTAGTAATTATCTGTCATAAATATTGCTTTTTCTGATTATTTTTTTGTATACATAGATTATAGACAAAAATCAATTTGGTATAAAGTTAAACAAATAAAAACAAAATCAATAAATAACAATGTAAGGAAAATATCTCTCTACTTTGGCACACCTTGTGTCCATAAAACCAGAGGATAGTTTTTTTTGGGATGGTTCTAGCACCCAAAAACAAACAATTTCAAACAATGGTTATTATGAATCATGTGTTTGTAACTTGCTTAGTAATAATATCAAACATGTATAGAATTAACTGAATTGTCTCAGGTATTATCGGCATTCCCGCACGAATCGTAATGTTATAAATACATTCATCTTTTTAAGATGCTCATGGAAAAAATCGAGATTAGGTATTGATCAGAACATATGACTAAAAATTATAATATTATACATGTAGTACCCAACACTACCTTCCGGCTAACATATCGAAAAATTATGTCACACCTTCACCAATTATTTCAACTACATAAATTAGACCAGTAAGCATAATGACTAGGTGTTGCAGGTTTTTACAAGTCGTCCCGATCCACCATATTACATCCTCTGCCATACAACGGTAACAAAATATCGTCTCAATAAGTGACTAAGTAATTTATGGTATTTTAAAACCTTCCGCAGATGTAAATAGACATGCGAAACGTGGTTTCTATCTATGCTAATCCCAGAATAATGTTACAATCATGGTCATTGTGTTCGTAATGGTAAGGTATGTCGGATTTCACAATATGAACGAAATGGAGTCATGTAAAATGATAAAATGTTTACCTGTCTATTAGTTGATCCTCTGTGCCAGGCAAAGGATGGACCACAAAATGCATTGTAGACATTTCCAATTTCTGGTCTTGTACTTACAAAAGATTTCAACGGTTACACATTAACATTTGATAAAATTCACTACTATATCGCATGAACAAAAGAACACCGTCTAAAATTCTCCTTCAGCCACCATATTTCTCGTGGTTTCCTTCGTAATCGTTTCTCGTTCTCAAATACATGTGAGTCGGTACATGACGAAAGAAGAAAGAAAATATCAACATGGCTTCTATTTCTTTCGGAATGTTGGTACAATTGCCAGTAAGCATTGACTCCAAAATCGACTAAATTTATATACTATGTCAGGACGCCAACCGACGATTTATATTTGAATCGAACTCCCAAAAACTAAAAATCGTACAGTTTCAAAGATTTACAATTTTGACATTTGTTACTTATTTTGCTTAAAAAATACACATGAAATGAACGTTTTTAAAAAACAAGTAAATGTATCCAATTACAGGATTTGTGTTATTAAAGGTATTATATTCATGCACGAACATTTTTGATCTTTTTACAGCCGATCTCAATAACCTGCATAGAATAAAGATCTTATAGTCCTTATTCTGAGGTTATTACAAACTATTTACAAAAGGCCATTTTCTTATTAAAACTTCTAAAATAATTGTCAACGCTTCACAATGAGCTAGAAAGGTTAACGTTGAATAATAAAAACAAAATCAGTGCGTGTACTTATGTACGCGAGTGAGAAGTTATACTTCTTTGGCATCATTAAAAAATAGTTTTTATAATTGCAACGAATAAATAACAATAAAATGATAATAGGACTGGAAAAGGATAGTCAAGACAGTCAATAAAGTTCAGTTCATATTTGAAAAATTATATAATTAAATTTAGAGATTAACTCGACTACCTAGGTGGCGTAGTTGTATTATGGTACGACTGCAATGCTGAGGTCTCGGGTAGGATCCCCGGGTCGGGCAAAGTGATTGTGTTTGTCTATTCAGTATCTGCTCGGAATCTGGAATATGCGCCTGACATAGCGATAGGTTCAGCCCTTGTCACATCATGGGACGGAATGGTGCCCTAACGCCGAAACACTAAGCAGGCAATTCTAATATTTATAACCTCTTTGAACAGATATAAAATAAAAACTTTTTAAAAATTCAAACTTAGAATCACGTCATCCCGCTACGGGAACATTCTCATCAACTGCGCGCGTTTGACATTTCGATACGTTTCACTGACTCGAACATTTTTTAAATACACGGTAATTTCAACCTTTTATCGTTTAACATTCAACTCATATCCTCTAACATATTGTATTCTTACAAGACTGCGGTATTCAATTTACTTATGGAATTTTACGCTCTATATGGTTGCGATAGAGTTGAAAATAAAATATCACCGCTGTGCCGGTCGGAGTGAGGGGTGTTAGGTTATTTTTTCGTATATAATAGCTTAAAAACATCATTAATCCTCTAGTAATCCACAGCTTCATCCTTTTTCGTTACAGCGATGCACGCATCTTAAAATTTCACTCTCATATTTTTTTTTTTCATAACGCGCCTAAAGGAGTATACCATCAAAAATATTAATGTCGAAACAAACTCAGAGGCACTTCCCAAATTTCGCACATAGGCGCTGTCTTCGTTCGGCGCGTACCTGAGTAAAAATTATGTTAACTGTTATTGCTGCATCAGTTTAATTCTTGTCTACCTCAGTTTTTAGAAACACACAACCACTAAAACTAAGCATTTTTACTGTTCGTTATCTATTATAGGGCGTTTCCAATTTTTGACCAATGGCATGAATTTGCACCCCTGTTTGACAAGATGGTGGACATCATGAGAAAATTTCCCCAATTTCAATTAAAAAAAATAGGGTTACCAGAGGATCAATGTATTTCCTCGAATAAAACACCATATCATAAGTAATAAACAATAATTGTATAACATCGATTAAAATCAAAACAAACAAATAGCCAGTGTTATTACACAACACATTATATGCGTATTAATATGTTTTGTGTTTTTTGTGCTGACTTCTTATAATTGATTTTTAATAATTGCTTACCTCCATAACTCAAAAAAAAAACGAATGTCATTTCATTATGATAAAGAAATATTCTTCTTGTTTTATTTATTAACGTATTATCCTAAGTGGTGTGGTTTGGGCATTTGGAAAGGATGAATGATGGGAGACTGACAAAGAGGATATATAAGGCGAGTGAGTGTGGATAGAAGGGCCGGCAGGGGTCGACCGCACCGGTCCGCACCGAACCTTCGAATGTCAGATATCTGACATTCTAAGTAGAGGCCAGGTCAAAAGTACCCTGAACCGGCGGGAGTGCATGAAAAGATTGATGAAGGTAGAGGAAGCGAAAGTAATGTGTCAGAATCGAGCAAAGTAGCGATTCATAGTCTCTGCCTACCCCTATGGATAGAGGCGTGATACTATGTATGTATGTATGTATGTATGTGTGTATGTATTATCCTAAGTCTATAAATGTAGGTAATAATGGTTTAATATATAACATGTTAAAGTTGATTTAGCTGCTACATATCTACCCACTCATTAATTATGTTTATAGTGTTTGCAGATTACATCTATTGCGTAATTTCGTGACATAATGAAACTACTTGTTGTCCTGCACCATACCTCTTAGAAAAAAAAAGAAGAATTTATTGGAAACTTATTAAATTATTTAAACAGTGGGTAAATAGTTATCGCTTACCTATATTTCTTAAAATTTGATTTGAAAATATTAGTGTTTTATTACTAGATAAAACATGTTCAAACTACAATAAAAACCTTTATTTCAAAGTACCACTTTTGTGTCATGTAGCTGCTTTGCATATATATACCTTAATGCCAACATCACGTCATTAGAACTTAAAGTTAAACGCACTCGTTAATAATTATTGGCGTACGTTGAGACTTCTGACTAATCACGTCGTTTTGTATCGTACATGTAACATGACCTTGGTTGGCTGTACGTCAGATGGAACGTGAATAAAGCTTCTTATTTAGTTATAGTTTAATTTTAATATTTTATGTAAAGAACAATATGTTGATTACAATAATTGATATTAGATATATTATAATCTCCTTGATTGATATAAATACTGTTTGTCTATGAATTATAATATCTTTAAGTCATAGGCAAGCGATATATCTTTAACTGTCATAATATTAAAAAAGTAGGGGAGTTTTGGCGGGAATGTGGAAGTGTCATGAGGTGCTCTTGTTTTAATTCATTATTTTGGTGATACTTAGTGTTATATTGCATAATTATGGTGGTATATTATCCAATATAGTTCTATTAAAGTGCTCAAATGAAGTGAATTGAAATAACTGTGCCAATCAAGTGTTTTTTCGTTGCCGCCAAAACTCCTTGATAAAGTCTTGGTAAGGTAGCCACTGCTTTACTACGACAACCAGAGATATCACTTAAGACGAGGCTGTATGGGCTTGAACCCTTTGCCTTCCCTGTAAGGGAGAATTATAAAAAAAAAAAAAAAAAAAAAAAATTAAAAAAGTAGGAAAAACATTTGTCAAAAATGGCGGCCAAGTCAAAGAGTCGGCTGCCTAAAATTGAAAATAAGTTGTTGAAATTAGATAAATTGGAATTAAAAGATGTTCTATGTCCAATTTGCCAATCTATTTTAATAGAGCCTGTGACATTGCCATGTTTCCATGATTTTTGTCAACATTGTTTTAGTGGAAGCGTAGAATATAATGCTTTGTGTTGTCCTCTCTGTCGATTGCGAATAGGATCTTGGCTAAGAACAGCAACAAAACAAAAGAATTTAGTAAACGTCCAGCTCTGGAACTTCATCAAATCAAAATTTGCTGCCGAAGTTACTAAGAAAACGAATGGAGAAGACATTGATTTACCGGAAGGTAATCTTGGGAATTTGAACGAAATTGAAGATCAATAACATTTGTGTGGATACATCTGATAGATATTACGAATGTTATGTTTATAACAACTTTAGTAAAACTTTACTTACTTTATATTGAATTATGTTTCAAAATAAATCATGTTATATTTTTTTTACTTTTACAGAAATACCATTACCTCGACTGAGTGCCCAGGGAGAGATCAGGTCGGAATATGAAGCTGAAGTAAAAAGGCTGAAGTTAGAAAGATTAGAGCTAGAAAAGAAACAGTTGCAAGAGACTGAACTTTTATTAAAGTAAGTACACCAATAATGTTTGTATAATGTGATGCAAATACCTTGAATATTTAACATAAGCAAACACAACTGAAGTATCAGTAATGATTACAGATACTTACTAGGCTTTCTAGAGGTGTATAACTAGTGTTGATGATCTACATAAAATTATATGAAATATCAAATTTTGTGCTTACAAATTGTCTTAATTGCCAGCAAAATTAAACAAGAAGAGGAAGAAGTAGAGAAAAAGAATTTGGAGAGACTAAAAGAAGATGAAATGCTAGCTCAAGAAATTCAAAATGAGCAGTTACAAAACCCTATAGCCCAGCAAAGCACCCTGCGAAGGAAGTCAATCAGAAATACACCTAGACCTAGGCTAAAGGCAACCAAAATTGATAAATACCTAAAGATAACCACATCTAAGGTTAAAAAGTAAGTTCTAAGTCCCATTTTTGTCATTTAATATAAATAATGTATTGTGAGTAGTCTTGTGTGTTTTCTTGATTTCTAAATAATATTATAAAGGCTATAGTTATGGCAATGAAATAATATGAAGTTTTGCTTGGTAAATTTGTATTACCCTTATAACTTCTGCAAATATATTTTCTTTTAATATTCAGAATTTTGGTATGGGATCTATTAAAAAAAATGATGTTAATCTTGTGTTGCTATGTGTTACATAACCAGTGGGCTTGTTACTAATTTGTTTGAATATTTCATAAAAAGCATGCTAAAATGAAGTTTGTGGTGGAGGTTGTCATTAATATTGTAGTCTCTTAAAAAAAAAATTGATCCTCTATCATCATAGTACTGCAGTTACCCTGTATTATGTATAGTTAGTAATGTAATAATTATGAATACCCAGTTTTGACAAATTAATTTTTTTATTTAAGATATTATAAATTCCAATATTTTATTATCTTACAAGGAAACCTATTTCAGTAGTCCATTTTTGCCTGAGGACAATACAAGTTCAGACAGTTGTATGTCAAAAACGACAACAGTTTCAACCACAACATCAACCAGCAGCGGTTCTCCAGAGATGGTTCCTAGATATGGACGTAAAAATGTAATAGATAAAAAAGTCAAACTCGGTACTAATCTATGGAATAAAGAAAATGGGGACAGTTCAAAGGAAAAGGTAGGTCAGAGTGTAGATATTATAAATCAACTAGCTTTTGCCCACGGCTTCGCCCGCGTTAATAAGTTTTTCCGGGCTATAAGTACATAAAAACCTTCCCGTTGAATCACTCTATGACTATGACGTTGATACAACTCTTAACAAATAATGCATTAATTTCGACCAAATTTGATTACCATAAAAACGGTTCTAGTGAGTTAATCTTAAAAGATAGACATATACTGTCACGGACATTTTTTTAGATCATTTCAAGAGGAATAATTCTTTCATACATATATTTTTGGTATCTTGAATCGTTTTCGCAGCGCACGCAATGGAAGCCCTCAAGGATGAATAATTTTCCCCGTTTTTTTCACATTTTCCATTATTTCTTCGCTCCTAATAGTTGCATCGTGATGTTATGTAGCCTAAAGCCTTCCTCGATAAATGGTCTATTCAACACAAAAAGAATTTTTCAATTCGATCCAGTAGTTCCTGAGATTAGCGCGTTCAAACAAACAAACAAACTCTTCAGCTTTATAATATTAGTATAGATTACAAAAAAGAGAAGGTCTATTTGAGCTGAGTGACTGATTTTGTAAGTGATAATGAATCAATTTGAGCAGATTTTTTCAATGAACACTGAATTCACCATAAAAACTGCTTATGAAACCTACCAAATTTATTCCAAACGAAGACTATATTCCTGTAAAATAAGTTTTGCTTAAACTAAACATGCTTGTAGGAAAATTTCTGTCACTCTGTCATCAAAGATACGGCGGTGTGCTATTTTTCTATGGATTATCTAAAAAAGCGTTTTTTAATTTAAAAAATTTAATTGTCATCGGTCCTGGATAAGTATGCCAAATTTCGATTTAATCTGACGTTTTGAAGGGGGTCAAAGTCATGTTCAAAGTGTCAGTTACATCCTACTAATATTATAAAGGCGAAAGTTTGTAAGAATGTATGGATATTTGGATGTATGGATGTTTGTTCCTCTTTCAAGCAAAAACTACTGAACGGATTTCGATGAAATTTGGCACACGGGTAGGTCATGTCCTGGATTAACACATAGTCTACTTTTTATCCCGAGAAAATATAAAGCGGGACTTTTATCCCGGAAAAACTTTTTAAGGCGGGCGGAGCCGCGGGCAAAAGCTAGTAAATACATACATATAAAAATATATGAAGCTAATAAAAGCGTGTTAAAAAGTGTCACATATTTTGATTATTTATTTAGGTGCTAGTAAGTTAAAGCTTTCAAATGAATCTCTGAAACATGTTCCCTCTGTTTTAATATAACACCAACCGTGAATGACACCATGGACTCAATTGCGATGATGATCCAGGCTTGAAGCCAAGGAGTATTAAGTCTAATTAGACCTTATGTATGCCAATAAAATTGCACTGATATAAAATGACCACAAGGCCTGATCCTAGGGCTTAAAGTGTAATCGTGAAAGGGCTTAAAGTGTAATCGTGAAATGTACTGCCTGAAACTAGATGGTGCGAGGGCCGACGGCATGGCTTCTAGAAACAGGGCTTAAAGGTGACTGTTTTAGAGCAACTGTGCTGTCTCTGAAGCTGTATTGACGCCGCCTTGAATAGGGGGCGAGAGATTGTCAACATAAAGTCAACAGGTTCTAACATGCCGATAAGAGCCTCGAGTTTCCTTTACAAAAGAATATGGCCTGGCTTCTTTGTGAAAATGTGATGTTGTCTGCTTTCTGTTTGATAAATCGACAAAGTAATTATTATAATGGGGTGGATGCGTAATACTGCAGGTCGCGTATGGCTTGCAATTGTTAAAAGAGAAATTAGTATCGAATTAAGTTTTTTTTATGATATAGGGAGTAATCGAGCATATAGGTGAAACGTCACCTGATGGTAAGTGATCACCGCCACCCATGAACATCTGCTATACCAAGGGGCGAAGAGATGCGTTATTGGCCTTTCAGGTGGGAAGACCCTTTTTTTACGGTCAACGGCCAGGGTCGGATTAGCCTAAAGGCAAATTAGTCAACTGCCTAAGGGCTTGGCATTTGACGGCGGGCACTTCGTTCCGAGAAGAAAGAAATTGGAAAATCATATTTAACGATTCTTATAAAACCCGTTACTCGATTGCAATATTAACGCCCTGATTATTATCTTTTACATTATATTTCAATACGATTTGGAACATATTTTAAGGTTTTAAATAAAGATACTTAATTTTTGTTGCATTTGGTTAATTAGGTTGTGGTAGGAACAATATATTTAAGGAAGTCAGGTAAGGGAAAAGGGGCCCCAAGAGGCAATCCTTAGGGGCCCCGACATGCTTAATCCGACCCTGTCGATGGGTCGAATCTATCGGGATATGCTACTGGCGGCAATTGGTTCTATAGTTTTGTAGTACATGGTGAAAAATGGTAAAAGACGTGTGGTTCATAAATATAATTATATGCTTTTTTACTTAAAAATATGAAATGGCTATCAGTACATCATAAATTATCGTATAATACCTACCCAACCACAGATTTTGTGAAAACTAGAAAGACAGCTTTTAAGATAATTAAATGACAGTGAACCCAAATTGATTTGGTAATAACCAAATTCTAGTTAGTGATATGTTGAAATTCTCAAAATAGTTTGAAATTTCGTTTGTTGGCCTGGTAGGTATGTACCAGTGTACCCGAAATGTGTAGCCGGTAGCACTCTCTAACCTGTAGTACAACGTCGCGTCAGGTCATTCCCATCTTTTTTTCTATTCTATTGGCGTTAACCTTAGAGTAAGTACAACTACGTATAGAGCGCGTGTATGCAAGTGGGAACAACAGGCACGGGTGTAAACATCGTCCTGCGCCGGCCGCAAGCGCTTGTAGTCACTCGAGTAGGAACGGTGTGAGCACACGGGAGTGAGATCTATGCGAATATTTGATTATTAATACTGCAAAATGGTTAAATGTTCTGTGGAATCTTGTAAAAACGACACTCGGAAACACACTAAACAGAATTTTAATATCACGTTTCACAGGCAAGCCATATTTCAGTATATTTTTAGGTAAAATTGAAATCACGCGTCGCGGTATGAAAGGTGCGCGGGAGGCGAACACTTGTATTCCCCGCACTGCCCCGCGTCCCGCTTTTTCGATAGTGATGTTACGCGTCGATACCAGAATCGATGTAATATCTTCATATTATAGCATACGTATTTATTACTATCGAAGGCGATGCTTAATATAATGTAGCTTAGGTAACTGTTTTTGTCTGTGTGTGATTTTTAAGCCAATTAATAATTGCGTTTTTGTTTATGAAATGAAAGAAATAATTACTGTTCCTAAAAATTGAACGATTACGATGATATTTTCAAGCTATTGCATAGCTTCTATCACGGGCCTTGACAGTATAAGTTAGCAATCATTAAGATATTTTTTTTGTCATTTTTTTTTACATTGGTAATAAATATTTCAAAAACTAGACGTGACTATTTTAGGCTTGGGGAGACTAGCTAAGAAATCCATGGTGCGATGCTCGGTTTATATCCATTGGTTCAATTATAATGGATATCCATTAATATTCTTGGTTCTTATTGCTTGTAAAAACTGCTCTTGAGATACCGTGTTTATAAATCATTCCACATGGCACTACACTAATTCGCAGCATAGCTTTTATCATTAACGCAATACGCTTAAAATTACTCACAAGGCCATATTTTGTAGAACCACAATTTTTTAACAACAATATGTACCGCGCCGCCGGACCTGTACTTATCGATAACTGTTGCGTTGGTGCTGCTCGCGTGCCCATCCCTAGCAGTCGCCAACATTTCTATATAAGTAGCTATAGTTCACCTGCCTACGCTGGGTAGTGGGCGCACGGTGCGATATTAGCGCTCTATAGGTACTTATACATACTCTAAGGCGTTAACACTTGAAGAAAAGCATTTTGGCTACGAGCTCTAATGTTAATACGTACTATAATTCAAAAAGAAATCGTCTTACGTTTCTAACATTTATTTTCAGAAAGATGATGTTGAGGGCACCTCTAAAGACATGGAAGATAAAGGCAAAGGAAAAAGAAAAAATCCCGGGCCATCATTACTGGTTTCTTTGCCTTTGCCGTGTATACCTGGCATTCCACAACAGCACGCACCAATCACTGATAGAAATGTAGACTCTATCAGTGTAGACTCTATGGAGGAGCTGTGCTTTTTCAAACCCATTAAAAAAACATCGGTTACCAAGTAAGTGAGTCACGTTAAGTGTTTATCTACTAGAGCATTAGGGCCAGGACTTGAGTATTGATGATCATTGAAGTAAAGTGCTAGCCGAGGTACACAGCAAAAGATAAGATAGCAAGTTCAGAATTCAACCGGTTACAAGACAGGTCGATACGTAATCTTTAAGATCACCGGTCGATCGGACCGAACGGATTAATTTAAAAGACATGAAAACCATGGCATGTCTCTTAGCCAGTGCAGAACCTTGTACTAGTGGAGCCTTGCATCAAAATTTGTGAGGAGCCTTTCAGGGCAGCACTGCCAACTATAGGGTGTTTGCTTAAGATTAACATGCAGGGTCAATAAGTTTTGGGGCCCCTATTATTGATTAATTAAACAGCAATACAAGATTCGAACAATAAAGGAATCTATCAAACCACTGAGTTTTATGCAAGCACTAAAAAGAGTTTACAACAGTACCAATATATAAACAGATGCCACTAAAAAAAAAAAAACTAATATTTATATAATTTTTAGTTGGATTTTTTTATAAAAGCGTGTTTTTAGTTTAAAATATTGAATTGCCATCCGTCCGTGATAAGTATACCAAATTTCGATTAAATCCGACGTTTTGAAGGGGGTCAAAATCACGTTCAAAGTGTCAGTTACATACATACGTCTGAAGCTAATAAAAGCGTGTTAATTAAACTTAACTCGCTACACATTCTCGTACCGCTCATTATCTCGTACATCTTGGTAGAAACGTACCCTAAGCCCAGTGCCTTTACCTATGTAATAATTCTAATTCCAATAAATATTTTTGGTATAGGTATATTATGTAACAGTACGCAAATTATAATTATTTTCCTTTTTTTTTCAGAGTAAGCGCTGGCAAGGGATTTCCTTTGCGCATACCATCTGTTCATGCAGATAAGAAACCTTCGCTTTCCCCTGAGCCGCCGCCAACACGTGACCAGTATTTGGAAGCCCTTTGCCATCTTCGAAGTCTATCCCTCTCGAATAATTTGCCATCAGCATTCGTTCTTACATTAGATATATCGAAAAATGAAAAGGTGATTATAACAGAGGTCAGTATTTATGTTAAATGAAGTTGTTAATACGAAAATGTAACAACATAATTGATAAAATCTTAATTTTACAGGAGCATCTTGATCAATGTGAAACCAACCTTAAATCTAAAGCTAAAAAAGAATCTAACAAAAGTAAAATAACCAAACAAGTAGATGGTATTACGAAATTAAACAATGAAACAAATTTGAGACGCACCAGATCAGCGGGCAGTATAACTAAAGACGAGAATGAAACTACGCCCAAAAAATCCAAAGTCAAGCAAAGGAAAGTATCATCAGAACGAAAACCGCGTTTGAAGAGTAATACGAAAAAAAGCAATCCTAGTAATGAACATAGTAGTCCACTTTTAATGATGGAGTCAATAAATAACAACAGAGTTAATTTAGCAGTTAAAAATTTGTCTAGTCCCTTGGATAACTGCGATGTTAAAGAAATATTGCAGGAACAAATTAGGGTCAAAAATCTACTCGAACAAGAAAAAAGTGATTTCGAGTTAGCTCGAAAAGTTGAAGCTGAATGGAATTCTAGAAGACTTCCAAGGCGAGCAGCTATCAAACGTCAAGTGACTGTGAACTATCCTCTGAGGCCCACAAAAAAATTAAAAGTGTGATCATTTGTTGCCAATACAATTATTTTTAAAGCAGAGGAATGCAGTGTGTATTGTTTATTTTTAATTGTATGAAATTGATTGAAAATTATTATTATTTGTCACACGAAGTGTTAATTCAGCAAGCAGTTAAGCAAGTTTTAAAATAGGTATTGATTAATCCACTTCTCGGATTGAATTAAATCTCAAAATGCATATTTTTTTCTTATACAGGTGTGCCGATAAGATAACCTCTTTATTTCTCACCGATTATTTAAGGTATATTTAAATTGTATGTTTAAGTAGATGTTGTAATACGATCTTACTAGTGATGAAAGCAAACACAAAGTACGTGTGTACACAAAAAATGGCGTGTCTGTTTATCCCTGCATCCGATCGACTATAGTATGTCAATGACTGACTTAACAGTTTCAAATATTGAAATAATGTATGTAAACTTGTGGTATATGAATCCTAATACATAAAATAACTTATCTTCTCGACACTACATTAACCGAAAGGATATTATGACTTTCAGTTTTAATACAAATAATGTTTGTAATAACCGCTATAGAAGTTCCTACAGTTACAGTGTAAGATTCCAATATAAATAATCTTTCCCATGTCATGTGTGTACGCGAAACCAAAGCAAATCAATTCATAAAATAAACATATTTTTGTATAGCTTTTCCACTATGTTTTTGTTGCGGTACGCACACCTCGCCTTCATAGTAGATATCTACATATTTAGAATTTATCCCGGAGAACTAAGTATAAAAAAATAGGTCTACGTTAAATTGTTTTACATGTACATCTAACGTACTATTGCAATATTGAAATAATTGGACATGTGTTATTATCGCATTGTATCAAAACCAAATCATTTGGAGACATGCTTAAGTATTATGAAACTTAGGTATTTTACAACAAAACCTGTTACCCCAATTGGGTTATTAGCAGAGCTTTGCATAGCAGAAAAAACCGTTGAAGATAGAAAAAAAGTATTCTTGGAACACTATATATGATTTTTAGAGGTACTTATGAAAATTAAATCTACATTGTTTTCTGTTTGACTGTCAAGATAGTAATTTATCATACGATTTTGCTCATAAGGAATGAATGAAAAGCCTTACAGATAATTTTTCCTAATGTTTCTACATGATGATCAATAACTACCTTCGTGTAAATATTTGTATTATAGGTAACATAATTCTGTGGACCTTATCTCATTTTAAAGTTCAGTAAAATATAGAACTCGGTAGGTGAAATAAACTCTACGAAATGGTAATGCCTATAATTTAAATGTCTATGACCGACGCTGTCATTTAAAGCTTCCACAGAAATAATACATTTTAAGACGTGCAATGACTGATGGGCTGCGATATAGTTTTTGCGTAACGGAAGCCTAATACTGTTCAGAATTTTCCTTTTTTGAAAGTTTAAACAAATTTAATCTACTACCCCCCAATCGCTGATATAAATTTAAGATAGTTTCCCAAATTTGCCAATAAGCCAGAATGTAACGGTGAACTTACTTGTAAGTTTGTCAACAGGGTGCGAGTATGTAGGTACGGATCACCGTTTGATCATATCCTTCTCATATGTCCAGGATTACCATGCGTATTCAGACAGGAATACACTTTTTTTAGCAAATAAATTATTGCTAACATACTTATTTGTTTGGCTTTGCCATAAGTTAGGTATTTTTTCTGTTTGTTCAACAAAGACCGTGTGCCGGCGACCGCACGTACAAGTTACAATAATATAAGGACTGTAAGCTGATTATGATTTATGAAGAATATAAGTACCTTTGAGAGTACTTATAACACATCCTTGTTATGCTCCCACCAGCATCATGACCACTGTTATTCAACTTTTTTCATGGCACGACCTCTCTAGTATGAATAAATATTTCGCTACCCGCCATGGGCTCGCGACCCACACGTTGAAAAACATTGCTTTAGAGACCCTTGGTGACATAGCTAGTGTCTGATGTCCCAACACATAAACTTATGAAGCTCAATGCTATTAACAATCTGTTGTCGTTTAGCAGGACTTTAAAATGATAGTATCGATATCCGATCTCTAGAGTAAACCTTTGCGAAAGTACTTTGATACATTCATACCAGCACTCTAATTTTGTTGATCCAAGCAGCTGCATGTCGGTGCAAGTTTTTGGATAATCGTGGCACCATTATTATTAGTTCGACCATCTTGTCAATATGTTGATACTTCGAAAAGACTCGAGGAATTTTTAAGAACACTCCACTCAAGTAACAGTTACGAAGTAGGGTAGTTTATGATAAATAGGTAAATTCCCTTGGCAAAAAATCTCCATACATGCTTAAAGTATTTATTTTAGGATGACATTTTTACCATGATTTGATTAAATCTTAAAATTGCATGCATAGGTAGTCGTTTAGACAGGATTTAAGTACTGGAGTACTTAAACCCTAAATGTAACTAAATATTTGTTAGTTACAAAAAGTTACCATGAAAAGGTAGATACAGTACGGCCGCCGAGTCACGGCCGACTTGAATTTGACCACGCGATGGGGGGCATGAAGGCCTTTGATTCTGGAGACTAGAGGGTGACAACATGATATACAGAGGGCGAGTGTCGTGTCTAACTTCAAACCGGCGTTCCTGTAATATACATATTTATTCTAATCAATTTCGATAATTGAGAAGCAAATGCAAAAAAATGCCTGTTACATTTTATTCTCCTAGGTTTAGAAATGTTAATATTATTTGATATAAAAAAAAAACAAAAATACTAACAATTTAAATAGATTACATGGGTATTGTATTAACTCTGTGTTCTAACTGAACTTGTCAGCATAGTGATTTCATTTCCTAGATAGAACACTTTAGAATTTGATTTTTTCACATAGATGAATACTAAAGTGACAGTATTATTACTAAATATGATGTAAAAAAATTTATGGTAAGACAGCTTTTTCAGTGGGACATAATGTACTAGTGTAATAGGCTTAATTCTGCTAAAGGGCGTTTCAAATAAACAAATCTGACTTACTTTATATAAAAACAATAATTATTGTAGCTCATGGTTTATTCGTAAACGACTTGCCATGGATCTCATACTTTGTGATTACCTTGTGATTGATGTAAAAGTTGTAAGTGTAAACTGTATAGTTGTACGTATTTATGAAGTGGTGCTCTTAAATCCAATTATTATAATAGCTTCCACATTTGAAAATAAAACACAACTTAATTATTATAGTATTTATTTAAATCCCATCACAACCGTTTCGATATTTTTAAATCTAATTAGTCATTGAAGACTAATCCTAGCTATCTCATACTAAGGGATTAGACAGTGGCGTCCTCAATACATTCTTCAAGTTGGAATTCCGCTTTCGATCGCCATCTGAGAAATAAAACATTGCGGGTACGATTGCGTTTCGAGCATAATAGTACACTTGTGTGACCGGTTAATAGTTATTTCTAATAGGGATTTGGAATATATCCAATATTCAAGGTTTTAAATTAGTAGTGTAAAACCAAAAAAGTGCAAGGAAATATAAAATGTAATATGGCGACGTAATTGTATTGCGTAAGCGGCAAGCCTAGCGCGCTAAAGGTCTCGAGTTCGTTTTCCGGGCCGGACCGGGCAGTGATATCTATAGTGTCAGCACGAAATCTGAAATAAGGAATATGCAAATGATTTAAATTAACTTGATTATTTTATCCGATACTTTGTGGTCCCAATGTTACACTTATACCATTATTTTCTTATTTAGTGTGTATTTAATTGCATAAAACTTTATTCAAAAAGCGTAAATTATGCGCGCGTAATTTAAATTCATGAAACGCATCACCATTGGTCGAAACGAAACGTGACGTCACAGAGCGCGTTATGGGATTGATATTCATACTTTGCTAGTCGTATTTGAGAGAAATTTGTTTTACTTAGGTGTATTCATGTAGTGTTTTCTATTATGTGGTGCGATTTTGATACACAGTGATATTAAGTAATTGATAGTAAGTAAGTAAGTAATTATTGAGAACAGTGACAGAATGTGATTTGGCAAAGTACACCACACACTCATATTATTATTATGCTGTTTTATTTCATTCAGAAGGATTTATTAATACATATTAATGTTGTATACATAGGTATATACTACTAATGAATATGTTATTTACAGTAAAACATTTGTAATAATCACAAACCGTACAAAAAGAACTATTGGAATGTTGGTTTAATAAACGAATAATAATAATGAAATCGAATGAAATCCAATGCGATATATTATGTACATTATACATATTTGTATTTAATTATTTCTTCAAATATATTTTCATACATACATACACTCACGCCTTTTACCCCCGGAGGGGTAGGCACAGGCGCAATGCACCCACTTTTAGTCGTGCGTATTCCGTCCCATGATGGGATAGGGGCGAGCCTATCGCCATATCGGTCACAAATTCCAGCCTTCGGGCTGATACTGAATAGAAAAAACCAATATCACTTTGCCCGACCCGGGGGTCGAACCCGAGACCTTAGCATTGCAGTCGTACCGTAATAAAATTACGCCACCGAGGCAGTCAAAGCACAACCGGTTAATCTATCAAAAGTTATCCTTTTATGATGACAGCATACATACATACATAATATACACTCACACCTTTTATACCCGCAGGGGTAGGCAGATGCAAAACTATTGCACCCACTTTTCGCCATGCATATTCCATCCTATGCTGTGACAGGGGGCGAGCCTATCGTATTAAAGTATTTGATGGAGAAATAGATTCCTTACGAAGTAGATGACAAATCAAATCTTTTTTGTGTGTTATGCTCTATTGAGTTTTCTTCCACCTTTTACACTTTCAAAACTTACTTGAAGAAAGTTACTTCTGACCAATTGGACCTACTTTCGCAAAAGGGAACCAACCCACAAGCCCATAAAATTTGAGTTGGTCATTAAAAAAATTATATAATAAGTAGCAGGCTTAATATTTTCATATAGTTAATAATTGTCCAAATACCTCAGTTGTTACTTCGTAAAATGCCAAACATTTTATATCAATCAACTATTTGTAAACCAAAAATATTTTAGTTTAAACATCAACTAGTAGAAAATATTTTGGTGTGGGTTGGTTCCTGTTTGCATAAGTAGGTCCAATTCACAACATGTTAACTGCCAAAATATAATATACTTAGGTACATTGAAATAATCTTACAACAGCGTAAACGCATTATTGAAGATACTTTATCTCTTCTCATAAAATAATACCATATATTTCGTATTTTCGTATCTCTTAGACCAGAAAAAAATACTTTATCTGGTGTGGTTCTAATAATGTTTTGGCACATTGGTACCAGGCAATATCTATAAAATAGTTTTTTAGCTTCTCCCATAGCTAAACAGCGATTTAGCCTGAAAAATCTTCAATCATAACTCTACGCATACAAAAAATAACACTGAACGCGCTCTATGACGTCATCCGAAGCGCGCGAAAAATGGTGGCGTTTGAACACGTCAAATTTTATGGACATTTTATATATTATTTTAAAAAATAATTAGTACACTTCCAACGATATTTATATTTTTTACTTCATTATAACGAAGTAAATAATGGTTTAACAAATAAAAAAAATGTATGCATATTCCCTATTGTGTTCGCTTGGCAATAGGTTCGACAATTGACACCTATTATATAGAAAGTAGAAACTAACATAGCTAATGAAATGTTAGCGTATTGTAACAACCTTGAAAAGGGAAAAGTTGTGATGGTGTGTATGTAAGTTAACTGTGACCGGTAAAACCAAAAAAATCAACATTTTATTATAAAAGTTCCTGTTATTTCTAACAGCATAACAGGAACTTATACAGTAAAATGCAGTCTAACAATCGCAACGGTTTCTTACGTCGCGTGAGCTTTTAAGAACCAATAGATTATTTAAATCGCACGCGGATGTACACAATGAGCTTTTAAACGAATGGCAATATAGATGGGACGTATCCTCGAAAGGGCGTCATTTATATAAATATTTTCCATGCGTTCGCGATCGCCTAAATAAAACTTGGCTAGAAATAGATCACTGTGTATCGCAATTTCTTACCGGTCACGGTAGTTTTAAGGGCAAACTATTTTCATTTTGGCTGGTTGACTCTCTTGTGTGCCCGTGCTCTACACCTGGTTACGTGTATGAACAGTCTGCACATCACGTACTTTGGGAGTGTGGTCTTTGGCATGACGAGCGCAACATCATGCTGGATAGTATGCAAGTAACATCTGGGGTTGTATACTACATGGACCTTGTAGAGACTAGACGGAATTTCCGTGCTTTCCGGCGTTTTTGCCATACCTATTATTGGAATCAAATTTGACAGCTCATATAATAGGACCCTTTCATGGAATTTTTATCCGTGGTGCTTTACAACTGGCTTTTCTAGTTGTAAACGTCTCTAAACTTGAGGTTAAAATACCTCCTTAGTTCATTATTTTTGTCGGCCGCTTTGCTATGGAGGGAAGTGGACAATTAATATTTCCAACTCCTCCCTTTCTTTCTTTTTGATTAATTTCGTTGCGGGTTACAGACATATTAGTGTTCCCTGAGACTCGCCGAGCTTCACCGCTCGGTGTCATAAAATGCGTGCCACTGCTGATCCTGGCTTACAGGAGTTGCAGTGGCGGGTGTGAGGACGGGATAGTCTCTAGTCTCTAACAATCGCAATATCTGTCCAATCTTAGTTTATTTGGGATACCTGTACTATGGGTTGTGATTATTTTCTAGACATTATGATCAGCTGACATCATCACATTCCAAGCATAGCTTCTCATGAAGTAGATACATTAGGTCCATCACAACTATGCACGGGACAAACCTTCTTTTAACGAAAACGAGAACCTTCGTACGTATTATTATAAAAAAAGTAAAGACAAACTCATAAAACGAGCTTTTATATTTTAACCCCTGGAATACCGGGCTCATTTTGTGTAAAGACGCTTGCGTGCTGGGCATACATTTG
The DNA here is from genome assembly GCA_949316025.1 of Lapara coniferarum. Taxonomy (NCBI): domain Eukaryota; kingdom Metazoa; phylum Arthropoda; class Insecta; order Lepidoptera; family Sphingidae; genus Lapara; species Lapara coniferarum. The sequence continues at coordinate 13,964,895 of OX438931.1, read as the reverse complement.
TAAAAATCGGATTTTGGGTGTAAGGAATGTTCCAACTTTTACACCATAAAATCATTTTAGTACGAATTTTGAAATTATTTACGTATTATGTATCAATGGTCACTAAAATATTCAGAAACATTGTGAGTTTTGGCATAGGCGGCCGCCATTTCGAATTTATTTGTTTTAAAGCCTATCGACCTCAACATCGATATCTGGGCATGGCTTTAGGTACAAAAGGCAAATCCAATATTAGAACTGAAAAAAGTGGCCGCTATTTTTTAATTTCGTTGTTTTAAGCCCAATTGACTTCAAAATCGATATCTAGGCATATCTATGGTTACAAAAGACGGATCCAATGTCTGAATTCAAAGAAGAGGCCGCCGTTTTGAATTTTCTGTGTGTTTCAGGCCAATCCACCTCAATATCGATATCTGGGAATGGATTTAGTTACAAAGAGCAAATCCGACGACGGAATTGAAAAGTGGCCGCCTTAACAATTTAATTTTGTGCGATTTTATATTTAAAATAAATAAAGAAATTGTCACGTACTTCTTTAGGCAACTTTTATACCAACAAATAGTAATTTTCGCTAGTTTCAAGTACGATTTTGATTGAAAACAGCAACAAGTTTGGAGTCTCCGTAAAACAAAATTTCTGAAACAGACGTCGGAACTTGGTGGATAGATTGAAATTAGAGAAAGATATGGAAAATGTGGCTCGTTTATCCTATTAGTGTTGAAATAGCCTTTCCGATGATGAATTATAAATTAATCAGACCAATTTATTTAAAAAATATTATGAGGACAAGTTGACTGAAATATTCGAAATTTTAAATGCGGCCTTTTAAATCAAAGCTTGTAAAATAAGTTCTGGGCCGCGGATGTCTGTCTGCAGATACGCGTTAATCTCAGAAAATAACAAACGAGTTTTGATGAAATTTAGTGGGTATGGAGATAGTTGGAGAGCCTGGGAAGGACCAGTTTTTATTGCTTAAAAATATATAGCGGGACTTTTAGCTCGGAAAAGCAATCAAACGTTAGTATTATATAATATAAAGGAACCAAACCCTCGGAGGAAACTAATAGAACAGTTGTACTCAACTTGCGGCACGCGCGACATACTCCTTGCTGATTTATGGTTAATGGCCCACCAACTTAAACGTTATGCTTGAAGGCACCATAATTAAGAGGTCATGTGGCCCGTATAAAACAAGTTTTGAGTATAAAACATTTAGTTGTTTACTCATTGTTGACGCATTCGAAAGCTTAGAAGACACACAGTTCGTTGAGTAATTTACGACCAAAAACGAAAATAGTTCACGTTTAAACTAACAAATTAAATGAAAAATTGTTACACGTACAAATTATTGATATTACGTGTTACGTAAGAGTTGACAAAGTATATAAACCAGTTTGAAAAAAAAAAGACAGCTAATATTTTTAAGCCCTCGCGTGCCGGGAGCGTGGATCCACGCTCAAAAAAAGTGTTCAAACTCTGCCGGGAGCGTGGATCCACGCTCGGGCCGATTTCTGCAAAATGTATGAAAACTGAACATCTACAGGTGGTTTCTTTTTAGCTTATTTTTGTTTCCATTGGATGCAAATCTTAATCATATATGAGAATTGAGAAAAGTGGCCGCCATTTTGAACTTCTTTGTTTTGAGGCCGATTGACCTCAAAATCGATACCTAGACATGGCTTTAAGTACAAAAGACGGCTCCAATGTTAGAATTGAAAAAAGTGGCCGCCATTTTGAATTTCTTTGTTTTAAGGCCAATCGACCTCAAAATCGATATCTGGGCAGGCCTTTAGGTACAGAAGATGGTTCCAATGTTAGAATTGAAAAAAGTGGCCGCCATTTTGAATTTCTTTGTTTTAAGGCCAATCGACCTCAAAATCGATATCTGGGCAAGCCTTTAGGTACAGAAGACGGATCCAATGTTAGAATTGAAAAAAGTGGCCGCCATTTTGAATTTCTTTGTTTTAAGGCCAATCGACCTCAAAATCGATATCTGGGCAAGCCTTTAGGTACAGAAGACGGATCCAATGTTAGAATTGAAAAAAGTGGCCGCCATTTTGAATTTCTTTGTTTTAAGGCCAATCGACTTCAAAATCGATATCTGGGTAGGCCTTTAGGTACAGAAGACGGATCCAATGTTAGAATTGAAAAAAGTGGCCGCCATTTTGAATTTATTTGTTTTAAGGCCAATCGACCTCAAAATCGATATCTGGGCAAGCCTTTAGGTACAGAAGACGGATCCAATGTTAGAATTGAAAAAAGTGGCCGCCATTTTGAATTTCTTTGTTTTAAGGCCAATCGACCTCAAAATCGATATCTGGGCAGGCCTTTAGGTACAGAAGATGGTTCCAATGTTAGAATTGAAAAAAGTGGTCGCCATTTTGAATTTCTTTGTTTTAAGGCCAATCGACCTCAAAATCGATATCTGGGCAAGCCTTTACGTATAGAAGACGGATCCAATGTTAGAATTGAAAAAAGTGGCCGCCATTTTGAATCTTTGTTTTAAGGCCAATCGACCTCAAAATCGATATCTGGGCAGGCCTTTAGGTACAGAAGATGGTTCCAATGTTAGAATTGAAAAAAGTGGCCGCCATTTTGAATTTCTTTGTTTTAAGGCCAATAGACCTCAAAATCGATATCTGGGCAAGGCTGTATGCACAAAAGACGGATCCAATGTTAGAATTGAAAAAAGTGGCCGCTATTTTGAATTTCTTTGTTTTAAGGCCAATCGACCCCAAAATCGATATCTGCTCAGGCCTTTAGGTACAAAAGACGGATCCAATGTTAGAATTGAAAAAATGGCCGCCATTTTGAATTTCTTTGTTTTAAGGCCAATCGACCTCAAAATCGATATCTGGGCAAGGCTTTAGGTACAAAGGGCAGATCCAATGTTAGAATTGAAAAAGTGGTCGCCATTTTGAATTTCTTTGTTTTAAGGTCAATTGACCTCAAAATCGATACTGGGCATGGCATTGATAGTAAAAGTCATAATTATTTAATGTTAGACTTAAGAAAAGTGGTCGCCATTTTGAACTTCTTTGTTTTGAGACTGATTATATTTAAGATAAGATATTTGGGCTTGTCTTTAGCCAAATAGAATAACTCGAGGTTGGAATTTTAAGAACTGCATTCCATGTTAAATGTTCTTGTTTTAAGGGCTATTGGTTTTAATTAAAGATTTTTTAAATATTATGGCCACCATCAATGCTTATTCAATTCTCTTCAATAACGCAGCTTTGTTATGTCGCAAAATAAAGAATTGAAGAAGAAAGAAGTGTCCCGTGGCAGCAAACAGCAAATAAAGTAAATTCTTCTGTAAAGGAACAAAATCGGTTAAAAAATCAGGGAGTCGTTAACAATTCAACGATTGCTATAAGCATAATTAGCCGCGTAGTAGAAATTATCTTATTATATTTTTCTTCCCCCACATCGTTATGCCCTGTTGGGTGGCCATTAAATTACTGTATCTTTTTATTTATTTACCCCCCATCACCAGACTTAAAAGGCTAATCAGGTTGATTACCTTATTCATTTTTAAAAGTATCTAATTTTGATGTGATTGCGTATTTAAATTGTTATATTAGTAAAATTATAACCTCGATTTATTCTGTTTGGCTAAAGACAAGCCCAAATATCTATCTTAAATCCCATTAGTCTTAAAACAAAACGATAGCATGCCCAAGTATCGATTTTGAGGTCGATTGGTCTTAAAACAAACAAATTCAAAATGGCGGCCACTTGTTCAATTCTAACATTGGATCCGTCTTTTGTACCTACAGTCCTGCCCAGATATCGATTTTGAGGTCAATTGGCCTTAAAACGAAGAAATTCAAAATAGCAGCCACTTTTTTCAATTCAACATTGGAACCATCTTCCGTAACTAAAGGCTTACCCAGATATCGATTTTGAGGTCGATTGGCCTTAAAACAAAGAAATTCAAAATGGCAGCCACTTTTTTCAATTCTAACATTGGATCCGTCTTCTGTACCTAAAGGCTTACCCAGATATCGATTTTGAGGTCGATTGGCCTTAAAACAAAGAAATTCAAAATAGCGGCCATTTTTTTCAATTCTAACATTGGATCCGTCTTCTGTACCTAAAGGCTTACCCAGATATCGATTTTGAGGTCGATTGGCCTAAAAACAAAGAAATTCAAAATGGCGGCCACTTTGTTCAATTCTAACATTGGATCCGTCTTCTGTACCTAAAGGCTTGCCCAGATATCGATTTTGAGGTCGATTGGCCTTAAAACAAAGAAATTCAAAATGGCGGTCACTTTTTTCAATTCTAACATTGGATCCGTCTTCTATACGTAAAGGCTTGCCCAGATATCGATTTTGAGGTCGATTGGCCTTAAAACAAAGAAATTCAAAATGGCGGCCACTTTTTTCAATTCTAACATTGGATCCGTGTTCTGTACCTAAAGGCTTGCCCAGATATCGATTTTGAGGTCGATTGCCCTTAAAACAAAGAAATTCAAAATGGCGGCCACTGTTTTCAATTCTAACATTGGATCCGTCTTCTGTACCTAAAGGCTTACCCAGATATCGATTTTGAGGTCGATTGGCCTTAAAACAAAGAAATTCAAAATGGCGGCCACTTTTTTCAATTCTAACATTGGATCCGTCTTCTGTACCTAAAGGCTTGCCCAGATATCGATTTTGAGGTCGATTGGCCTTAAAACAAAGAAATTCAAAATGGCGGCCTATTTTTTCAATTCTAACATTGGATCCGTCTTCTGTACCTATAGGCTTGCCCAGATATCGATTTTGAGGTCGATTGGCCTTAAAACAAAGAAATTCAAAATGGCGGCCATTTTTTTCAATTCTAACATTGGATCCGTCTTCTGTACCTAAAGGCTTACCCAGATATCGATTTTGAGGCCGATTGGCCTTAAAACAAAGAAATTCAAAATGGCGGCCACTTTTTTCAATTCTAACATTGGATCCGTGTTCTGTACCTAAAGGCTTGCCCAGATATCGATTTTGAGGTCGATTGGCCTTAAAACAGAGAAATTCAAAATGGCGGCCGTCTATGCCATATCTCACAATGATTCTGAATATTTTAGTGACCATTGATCCATAATAAATAAGTAAATAAATAATTTCAAAATTCGTACTAAAAGAATTTTATGGTGTATAAATTGGAACATCCTTTACACCTAAAATCCGATTTTTTCAAATGTATGGGCGGCACGCAAGCGTTTTTTACGCAAACTGAGCCCGGCATTCCAGGGGTTAATAAACGTGTAGTGTATATAATATGTACAATCAGAAAAGTGTACGCTTGGCCATCTTAAGGTTCTAAATAAGTCGCTTTTTTTTTTTTATATGGACATCTTCGGCTCATTAGGGACGGCTGCGGGCTTCCTCCGACACACGTCTAAGTTGTCGTCCGCAACCGCCCCTGCGCGTACCGCTTTTTTGCGGTCCTTTTCCTGTTGCGGGGGCTCAGAAGCCCCCGAAACACCGTACCGTGTCCACCCTTTGGTGTCCGAGGCAGCGTGAGACACGCTGCCTCGGACATGTCCATCACGGGGGAAATAAGTCGCTTGCGTGTCGTTTGTCAGCAACATGCAACTTACTACTAACGTACACGACAATAAAAGTTATTTGCTGTTTCCTTTGTACATCTTCGGAACGATCGCACCGGCTTTTAAAATATGAAAAAATGCGTTTTAGGTTGAGAAAGTGTAGTCAGCAGTATAAGTAGCTGAACAAATTTACAGTTTCAAATTGCCTACATACTTTCATGTTCTTGCACCAAATTGGGCGATAGTACCTAATCGACCAAATTGGGGCAATTCCGAGTCTTATGAGTGCGCGTTATAATTGAATATGTATCTTTATTATAAAATTATATCATTGTTTTAGGTTCTATTGGGCAAATTTCTGGGATAATTTATTTACTCTACTTTGTCAATTTCACAACTATTCCATTCAAAATAGCGTTCTTTCGCCCTGTAAATCCGTGTTTAGACTAGCAAGTACTCGCAGTAATGTATTGATCAAGAACTTCCAGATGCCTCGACACTAGCGGCAGTATTTCAATGTGTAATGGGGTAATTGATTATGTTTTGACTCGTTAAGCCCCGCGACGGACGCCGGCGTTCGAATATATAGGGGTTCTCCATACATCTATATAATATATAAGCGGAGCTAAAAATATGTCACCCAAATTCAAAATCAAAATTAAGTATATTAATAAAGGTGAAGAGTTTGCTTGTTTGGTTGAACGAAAAACATTTACACGCGACCGGAGCCGCGAGCAATACTAGTAAGTTATAAAGCTTTGAAATTTGGTGAAAGGGGTAGCTGGCAAATAACACATATGAAACTGTGACGTCACCGAGTGTCACCTGCGGGCGGGTGTCCTAACGCTGCGTGCGTAGGAAAGAGATAGCGCAATATCCCCACCACGCGCCCACTTTTGCTCACAACAATATTTCAAATATCAATAACAGCTTTATTTTTCAACCAATTTAGATACTGATTTCACAGAATTTCTTTTTCGTATTATTTTCTGTTACATACAAAATATTGTACAAAATCTAACATAGGTAACTACGCTATTTTTATAAGTACATAATATGCAAACAAGTCTTACAACTTACAAGCTTCAAATTTCCAGAAGTCAGCTTGTTGTGCCTGTTTACACAGTAAAAATTGCTTGCGGAAGATAACTTTTGCAATTTTTCTTGCTAATCTAAACCCTGTTTTGGAAAATCGTATACTTAAATAAAATAAATGTTGGTCCTTACGAAGTCAAATTTCCATCTAATAATGTCCCATTCTCGTCCACTTCGAAACAAATTATTTTGTTGCTGATCTATAATAATTCTGTACTGAATCTTGTTTTCGTCCTGGCCACAACACCAGGACTACTTGATAGAATATTATAATAACATCTCAAAATATTCATCTTGTACTTGAAAAGGTCCAGCTCAATTGTATTCTTTATCTGACTTTGGTAAAGCCTTTAATATAATTATACTGTTATATTTACATATGTTGCTTTGCTATACTCTAATATAGCCAATGCGACGACGATCTTATTTGATCACTGGTAACGAGTTTGTCTTGGAGATAGGTATTCATTGTGGTGTATCACATCAGCCAATGTATCGCATGGCGATGTATTATCTCCATTGCTTTGATAATCTTTATTGACTTTATATTTCAACTCATTGATGACACCTTCATTCAACAATCGCCATTTAATTTTATAAGTCACATTCAATTTGAACATAATGAGGTGAACATTATTTTGTACTGGATGCAAAAGTTGTATAAAACAAAATACATTACTTGCCTTCTACTACGCTTGGATACAAATAAGTGGTATTCTGTTTTATTTTACTCCATCAAATATGTCATAGCTGTGCATGAAATGCATTTCAGCCAAATGTTCCCTGTGTGAGAAATATTATATTATTAGAAACAGTCCGTTGCATATTTATTAATATTATGATATTATACTTAACTTCTCAGCATCTCTTGCTGCAGTTCAATTTCTTTTTAGGTTTATTTAGACATTTTGTTCATGATTCCTGTAATGAAAGTAATGTCAATACATATATATTTTTTTCCAACATAAATCAGAAAAAAGCTTACTATACCTCAAAAATCAAGACTTCAAACAAAAGAAAAAAGACAAACCATTACCACATTTGTTATATTCACACTCAGTCAGCATTATCTTCATTTACCTATAATTCATCTATGACACAAAAATCGGTTAAATAACATCTTATTACAGCCAAATGACATCTAATCATACCATATCCCACTCACCACTTACCGCATAATAGACGCATGTAATGAACATGCAGTATGAAGCAGCCACACCTTGCAAAACCACTTGTATGGCTAGACTCTCTCAGCTGTGCACACTACACAACACTTGACCATGCTGTCCTCGTGTTCATCAGAATAATATGATAAGAACATCCTCAGCCAGATGTACATTCACACAGTTAACAAATTTACTCAATTCAAATATAACGTCACATTTGTTCATAGACCCTTGTAATTAAAACATCCATCTCAAAGTGGGCATACTTGTTTATTTCATGTTTGATCAGTTCCTTTATCATACCACATCACATGTTACACACAACATCCTTTTGGTCTTAAATCTAGTACATAATAATATGATAAGTATACATCATTTCATTCAAGTAGCCCTTTTTTATAATATCTTTTACAAACACATTATGTTAATATTATCATTGTTAACCTAAATATACATTCTAAATCTTAATGTTACTACTTCATACATCTCTGTTATGTTTGTGTACATGGTGAGCTCACCTCACGACGGTGGCTTGTTGCTGTTCCACCCACTGCCGGAGCCACTACTACCACTGCCGTTACCATTCCAGCTGCCTTGGCCATTTGACCAATTTCCTTGGTTCCAGTTGCCTCCTTTTCCACCACCTCCATTCCAACCTTGGTTACCTTGATTCCAAGATGGTGGTGGACCATTTGGTCCCCAATTTTGATTCCCATTCCAATTCTTGCCTGCATTGCCTGGTGGTGGACCTCCCTGCCAGTTGTTAGGACCTGAGTTACCACCATGCCCACCTAAAAATCCACCCCAACCAGCTTGATTAAGTGCGGCAGCAACAAGACTTATAGGTAAATTAAAATTAGGTGGTGGCCCCCCATTAGGATTGATGCCCAAATTTTGCATATTAAGAGAATCAATATTACTGTTTCCTCCATTATTGCTTGATCCTCCAGATTGACTGCTCCTGTTTCCATCCCAATTGTTTGAGTTGTAGGACTCATCTTTCCAATTTTGATTTTTGCTTCGGATTTTAGGTGCAGCACTTGAAACTGACACTGAAGCTCCCTTAATAACATGATCTTCACCACACAAACTCTGAGCCACTTCAGGATCCAGAAATGTGACAAAGCCAAATGCCCTAAATGGCCGGGGTACAAAAACATCTGTCACTTCCCCAAACTTAGAGAAATATTCTCGCAGATCATCAGCAGTCATGTCCTCTGTACATCTTCCAACAAACACTTTACAAGGCATCTGTGGGACTACACCTTCTTTAGAATTCGGGATGCGCACGTCTACCCAGCGCCCGTCTATATTGTGCCTCTGTGCCAGAGCTCTCATCTGGGAAGCGTATGTGGCAAATCGTATGAAACCAAACCCTTTGAAGGAGCCATTTTTATCTTTCTTTAGTTGAACCATGACCACTTCTCCGAATTGTTCGAAGTATTGTTTAATCGATTCTTCTGTGGATTTCCAAGGCAATCCAAGACATATAAGATCTGAGCATGTAAGTTTTTTCTCTAGGCGTTTTGTTTTAGCAGCTGAGTTTTCAGGAGACACATCTTCCATTTTTCGTTTGTTTTCTTTAGGGAAGACACAAATGTAAAGATGTTTGTTCCAGCCAACTTCGCTTGGGGGATGCAATTTTCCTTCACTGAGACGAATGCCACGAATTGACTTACTGTCGGGATGTCTATATTTCAATCCACATGCCCCCGGAAACTGGGCAACTAGAGTTGAAAGCAGCAGGGTTCCATCAAGTTCGCAAGGTATTTCTACTGCGTTAGCGTCATCTTCATCTTCGCTTACTTTAATGTATTCAAAAAGATCTTCGTTATATTCGCTTTTAGTAGCCATGATGACGAGGTAATATTGATGTTAGTTTAGAAAAATAAAAAGAGAATAAGTTCTGTTATCAAAAATACGGATAGACTTCGCAAGAACCAAAGAGAATATAATCACTACGTTAAGCAAGAACTAGCCTTAGGAGCTAGCAAACGGCCATCTTGTTTATTGGCAAAGAGCTTTTTTTTTTTTTTTTTTTTTTTATAATTTTCCCTTTAGGGAAGGCAAAGGGTTCGAGCCCATACAGCCTCGTCTTAAGTAATATTTTTGGTTGACTTTTTTTTTTTCCTACGTACTATGTCGTAGTAAAGCAGTGGCTACCTTACCAAGACTTTATCAAGGAGTTTTGGCGGCAACGAAAAAACACTTGATTGGCACAGTTATTTCAATTCACTTCATTTGAGCACTTTAATAGAACTATATTGGATAATATACCACCATAATTATGCAACATAACACTAAGTATCACCAAAATAATGAATTAAAACAAGAGCACCTCATGACACTTCTACGTTCCCGCCAAAACTCCATTGGCAAAGAGCATTATAATGTTTATTGGTCTCTGGGCGATATTGTTTGTAGTTTTTTTTTTCTCCTCCTTAGCTGGGATGCCAATACCTATTTCCTCAATTCCCCAAAAATCTAAGCTACATTCCCCAAATGAGGGGAATTTTATAGTAAGATGAAATACACCCAACAAAACCCAACGCAAAAACATCACAGTGATGGAGGGGGTGCATACGCCACGTATAAGTAGCCGCTAACATGCCTAATAGTCGACTTCATAGTTTCATTCTAGTAAGAGAATATCCGAAAAGCAGTTTTTTTATTCTTTTGGTATAAGTATAAGTTCCTCAGTTTTCCCCGCACACAACCAATCCTCACACTAATCCCCAATCGACTTGGTATTCCCCGCAATTTGCGGAATTCCCCACAAATCGGCAACGCTGCTTCTTAGTAAAATGAGAAGGCAAAGCATTGCATTTAGCCATGCAGCCTAGTCTATTGTTTTTTTCTCCACATCTAAGGACTTCTTTAAAATTCTAAGGCTGGAGCTATATCTGTAATTGTGTAATAATAATAATAATAGGGCCGAAGCGAAGTCTTAAAGGAGATGTCTGCTTTTTGTATGGGTGCTGGGCATCAAAATGTAAACAGGCTCAAACTTTACGGATATTAAAGGGGGCAACATATGGAACTTATATTCAATCCATTTTTTTATAGATGAGCGACAAATTGAAATAAATCTTAGTTAAAAATTCATGCATTTCCCCGCATTCAAGAAGGAACGGCAAAATATTTTTTCAGAGGTGTCCGGGGAAAGACCCATATTTCGCTCAAATGTCCGGGATTTTTGCCGTGTTTATCCGGCGTCGGCAATTTAGATGATGGCAGCCCTAGCCCTACTATATTTGTTGTCCTGCACCATACATCTTAGAAAAAAAGAATTATTTATTGGGTACATAGTTTACGCTTACCTATATATTTTAAAATTTGATTTGAAAATTTGTTACTAGACAAAACATGTTCCCATTACAAAAAAAAAACCTTTATTTCTAGGTGGTATTTTCTTTATATTCTTTTTTTATTTCTTTATTTCTTTCATCACACATTTTGTGTGATGCAGCAGCACTGCATATAACTTGCTGCCAATGCCAACCTAACGTCATCGGAATTTAAAGTTGAAACGCACTATAGTAATTATTAAGCGCGCATTAGACAGTAGGTTTGGCTGTCCGTTTTACCACAGTCACGTCGTGAGTGACGAATAACCTATCGTCTAATGTGATGATTGACGGTTGAGTGACGAATATCTGAATTTTTTGATATGCGCGTCGCGAAACCATCAGTCATGACTTTTGCGCGATCGTCTAATGGCATTTCATATCGCAAACGTCAGTCAGCGCGCGGACAACGGTGGAGTGGGACATGTTGTGTTGAGTCGGAGAGGCGCTGGGGCACTTGCGCGGCCAATTACCTTCTCCGAACTAACATTATGCTTTATGTTACAGTCGCAGAAAAAAAATATTTTAAGTTCTGAAACAATCCCTGAGTTGTTGTATACCACGAATCTTTAATAGTTAGTGTATACTAATGTTATAAAGAGGAAAGGTTTGTTTCATTTTGTAAATTTTTCACTAATAGGAAGATACATTACTCCTCAGTACTATGGGCTACTTTTTCTTTATTATCTTATTAGATAATTTTATCCAATAAGATAATAAAAAAAATTGTTGTCATACTTTTTATCTCGTATTTCAGACTAAATTTATTTATAGGTACTAATATAATAATTGTGAAAACTTTGATGCTTTTTTTTCTCAATCACACAAAAACGGCTAAACATCCAGATCGAATGAAATTTGGCACAAAGATAGATTATAGTACAGAATAACACATATAACTAATAAAAAATATATATAACTTTTATTCTGGATAAAAAAATCAAACGTGTGTGGCCGCTAATAAAAGGTGGGTAAAACAAAAGTATTATATAACTATCTTTTTCAGTCAATATTTTACCCAACGCCTTCTTGTTACACGTTTTTAATCTCAATTCCCTTTAATTTTATAAGTATTCATAACAAAACGAGTGAAAACGTGTGTTCTCCGCAAAGTCTTGCGTATGACTGAAGATAATTTTGAGTGATAGTGTAATGTCACTTTGTTTTCGTAAATCATCCGTCAGTCATGAGTAATGGAATTGAATGCCGTTTGTGTGAGCGTCTAATGCGCGCTTTAAGGTTAAATCCGATGTTCGTCGTTTCTTCGTTTCGGACCGACGTTTCGGCGTTCGTTTTTCGAAGTACTAAGTAGGCTCTCTGTATTGGTTAGAATTTTGGGCCCGTTTTTGGACATGTCCTTTTCAAATTTGATTAATGGAATATACAAAAAAAAACTCTGATATTTTCAAGGTAATTTTAAATTATTAAGCAAAAATTATGTACCCTTTTTTCAGATAATTCATTATTAGGATCTATTTAATTCTGCCATAAGTGTATTATAATTAACTTACTATTCAAGTAATTAATGCTTGTATTTCTTTCTAAGATGCAAGGTGCAGAACTATACTCTTGGGGCACGGTAGTGCCCCAAAGACTAACCCCCGAATACTCAAACGCTACTCAACCAACCAAGTTATCGAGTATTATATAGCTACATTGGTAGTGCCCCATCATATGGGCTATGGAGTGCAGAAGTAAGTAGGACCATCTCAGTACCTTAGACTAACACTCAGTACATTTAAAAGTGTCCGTTGAAAGGGAGCAAATTAGGTGGCGCTATAATAGCAAGAGGAAGAATTTTAAATAGAGCGCCACAAATTATTACAGAGATACTCATAGAGGATAGATATTAGACTAAATCAAAATTGCTTCTATATATTTTCTTGTTGTATTAACAACGCTGTATCAACAAAATTTCATAAAAAACAAGTGCATATCATTTCATCATATCCACTTCCTACACTAGCGCTATTTCGGTGAGTTTTCGAACTAAAATTTGCTGTTTACAAGTGGACACTTTTTCGACTAATCGCCCATACAATGTGGTCCTCCTTACTTCTACCCTCCATAATATGGGCGTATATATAATATGGGAGGGGAGGGGGAGGGTCCGGAAGCCTCCCTTCCGCCGCAAATAAAAGTCGCGGAATATTCTTATGATTACAAATTACCGGTATCTTATATTGTACGATCGCCTGGCGCTCTGCGACAACAGAACCGTATGGAAAAGAAAAGAAGAAAGAAAAGTAAAGTCGTGATTTTACTGACTGTTTTCTAATTTTACGACTAAAATCTAAATGACGCGGCATAAGGTACTAGCCCCGAATAGTGTACTGTCAGGCTGTCAGAAGCACAAGTAGCTAAACAAATTCAAAATTTCATTTTACCTACATACTTCTTTGTTCTTTTTTTCGCACTCATCTTTTTTTCTCTTCACGAAAATAAAATGAACTCTACTTCAAACGAAGAATAAAAATGTTTCAGTTTAAATTAACGCGTAGGTAGGGTATATAAGCGATTTGAAGTTTTGGTTTTGTTCAGCTACTCATGCTGCTGACTGTGCATTGACCTTATAGAAACTAATCTATTATGATCTCCAATTGTAAGTTTTTTTTAATCTTACAGTGAATTTAATGACACAAGGTAGTTGTACTGGCTACCAGTCTGGCCGGGTCTAACAAGGCACGTAAAATAGCTAATAATAAAATCACCGAGACAACTGAACCTATCCAGTCACTACCTGATCACCTTGAATCTTGACTTTTACTATTTGCTAATTTAATGTCGGATTCCTTTATATCTTGAGTTCATTTTAGTGTAGAATGTGGAACATTGAATAAATAGGTATGTACAACATAATATCCGTGTAACAAGTTTTGAACGCACGAAACGGCATGTTATTGCTTTTCAAGATCTCTGTACCGACTTAATTCACAAATAATATTATTTCCTGGCCCAATTTACATTCTTACACTGTATCAAACTTTCAAAATACTGATAAAGAGTTAGTCTTAATTTGCCAACATCCAAACAAAGTAGGGGAGAACAGGTAGCTGGTAGCATTCGTACAACGGTGATGTTCGGCCGTAAAAAAAAATATGTATATACATTTTTGGAGATTCAATGCCTATTAGTTGATTGTAATATATTTAACTACGAAGTACCGTCTAATAATAAATCATAGTATGAAAGGCAAACTGAAAAAATGCTAATTATTTCCGCACATGTCACTACCATCAGGGTCCATAGCTCGAACACTAAAGAATAATATTTCATATTTTTGGGAATTTACAGCTTTGTATATCTAAAGTATCATCATTTTGTTACACGATAACTTAGGAGTTATTTCTCTGCCTTTTTATATTTTTTAAAATACACAAAAATTTTGAAAAATATATTTGTCTTTGTCATCGGAAAAATGGTCCTCACCGTAAGCAGAGAAAGAAATGCAAATTTATTTTTATATGTACAATCTTTTCACGTTTTTTTCGCCCGAACGATACCTTAGCGCTCAGTCGACCCTGAGGTCTTGAGAGAGAAACCCTTACACTCAAGTTCGGAAATATTTTTACGAAATTGTCATTGAAATTTTGCTTTTTCACGTGTTAATGGACTTCACCATAATGGCTAAATTTTGGGGAAATAAATGATAAAAAAAAATATTTTTACTTCTATAACGTTCTTTCTAGAACTATTGTAATGTAATATCAAGTAAATTGATATATCATTAAAAGTTACGAGATAAATAATCAAAATAATCCAAAATGTCATTACCATTTTGTCATTACCACAATTTACCATCAGTTTTTAATGTGACGATAATGACCGGAATCTGATGGTGGTGATCCTGAAATCTTACTAATATTATAAACGCAGAAACAACTGAATGAATTTGGATGAAATTTGTCACACAGTTACACTATGTTCTGGATTAACACATAGGCTACTTTTTATGGCGGTAATTTTCTCCCATAAGAAATAATAAATGTTTAAATCACATTTATTTGATTGGAGCACGTTTCAGAATACATGTAATCTTATCAGTGGCTCCTCTTACACGTGGCAGTACAAACGGGACACGTTCGACTGTGGGTTGTTTAACTCGGTTTCTGCGACGACAGCGTGGAATTTGGAGCTTATTTTGGCCCTACAAAAATAAATGTAGGGTACCGCGTAAAAGAACATATAACTGACGTGAAACACTGACGCTCTACGAAGTTTGCAGTTGCTCAACATTCATGTCTTTTGACAAATCATAAATCCTTGCCAAAGAACACCGCTTCCTTCCTACGATGATTCGCAAGGCTATTGAAATTTAAAATTCATCCAAATTTCAATAGAGAAGATGGTCGGAGGCTTCCACATGACACATACGCTGGACTCACACAGATCTACACAAACTACAAACAACAATAAATACTAAAATGACAGCCCACACAAAGAACCATCCGAGATCTTGTGTTCAAAGACTTACATTAGCTAGAAACGACGGAGGCAGAGGAATTATTGACATTATGAACCTACATAGTAAACAAATAACCACTCTTACGAAATACGTTCACTCCCATGCAGAACATTCAATCTTACATAAATTAGTCACACTAGCAGATAAACGAATTACTCCACTAAACCTACATGATCCTATTCCACAGCGTAATGAAAAGATTAAAGACCCGAAACAGAAACTAGACGAGTGGAAACAGAAGAGCCTCCACGAGAGACACTGGCACGACCTCCAGCAGCCACAGTTCGACAAGGTAGCGTCGAACGCATGGCTGCAACGAGGCGAGCTGTTTCCCGAGACTGAGGGCTTTATGTTAGTCATACAAGACCAAACCGTAGAAACTAGAAATTATCAAAAGCACATTATCCGCTTACCAAACTTACCTACAGATAGTTGCCGTCGTTGTCATAGTAGTCCGGAAACTATCCAACACATTACTAGTGCCTGTAAATTAATAGCCCAAACAGACTATAAACACCGTCACGACCAAGTAGCTGCCATAATTCACCAACACCTAGCACATAAATATAAGTTTATTTCTGAGAAAGTACCCTATTACAAGTACTCTTTGAACAATGTACTAGAAAACGATGAATATAGACTCTACTGGGACCGAACCATAATAACCGATAAAACTATTCATTTCAACCGCCCCGACATTACAATCTTCCATAAACCTAGCAAAACTGTATACCTGATCGACATAGCTATCTGCAACACACACAATTTACAATGCATTCACACTGAAAAAATTGCTAAATACACCGACCTATCTATAGAATTACAAACACAATGGAACGCCACCACAGTTAAGACCATACCTATTGTAATATCTTCAACAGGAGTAATTCCTAAACCCTACATACAAGCCTTAGAACACTTGACCTTCATAAAAACACCTACCGTTATGTACGAATGTTCCCTACACTGTGTACGAAGGCATCACTCGTGCGGGGTGCATGCGTAGGTACATTTTCGATTTTTTGGAAAAGTTTGTATACTGTTGGCCATATTACTTTGTATAAATCCAGAACTATTCTACTTTTTAAGTCAGAGTATTATGTAGTACCATTGAAACTATTTTGAAATAACGATTAGTTTTTATTTTATGGGACTTGAAGTAAAAACTGTACGAATCCTACCTACTCTCCCCTAGGTAGGTATTTCCTAAAATTTTGACATTGACATATATTTACCTAATTCTATAAAAAACATTGTTAGATTGTTACCCAAGGTAAGTACTTACGTTTAAGTACGTAAGTTGTATAGTACCTACTATCCCGAAAATGTACTTAAATGATAAGATACATTCAATCAACGTCGGTGTAAGGGTTCATTACCGCCTTGGTCAAGTGGAGTTGTTCCTAAATATATATTATAGACTGTTGACCGCGATGTCTTGGTTTCCACTCTTAGGTCAACCAAAACTATATGGGAGATTTCTATCACGATTTAAACTTTCAACGAGGTTTGACTATTGAAATAAGGCGGTTGTTTGCAAAAACAAAGCTTGAAGCAAAGTTTGAAATAGTGTGCCAAGCCGACACCACTTTGTAGTGGATAAGAGCAGGTGAAATTAAGTATGTTTAAGGATGTAATCTCTAATTTCACCTCTTGCATTAATTTTAATTATCAACCTTGTAGTTATTACTTATTTATTTATAATTAGGGACGGTTAATTTAAGTAGAATATACTAAGAATATACTAATACAATGCCCCACAAAACTACACACCTACGAAGTTTGTCTGCAGGAACATAACGAGCCTCTAACTTAACATAAAAATATGATCATGCTTTAGAATTAATAATAGATATTAGGTACCTAATACACATTATCCAAGGTATCAAACATATATTTTTTAATCATTTCAAAAACTTGCCTTCCTTTGGCTCAGACCTAATATGCATCGGTAACGTATTTAGAAGATATGGATACGCTTCTTCAGGGTTCTGTCACTTAGGGCGGTATTAAATCAATCTCAAGTTTGAGCTACATCTCACGTAGACATAATGTATTGAATTATGTCTATTAAAATGCAACTATTTTGCGGATTTTATCGCGGTTTTTTAATTTATATTTTGCTCCCTCCTTATTTATAGGGGAGAACATATAAATTAAAAAACCGCGATAAAATCCGCAAAATAGTTTCATTTTAATGTCTAACATTCGCGTAAATAGAAGAATTATGTCTACTTGAGAAATGAGATGTAACACAGACTTGACTTGATTTATTAATACCGTGCTTAGATATGCATTTCGTTGAGCATGTTGATGTAATAAGTTTTCGCGAGTGTTTAATTCACAAGTAAAATTACTACAATAATACCTAGTAATAATTGCTGATATAGCTTTACCTACTTTATGGAGAAATATTTGACGTATAAGTCCCACGTCAAATAAGCAGTCAGTTCTTGAGTCCTAGCTTCGCGCCCTGAGAATTGGAATCGAATTCTAGACCTACGGGCATCATATCAATTGACTAGTAGTGCTCGCGGCTCCGCCCCCGTGAAAAAGTTTTTCCGGGACAAAAATATTTTCCCGGGATAAAAAGTAGCCTATAGCACTCAGGAGTTATGTAGCTTCCTATTAGTGAAAGAATTTTCAAAATCGGTTCAGTACTTCCTGAGATTAGCGCGTTCAAACAAACAAACTTGCTTTGTTTGTTTGCTTTATAATATTAGTATAGATTGTTCCTCCCCTGCCGTACTTTAGCCGCTCTTGATGGATACCTGTCGTGGATCAATAATTTATCGAAGGACGTTTATCTTCCCTCGCCATATATTGATCTTTTACAGACACTTGTACCTAGATAATAACCCTAAATGTCACGAATTGAACTTTCAATCTCGCACCTACAGAACCGGTTGGTTTGGGTCATCAGCAGCGTGTTTTTGCCACATAACGATATATTTACGTAATAATATGATCACCTAAATTTATATATAGGATGTAACACGATAGCAGGCTTAGGGAAGAAGGTAAATAAAATACTTATTGTCTTATATTGAACTTTAACCTACGTAATATAAGTTAGGGTTTCCAACGGTCTTATTTTCTCAGGACAGGTCCTGGTTTTTTAGTGTTCTGAGATGTTCTGTATAGTTTTTAAGAAGTGTGTAATTACCTAGTCACCAACTCCAAAATTGGTAATCAAGATATACTTACCATATCATACCAGCCCTATAATACTGCCCTCGGTTGAGCGCGGGCCTCTACAACTGAGAGGGTTAATGTCCTAGTCCACCACGCTGGCCTAGTGCGGGTTGGCAGACTTCACATACCTTCGAAATTCAGATAACTTCTCAGGTGTGCCGATTTCCTCACGATGATTTCCTTCACCACTTTAAAGCGAGCGACAATTCACAAAGAATAC
This sequence comes from Lapara coniferarum, assembly GCA_949316025.1. NCBI lineage: Eukaryota > Metazoa > Arthropoda > Insecta > Lepidoptera > Sphingidae > Lapara > Lapara coniferarum. Next base: position 13,945,874 of record OX438931.1, on the reverse strand, counting down.
ACACATATTTTTTTTAGAAAAGTCAGAGGTGTGTGCCCTTGGGTTTTGAACCTGCAGAAATTCGTCTCGGCAGTCCGTTCCACTACCAACTAGGCTATCGCCGCTTTAAGATATAAGTACTTAGATAATGTTAAATTATTATTCAGTTTTTTAGTGGTTTTAAAAGGCGGTTTAATTATTCGTTTGACAAGTTTTCTTTATCGTATCGTATTCGTATCTATATTACGAAATTCTTCGCTAAACAGTATTTTTAAACTTAATTATTTCCACATATATGTACTTACTTTATATTTTATTATTACGTAGGTACCTATGAAATAAAAGACCTATTCAGGTTCATAACTGGTATACAAGCGATGTATATTCGTAATTATGTATCATTAAACAAAGCAAAACAATTATATCCTATACTTGAGTATAGCTAGATTGATTGATTTCTTTTGCCTAAATATACTTATGTTAAAGTGCAGGTTTTATGGATAAGTTAATAACAGCTATGCGAAAATTAAGGTTTAAAAATTAAAATAACTATAACACAAAAGGTCAAAGACCAGTTTCGCAACATTTCTCTGTTGCTTTGGAACAAAGGCTTGCAGGCGAGTCCCCTTCACTGGCGCAGGCGGTACCTGCCGACAGGAAGCCCGTCCAAGGCAAGCGCGCCGAATGCATAACGCCGCGCACTCTAAAATAGTCGCATACCCTTGACTATATATGTAAATAGGAAATAATTAAGAAAAAGTTTTATTCGGAAGCTAATTACAATATAGGAAATACGAGGTACAAAAGAATAGGCAATATGAAATGTGTATTATGAAATTTAAAAAGAAAATAAAAAATTCCGACTGCGTCAATATCTGCCATCTATATTAAATTCATTGAAGAACTGAAAAGATAGAAACAAGATTTTAATTTGAATATTTTATTTTGGTTTGAATAATCTTAGTTGACTGTGAATTCACAAACGCTGTCGGAGGCATAACACGCTCACTTCTCAGAATTTGGTTGGTGTTATGGTGATCTATGTAGAGCAAAACGATCTCGGAGTGAGCAGATGCTTCCGACTGCGTTTGTGAACACATTGAACTAACATTATTCAAAACCAAAATAAAATATTCAAATTAAAATCTTGTTTCTATCTTTTCAGTTCTTCAATGAATTTAATAAATATGGCACATAGTATTTACACAGTCAGGTTTTTTGTTTTTTATTTTTAATCTACTACCTGTTGTGAGGTTTTACGTATTAGTCCACCCCACTAGCCAGGTGGATGATGATGTCACAATAATTTATTTTAAATATTTTTACCTAAGTACAACCACAAAAGTAGCTGAACAAATTCAAAACTTACTATATTATACTCATGGAAATGCAATATAATCTGTCCTGTATTATATACTGCCCACTGCTGATCACGGGCCTCCTCTACTACCCAGAGGGGTTAGGCCTTAGTCTACCACGCTAACAGGTGCGTGTTGGCAGACTTAACATACCCTCGACATTCTTATGGAGAATTTAAATGAAATGAAATAAATTTATTCGAACCCATAAAATGTTATACATTATTTAGATTCAGTCAATTCTTAGGTACTTATGTAGTTTTTCTCACGATGTTTTCCTTCACCGTTAAAGCGAACGATACATGATTAACGATACCTACACGCGTAACTTCGAGAAGTCAGAGGTGTGTGCTTTGGGTTTTGAAATTTGAACCTCCGACATTGTCTTGGCATACCGTTGCATTCCCAACTAGACTATCCTCCACTAATATTCATTGATTTAAATAAAGATGTTTTTTTATTTTTTAACCGACTTCAAAAAGGAGATTCTGTATTCGATCCGTATGTATGTATGTATATTTGTATGGCCGCGAGTTTCTTAAAAACTACTGATCCGATTTGGATGGGGTTTTCGATATTCAAATGTATATTTTTCAGGAAAGGTTTTAGTACATAATTTATGAAGATCTGATGAAGATCTTCGGCGATACACAATGGAACTCTTCAATAACTATCAGCAGATGACTCGCAAATGCTGCAGTCGTATATCTACGATGTATTATTTACACCATTCCATAATTAACTATCAAAAAAGCAATAAATACAAACTTTTTAACAAAAAATAAACCGAGTTCAAAAACACAGATGACCTTTTTCTTTATAGAAGACGACCAACACACATACACACACACACACACACTCACGCCTGTTATCCCCGAAGGGGTAGGCACAGGCGCAACTAGTGCACCCACTTTTCGCCATTATTCCGTCCCATGATGTGATAGAGGGAGAGCCTATCGCCATATCGGGCACAAATTCCAGACTCCGGGCTGATATTGAATAGAAAAACTCAATATCACTTTGCCCGACCCGGGGATCGAACCCGAGACCTCAGCTTTGCAGTCGTACTGCAATACAACTACGCCACCGAGGCAGTCTGAATATACGAATAAGTAGTAATGTTGGAAACGAAACTTTTCCCTTGTGATAATATCTAACTTATTATTCCGAGTGCGTCGTATGGACCGTAGAATTTCGCCGTGACTGCGGTCGCTGCGGGGCCACTGACACTACGGTTGCATCCAACAGGTTCTTATTATTTTATTTTTATCTTTTACTCGAAACTTTTTAGTCATTTTACGTACATAATATCACACAGTGATTACAAGTTACTGTTTGAAAAAGATCTTACTTTTTTTTATTTTAGATACCTACTATCATCAATCAATAAGATACGGTCCTACGGAGATAGATCCATTCTAGCCGACAAATTCTTATTGCATTCGTGCATTTTGAATAGTATCCTTTTTTAACTTATTGAACTTGGGTTGAAGAAAGCAGTGGTCTTTGCTCGTCTAGAGCGAGTGCAACAAACTGACGATGGTTATGTCTCCGATTCGATCCCAGCAACACATTAGAGATTTTAAGTGTACCTACCTATATGTGTTTAAAACTATGTAAGTACCTAGGTATTTATAATTTAATATTGCAATTATTCTCCATAATTCAGCTGTAATAATGTACCACCACATCCAACCGGGCCACATAACTGCCGACTACCACCCTGTTGACACGTGCCAGAACCATTGCTGTGGGCCGTTTTGTGGACTACAAGATTGGCCTGACAATGCTCGCACTTAGTGCTCGCATGACTCTCTTATAGAAATAGGACCTCTGCTATGTGCGCGTTACATGCGGTCATATTATAAAATGCCTAAAAAACCTGACAACAATTCTATTCTTATACTTACTTACCTATCTATACTAATATTATAAAGCTGAAAAGTTTGTTTGTTTGAACGCGCTAATCTCAGGAACTACTGAACCGATTTTGAAAATTCTTTCACTAATAGGAAGCTACATAACTCCTGAGTGCTATAATTTTTTATCCCGGGAAAATATTTTTGTCCCGGAAAAACTTGTTCACGCGGGCGGAGCCGCGAGCACTACTAGTAATTTATATCTACAGAATAGCAAACGTTAACGTGTCCACCATTTCTTTGACGTTGTCGATATGCACTCTATCTCCCACGTTTAATTAATATTATATACTTACCTAGGTCCAATTACAGTAATTTAAAGCCGCTATATATAATATGTTATACCTAAGTATATAACACTTATTCATTAGTGTCATAAGTCGTTATTATTTCATTACTTATCAGAGTACCTTGATAAAACGACTGTAATACTCTTGACTTGAAAGCGACTTTAATGAGTTATTATAATAAAATTAAATAAAGCGGGATTATTTGCTAATAGCTCCTTAGGACATTGATTAATAATATGTCTAGATTGACTATTCTGAACGCTTCAAACGTGTCGAAAACAATAGAGGCGCACAGTCGCCTATCACCTTTAAGTTATATTTTTCGTAGTCATTTCTTGCAAATTAAGCTCATGGACATATTTCGTTAAATAAAATACAGTAAAACTTGGTTAACTGGGACCTGGATAAGAGACTATCCCGCCCTCACACCCGCCACTGCAACTCCTGTAAGCCAGGATCAGCAGTGGCACGCACGGACACCGAGCGGTGAAGCTCGGCGAGTCTCAGGGAACACTAATATGTCTGTAACCCGCAACGAAATTAATCAAAAAGAAAGATATGGAGGAGTTGGAAATATTAATTGTCCACTTACCTCCATAGCAAAGCGGCAGCCAAAAATAATGAACTAAGAAGGTATTTTAACCTCAAGTTTAGAGACGTTTACAACTAGAAAAGCCAGTTGTAAAGCCCCACGGATAAAAAATCAATGAAAGGGTCCTATCAAATGAGCTGTCAAATTTGATTCCAATAATATGCATGGCAAAAACGCCGGAAAGCACGGAAATTCCGTCTAGTCTCTACAAGGTCCGTGTAGTATACAACCCCAGTAGTAGAGGTTCCCTGGTACACACTTCATCATTAATTACTAACAAGTTATTTTTCGTGAGTAGCTTCCTTTTGACTAGACGACCAACTTTTTCCTTACAGTAATATTGGTAAAGGGGAGCTAATAGGGGTAGCAAGGATAGAATATGTTGATTTGACGAATTAAAAAAAATGATTACTAACCGACTACTCTTTGGTAATTATCCTCACGATGTTTTCCTTCACCGTTAAAGCGAACAATAATTGATTAACAATACACACGTAACTTCGAAAAGTCAGAGGTGTGTGCCTTGGGTTTCGAACCTCCGGACATTGTCTCGGCAGACCGATCCATTACCAACTAGGCTATCGTCCACATATATATTTACATATTAATCCGGGCCCTATATTTATGATTGCCATGTTTGTAGCCATTCAGAATTTATCGTAATTCTTAATATAAGGTCTTATCCGAAAGAAGGTCTTCGCCTCATTGACCCTTACCTAACAAAGTGTGCCTATACATAGATATCAAAAAAACCTACTTATTTAAGTAAGTAAATAAAAATATTTGTGATACTTAATGAGCAAAAACGGATGCTATTTTAGTTTTGCTGTTTTTATTATTTTTGTGCGTTTATTTCTAATAACTTAACAGTCTTTGAAAACTTTATTAAGGTAAGATTTTGTTCTAACTGCACTCCGAGAAAGGGGCTGCAAAAGCCATATTATTGTGTGTGATGTGTGCACAGCGCACTGTGCCGCTGTGCATCGGGCAGTGACCGCAGTACACGCCGTGCCGCCGCCTTTGGGCTGTAGGTATATTAGGTGTCCTGGTGACCATCTTTTGTGCGTAGTTTTTAGCTATACCGAGTGTCTACAAAAATGCATACCTTGCATGTATACAATGTATTGTAATAAAATAAAGTTAATAAACTGTGGACATCTTATTATTACATTTTCTGTCAAATAGGAACCCATATTACGTAGCTGTAGTACTATTCAGTATTCTCTGCCTATATTTTGTTTAGTCTGGCGTTTCCCTCCTATTAAATGTAAACATTAAAACATTCTTTTTTTTTCTTTTTCTATACGGCCACGGCAACTGTTAGTCTAAGACGGCAACGTGTCCCCACAGCACCTTATGGTAAGCGGATAGAGGTCTAGATGGAGTCTTGACTGACGAGCGATGGTAATCCCCCCTCAATCGACACTATTATGCCGGTCTTGAACTTGATATACAGAATTCGGAACGCGGTACACTTACGTGGACCACTTTGATGGGTTTCAACACGTTATGTACGGTGGTCGCTATCCGGGCGAATACAAAATATATCCTACCATCAGCCTATACCAAAATATATCCTACCTAAATTACAAACTGTTTTATTTCATCTCTATGTGGTTCACGTTTTACAGTGCTTCAAACAAAACTGCTTCTGAGAATGTTATTATGCAATAAAATGCAATGCAATCAGCCCTGTATTATAGGTACTGCCCACAGCTGAGCACGGGCCTCCTCTACTACTGAGAAGGGTTAGGCCTTAGTCCACCACGCTAGCCTAGTGCGGGTTGGCAGACTTCACATACCCTCGAAATTTTTGTAGAGAATTCTAAGATATGTAGGTTTCCTCACGATGTTTTCTTTCACCGTTAAAGTGAACAATAATTGATAAACAATACACACGTAACTTCGTAAAGGCAGAGGTGTGTGCCTTGGGTTTTGAACCTCCGGACATTGCCTCGGCAGACCGTTCCATTCCCAACTAGGCTATCGTCCACTTTGAATTATGTCCATTAAATAACATCATGTGGCACCTCGGTCGCGTAGTTGTATTTCGGTGCGAAGTGACGGCCGTGCTCAGTATCGGGTTCGTCCCCGGGTCGAATATAGTGATGTTGGGTTCTTCTTCTCGGTTTCAGCCCGGAGACTGGGAGGTTAGGCTCGCCTCTATCATACCATGAAATGGAATACCCATTAATAGAAATGAGTGCACTACTTATTGTTACTCCTCGGGATAAAATGCGTGAGAGTGTGTGATTGTAATATGTGATACCTAAGTGGCGAGCCTATGTAGGTACACAGGGTATATTGTCGATTTCGGGCTCAAATTTCAATATTGCGTAAGAAAATAGACTCATGTTTTTCAAATTAAAAAGTAGGGTAAGCAACTATATTAAAACGAGCTGCAAATAGATCACAGTACTTTTGACTTTAGAGGAGAGGTTTTGTACAACCTATGTGTGCACTGTGCAGTGAGCACAAAGCATGTACCTAGTAGTACCTACCAACATTAATCGCTAATTTAAATAATAGGTAAGTACTTCTTAAACATGTAGGTACATACCCTGAATAGGTACATTACCTTCTAGGCAATAAAACAAGCCATAAGTTTGACTTCAAAATTTCAATAATGTTTCACAACAATGTGTACCAGTACCTATTCATTTTGAAAGTCAAAATTTCGTAAGTAGGCAGGCACAATATCTATCACATTTAAAGATTGCAAAAGTTTCTTAGTATTACTTTGAATATGAATAATGGATGTGGTGTGTTATGTATATAAACATAGTATTTGATAGTAGTATTTGGCGCCTTTGTTGAGATGCCGACATCCTTGGCAAGGATGGCGCGTAGCGACGGTAAACAACAATAATATGATGATAGGGATGGCCATTGGCATCCTTTCTGCTCCCAAGTTAGTACGTTTCGACTAATATTTAATTAAATTATATTACACATACATACATTATTCCAGTTTCAATAGAGCCCAGGGGCGTCTAGAAAGGACATTCCAAAGAGCTATAAAACTCAGATGCCTAATAACTATCATAAAAAATCAACTTGAGCCACACTTCTTCATTAGCAGTAAGTAGGTACTTACCAGTGTCAAACTATATTAAAACAGTCCTAATCCACATAAAAGATTAGGTAGCTAATAATTTCAGTGACGGCAGACCTAACCATGACTGTGCTTTGTGCTGCGTTGGTGGCGTAGCGCGCGCCGCGCGATGTCGCTGCCTTGGCACCGCATGCCGCACCGCGCCGCGCCGCGCTGCCTGCCTGCCAGCCTGCCACTCAAGTGGGTCGCGTTGTGAAACAGAGAGAGGCGTGTGAGTTCGCGTTGTCGGCGCAATCATGTGCTAATGCCATACACCTTACTCAAATTGTCTATTCGTCTAACATTTGTATAATGTACTCAAAGAAACACGCCAAAACCACTCGACTATAATATTGTGAAATGGAAGTTAGCTGGAATAAGAGTGAGTGATCTAATTTTACCTTTCTCTGCCCCTTTAATCTCCATAAGGATACCGACGTAAAGTTATGAAAATAACGCAATATGTGCTGAAGTTCGTGTTGTAATATAGGTACAAGAGTGAAACGGACTAATTATAAGACTCTCCTTTATAGTGCAATAGTAAGTAGAGTCTGTTAATGTGTTTTCGTATCACGTAAAATGGTTAATCGAATTTCTACACGAGTTTTACATTTCTGTTAACAAATTCTAGTAAACATAGATAAAATAACTTACCGACTGTAAAAAATCCTAATGAAAATATTGACGCGGACTAAGTTAAAGTTGGTCGTACAGTGAATCTAGTAAGTTGTCAATAGACTCAATAGTACTTACATATTATCATATTGTTGCTATGAATTTCACATTGGCAATTCCGTAGACAAATATTAGTTTCCTGACCTCCTTGAATTGTTATTAAAAACTTATCTATTGGAGTGCATACCCATCAATCCTGACTATTGAGTGCCAAGGCGGATTGTAATACGTCGAAATAATGCTTTGATCTGGCTTATCAAAGCGATAAAAGTATTAAAATAAAATTATTGTATTATGACAGAAATGTTGATTTATAAACCACTGCCACTTATCTAAGGGGATTTACAGGCTAAGGGCAAAATGGTATTCTGAGTACTAATGACTTGCTATCTTATCTATACTTATATTGTAAAGTTGAAGAGTTTGTTTGTTTGTTTGTTTGAACGCGCTAATCTCAGGAACTACTAAACCGAATTTGAAAATTCTTTCACTACTAGGAAGCTACTTTTAATGCTAATTTTAATCCCGGGAAAATATTTTTAACCCGGAAAACTTTTTAGCTGCAAGAAATTTGTTTAAATTACCACTTCAGTTAAATTACAATTAACAACATTCAACAATATTCTTTTTTACGTTTCGTGACATTATTAATTCACTTTGATAGAAGAGTTAGATAGAAAAGAAGGATGCTGTGAAAAAATAAAAACCGATTTTGTAATATATTATTTTCTGCAGTATAATAATAACAGCATGACGGCGGCGCGGCGTTAGCCTAGTTGAGAGTGGAACAGACTGCCGAGACGTAGGTATGTCCGCAGGTTCAAAACCCAAGGACACGCACCTCTGACTTTTCTAAAACGTATGTGTGTATTCTTTGTGAATTATCGCTCTCTTTACCGCTGAAGGAAAACATCGTGAAGAAACCAGCATATCTGGGAAGTTCTCTTTACGAATTTCGAAGGTAAGTATGTAAAGTCTGCCAACCCGCACTAGGCCAGCATGGTGGAATAAGACCTAAAACACTCTCAGTGGTAGAGGAGCCAGGAGGCGCGTGCTCAGCAGTGGGCAGTATATAATACAGGGCTGGTATTGTATGGTATAATAGAGGAATAAATTGATGATGATGATGATGTAGCCTTTTGTTCCGAGCTAGTCCCTCTCTGTTTGGTCTTATTTTGTTGTTTATAGAATGTCCCTTAGCTCGGTGTGTCGCTTGACATAGGCCTCCTCCAACTGCTTCCATTGTTCTCTGTCTGGCGGGACTCTTGTCCAGTACGGTCCCAGGGTCTGGCGAAGGTCATCTTCCCATCTTCTTAGTGGTCGTTTCCGTTCTCTTGCACCATCCCTTGGATACCATAACGTGACCTGTTGACTCCACTTGTTTGCTCTGTATCGTAGCATGTGCCCTGTCCAGCCCCATTTTAGGTGGTCGATTCGGATGAGTATGTCGGGAAGTTTGGATTTCTGTCGTATCTCTGTTGAGGTGATTTTGTCGCTAAGCTTTATTCCCAACATACTCCTTTCCATCGAACGTTGGCACTTGGCAAGCTTTTCACGCTGGCTTAGGGTGAGCGACCAGGTTTCGCATCCGTATGTCAGACATGGGAGGATGCATGTGTTGAATGTTTTCCGTTTAGTGGATATACTCAAGTCTTTGCTTTTCATTATATCTTTGAGAGTCCAATACTTCTTCCACCCACAAGCAATTCTTTTGTTGACTTCCATTTCCATCTGGTTACTGGGTGCTATTATTTGTCCTAAATATACATACTCTTTGACATATTCAAGCTTTTTCCCTTCCAGTTCAATGTCCATTTCTGTGGAGTTGGTCATCAATTTAGTTTTGTTTGTATTAATTACAAGACCAGCTTCCTTGCTTTTGTATGCTAGGGTTTCTACCATTTCTTGTAATATCTTCGGATCAGTTTCTAGGATAATGAGATCGTCTGCAAATCTTAGATGGTTTAGTCGGTTGCCATTGATGTTAAGGCCATAATCGTCCCAATTTAGGCTTCTGAAGATACTTTCAAGCACAGCAGTGAATAGTTTTGGGGATAGAGGGTCCCCTTGCCTGGCGCCTCTCTTTATAGGAAATAGGTCTCCGATGATTTCTAGTTTTACACGGCTTGTGCTTATTTTGTAAATGTTTTTGATCATATCTATGTAGTGCCAGTCCACCCCTTGCTGTCTTAAAGTTTGCCATATATACTCATGATTGAGACTGTCAAATGCCTTTGCGTAATCTATAAAAGCTATGTAAACTGGCTTTTGGTATTCGTTGCACTTTTCTAAGACTTGCTTTACAGTGTGGATATGATCGATTGTACTGTAGTTCCTTCTGAAACCTGCTTGTTCTATGGGTTGGTTCTCTTCGAGGGTTGGCGTGATTCTTTCTAGAATTACTTTTGCGAATACCTTACATATGTTTGAAATCATGCTTATTGGTCTGTAATTGCCTATGTCATCTTTGGGGCCTTTTTTGTGCAGTAGAATAATGTGTGATTCGCCCCATCTGTCTGGAATTATTTCTGTATTGAGTATGTCGTTAAATAGTTTCGTAAGGATTGGAGTTAGCTCTTCTACGGTACCTCTTATCAGTTCATTTGGGATGTTGTCTGGTCCTGGAGCTTTATCTAGTTTTTGGGAGAGTATGGCTTTCCGTACTTCTGCAGGCAGTATAGGGGGTGTTTCTTGTTGGTTGTTATTTGGCCTCATTGCTTCTTCTGATTCCTGAGCTGTGTTTGAATAAAGAATTCTGTAATATTCTGTGGCCAACTTGCGGATGTCTACTCGTTTTGTTGTGGGTTCATATTTAGTATTTTTTAGTCTCTGTATCCATTCTTTCCCTTGGTCTCTTAACTCCTTGAAAGCTTTCTTAATTCCACCTGTTCTTTGAATTGTGTCTTCTAGCTTTTTAAGTCTTTTTTGTTTTCTTTCCTTTCGTATACTTTCTCTTATAAGTTTGCTGAGAGTTGAAATTCTCTTTCGGATTTCTTTATTTTTATTTGTTTGTGAAATTAATAGTTTTATTTCTTCTAGTAGCTCTAATGTCTTTTCACTCAGTTTGTTGCTGCTCTTCTTCGTGATTGTTAACTTGACTTGTGACAGTTTTTCTTCTATGTGGTTGTATATTTCCCCAACAGTTATGTCAGAGTTAACAATTTCGGTCAGCGACTTGATGTTAGAGTGCTCAGGTGTTTGTTTATACTTTTCTGGTGGCAGAGTTGTGGTGTTCTCTTTAAATTTCCTAGAATGTTTTTTTTGATATAGCTTTATATGGCTACGCACCATACGATGATCCGTGTTAAAATTTAAATTCTGTATGACATGTGTGTCGTTGAAGTACTGAGATTTGTTTGTAATGATGAAGTCAATTTCATTTCTATATATTCCGCTTGGGGAAGCCCAAGTCCACCTGTTTCTTAACTTTTTCTTGTACATTGAGTTTTGCAGAGTTAGGTTATTTTGGAGTAGAAAATCTATGAGTCTGTGTCCATCACTTTTAAGGAATAAATTAATGCCAATTTAATCTTTTTGTACTCATATAGTATCACGCCTTATTCCTCTTTTGGAGTTAATGAGAGGCACCCCATAATAAACCAAATATTCAGTACTTAAATAGTATTTAGAATAGGGTAGTTGACTACTTTTTCTTAAATACATTTATCAAATATTTATATCTTCTAAAATCTAGAGGAAAAAGATTTTTTAAAATACAAGCAATAATAAATGAGTTACAAAGCTTTGAAGTTTGGTGGAAGGGGCATCTGTCAGATAACGGAAACAACAGAATGTGACGTCAGTGAGTGTCGGCAGCCATAACGCTGCGTGCGTGCGAAACAAATGAAGCGATATCCCCACTACATCCCGACTTTTGCTCACAACAATATTTCAAATATGAATAACTGCTTTAGTTGTCAACCAATTTTGATTCAAATTTCACAGAAGAATTTCTTATTCGTATTATTTTCTGTTACATCTAAAATAATGTACAAAATCAAACATAGGAAACTACCCTATTATTGTGGGGTTAAATAACCATATCCACAAAAAGGCAGTCGCAGGAAAATGCTCTAACATACATTCCTCATTCTAATTGCCTGAAGCAAATCGTATCAAGCAATTTTTACGCAACTGCGTAAGAAGGAGGGTTATGTTTTTCGAATATATATGTATGTATATTTCTTTGGCACGCCCTAGAGCCTAAACGGCTTGTCGTATTTTTATGTGAGTGGTGTCAATAGATTCGTCTTAGTTGTGAGAGTGACACTGGAAACATAAAAGTAAAAAAAAAAACAAAATTAAGGATTTATAGCGGAAAAAGTAATCTAAAAAAAATGTTTTCTAAATACATCGAGTGTGGTATCATAATGAAGAACTTTTAACGGTGATTACGAACGAACTTGTATGTTTTATTGGAGTTTAGAATAGGAAATGTTAATAAATCACGTCACACTTCACACTAATAATATAAATGCGAAGATTGTGTTAGTTTGTTACTTCTTCTCGGTATAACGGCTTGACGGATTTGGCTGAAATTTGGCACACAGAACGGGTAAAAGAGAATTAAACCTATTTCCAACTTCAAAAAAAAGATGGAAATAAAAGAAAAATATTTAAAATCTGCTCACTCCGAGATTTTGTTGCTAGAGCAACCTAGCAAGTAGACCTATACCTAGTAGACCTGTAGATAGACCTATATCACCAACCAAATTATAAGAAGTAAGTGTGTTATGCCTCCAACAGCGTTTGTAAAGACTATCAACTAAGATTATTCAAAACCAAAATAAAACATTCACATTAAAATCTTGTTTCTGTCTTTTCAGTTCTTTAATGAATTTAATAAAGATGGCAGATATTAGCGCAGTCGGTTCTTTTTTTATTTATCCTGGTAATTTGCTCTTATGGGAAATAATGGATTTATTTAAATAGATGGCGCTGGCGTTTAGCGCATGTCGCTATAAATCACTACAATGTTTTAAGGACTTTTGTAGCGGGGAAGGTGCGAGCAACAACTAGCAAAGAATATTGACCATATTTCGCGCTGGTTTTTGTGTTTATGATTGATCAGCGTTGGGCTCAACGAATTCGTGAATCGTGATCACGCACGATCAGCCTATTTACAGACCCACTGTAGCTATAGCTTTCACATGGGGGGGTCCTACGATAGCCATAGCATATATAGCCACGCCCATGTAAGGACGTGAACAAAACTTATATCCCCATTAACCGAAAGGGTCTATTCTCATAAGATGACACTCTCAAAACTATCTACACCCGCTATAGAAACTTCTATTACGCATTAGTAAAGAAACTTAAACTTAAACACGAACAAGATCAGCTACAGTCTAACATGTATGACTCAAAAAACCTCTGGAAATCAATTAAAAATCTCTGTAGTCTAAACTCGAATCGGGTTCAAAACACTGAACTCACGTTATTAGCTAATAACCCATCGGACTCTCTAAACATAGTCAACAACTTTTTCGCTAATGTCGGTCAATCCCTTGCAACAAACATACTCGACCAAACTAATGAAACCGAAGATAATCTAGTATCAAAAGTAAATCTTACTCATCAACCAGTCAACTCCTTATTTTTAGAACCTACCACCCCACAAGAGGTATCTTCACTTATAAGCAATCTGAAGTCCGATAGTGCTCCCGGGTTAGACGATATCGATGTGCGCCTCTTAAAACTTCTCTTACCGCAAATCACAGATCCCCTTGTCCACATATTTAACCTAAGCCTTAGCACCGGCCGCTTCCCATCCCTTTGGAAGGTTTCATCTATCACTCCAATTTATAAGGATGGCCCGAAAGACACTCCTGGAAACTACAGACCAATTTCCCTCCTAAGTATCATGTCAAAGATCCTAGAAAAAATTGTTAACAGGCGTCTGGTAAAGTTCATCAAAGGTCTTGGTATCTAATCACCTCGGCAATTTGGGTTTAGACAAAATAAATCCACGGAAGATGCCTCAACTTTATTAGTAAACTTGATAGCAGAATACCTAGATAGTGGAAAGAGCTGCATTGGAGTTTTTTTAGATCTGGCCAAAGCCTTTGACACAGTGTCTCCAAAGATCCTTTTGAAGAAATTAGAATATTTCGGTGTTAGAGGTGTAGCGCTAAATTGGTTTGAGAGCTACTTATCTAACCGATCCCAGATAGTCAAAATAGGTTCTCACAGGAGTCGGCAGCGTCCAGTCCATTACGGTGTTCCCCAAGGTAGTATTTATGGCCCTACACTCTTTATAATTTATATTAATGATATCCATCTCCAATCCATCCAGGGAGCGGAAATCATCTGTTATGCAGATGACACCGTATTTCTTTTCAACGCTAAAGACTGGAATAAAGCCTTTGAACTTACAGAAAATGGATTATCAACAATCTCTAAATGGCTAGCCTCTAATTTGTTATCGCTTAACTACAAGAAAACTAAGTACATATGTTTTCATAAAACTTCTGCCTCGAATCCTCCGGTTGATATAGACATCAAAATCCAATCTGTCAACGAATCTCACGTGATTGAGCGTACTGAAGATTTCAAGTACCTCGGCATTATGGTAGATCAGAACTGCAGTTTTCAAGCGCACATTCTATACCTGTCTAAGAGGATTAGGAAAACGGCTGCTATACTTAGAAAACTTAGGGAATTTGCTAACATAGATCTACTTAGACGCGTTTATATCGCCATTTGCCAACCGCTAATTTACTATTGCATAACAATTTGGGGTAGTGCAGCAAAAACGTCCATATTGGAGGCAGAAACGGCGCAGAGATCTGTATTGAAAACTATGCTCAATAAACCATTCAGGCACCCGACTTTGGAACTGTACAAGGAAGCAGGGGTCCTTACAGTGCGACAACTTTCCATTCTTAGAATAATACTCCACACGCATAAAAAAATTATCAGTACCGACACCTACAAAGCAAAGCTTAAAGATAGAGTATTCAAACTCACATTGCCAAACATCCGCACATCGTTCGCACGTAAATTCGGACTTTTCGTAAGAGTTCACACTTACAACTCCGTCGTAAAACTCTGCAACATCATACATTCCCCAGCGCGGGAAGCCAAACACAAACTCATCAACTGGTTGCTCACACTAGATTATGACCGCACGGAAAAACTATTGCAGTAATTACTTTCTCTACAGATCCTTTAAATAAGTTGTAGTCGCAGCGCTATGTTCTTTTCTTTGGACTGCGTATTTGTGTAAAGGTTGTGTTACTTTATTTTAACTTTAATATTAGGTAACTTTTAAGTGTTCTGTCATACAAGTTCTTATTATTATTTTTACTATTTTTTTTTTCTTTGTTATAGTTCATTCTCAGTGTAAAAGTATTATTACTGTAAATTTTAATATAATAGATTACCATCTAATTTTTGTATGTTAAGTTGGCTTAAGTCTCGATACTCATTCCACACTGGTACCCCAAGATACAGGCATTGCCTAGTTTGGGGACCTCTGATAAATATTGTCCATTCTACATCTTAGATATGCAATATCATGTGTACTTATGTAGGTTTCACGTGGTTACTTGCAATAAAGTTCTTTTTATTATTATTTATATTAAGTATAGGTAGGTACTTATTTGTTTCCAGTATCATCCATAAAATTCACACCGAATTGGAAATTCACCAACACTAGGCCCCCAATTCTCTATGACAGTGTAAACTTGTAACGCGGCCGCGTTACGTTAGCTTCGTGTAATTAGCGTTAAATGGTATTCTGTATGCCAATTTCCATAGTGACAAACGCGATGAGTTACGTTACGCGCTTGTTACGAGCGGTGAAAATAACGTGTGTCATAGAGAACAAGGGGGCAGGTTTCTGTTAGGATTATTTATAGATTTAACTTAGTAACTATTCGAATTTATAAATGTGTATTAGATTGTTTTTTTGTCGTGACCTATGATAGACTAAAAGTCAAAGTAAATGTCATGCCATTCTAATCAAGTTTTAAGATTTTTATTGTGGACCTGATTGCGCAGTTGAGCTCGAGAATCAGGACACGTAAAATTTTTATGATTATCGTACAAGTTATAACCTTCCAAGTTTGATTTACAGCCTTTCAAGTAATATATATACTCACGCCTTTTATCCCCGAAGGTGTAGGCAGAGGCGTAACTAGTGCAACCACTTTTCGCCATTATTCCGTCCCATGATGTGATAGGGGGCGAGCCTATCGCCATATGGGGCACAAATTACAGACTCCGAGCTGACGCTGAATAGAAAAACTCTATATCACTTTGCCCGACCCGGGGATCGAACCCGAGACCTCAGCTATGCAGTCGTACTGTAATACAACTACGCCACCGAGGCAGTCAGCCATATAACTAGCTGAACAAATTTAAACCTTCAAATAGCCGAGAAACTTTTATTACTATGAATGACGAGACGAGCAAGCCGTTCGCCTGATGGTAAGCGATACGACCACCCATAAACAGTAGCAACACCATCCAGCACCTTGAGTTACGTACTGTGTGGCATTCCACTACGCTCGTCACCCTGAGACATAAGATGTTAAGTCTCATTATGTCCAGTAGTTACACTGACTACAATGTCAACAGTAGGTACATGCACACTGCTGCTTGGCGGTAGTAATAGACATTGCGGTGGTAACCTCCCAGACCAACTCTTACATATGATAGACCTACCATCAGTAATTGATTGGTGGATTATAACACGTTCCTTTCAAATCGTAATTATTGTTAAAAGTCTATATTAATTAAAATAAAAACGTTACAGTGGCCTTTCTCAAAGTTTGCGTTTCTATACAAAAATAAAAAACTGAAGCAAAAGTATACTGAAACGAGCTTGTACACGGAAAAAGCAAAAGTACCGGCTTTTCAGTACTTCCCGGTTTTGTGAGTGCAAAGTATAGGAAATCCCGGTTCTAAAATTCCCAGCGGTTCCGGAAAGCCTAGGTAATAGTAATGTTTTAAATTTAACGGTAATTGGGTTATGCTACAGCCGACGTTAATCATTATAGACTGGTCTATCTACCTACCTAATGTTCCTTATTACTTTCTATTCCGAAAAATAACATGTTTAATTACTACTAGAGCTACCACGCCTTATTTATGTAATTATAAAAAAATGTGCCCAGATTGCTGACATAAATATTTGTAAAGTACACCAAATTATGCGTTCTTGCAATTGTTGTGTGAAACATAAGTCTTTTACATTGTTTCTAGGAACCATGTCATGTGAATAGTGCTCACATCACACATGCTCACTTGAATGAGTAGTAGGTTGGGATATAACTTCATCACAATATAGGTACTTACCGGCTACCTATTATAGGTACCTAATTACGCGATTAGAGCTACCTATGTAGATATAATCACAACTAGGAGAGCGGATACGCGATAGTTTAACTTTCTATGATACCTATTATAAAGCTTATAATTATCTAAAAATCTATAATTATCCATACTTATAAATAAATAGAGATGAACATTGGTGCGTATGTTGAGTATATTTCGTCAAGGACAATAAGTTTGATAACATATTTGGCAATACAGTAGTATTTATAAAGTCAGTACCCAACTCATAATTATCACGTGGGAGTATCGTGGTTATCATTTGTTCAATGATTTGAGATGACGGGAAAACATACTATTATGTACATTGTAATAGGTGTATACTCAGAGTAAGTATATACCTATAGAGGGCTAATATCGCATCGTGCGCCCACTACCCAGCGTAGGCAGGTGAACTATAGCTACTTATATAGAAATGTTGGCGACTGCTAGGGATGGGCACGCGAGCAGCACCAACGCAACAGTTATCGATAAGTACAGGTCCGTCGGCGCGGTACATATTGTTGTTAAAAAAATGTGGTTCTACAAAATATGGCCTTGTGAGTAATTTTAAGCGTATTGCCTTAATATAGATAAAAGCTATGCTGCGAATTGGTGTAGTGCCATGTGGAATGATTTATAAACACGGTACCTCAAGAGCAGTTTTTACAAGCATTAAGAACCAATAATATTAATGGATATGCATTATAATTGAACCAATGGATATAAACCGAGCATTGCACCATGGATTTCTTAGCTAGTCTCCCCAAGCCTAAAATAGTCACGTCTAGTTTTTGAAATATTTATTACCAATGTTAAAAAAATGACAAAGAAATATATCTTAATGATTGCCAACTTATACTGTCAAGACCCGCGATAGAAGCTATGCAATAGCTTAAAAATATTATCGTAATCAGTCAATTTTTGGGAACAGTAATTATTTCTTTCATTTCATAAACAAAAACGCAATTATTAATTGGCTTAAAAATCACACACAGACAAAAACAGTTACCTAAGCTACATTATATTAGGCATCGCCTTCGATAGTAATAAATACGTATGCTATAATATGAAAATATTACATCGATTCTGGTATCGACGCGTAACATCACTATCGAAAAAGCGGGATGCGGGGCAGTGCGGGGGGTACAAGTGTTCGCCTCCCGAGCGTCTTTCATACCGCGACGCGTAATTTCAATTTAACCTAAAAATATGCTGAAATATGGCTTGCCTGTGAAACGTGATATTAGAATTCTGTTAAGTGTGTTTCCGAGTGTCGTTTTTACAAGATTCCACAGAACATTTAACCATTTTGCAGTATTAATAATCAAATATTCGCATAGATCTCACTCGCGTGTGCTCACGCCGTTCCTACTCGAGTGACTACAAGCGCTTGCGGCCGGCGCAGGACGATGTTCCCACCCGTGCCTATTGTTCCCACTTGCATACGCGCTCTCTATAGGTATATACTTACTCTGAGGGTGTATACATATAGGGAGGGGGTCGGGGGGCTGTGCCCACCCCAGAGTTGCGTGGTACCCACCCCAAGGATTTTGAGGTAGCCTACGACTACTATATATTATTAAAATGAACAATGTTTTAACATCTGGAAGTATACAAATGTTATTTAATTTTTAGGGTTCCGAGCCTCAAAAGGAAAAAAGGAACCCTTACAGGATCACTTTGTTGTCTGTCTGTCTGTCAAAACCCTTTTTCTCAGGAACGCGTAAAGATATCAAGTTGACATTTATATCAAATAGGTACTCGGGTCTACGGTCTTTTACAGCTGTGGAAAAATGAAACTTGTAATTAAAAGATATGAATGTTTATGTCGCACATTTTGCGATTTTGAAATTTGACAAGAAGCAAGGTCTTACAGCACGTGTAAAGAAAAAAATCTGAAATCTTAAATATGTAAGTACCTCAATAACAAAAAGCGTAGATATTTAGAAACTTTTTAAATTTTGATTAATTTATTAATTCATTTTGGGGAACTATTGATCTTATTTAGTTAGATACCTTACCTACAAGTTCGTTCGGAACCCTCGGTACACGAGTCCAGCTCGCACTTGTCCGTTTTTATTTAATATAGGGGCCGTATTAATAGATGCAAGTCTCAATTTCGGTCTGAAGTGCGATATCAGCTGAGACACTGTCAAATTAAAGTCAGCATCTTAAAAGTTCTCGAGTGGAGACCACGTACTGGCAAGCGCAGCGTCGACCGTCCACCTGCAAGGTGGACCGATGACTTGGTAAAGGCCGCAGGAACGCGCTGGATGCAGGCCGTTTTTGACAGTAATTTCAGAAAGTTCAGTACATTAAAATTCTTGAGATTTTACTCTCCTCTACGATTTGATTTATTAATTACGCTCTAGGACTCTACCAATTGGAAAATGACTAGCTACGCCCATGATTATAAATGCAAATGTGACATTGTGTGGATGTTGGTTAGATGAAAACGCAGAAACCGATGAACTGGTTTGGATGAAATTTGGTACACAGATAGTGCATGTTTTGTATTAACATAATTATCCTACTATACTTAGGATACTTTTAAGCGTGGGAAATAATTGATTTTTTTATAAGATGCCCCTGGCTTTGTTCAGATGGCGCTATGGCTACAGTGGTTAAGTGAATTTTGCAGTGGGAAAGGCTTTACACGCGGGCTAGGCTGCGAGTAAAGCCTTTAAAGATAGGTAATCGTGACGGATCAGAGGTAGAGTTTTCTAATACAATAATACTTATTTTTCCTTAGGTCCTATTACTAAGAGACGACACGAAGATCGTAATGAAGCTGATTGTTTCGTATGGCGGTACCGAATGGTGCTGATTTCACATGTTTAGTACAAACCGAAGAGACCTTATGTAACGTTTTCTTAGATAGGTGGGTATATAGATATAATAATTCACACATTTACACAAAATTGTTTTTCCAAGCATTGTCATTTGTCACCGAGATTTCTTAACGGCTCAACATTGCAAAACTATTCAAATTATCCGATTGGAACCACTCAAACAAGTTTATTAAGTTGAAGGTCAGACAATCGAATGGTCCACACTGGTAATTTAGAATACTTACTTAATGTTTTTTTTTATGATAGTAGCTACGTGCCTGTTTGTGTCAACCAGTGTCAACCAACGTTGTAAATTAAGGTGACACATGTGTTTGATTAGAGTGGCGGCGAGAACGCAGGACCAAGCTTCGGCAAAACAGACGACAAAAAAGGATGGCACAAGGATACATTTTAGATGAAAGCTAACTCAAATGTCTGTCATCAGATTTCAAGTGCTTACCAGTACGGTTTCGACGAATCTTCTTTAGGGCCTTATAAATTGTGAGCTGATCTTCTGACATCATGATCCCGTCAGTCACAGTCACTACCCTAAACTTATGTAGCTGTGTAACCAAAGATACATAGTATTGTGTTGATGCGACGTGGCGCCTGTTTATCATTTTAATCTACCATGATGTAAATAGTAGAAGGTATAAATATCGTATTCAAATTTGAATATTTTATTTGTATTAGTACTATCGCATGTCACCATGGGCATAGCTAGAATAATAAACTCGGGTGGGGGGCGGCCAGTGACTTTAACTAAAACCTATGTGCATGTCTATTTCTTTCCCAATAGCTAGACTGAGCACTGTTGTGTGTTGCATTTTGAAGTACTTTGTAACTTTTATAAGCAATTATTAATGGGCATCCTGAGACGAATTCGTTTTCATTTTAATTTTAGTCCCAACTCTCAGGGTAAGGCACAAGCACAGTGCAAAGCGCTGCGGTTCTTTACAATTGATGTCAATGTAGGTAGTACTGTAACTGTTTATGAGCAATCGTGTCGCGAACCATTTTGCATACAATGTGCTCATTGAGTAACTTATGTATATTATAATACTATTAATAAAACTACGGCATATCGTAATAATATTATATTTAAAGTATTTTTTTTATAATCAAATATAAAAGCTCTATTGCGACGTTTCTGTTAAACAGATCATTATTGCATTCTCAGTAAACCAAATACGCACGGTAATAAACATAAGCATAAAAGTGACACATAGGTATATTGAAAAATACATTATTATTATGTAATAAAACAAACTAGGAACACAATATCTAATAAACTATTACATTCATAACTATTGTATTAGATTTAACATTTTCAAAACATAAAGAAGAAATATGTATTCTGAATACACGAAAACATTGATATGTTTGTAAAAAATAAGAACTGTGTTTTATAAAACACAGTGAAATAAATAATAATTTAAGTCTTAGTGAAAAAGCTTGGTTGAATATCAAATTTAAATAAAAATATAAAGTATTATAGCGCAAAATTAAAAAATGCGTAAGCTTACATTTATGTTACGATTGATTTTCCCCCAAGTTAAAAATAATTTGACTAGCTGTTAACTAGGGAAAACTGTAAACAAACTTGAATTGAGACAAAGATTTACATATTTTTTAGCTCGTCCTTGAAGATTTGGTGGTAGGTATAAATTTTGTTCCCTGCTTTTTTAAAACAAACCCCAATACATTACTTATATTTTAAAAGTCCTAAATTGATACAGTTTTAGATAAATTTGCGTGCGTAAAAGCGAGACCGGTAATAAAATTCGATAGAGCCTTGGCTTGGCTTTTCTTCGCACCCAGAGCAATTTAGAGGTGTTTTTTTATGCAAGTCAACTGCCTAGAGTTGCCATTTGGTATTCTTTACTTGGATTTGTTCTTTTTGTATAATACGCAGACAGCACGACAATCTTTATATTATATAATATTTTATACATTACCTAGTGCGATATTAATAAATCAATCTCACGTTTAAGAAAAATCTCAAGTAGACATTTAATGTATTCAACTATGCAATAAACCAAGCTCAAGCTGTTATTTAAGAGCTTGTTCTCAGCAGAGTTGACGCTGTTAAATAAACAAAACTCAGCTATCAAAATCCGTCACACATTGTCACCTAAGATGTGACTTGAGCTGCTGTTAATTTGGGTTTATTAATTAAATAGCGTCTATCTTAAAACGCCAACCCTAATATGAGAGCGTCGCTACTGATATCACACTTTAGAACGAAGCTTGTTCTATTTAATCCGGCCCTTAAACATGCATTGCATGGCTGCATACATTGCTTAGAGAGGCCATATTTATATTTTTAATTGATTTTGCGCGGTATCGTTGATTTCAGTGAGTAACCAAAGGGCTATTAAATAAATAATTAGTGTATACTGGAAGAATTTTCCTTACAGTATATTTATTTAAGTGTGTTTCATTTGACTTTTTGAGAACATCTATTCAGTCTAATGTTTAGAAGTATAAAACTTGGGGCACAACGCACACATAATACATATTACGTGGCAGCCTATTAGAATTAATAATTCAATTGAAATGTTCATTTTTAGATCTACTAATTAAGAGGTATACATATTTATTGGCATCTCCACGTGAAATCGGTATATTATTGATTCTTAGTCATATAGATAACTACTTCATAAACTGTCTTTAACAATCATAAAATGGTTCCGGTCTATATTGAATTTAATAGGATTTTAAAATTATCAGTCCACAGCTGAAATTAATTACGCGATATCGATACATTGGATTTTTATCAAATTTTTCTTGTTTCTACTTATATATTTTATCTACAAATTTTACAACCTGGTTCCTTAGAAGTATTAGTAAGAGACTAATACAAAAATATTTTTTTTGAAATCAAAGATGTTTATAAGTTTTTTAAATAGTAGGTATAAACATGAAAAAATAAAATTGTCTGTGGCGCGTAAATAATTAAGTATAATTAATTAATTACGCATTCTGATACAAAGTCTAATACATTATTTACTTATGTAATAGTTCTACTTGATGCATTAGAAACGATCGCAATTGATTGCGCCTAAATGATAGTTAAAAACAGACATAATTATGTACAGTTCTTATAAAAATATTACACATACTTAACAATGTGATGTTTAATACTAATAGGTACGATATTTATATTACATTAATATATTAATTATACAATAACAATGTACGGACTACTAAGAAAACAGATTTAATGAAACAAAAATATAATCTGATGTTGATAAACCATATCCTATAAACTAATCATTATGTCGGCGTACTTGAAATATATATATTTTTTAATTACGATTAAAACATTGATAACAGGGTACACCCCTATGATAATCATATCGCATTGCAAGCATCGTGTATCCTATCCATTTTGTATCAAGCGCTTGCCATTGGACTTCGATAAACATTTCTTCGAAACGATTCACAAAAAAATGTTCCTCTTTAAAACAAAATTCTTAAGAGTTCGGTCATTGTCCGCCTCGGTTCATAAACCCAGCGAAAGCTTTTAGTGCACAACACAAACATTGTACAATACAACACATAAACTTAGAGCGCTAAGCGAAGATTATTACGCTACAGTTGATTCTCGCGCGATAATATAAACAAAACCAATACTAAACAGCCATTGAGTCAATTGTTTTGAAAACCATTAGATGTAGATTTGTTGGTCACTCGGTTTTTTTTAAATGAACATGTTTCTTTTAAGAAACTTTATAGAACGCGAAAGCGAAAGGCATGACCTTGAGGCACCAGCATAACAAGATTCTTAAAAACCATATACTTAAGTAGTGAGTAATACGTAATATCAGATTACTGATACAATGGAATGCAATTCATATACTGTGACTGTTTTCGGAATGTTCACACTTTATAAGACAAAATAAAATATATTCAAAATTACGTAAATCTAATCAAGTAATTACTTTTAACTAATGATTACTCAATTACTTCTAATTACCGTTCAAGTTCTCTAATTGAGATGTGAAAGTGCAGTCACGTTAGTCGCAGACATGTGGTATTTACGTACGTAATAACTAATATGCAACCTTCCAGCAATGATAACTATCAACAGAACATAGGTACATCGTAACCTTTTGGTCCATTTGATCTTAAAAAACGCCTAGAGTACAAACTGTACAAATAGATACAAAAGTCAAATAGAATACGCATCTCTGACATCTATAAGAAATTTAAATGTGCTTCACAGACAGCTGCGCGAAAAAGTCAATAAACGATAATATTTAAAATATTTTAGTAGGCATTTTTTACTCTACAGTGACCGATTTAGCAAGATTACGAGGACAGTCAACGTTACAACCACGAAGTACAGCGATGTGATAAGCAAGTAGCTGCATGGGAATAACTGTTAGCACTCCTTGTAGGCAATCAACCGTCTTCGGTATTTGGAGACTTTGAGATGCAAGCACAATTGTTTCAGTGTCACCTTCTTCACATATGACGATCGGACGACCTTGACGCGCCGTTACTTGTTGCAGAGCGTTCATGCACTTAGTGTAAACTGGATCACGCATAACAATCATCATAACTGGCATAGAGTCGTCAATGAGGGCCAGGGGTCCGTGTTTCAATTCTCCGGCCATTATACCTTCGCTGTGCATATAAGTCAACTCCTTCACCTTCAGAGCTCCTTCTAGACAGGTTGCAAAGTTGTATCCACGGCCCATGATAAGTAAAGATCTCTGACGGTAAAGGTCTTCTGCTAAAATTTTTACTTCTTTGTCCAATGCAAGGACTTGACGAATCTTAGTGTCTAACTCATGCAGACCTTCGATAATGTCGGCGCGACGTTTTTGTAGAGAAATACGATCTTCACTGATTACTAAGGCAAACATGACTAGTGAAACAAACTGTGAAGTGTAAGCCTTAGTTGAGGCAACACCAATCTCAGGACCAGCATTAATATGGACACCACAATGTGACTCACGACAGATAGAGCTTCCTACAGTGTTAGTTATACCCACAATAAGGGCACCATGACGCTTGCAGTACCGTAAAGCCATTAATGTGTCTGCAGTTTCTCCTGACTGAGAGATGAAGAAACAAACATCATCACGGAATACAGGTGTGTTTCTGTCTAAGAAGTCCGAAGCCAATTCCACCATGACTGGTAGCTCAGTCAATTCCTCAAGCAGCTGTCTGGTAGCCACTGCACTATGGTAGCTTGTTCCACATCCAATCAACATTAATCTTCTACAACGTTTAATCTCAGGGATATAGTCTTTGATACCACCCAAAGTGACAGTACCATTGGCAAAGTTGAGACGTCCCCTCATAGTGTTCACAATAGATTCAGGTTGTTCAAAGATTTCCTTTTGCATGAAATAGTCATAATTGCCTTTCATAATTTGTTGAATTTCCAATTTCAAGGTCAGAATTTCACGTTCATGGGGATCATTGCTGCTACTAGACATGCGGTGAATACTGAGAACACCATCCTTGATGTGGGCCACATCATCATCTTCAAAGTACAGTACTCTGTTAGTATGCTCAATAACAGCAGAAGCATCTGAGGCAAAGAAATATTCCACATCCCTTTCTTCTTCAGGTTCGAAGTGAGCATGGCTGTTCACACGAGGCACAGGTGGCACCACTCCCCTTGTAGCCTTGTTGTTAGTGTACATGATGGGAACATGGTCGCTGGACAGACGCCTGCGGGTCTTGATGCCGACCAGGAGAGGGCTACCACGGCGACTTGCAACGCACTCATTCGGGAAATAACGTGACTTGAAGCACAAAGCAAAAGCTCCTTCTAGTTGTTGGATTACCTGTTCCACTAGTTCCTGGAAACTGTAATCCTTGTGCTGGTGGTAAATATGATGAATCAGCTTGGCAATAACTTCAGTGTCGGTCTGAGATTCAAAAAAGTAACCCTTATTCTCTAGGAAAGTTTTAACTTCCTTGTAGTTAGTAATGATTCCATTATGGATGACAACAAAAGAGTTGTCTTCGCCAGAACGCTGCGGATGCGAGTTGATAGCGCTTGGTTCACCATGTGTCGCCCAGCGGGTGTGAGCGATGCCACAATGTGAGTCCACACACTCATCTACAGACAACTCGACGCTGCGCTCCTGTAGCAACTCTTCAAGTGCAGCTACTTTGCCGCTTCGCTTCACGACAGCTATGTCCTTTTGGTCCGCAGCATCAACGGCGACGCCCGCCGAGTCGTAGCCACGGTATTCCAACCGTTTTAATCCATTTACAAGCAATTCTAATATTTCGCGCCGGGTCTTAGGTGTCAGGTGGTTAATGTACGCAAAAATTCCACACATCGTAAACGAAGCAGAGCGTAACAGAGAATTCGAGCGAACTAAACCACGGCACGCGGGAGACTGCAGATGTATGAATACACAGCCGATATTGAAGGCCTACACGTATTACTCCTACCACTAATAAGTTACTTTCACTTACGGCAAAGCACACGTCATCATGTTTCGTTATCAACAACTGGTTCGTATTGTAAAATTAATATCAGCGGCAAATCCTAGCCAGTGCCGGAAACTTGAAAACATTACTGTCAAATCAAACGTCACTGTCAATGTCATTTTATTTAAATTTGACGTTTAGTTTTTCCTTTCGAAAATACAATAACCAGGTTTTTATTAATTATAAGATAGAGTAAAAATTACTATTGTGGAGGGCTCCTACTGAGGAAATCACGTTAAAAAAGCGCCGAGCACATACACTACCTTAGAGGTGGAGTGGAAATATTATTATGTGCATAAAATTGAAAATACGACTTTCCTATGGTCAGAAAACTCGAGAGCGGTGCTTCGTAAAATAAAACCTTAGAGTATGTATAAGTACCTATAGAGCGCTAATATCGCACCGTGCGCTCACTACCCAGCGTAGGCAGGTGAACTATAGCTACTTATATAGAAATGTTGACGACTGCTAGGGATGGGCACGCGAGCAGCACCAACGCAACAGTTATCGATAAGTACAGGTCCGGCGGCGCGGTAGGTACATATTGTTGTTAAAAAATTGTGGCTCTACAAAATATGGCCTTATGAGTAATTTTAAGCGTATTGCGTTAATATAGATAAAAGCTATGCTGCGAATTAGTGTAGTGCCATGTGGAATGATTTATAAACACGGTACCTCAAGAGCAGTTTTTACAAGCAATAAGAACCAAGAATATTAATGGATATCCATTATAATTGAACCAATAGATATAAACCGAGCATCGCACCATGAATTTCTTAGGTAGTCACCCCAAGCCTAAAATAGTGACGTCTAGTTTTTGAAATATTTATTACCAATGTTAAAAAAATATGACAGAAAAAATACCTTAATGATTGCTAACTTATACCTACTATAAAGGGCCGCGATAGCAGCTATACAATAGCTTAAAAATATCATCAGACTGCCTCGGTGGCGTAGTTGTATTACAGTACGACTGCAAAGCTGAGGTCTCGGGTTCGATCCCCGGGTCGGGCAAAGTGATATTGAGTTTTTCTATTCAGTATCAGCTCGGAGTCTGGAATTTGTGCCCGATATGTCGATAGGCTCGCCCCCTATCACATCATGGGACGGAATAATGGCGAAAAGTGGGTGCACTAGTTGCGCCTCTGCCTACCCCTTCGGGGATAACAGGCGTGAGTGTATATGTATACCGGGTGGAAGGGAAACGCTCTCGGAAACGAATACAGGTGATAGTATTGGTGATTCCTGACGTGATGGTACTAAAAAAATCGCGATCGCATTGTTACAATTTTAGTAGGATTTTCTCAAATTTCTATACAGCTTCACGTATGGATAGATAAATCAATTTATTATTCTGAAAAACATAGTAAAAAAGGTCAATATTTCAAAAAAATCGTAATGAAACACGTACACCAGCTGACGGGTTAACGACCGCGGGCCGGTGCCGGGGCAGCGCGGCGGCCGTCCAGTTTTTTGTACGCTTTACATTGCGCGCGCATGAATTACGGAAATACTAAAATCGTAAGTATTATCGCTTAGCTTTGCAAATGAATATAGTTTTTCGTTAATGTTATGGTTCTTCTCTCTTACCGTTCCAGTATAGAGAGCGTTTCCCTTCCACCCGGTATGTATGTAAAAATATCATCGTAATCAGTAAATTTTTTGGAACAGTAATTATTTCTTTCATTTCATAAACAAAAACGCAATTATTAATTGGCTTAAAAATCACACACAGACAAAAACAGTTACCTAAGCTACATTATATTTGTATATTAAGCATCGCCTTCGATAGCAATAAATACGTATGCTATAATATGAACGTACTACATCGATTCTGGTATCGATGCGTAACATCACTATCGAAAAAGCAGGACGCGGGGCAGTGCGGGGAGTACAAGTGTTCGCCTCCCGTGCACCTTTCATACCGCGACGCGTGATTTCAATTTTACCTAAAAATATACTGAAATATGGCTTGCCTGTGAAACATGATAATAGAATTCTGTTTGGTGTGTTTCCGAGTGTCGTTTTTACAATATTCCACAGAACATTTAACCACTTTGCAGTATTAATAATAAAATATTCGCATAGATCTCACTCGCGTGTGCTCACACCGTTCCTACTCGAGTGACTACAAGTGCTTGTGGCCGGCGCAGGACGATGTTCCCACCCGTGCCTATTGTTCCCACTTGCATACACGCGCTCTATACGTAGTTATACTTACTCTAAGGATAAAACGTATTGATCTCTCAAGGCCCGCGACCACTGACGTCTATACTAGCATATACTAGTATAGTAGAAGTCAGTGCCCGCGACGGACACCGGTGTCCATAATTATATAGGGTTTTTCCATACATCTATATCTATATATATAAAATTCTCGTGTCACAGTTTTCGTTGCCATACTCCTCCGAAACGGCTTGACCGATTTTGATGAAATTTTTTGTGCTTATCCGGTATCTATGAGAATCGGCCAACATCTATTTTTCATCCCCCCAAATGTTAAGGGTGGACCACCCCTAAATTTTTTTTTTTATTTTTCAGACAATATTTTTTGTTTTAATTTTTTTATGGTACAGCATACAAAAATACCTACAACCCTAAATTTTCACCCCTCTACGATCAACCCTTATTTTTTAATAGCCATTTTAGTTACCTTTTTAGGGCAGGACAACGTCTGTCGAGGCCGCTAGTATTATATATAAGCGGGGCTTCTCTTTTTGTAGAGAATATTATTATCTAACATTCTCTTTCTCATTTTCCGCTAGCTCTCACCATTTTAGAGATATACGCAAAAAACGAAGTTAGGACGTTTAACCTCGGATAAAAAACAACGCACAAGCGGGATCGATGGGGACTTTCAACATAGCATTTGTAATGACGAATTTTAAGGTCTGTACAAAAATCCAGCTTGTTAGGAATCAATTCAAACTCAGCAGATTTTTTTGCATAACTTGACTATGCGCTGTATTTTGCGAGCGTGTACTTTATGGTCATATAGGTAAAAAAGTATTTTATGGGGTGAATGCATCAACAAAACATGTTTATACCAGTAGCTTCTTTATTGGTTTTATCAGGATCCAGGGTCTATACAAAATTATTGAAATTACAAAGTCGTGTTTAGCTTAAAATGAGTCTTGAGATTATTTTCCGTATATAAGAAGTTCTAATACATTAAGAAAAATACGAGTTGATACATATTGAACCTTTAAACCTTCACAGACTAGTCGTTTGAAAATAATACCACTACTAGGAACCAAAATTACATTAAGTATCTATATCTTACAAAGTTTCAAAAATTCATATCAAAACGTTTTTAACGCTTTACTCATACTGCTAACTACTATTGGTTTAGAACCAATCTCTTACGCCTTAACTACGCGATGGTGACCATTATAAATATCTTCAACCTTGCTAAACACAAATATTTCTCACTAATTACAATTTCATTAACAATCAAATAATTTATCAGTTTTTACAAGTAGGTAAGTATACATTTTTTCGAAACATGATAAATAACAAAAACAAGTCGTACAAAATCATTAAAATTTTGGAAGATAGTAGATTTAATATAAAAAATAATATTCATTTCAACAAATCTAAAGAGATAGCGTATCGCCGAGATCATATTATGTACGGAAATGGTTTAAAAATTCAACAACAACTCCTTTACCTTTCCTTCTAAATTCCTTGCGATGGAAAAATAGAACATAACGAGCTTTCAGATACGGAAACTCAAACTTGGAGAGTAACTTACGCCTAACATAATCACAAATATAATATAAACTTAACACATACGCGTAACTAAAACAAACTAACTTTAAGAATATCGTGCTATGATAAATGCATATGTAGGAGACGAGCATGATGTCACCAGTGAAGAAGCTCCGATGTGGGGAAGGCGCTACAGGGGGTCGTACACGAGGAGGGGTCCACGTTGATGGGTGTCGAGGGGGCGTGCAAGATGCATAGTAACCATCGTGGGCAGGCTGCCACCGAGCTGCAGCCTCCTCGGGAGGGATCGGACAGGACTCGCTATTGGGAGC
This sequence comes from Lapara coniferarum, assembly GCA_949316025.1. Lineage (NCBI taxonomy): Eukaryota > Metazoa > Arthropoda > Insecta > Lepidoptera > Sphingidae > Lapara > Lapara coniferarum. Next base: position 13,915,304 of record OX438931.1, on the reverse strand, counting down.
GGACATATTCAAAGAGACAGAAGGATTTGGCGATGGTCTTGCCAACAAAACGATGGTTACTTTATGCAACACTTTCTTCAAAGAGCCCCATAGTTATTTTTTCTTCTGGGCCTTCTCCGCGGCTTTGGTGATTTTTCCAGTAGTCACTTCCTTGAACGTGACACTCTGTAAAGACAAATATTATAATAGAAACGCAGCGTAGCAGCTCATATATAAAATGTTTTGTTGAAAATTAAGACTCCTGACACCTTGTTCTCTAAGACAGTCTTAACTCGTAACGCGGCCGCGTTACGTTATGTTCGTGTAATTATGCTATTTTGTATGCCAATTTCCTTAGTGACAAACGCGTTTGTAAGAATGTATGGATGTTTGGATGTATGGATGTTTATTACTCTTTCACGCAAAAACTACTGAACGGTTTTCGATGAAATTTGGCTCACGGGTAGAACATGTCCTACTAAATGCAACTCTTAGATTCCATAAGAGTTTATCCAGTTCTGCAGAATATAAATCAAGCAATAAGGGAAGACGACTTAGATTGAAGCCATGCCGTGTCAAAACGCCGTGTCAAAACGACATTTGCTTATCACTTTTCATCTTTTGCCCTTCCATTTATGTATAAAAAGATGAGTAGACTTAAGACAACTTAGTACAAATCAACTTAAAAAGAAAATCACAAATATACTTCATTCTATGGATTATGACACCACTGAATCATTTCTTTTCGTACCTACATAGCATTGAATATAGCAGCAAACTATTAAAATAGGGTAGTATTTAATAATTATCTTTTAACACAAAATCTTTTGGTTAATTTCAGAAATTAAATAAAATTCGGTTCTTGTTTTTCTTGTTTTTGTTTTCTGTTTATTGTTCTTTTTTGGCTCACTCTGTACAATCTGAGTTAAAATACATCTTGGTAATACTCTCAGGTAGCCCGCGATACAGGTTCGCCTAGTGCGGGTACCACTGTCATGTGCATGTATTTTAGCGTAAGATTGAAAAAATAAATAATTTGTATTATTTTGTTGTATTTGTATTAACACATAGGCTTCTTTTTATCCCGGGAAAATATAAAGCGGGACTTTATCCCGGAAAACCTTTTTAAAGCGGGCGGAGCCGCGGGAAAAGCTAGTAGAGAATAAGGGAGCTGACCTTGATGACGCCCACGGCCACGGTCTGGCGCATGTCGCGCACGGCGAAGCGTCCGAGCGGCGGGAACTCCTGGAACGACTCCACGCACAGCGGCTTGGTCGGCACGAGCGTCACGATGGCCGCGTCGCCAGACTTTATGGACTTGGGATCCACTTCAGTTGTTTTACCTAGCGACAATGATTCAGTTTCATAACATCCAATTCTTATCTTATTATCTCATTAAAAAATCTAATTATTATGTTGGGTATCATAACGAAAAGATTACCAGTACGACGGTCGCACTTTTCCTTGATCTCAGCGAACTTGCAAGCAATATGAGCGGTGTGGCAGTCGAGTACTGGAGTATACCCGTTGCTGATTTGACCCGGATGGTTCAGCACAATCACCTACATCATTTACAACATTAATAACTAAATTATGAACATCAGTCTATTTTACTTTTAGTTTTTACAATTAATATTTATTTGAACAATTATATGTAGGTACATTACCATTATTAAGTAGTGGTAGGTCTCTCATATGTAAGTCCGTCTGGGTGAGTACCACCGCAATGTTTATTTCTACCGCCAAGCAGCAGTGTGCATGCCCTATTGTGTTTCGGTTTGAAGGACGTTGTAAAATCCTCCTAGCCAGTTTCGGCCACGGCGGCCAATCTCAACGGAGATCAGGCAGGTACGCAGGAGATATTATAGTGCACAAGTGTGTGCGCAATACACAGGTGCACTCGCTATTCCTTCACTCTCATAGTCCGATGAGACGGCAATCCGACATGACCGGAGAGAGATCAGGCGCAGGACCAACGGCTTTACATGCTTTCCGAGGCATGGGGGTATCACACCGCCAACTTCCTGACTCCGAGCTGCGACTGAGTAAAACCCAGTCACAAAGTTTTTTTGGCCCGACCCGGGATTCGAACCCAGGACCTCAGCGCGCAAATCGTACTCGTAACGCGTACGCTATACAACTACGCCACCGAGGCAGTCATTGAAGGACATTGTAGCCAGTGTAACTTCTGGACATAATGGGAATTTAACATCTTATGTCTCAGCATGACGAGTGCAGTGGAATGCCACACAGTACTTTGTAACTCAAGGTGCTGGTTGGTGTTGGTACCATGGGCCTTATAGCTTTCACACGGAGGTTGGGGTAGTACTCCTACGATATAAAAGTTTTAGTGGCATGGGTTCTTGCCTTGCATGACACCGTATATTAGAAGCTAAGGGATGCGGTTCCCCAAAATGTCAGCGGTCAGTGGTGTAGCGTGGTTTATTGTAAACTAAGGGGGGTCCCCACCCCTGAACCCTCCCTATATACGCCCATGGTTGCTACTGTTTATAGGTAGTCGTATCGCTTATCAGGAAAACTGCATGCTCGTCTCGTCAGTCAATGCAATAAAAAAAAGACATTACACCCGATACAGGTAAGGTAAAAACTATTAGGTAGTATTAACCGGTTGAGATAATGAGGTCTTATTTCAAAACCGATTATAGCTTACTTAGGTAACTGTTGCTATCCAATTTAGCAAACTAGAATGTTTTAATTGTTTTTTGGGGATTTAGTAATACGTAATTAAACAATAGTAATAGTTACGTACCTAGGTAATTAGGCAACAAGACTCATTTTTAAATTATTATTGCAACGAACAAATTGTTCAATATTATGCAAGTACCCAATGAGCTGAACGTGTAGGAATGGCCAACTCGACCGGGGCGATAACACTCACAGAAAACTGACGATGTACTAGAACTTTCCTTTCGCATTCGTATAAGATTGCCGCAGGCCAAAGAACGCGTACCTACTCTACCACCTAATCCCCATGTAAAACTCGAACCTCATCTCCAACACGGACTAGAAAAACATCGTGTAAGTACTTAACGTTACCACGATTCGATATCTATATATTTTGCTCTACAGTGGCTATATTAAAGGTATATTTGAATAAAAATATTTTGTTCTACCACACCACTGATGATGGTCACAATTAAAATAGTTTGAAGCATTCGTGGGTGTAGCCTGAAGTTGATCTTTTAACTTCAGGTGGTAACATCTTTTCCATCTTTTCCCTGCCTTTAAAGTAAAATAGTATTTACCTAAGTGTGGAGACGTTACCTGCGCAGTGAAGTCAGCGGCGCCTTTAGGCGGAGCGTTCTTCGAGTCCCCAGCTACATAGCCACGACGCAATTCCTTCACGGACACGTTCTGTAAAAATAGTTGCCATTATTCCTCAATTTCACTGAAATTGTTACTGGACTATTGCTGTTTGTTTTTAAAAACCTTGTTGTCTTGATTTGAGGACATACCTTTACGTTGAAGCCGACGTTGTCTCCCGGCATGGCCTCCTGCAGCGCTTCGTGGTGCATCTCGACGGACTTCACCTCAGTGGTGATTGCGGCCGGAGCGAACACCACCACCATGCCTATTGTGCAACCAGGTCTATGAGTCTTGCCTTTGTGCTACTACAAAGGTCAATGTTCAAAGAACATCCACTCACCAGGTTTCAAAATGCCAGTCTCAACTCGTCCTACGGGCACGGTGCCTATGCCTCCTATCTTGTATACGTCCTGAAGAGGCAAGCGCAACGGCTTTTCAGTGGGCCGCGAAGGGGGTTGAATCGCGTCAAGAGCCTAATAATAAATGTGATTGTCAATTACATGATGATATGAAACCAATCGCTGCAAGCATCACGTGCACCATAATGTAGGTATTATTTAAAACAGTCGCTAACCTCGATGAGAGTTTTGCCTTCGACCTTGCCGTCCTTGCGATCGATGGTCCAACCTTTGAACCAAGGCATCTTGTCGGAGGACTCCAGCATGTTGTCGCCGTGCCACCCCGAGATGGGTACGAACGCCACCGTGGCCGGGTTGTAACCTATTTGTAACAAATTATTGCGTTCAAGTCTACTGAACACGATGTTGCGTATATATTTTCAGAGCTAAGATCCTAATCGTGGATAAATTGTTGCATACTTTACTGGCATCTATACAGAGCTGAATGTGGCAATTGAAAGACAATAATGTACCTAGCTCCTTAATAACAGAAAAAGTAGCAAAAACGTCGTTTAAAGAATAATAGGTACCCACCTAAGTTCCATACATAAGTACAGTCAGCCACAAAAGTAGCTGAACAAATTAAAAACTTCAAAACGTTTCTACACTTTAACTCCAATCGAAATATTTTTTTTTCTTTATCTAAATGAAGTTGCTTCCGTGAAGTTTATTTTGGTGAATAAAAACGATTGTTGATACAGACGCAAAAGTTTAAAGACGATTTGAAATTTTGAATTTGTTCAGCTACTTATGTGGCTGACTGTACATTAGAAAAATAGTTGTTCCTCGTGTCCCAAAGTTTAAATTATCTTGGACTAATAATTACATCACAAACCGGCCATGCAATAAAGTGATTTGCTCATAAACCGCATAATTGTGTACGAACTTCTTTCGCAACTGCCTTGTATTAGAAATTACAGCTGCTCTTGTGATTCAAAGGAATTCGCATATACTGACCAATTTTCTTGATGTAAGACGAGACCTCCTTCTTGATCTCCTCGTAGCGGGCCTCGTGGTAAGGTGGCTCGGTGGAGTCCATCTTGTTGACGCCCACAATGAGCTGCTTTACCCCCAGAGTGAAAGCGAGGAGCGCATGCTCACGGGTCTGGCCGTTCTTGCTGATACCGGCTTCGAACTCGCCGGTGCCAGCGGCCACAATCAATACCGCGCAGTCAGCCTGACAAAATTTTTTTACTGCGCATTTTAACTTACTAATAAGCCATGTCCATTCGGTTTTCTTTGGGGAAAACACTTCAATTTTACCAGGTACATCTGTTCAATTGACATTTTAATTATTGGTTTGTTGCATCTCACCACAGCACATTGGGTTAATTTTTTGCAACGGATGAGAAAGTGATTTGAAGGCATAAGTAATTTAATTTCTTAACTGTTTAATGTCAAATTAGCTCTTTGAAAAGTTTTATGTTTTCATTTAGTGTGCGTGATACCTACTTGGGAAGTGCCAGTGATCATGTTCTTGATGAAGTCCCTGTGACCAGGTGCATCGATGATGGTCACATAATACTTCGCTGTCTCGAACTTCCACAAAGCAATATCAATTGTGATACCACGTTCGCGTTCCGCCTTCAACTTGTCCAACACCTACAGATTTAAACTATTTCAATGTCGGCTCTTCAAAATGCGCAAAAGTACCTGCAAGGGCCTGCTACTTCTAACAGGGATAGAATTAACTCAATTCCATTTATGTCATTTTTATAAGCAAGCTTACACTAGTAGACATTATTATTAAAATGTACAGATTTTTTCTTCCAAATACCTAGGTCCTCGGTATAACTACTTATACATAGGTGACTCTCGAAATACGCATGCCTAACTTTTCTTTATTTAATCAGAAAAAAATTATTCCACATGCATTCTTTTACTGATCTTGCAGGTACCTAGGTACCTACTTTTTGACGACACCTCTATATGGAGCTTCAGTATAGATGGGCTCTTAGGATCGCTCGACACCCACGCCAAACAATTGAACAAGTCGAGACTAAGTGATGTATGTACGTAGTACGTACCCATGCATACTTGAAGGAGCCCTTTCCCATCTCCTGAGCCTCCTTTTCGAACTTCTCGATGGTACGTTTGTCGATACCACCGCACTTATAGATGAGATGGCCTGTAGTAGTGGATTTGCCGGAATCCACATGGCCGATTACGACGATATTAATATGAGTCTTCTCCTTACCCATCCTTATATCGGAGATGCGAAATCAAAAATGTAAACCTGAGGGCAGATAGAAATTGACATTAATTAGCTTCACGCTATTACGATTGTTTGATCACAGTAGGTAATTATACAAAAATATCACCCTAAGCACGGATGTGTAACGCAGATAAAAAAATGAGCCCCGATTAAGGAAATCGGATTTTTTCAACAATAGCAGATTGCGTAAGTAGCGGGAAAACTGCAAAGCAAGTCAAAATTGCGCAAGAAAAATCTGGGCAAGACTTTTAAAAACGTGTTTTAACATTAAGTAAGTATAAGTACACGGTTGCATAGTACATGTAATAAAACTTATTCACTGTACTATTCAAGTCTCTTCAAACACCTAGGTGTACCTTTCTAAGATATGAACCACTGGATGTACCTACTTATGAATGTTATGAAACTGCACCGTTAATGCACCGAGCAAATCAAGTTTACGACTGAAATACATAGACGCAATATTCCGACACCCAAGAGCTCCGGGCCGGGCGTGCGCATAGGAGTCATAGGACGTCCGGGACATCAATACAGCAGACCTATCTTTCCAAATATAGCCAATAGCTCACTTCGGTTCCTGCGCGCAATATTACACACTTCGACGAATGTAATGGGAAAGCACATACGAGATCACATCCATTTGCATCATCAACTTAAGTTCAAACACAAAATGAAAACATTTTACATAAACAATCACAGGTAAAAATTTATTCAAAAAAGGATGATACCAAGGGAAGGCATGTATTTAAAAACTTCGCATACATCGCCGCTAATGGGTGTCGCAGAATGAGAAATAGCAAACGGGTTATTGGGTCACCTCAAATGACTACCACCGCCTATGAAGTACATACTACTGTATACTTACAGGAATTGAGATTCACTGCAGTCATTTATGGAAAAATAATAATAATAGGTAGGCTGGGAAGGGGATCATTGGGATGCTTTTAAGAATAAGACAGTAAGTATATTTATTTGGTTTATAATACAAGATATGTGTGCATATTACCGAATAATCTCATAATTTGAACTGCAATATGCCAAGGTTGGAGAAAGTGCAGAAATACAATGTGCGAATTTGTATCGACTGTCACAGAGTGCATTCACTCTAAATTTAGATGGTGTGATCTATAGAAGTGCCTCTAACCATATTATGTATTTGTAAATAGTGTTTCAAAATTAGAATAATTGCATGTCGTATTACATAGCATGAGCGACCAACGCACATGGCTTCTTTCAATTGCGTCCATCTTGTACATGCTTAAAGTCTGTGTTATAATGTATTATTTTGTTACAAAATAGCTAATTTGCCGAGACAATTTAGGAGTCTACAATTTTACCCGTGAATGGCTTACCTTGTAAGAACAGTGTCATCTACTAATAACACAATATGAAGTGCAAAGAGAATATAACACTACGTTAGAATGAAGTGATTTACCATAAAACAATAATAATGTTTTATAATAATACAAAGAAATATTTGGACAAATTATTTTTTTATGTCATTTTGCGTTATTCCATTATTGACAAGTTAGTTTATTACAGATTTCATTACTTTAGGTACTTTAAAATATAAAAAGGATACAATTTATAGTGTAATTATCTAGGGATTGCCTTATTAAAAAAAACAATTGCGTAATTTTAAAATATTATAAAGCCGGCAGTAACGTTTATACGCATACCTTTATGAAATTGAGAATCAATTTTGCAAAATATATTCTTTATCGTGCCAAAAAACCTTTGCACACGATTGTAACACACTCGTGTAAATAATAAAGGTAATATTAAGCACTTTTAACAATAAGTTAATCAGGAGAGCTCACCTTTGCAGCCGCACAGACGAATTTTCCGAGAGCTTTTCGAGCATGCGCCGTACCTCGTTTACCCGGGAAATGCAATCAATAAAATCAAATGACATACATTTTTAATAGTCATTTTACAAAATCAATTAAATAATGTAACAAATATATATGAACTATATTTATTCACTTTTATATTTTATAGTATTGTTTAAACACTAATATTTATGCCCAGATTTGAAACGGTTATTCAGAAAACGGAAACTGCGTGTTTTCCAAGCCATAATTTTTCCCTACAAAGTTAAATATGCACCGGCCAGCTACGTCCTGGTTTCTTAATAAACCTTTTTTCTTAAAATCTATTTCGTTTTGGATAATAATTTCTTTTAAGTTTAGCAGGGATACCTGTAGGTACTATTATAATCCCACCAAAAACATAAATGTTAAAATAGGGTAGTTTCCTTCAGTTGATTTTGTACATTATTTTATATGTAACACAAAATAATATGAAAAAGAAATTATTCTGTGAAATGAGCACCAAAATAGGTTGAAAAATATAGTAGTTATTCAGATTTGAAATATTGTTGTGAGCAAAAGTGGGGGCGTGCCGGGATAACGCGCTATCACTTTCGCACGCATGCAGTATTATAGCCGGTGACACTTGGTGACATCACAGTTTGATATTGCTGTTATTTGACAATTTCCCCTTCCTTACTTATTATTGGACTAAAATTGAAAATTATTTTTCCATTCGATTTTGGATGACATATGTTTTTAAAAAATTGCAGTCAATTACCCTATTATGCTTGGCTGTGGGCTTCGCCGCAAAAATAATGGAGATCTAAATGAGTGCCAAGCTCTATGCAAAATCGAAATATGTACATACATATTCGAAGTATGTATTTATAGGAACAAAATAACATACGAAAAAGTATTAAATTCTATTTCTTTGCTTTATTGGATACCTATAATTGCTGTTATTTAAAAATGTTACATCTTAAAGTAGGTTAGATTTGACTTGGCCAGTTTTTATCAGAATTAAAAAATATATATGTATATGTTGAATAACTTTATAAAATGTCTGATGTAATGAACCTACTGAAAAATCGGTAGATTCAAGACCACTGACTTGGCTTGACGCGCTGCCGCGTGTCTAGATCACGGAGGACAGAAGAATAATAGTTATACTGCTCTTAGGGGTACCTATTTCTTCAAATCAAGAAAAAAATTTCAATAATATATAATAATACTAGCCCTGTATTATATACTGTCCCACTGCTGGGCACGGGCCTCCTCTACTACTGAGAGGGTTTAGGCCTTAGTCCACCACGCTGGCCTAGTGCGGGTTGGTAGACTTCACATACCTGCGAAATTCTTATAAAGAACTTCTTAGGTATGCAGGTTTCCTCACGATGTTTTCCTTCACCGTTAAAGCGAATGATTATTGATAAACAATACACACGTAACTTTGAAAAGTCAGAGGTGTGTGCCTTGGGTTTTGAACCTCCGGACATTGTCTCGGCAGACCGTTCCATTCCCAAGTAGGCTATCGTCCACTAACAGAATTTAACGGATAGTAAATATATTTATATTGTTTGCATCACGGAGACGTAAGACGGTTGGAGAGTAGATTCATACCTCTTATTATATTTTGCACGACATCGCTATAATGTAGGTATACCGCCAGTGTAATAAATTGTTGTCACTGATTCAATGAGCTATCAGGAAATAGTTTACTAAGCTGTTTGACTTATTGATATGGACATAAATCTTACAATCACGTTTGTCTTTTGTATAAAGGATATTTAAACTTGCTTTAATCACTCAAACCTTATTCATCAAACAAATAAAATACATAATATATTAATGTAGCCTTTATTTCAATAGATACATTATTATTCATAATTAAGTAATATAAATAAATCTTACGCCGTCTATTATTGGACGATATTGAAATCCATAAATTTACTTACTCTTGAATTAAGTATACCACACCAACAATATACAGGTATGATCACAAAGGAATATTGATTACACCTTATTTGATAAAGGCATGAGTGCATGTATGTTATTTGACAATCATAAAAATACGAAATGAATGAATGTGTTCACTTCGCCAGCTTCCGTGTCGTAATGGGAAGTGAATATAAAGGTAGAAGGAATTTCCGCACTGACAAAATCTGGTTGCTGCGGATTCAACTGCCGCTCACATTCACCGATATCCGAAAGACATGCAATATGGGGTCATTTACTCTTAAAAGGTGTACGACTAAAATCATACAGAGTGTGTCTGGACATTCAGTGTATATGGTTTAAATTTTTTTTTAGGTATGTACCTAAGAATTTTGAGTACAACATCAAAACCCAATCTGTGCCCAATCTTCCACAATGTTGTATTGAAATACTTTTTATGGCACTATTTCAGTTTTTTTCCTATTAGGTCGGGTATGTTTATACGGTATACTAGTTTTTGCCGTGGATTACCCCGCGATTAAGTGGTTTTCCAGTAAAAATAAACTTAATTTCCAAAAATAGTAGCAGTTCTTTATATTGTGACCTGATAATGCTTCTTAGACTTATCTTTGTTTTACGTTTAGTTCTTTCTCTAATTCTATGAATTATATGCCATTTGTATTCACAATTTGCTGTGATACATAATAACCTAATAAGTATATCAAATTACCGATATGGAATTTTTGGAAGAATCACCAAGAAACTTGAAAAAGAAACAGTCGAAGTTTCCATAAAAATATAAAAACATTATCCAGGCACTACATGGCCATTAACATGTAAAAAAAAATGATAATATAGAATTTCCAAGAACTTAGATAAACAGTGATGAACCGGTTTTCAGTTATCTTCGTAATAACATTTAATTTTTCACCGCGGTGCAAGAAAATAAGTAAAAAATGTATGTCGGTAAACATCAACTACCTGCTTAAAATATTGTCCAACTATTTCATTATTAATAAGACTACAGTTTGCAAATTTTGTTACGTTAGTAGTCACATTACTACTTTTCCCATTAGGATACATGATTTATTCAATCACGGAATGTTTTGCTCAAAATGCCTGTCACACAGAGTATACAAGTCTTAAAATTACCACTAATCCATTATGTAATCTACAATTTTGCGGTTCATTTATGTAATTGATCAACTAAAGTTGCGTAATAAAAATAATAGCTCTATAGACGTTTATACATCACAAACCAGTTTGTAAAATTCATTGCATTTAACAAATGAAAACGGCAATAAAAAGTAATTTATAAAAATAAACTAGAAGTATAATTAATTATAATCATTATCATTTATCATAATATTTTATATATTTTGAATTATTTCATAATTGTTTCAATTATATATGGATAGGGTCGCGGTAATACTCCTCTTGTTTGTACAATAAAAGTGGGAAAGATAAATGAAATTTACATTATTTATTGCCTGCATATATTATATTTTATAACATTAGTTGTCTGCGGCACCGCCCGCGAGAATGTCTTTATATGGAATAGTAGCTTAAGTTACCTATTTTTGTGGCAATATTTCTTGCAAAACTACTCAACGGTTTATGCGTTAATATTCAACAAATATCTTCATAAACTTTCACACCGGTAATATAAGGATAGACACATGGGCGCCGCCATGATTACTTTTAAGGGGGTGCATATTGCATCTACAGACCATACTACAAAATATAATTAAGTTAATATCAAGATCAAATCGCGAAGGTATTAGATTGACTCGTCAAGCCCCGCGACGGACACCGGCGTCCATATATATAGGATTTTTTCATACATCTATACATATACACCCCCCAGTGGTGGCAGCGATAACGCGTTTTTCCCCGCCATAAAAAAAACGGCTTGACGGGTTAAATGCTTTACAATAATATAATCTCTATGGTCATAGTTCGTAATATTGTCGCAGATTTATTCAGTGACTTAATAAATTTTAAAAATGTTTATTTTATATATCGACAGGGAGGTGTATGTGCACCCCTCCCGGCGCCCATGGATCATTAGCGGAATTAATGTAAAATGAAGTGAATGTGTATAAATACAGTTAAAATATTATGTTTTTCTTGAATTGTGTTCTACACACTACAAGGGCAAGTTACCTAGATCTTTCCTTATCTTAAGGCCAGCCATAGACGGACCACATGTTGCAGTCGAGACCGACTGCTTTAAAGCGGTCGCGTTGAAGTCGTACAAGACTGCAACACGACCGCATAATGCGGTCGACTACGACTGCTTGGAGCAGTTGTGTTCGACCGTAAAATAATACTGATGCGAGCTCGTTTACAAGATGGATTTCGATGAAGAAACACTGCTTCTTGTACTACTATTACGCAAGCGTAGGCGTAGAAGACACCGTAGTAAGTGGGTGCGTCCAATACTACAATCAAGAGAACAGCATGGAATATTTCATACTTTGTATCCCCAGCTGAAAGAAGACACTAAAAAGTTTTTCAACTACTTTAGAATGTCCGTGGTTTCATTTGATGAATTAGTTAGTATTTTAAGACATAAAATACAACGAACAGATTCCAAAATGAACTGAACCGGTTGCCTACCGAGAGGAAGGGATTGGTATTCAGCGGGGAGCGGGAAGAGGCGCGCGGTCGGCAGCAACCGCTTGTGGCGGTCCGCGTATGCGGGGTCCGGCAGCTCTAAGCAGTCGACCGCACGGCGACACTCGACGGCAGAGCGACTGCTCCGACCGCTCAGGAACTGCTCGAGCGGTCCGTGTATTGCGGATATGAATTTAGTATGGAAACTGCAGATCGCCGTGCGGCCACCGCTTCTTGCGGTCGGTCTCGACTGCAACATGCGGTCCGTCTAAGACTGGCCTAATCGTTCAATACTGCTTTTGAACTTTTTATTGTTTTCATCATAGATACTCGAAATTGACAATTTATGAACGGGCAAAGGTATATAATATATACCATTTCTTTGAAACTTTTATACCAAGAAATATTGAACAGTAAACAAACTTTGGTGACGAAATTTTTAAAAGGCTCTCACAGCCCATACATATATATTCAAATTAAACTAGAATTGATTCTAGTCAAAACATATCCTCAAACTTTGCCTTGAATTTAAATCAAAGTTATAAATTACGATAAACGGGAAGTATTAACGCGACCAAACCATTAACTTAATATTCTAATAATCTTTGTGAATATAAATAATTATAATAGCTATAGTATAGCATTTTATACCTTACATCAAATACATTTAGAAATCAAATTCGACAAATTTTTATACAGTTAATTACCGTGATAATTAGAATCTTACAAAACATTATGTCAAAATTTACATCACAGATAAGTCAATATTCGTCTATATTGATGCTTACTTCCCGCCCGGCCATGGTAGATAGCTTCCCCAACCTTTGCTTGGGTTTGGATCCATACCTGTGAATAATTGAAACAATATTACAACTCCTCTTCCACTTGCCCTTATCGCTTTAATGTGGAGTCGGCGCACCACTCGGCACATGTTGAAGCATGTTACATACGTATACACTCACGCCTTTTATCCCCGAAGGGGAAGGCAGACGCGCAACTAGTGCACCCACTTTTCGCCATTATTCCGTCCCATGATGTGATAGAGGGAGAGCCTATCGCCATATCGGGCACAAATTCCAGACTCCGAGCTGATACTGAATAGAAAAACTCAATATCACTTTGCCCGACCCCGAGATCGAACCAGAGACCTCAGCATTGCAGTCGTACCATATTATTGGTATCATAATAACATGGTATTATGATACCACTACGCCACCGAGGCAGTCAAGCAAGTTGTAGAAAAGATTTTGGTTAATTTTTATAACCGTCAGCCCACTCTTAAGAGGGAGTAAGTCCCAGGATAATCTTGCACGAATAGCCTGTTTTAGAACACAATGCGAAACCAATTACGTTCGTTTACAATACCTCTGGCTATGGCTTGTATTTTCTGCGTCTCCTCTTGTGTTAGAGTTAAGATTTTCTGCAGGACTGGCACCAAACGACCTCTTTCGTCACCCGGCGGTAGAGTCAAAAACTGTTATAAGAAATGCTTGTTTTAGTGTGTTCTCTTATAGAAATAAATTACAACGGTTTTTTTATTAGACTTTGAGTTTATTATATTCAAGTACATAAATCTGTACATGTCGTTATTTCCAGATTAAAAAAAAATATTATTAAAAAAAAATTACTCGTCAAGCCCCGCTACGGACGCTGGTGTCCGAGTTTATAGGGTTTCCCCATACATCTATATATATAAGCGGGGCTTGACGGGTTAAAGTGTTCTACGAATTGAATTACATACAGAACAACAAACGTCTATAGTCCGTCCAACCATTTATTTAACTTTTGACAGTTCGGTTTCTAATCAATTGGGGATGTACTTATGCGTTACCGATTCGATTTCATGTACCAATCGATTTAATTTATGCAGAAGTTTTGATCGATTAAACACATTGAAATGTTATTGCTCAACATTTTGCATTGTTTTATAAACATGCCTAAGCGTTTTAATGTGTATATTTTGAGTTTATAAATTTATTCTGTAGGTAGATATTCTATATCTTACTAATATTATAAAGGCGAAAGTTTGTAAGTATGTATGGATGTCTGGATGTCTGGATGTATGAATTTTTGTTACTCTTTCACGCAAAAACTACTGAACGGATTTCAATGAAATTTGGCACACGGGTAGATCATATCCTGAATTAGCACATAGGCTACTTTTTGTCCCGGGAAAATATAAACCGGGACTTTTTAATGCCGGCGGGGCCGCGGGCAAAAGCTAGTCCAATATCATTTTGTCAAAATTTAACTTGAATAGTTTATTTTATCGGTTATTATATACTTACACACATATAAAAAGATTTTTTAAATTTGCACTGCGTCTTTTATATTTCAATGTAAAAGTTTTGAATTATTTTTGTTACACAATCAGTGAGCTTACGAATATCCATTGATAATTAATATTGGAGCTGAACAGGAAGTCCCTTCACTATGGAAAACAAAAACTGGCGTCCATAAAGTATTACATTATTTTGTTTCGACTCCTTGTCAAGAATTATGAAATTTCATAGGCGTGCATATGTCAAAGGTTAAATAAATGGTTGGACGGACTTTAGTACTGGCATCGTACCTTGAGCGTGACATTCTTCATGTACTCTGCGTTGTGCGCGTGGAGCGTGGTGCCGCGCGCGCGGCGTAGCTCCGCCTTCAGCAGCTCGCTCAGCTGCGACACGCGCGCGCACTCGCGCTCAGACTCCGACAGCAGCACCGTCACGTGCTTCACCCTAATGCGGGATAATAATAATACCAGCCCTGTATTATGTACTGCCCACTGCTGAGCACGGGCCTCCTCTACTACTGAGAGGGTTTTAAGCCTTAGTCTACCACGCTAGCCTAGTGCGGATTGGCAGACCTCACATACCTTCGAAATTCTTATGAAGAATTCTCAGGTTTGACGTTTTCCTCACGATGTTTTTCTTCACCGTTGAAGTGAACGATAATTGATAAACAATTTACACATAACTTCGAAAAGAGGTGTGTAACTTGGGTTTGTACCTCCGGACATTGTCTCGACAGGCCGTTCCATTACCAACTAGGCTATCTTCCACTTTTGATGATACGGGATGCCACCACCATATTATAACTCAAAAAATATTGTCAGCTAGCTAAAGTATCGGCAAGTGAACAACGCCGCCCTTGGAATCACTTTGTTACTGTCTCTTAGAAGCGGGCATCGTAAATAGCACATGCTGTATGGCGTTGTGGCCAACAAATCGCACCGCTCGATTTTATCGAATGCGAGCAAACTCAAAAATTTCATACCTCTGTTGTTGCGCTAATAATTTTCGTTTTAAATCTGAAATCTCTTGTTCAGGCGTGAGTGCAAGGGAGGCGGTGTCGAGCGCCTCGTCATCAGGCACCCCCTCCTCTAGAAGCCTCTCAAGAGGCACCGGCGACCGGCCGCTTCCCGCGGCTGTCATGTACGACTTCGACGGCGGAGGTGACGGAGCAGATTCCGAACCCTATAAAAATACAGTTAACTTTGACAAACCCACAAAGTGAGATTTGATATCTATGTTATCTGCAAATTTAGCACCTTATAGATCTGTTAACTAAAGCTGGAACATTCAAAATACTCATACCAGTACAATTTTATACAGCATGTTACAAAAAAGCAATTAAGTATTATTATAATTGAAGGACCAAATACAGATAGATGTAAACAAATCACCGCGAGGTATATTCTTGACTTTGTTGCTGCGTGACCATTGCGTCGTCATGATTACTAAGGTTTACACACACGCGCAACATATGAATGTGTTTTGCAGGCCTACTTTAGATAATCGACCTAAGTATACGTCTTTCCTTTTATAAATGAAGGCATTCTGATTGTAGTCTTATATCTGTACAGCATCACTATTATGCATAATATGATTAGAACTCGTAGTGAACGTTTTTATTTTTTATTTATTGAATCTAAGCGATATTTCTAGAACTCCTGTGTGGTGAAGGATTATCCGATGTTTACGGTATCTTCTTCGACTGAAGTTTCGGCTTCGGCCCACCTGAACCAAAAAACACCTTCGTTGAAACCTTCGGCCTTCGGTCAATTTGAGTCGAGAGGCAAAGGTTTTCAGCAAGGGCCGAAATGTAACAAATAAACCTAATTTTCTTCGGGTTCCAAGCCTTTGGCTTCGACCGAAGGCTTTCTACTGGGCCAGAAACCGGTAGAACACTACATCCTGTATACTTTATCACAGTGCAAAAACCGCACACGTAGTATGCATAACTATACGACACCTACTTAAAATAAGCAATAAGTAGTCGTATTCATTGTAAAACACTGTTAGAACAAACGTTTAAACGACTAACCGCAAATACAGTATAAATAAAATTCATTGAGAGGTTATTTATAACTCACTACACTTGATATTTTTATACAAATGGACAATTCACCACATAACGCATGTGTTGTACAAAATAATATGTCACGTTAAAAGTGTTTCTGAGAAATACGGGTATCTAATCAATCAATCAGTAAATAATATTATGTCGCCATGTTATTAATAATGTTTTAATTAAGGTGTGTATTTATCTGTATCTCTATTAAGTGGCATAGCTATAAGGTGGTATGACTGCAAAATGCCACGGACCCCCGACCTGAAAGGAAGAGAAGCATTCGGTGGATCCTAAAAAAGTCGCCGCATTTTGCACTGCTGCGGGGCCTCATTCCATGAATTTTCCACGGGCCTACACGGGTGTACTTACGCCTCTGTTTCTACTCTAACTACTAGCACTTAATATAACTAGAATAGAACCGAAATCGCCATGAACGGACAAACATCAGAAGCACTGCAAACACAATATCTTTGCAATGTTTTTAGGTTGAAAAAAAGATAACTAAAATTTAAGACCGATGCCCCACAGGCAGTCATTGATTCGTATATCAGCAGTCCTAGTATTACGAGTATAATTATAATAATAAAATGTGAATCATCATCTTGGGCAAGTCGTATTCTAAGAAAATCTACTTCTAAATTTTAATGACAGACTCCCAACACTCGTTGTAATATTTTTTTTATAACGAATATTGCAAATTACATTAAATATGAAAAGTTCAACTTACCTCTCCCTCCTCTCTCGGTATCATTGACACGTTGATGTCCATTTCTCCGTCGCTATTCTCATCTTTTGGTATGACGGGAATCATATAGTGGCTGTTGTTGGGCTCTTCCGACATTCCAGGTGCACTAACTATTGCATTTTCCTGGATCACCATCAACTGCTTCTTCAGATTTTCCGTTTCTTTTTGAAGTTTCGTCTCTAATTCGTTGATTTGTGTCTTGTAGCATTGTGTGAGTGTGGAAATCTATAAGAATGTATAAAATATTGGAGACACGCTTGGGAAACAAAAGGGAATGCAGGCCGAGGGATGCCTGGTGAGAGCATTGAAGTCTCTGTAATGAGAACTCCAAAGCCTTTATAAACGGAGCGATGAACGATGCTAGACAAGGATGGGTTACTATTCCATGACTCTTCAATCTATACAGATTGGGTCAGAGATGGACAGTAGTGTGACAGCTGTGATATGGAATGCGGACTGAGAATGGATGAAAGGCTTGTTAAGTGTCTCCTTTATGTCGACTATCACATTTTACTTGCACCGTCGGAGAGGGTAGTTCCCTCTAGAGACATGCTAAATTTAATGAATAAGGTGAACACCTTGAAGGTGAAGTCATGAATATTTATGTGAAAAGGTTCCTGAAAAGGCCTGAATGGCTATTTACAATAGTTTGCTGGTGCCGACGCTCATGCACGGAATTGAATGCGGAGTTAGGCAGAAGAACGAAAGACGAATAAATGAGTTGGAAATGCACTCCCTATGAAGAATATGTAGAGTTTTGATCTGATCGAATGGGGCATACTATGATATGTTACATCTCAAGTAGACATAATGCAATACATTATGTCTACTTGAGACGTAACTCAAACTTGAGACATGGGCGTAGAGACGGCGGGCAGGGTGGGGCACTTGCCCCACCCTGGCTTTGATCTCAAGGTACCTAATCAAACCTAAAAAAAATGTATGAAAAAATTTACCGGGATAAGACTTCGGCTATAGTTTGCTAGTTACATATTATTTTACACTGCTGCCCCACCCTGAGCCCATGGCTAGCTACGCCCATGACTTGAGATTGATTTATTAATACCGCCTTAAGATTAAAAGAAGAATGTTGAGATAGTTTGGTCACGTGAAGAGGATAGGTGAAAGACGAGTCACGAAAGGTAGTCACATTTATCGAGTGAATGTGGATGGGACGGATACAGGGGCGCCCGAAGAGAACAAATAAATGATCTTCTTCGAACGGGGCAGATCAGGAGTACCCTTAACCGGCGAAAATGTATGAGGAGAACTATGAATGTGGAAGAGGCGAAAGAGGTGTGTCAAAATCGTAGTATGTGACGCTAAATAGTCTCAACTCTCAGCCCATCCCTATGAAATTAGAGTGTGAGTGTGTATGAATGTATTCTTTTCTTTAAATTTTTAGTACACTTATTGAATTTAATTTAATTTGAGTATTCATTAACTTAATTAAAAACTGGATTTAATTCAGCTAATAAATTAACTTAATTAGCGGGGAAATACGGGGGGGGGGGGGATAAATAACCCCTGACAGAAAAAAACCCTCTAAAAAGTAAAGTAATAAAAGTGTATATTTGTTGGTTACGTACCTAGTAATTTTTTGACCCAAGCATCCTCATATCGGAGGACCGCTAAGGAAATATTTACATCTCCCTGGTCTGGAATTCGGTCCCCCTAAAGTTATAACACCCCTCTTTTTCTTTCCGGGGGTTAATAAACTAAACAAAAGTTACTACGTATATCAAACTATCGTCAAGGTGAGGACAGTTTATTTGTGACAGCAATCTGTTCTATTAACATACTTGTAGTTTATGCTGTGATCGTTCAGATTCCAGCTGCTGCGACAGACGAGTGAGGTCGGCGTGCAGGCGTGCGGTGCGCTGTTGTGCTCGCGTGGCTTCGTTGTTGGCTTCGGCCGCTCGCCTCCGAACGTTCTCAGTCTCCGAACGTTGCTCAGCTAGTTGCTCTCTAGCAAAATTATTTACTATTTACTAAATGGTTCACCTTGACGACCAGCGAGACCACTCCAAAAGCGGTTTATCAACTAATTTACGCATTCCTCTATGGATAGTTTACATTAAAAAAGAAGTTTCTGATATAAAATTAAACCATCATCCACTAGGAACACATAAAACTACAAAAAATAATGTAAGCTATTAGTCTTTACACAACTCAAAATCAAACAAAGACAAATAGTATAAAAACTTACTGTGCCGTTGCTAATTTAATGGTTACTGTTTCTATCTGTGCCTTCAATGCAGCTGTCTCCTCTTTCAGTTGCTCTTCCTGACTGTGATCTATCATTTGATTTTGACGTAACACTGCTTGAGCCCTAACCTAACATGATAAAGTAAGTGAAATTAGAAACGAGATTGTATTACCAAAAGGTATCATCTCGGTATATTTTTAAATATGTACATACTTTGTAACTTGTATATTCGGTTTTCAGGTCGGCCAACTCTATATTTAAAATCCGTAAGTTTTCACTAAGTTCGGCACACTTGAACTCCATTCTTTTTAATTTATTGTTTAATTCTGCTTTTTCCTCGCCTAGACTTATAATTACTTTCTCCTTATCACTAAGTACCGAGGTTAATTCCATGTCTGATTCCTCATTCTTTCGCTTTTCATCTTCCAAATCCTGTTCCAATTTTGATATTATACCATTTTTAACAGATATCACATTCTCTTTCTCTTTGTTCTCTGCTAAAGCGTGTTGTACTTCCTCTTTAAGATGTCTGCATTGGGTTTCTTCAGTTTTTATTTGTTCCTCAAGTAATTTTATTTGAGTTTTCATTGCTGTAATTGTTGCTTCCTGGGTATCTATTGTTGATTCCATCTGTACAACATTATGCATTACGTTTCCAGATAAAAAGTAATATGTTTTATTATACACTTCATTTATCTTACCTGCACCATCTTCTTTTTATTTTCCTCCATTTTAGTAGTGAGCTCTTTCATAGATCTTTCATAGTCTTCCATTTCAAGACTAAGAACGTTTTTCTTCTTTACATCACGTCGAGCTTTCTCCAAATTATCCTTAGTCACTTTATGAGACTCTATTTCTGAAGCTAATTGTTGACTTTTACTTGTTAACTCGGCTGCATAAATAATTAATATTATTACATTTTAAATAAATTTACTAAAATTATATGAAATGTAAATATATATTAATATTATATACCTTTTACTTTTTCTAATTCACTGCAATCTTGTTTAGCTGCTTCAAGAGAATCATTCAATTTATCAATTTTTTCTTGTAGATTCTTTATGCTACTCTCGTCATCCCTGTTTGTACCATCGATTACATCGGGACTTAATGGAACATCAGATTTACTCTCTAACATTGCTTTTTCATTCAGTAATTTCTCCATCCGCGTCTTATCTTGCTCAGAGTTTTGCAACTGAGTAATAGTTTCATTCAATTTCTTTTTAAGTTTTAATGCAAATATTCTCAGTTTGCTGTACCTGTAACGTAAATAATTGATTATAACATTTACACAATTTTAAGTACTATATATTAATAAAAAGATTTTACTTTTCTTCAAATGTCTCATCTAAGTCTTTCATGCGAGCGTGCTCCTCTGCTTTTGAAATAGTTGATGTTGACATGTTATCTTCCATTGGAATTTCCGTTGGAGTTGAATTTTGTTGTTTTAATTTATCTATATCTGATTTCAATGAGGCAATAAAATCTTCCTTTCGATCTAATTCTTTAATAGCATTGTCTCTTTCAGCGATTAATTGATTGGTATATTCATTTGATTCTTGAGTCTTTTGCTCGGCGTTTTTCAGTGTATTTTCGAGAGAATCAATTTTTTTCTGTAGGTCAGCTTTATCTTGTATAACATTATCTCTATCTTTTTCTAAAGTTTCTACTAATAGTTCCATTTCAGCTACCGCTTTTTGTAGCTTGGATATGGCTTCTCCGCGTTCCTTCAAAACTTGGTTAATTTCTTTCATTTCATTTAAAAGTTCACTGTTTTCTGTTTTATAAGTCAAAAGATTAGATTTTGCATTTTCATATTCAACAAGAAGAGAATCATATTCTTTTATTTTATTACGAGATTCCTTGACTTCACTAAGAAGAGAAGAATTTTCTTGTTTATACGCAGATAATTTTGTTTCTAACTTTACAACATCGGCCTGTAGAGATGCATTTTGATCTGATAGATTATCACACTCATCATTAGGCTGTTCTAAAGAAAGTTTTAAAGTTTCTACTTCTTCTCTTAAAATACCATTTAGATCTTGCAAATCATCATACTCTTTTTTAAATCTGTCACATTGGTCCTGTAAAGACCTAATTTCACATTTCAATATATTTACTGCACTTTCCTTTTCAGCTTTATGATTCTTTTCTAGGTCCAACTTTTCTTGAGCAAGTATTTGCAGTTGAGAAGTAATAGTCTGGATTTCTGCTGTAAAAGATACAACTTGCTCAGCCAACACTTTGTTTCTATTTTCTAAATCCAAAACACTATCTCTGGCATTCAGTTTCTCCTTTACCAAAATAGACTTTTCACTTTCCAATGCTTTAATTTGCAGTAGTAAATTAGTATTAGCTTCATTATTTTGAGTCTCTTGTTTTAAAGAATCAGACAAATCTTTATTCTCTTTTTTAAGCTTGTCTACTTCTTTTTGACATTTAACATTCTTCTCCGACAACTCTGTGATTTTTCGCATGAAATCTTCAGATTCATTATATACCATAGATAATTCCTTATTTACTTTACTGTTATCTTGCATTGCTTTGTCATATTGTTGTTTAAGATTGAATATTTCTGATTTTAACAAGCTGTTTTCACTACTAAGTTCCGATATTTTACTTTTTGTTCTTTCGGAATCTTTTTGAACTGCTGACAATTGATTTATCAGTTCTTCTGCTAGTTGTAGTTTTTCTTTTAGAGAACTGTTTTCAGTGTTCACTTGACTTAACTGTTCATCTAATACTTTAGATGCTTTTATTAAATCGTTTTGCCATTTAGGAATATTTTCTGAGTATTCTTTTACAGTTTTTGATAAGATAAATCTAGAGTTTTTAAGTTGGTTAATACATGCGGCACATTTCAAAATTTTATCTTTGTAACTCCTTAATTTAATGTTGGCTTTTTCTTTTTTCAACTTTTCTGTTTCATATGCTTCAGTAATTTCTTGTATTTTCATTTCATATGAATTTTTATTTTCTTGTTCTTTCTGTACCTGCGCCTCTAATTCTTTCAATTTAGAATTAAGTATCTCAACTGTGGATTTATAGCTTTCATCTAAAATAAATGCACCAGTAGTTGTATTGTATTGTACTTAACATAAAAATATACATAATAGTGTAAATAAGAATAAAATGTATTTTATTGTAAAAAAAAGCGTGGGGTGCATGGTGTCAATAGACATAACATAGGAAAATAACCTTGTACGCCACCGAGGCAATCACCATAATTCATGTTTTAAGGAAAATACGGTTGCATTTCAGACATAGTTTATGATACATTTCAAATTTCAATAATTTGTTTTAATCATTATAATATTTAAAATTTATCGGTTCTTGCAGAGGCCATTAATATGTTTATAATTTTAGCTTGAGGGTCGTTGCTCCCCTATTATGTTTGCATCTCTTTCTAGCACAAGTAGTTTTTTTTTTTTTTTAATTATTATTATGTAATTAGGCCCCTAGGGGCACTTTTACACGTCATTTTTAACAATGTTTTTTTTTTAAACTATATGATTCTACCAGTGCTTCGGAAAAGCCCACTGACCTGAGAAGAAGCACCAAGAAACTCATCGTGGTTATTTTTTTCATCTTGTTTTTTTTTTAACACATATTTAAATACAAATGTCATTTAACAATATAAATTCATATTATGGAACATGTGTGAATGCGAGCAACCTAATCCCAAGCATTTGTATCTTCGAAATAATCTCCTATAGTGTAATAGCCTTTTTTGTAAAGTCGTTCTTTGACAGTTGTTTTAAATTTTTTTATTGGAAGATTAACAATATGCATTGGAAGTTTATTGAAGAAGCGTACGCATTGACCAACAAAAGAATTGCTTATTTTATGGAGACGAGTAGCATGTACAACAAGTTTATTTTTATTCCTAGTATTTTTATTGTGAATATCGCATATTCGGTCAAAATTTGCAATATTTTTTCGAACATACATAAGATTTGCAAATATGTATTGCGATGATACGGTAAGAATGTTTATCTCTTTGAATTTTTCTCTAAGAGAAACACAAGGTCCGAGACAATAGATAGCTCTAATAGCTCTCTTTTGCAAGACGAATACTGTATTAATATCCGCAGCATTACCCCAAATAAGAATACCGTACGACAGAATACTATGAAAGTAACTGAAATAAACAATTCTTGCCGTGTCTATATCAATCAGACGTCTTATTTTTCTGACTGCATAAGCCGCTGAACTTAGTCTACCTGCCAATTTTGCTATATGCGGTCCCCACTGAAGTCTCGCGTCTAGTGTGATGCCCAGAAAAGTAGTTGACGCATCAGGATTCAACTCTTCCCCATTGATTTGTATATTGGTTTTTACTTGTCTTACATTGGGCATAGTAAATTTAATGCATTTAGTTTTTTTAGCATTTAGTAACAAGTTGTTTAAATTAAACCAATCCACAATTTTAGAGAGAGCATTTCCATTAATATCAACCCTCTGAATCCTGTTACTCAAATAGGATGTCAGAAGATTGAGAGCCGTGTTTTTAATGCCGTAATGGTGTAGTTTCCTGAGCAGAGTATCATGATGTACACAGTCAAATGCCTTAGACAAGTCGCAGAAGAGTACAGGTTTACAGTACCTCACCACTTTCTTGATTAGCATTACGTAAGTAAGCGAAGCCTCTAATAAAATCAGTATTTCTATGGCTAAGACAAATGTGATAAGGTTGGCAGGGCCAATTGTAACGCAGTTATTCACTATCTCATATCTTAGGTAGTGAACAGAATTAATTTAAAGAGTTATATCAGGCATAAGATGTCTATATTGTATTGTATATATTGTATATCTATATTGTTGATAAACCATTGATACTTGTTTAAATTGAATAATAAATAATATGAGTTGAAATTTAATTTGATTCGAATATCCTATAAGCATATATTGAAGGTCCCATCAGAGTAAAAGTACTAACGAATAAATCAATTCCTGTAAATACCTTTTTGTACATTTTCCTCTAAAATTTTCAACTGTTGCTGTTGTTGCAAACCAATATTATTAAATTCAGTTGTTTTGGCTTCAATTTCAGTTAGTTGATTAATAAGTTGTTCATTTTCATCTAAAAGTCTTTTATTTTGTCTTTTTAGAGAAATAATCTCACTATCAAGATCAGACAATTTTTGTACAACATCATGAACTTTTTTGTCTCTAACAATTATGTCAGCTTTATACTTTTGGATCTCTTGCTCATAATTTTCACATTTTCTGGTAAGTGTTTTAACTTTACTGTGTGCTGTATCTACTTCCGTAATAAAGTTAAGTTTTTGTTCTGTTAAGGAATCTACAAGTTCTTGAAGAGTTTGTATGTTTTCAGCACTAGCCCCTTTTTCGGATTCGCATTTTTCCAATTTCAATTTATAACTTTCAAGTTCATTCTGTAATTCTGAAAAAAGTAATATTTATTATTTTAATAAATCTGTTTAAAACAAATCTCTTCTATAAGAATTAGGAAGTGCTAGGTGGCAATCTAATTGAACATTTAAAAGCCGAAACAGTCTCACACAGCTATCACACGAGATAGTATAATGCTGCCGAACTAGAACTGGTAAATACTGTGTATGTGAATAACCAAGGTGAGACTGCTACATATTGAATATGTGGATATTCCACAAAATTAATTATAATCAGTCTAAAATTTCACCTGAAACAAATATTATTATTTGATACATAGTGTTAAAAACAGAAGCGATTTTGATTTAAATACAAAACGATTTATCACTGATTTTACATGAACTCATTTAACAGAAATGCTTTTACAAAGATATCAGCAACTAACCGACCAGCATGAAAGTTAATGATCAACTTACTCAATTGCCACTAAGACTACGACTGAAATTAACTGCAAGACTGAGCACGAATGAGAGTGCTCATCGATACCCTATACTTTTTTTATGTCCAAAAGCCACTTCCACTATTAGTTTGACATTTCGACTGGTTTTCATAACTGATTAGTACACTACAAATACCCTCACAAAACTTTTATACTAACAATGTATTCACAAATTACGAGTGCTAGTTTTGCGGTACTGTATTTTCTCCTAGTACGTGAAATGAGTGGGCTCACTTTTCCCAAAGAATAATTAGTATTTTTTACAAGGTTCTTACATATGCCCTTAGCAAACTACAAAGTCCAGGGTAGTTCCACGAAATCAATTTGATCTTGTTGCACACAAATTTTTTAAGAAATCTAAATTTATGTTTGGAGAATATCATTTCCAGTCTTATGACATAATGACCCTTATGGCATAGAAATTTCCAGTCAATATGATATTACAATACAATATATAGTTTAGTATCAAAAGAAAAATATTTAACCTGCATACTACAAAATATACTATGTATAATTATGTTATCACTCTAGGCTTACCAGACTTGGCTTGTTTTGCTTTTTGTGCTAACGCAAGCAATCCTTTGCATTTGCTTACTAATTCATCTCTGCTCAATTCGTCAAATGGACTTTTCTTTTGAGTTTGATCCTGAATGCAAAATTTTACTTATCAATACTTTGGCCACATTATACTGGTACAAAATATTGAATAATAATAATTGTTCTTGTATATTAAAATTTAAAAATTGAATTATTGCTTTTTAGCTCTCTTTAATATAATGTAAAGCAGATTATTGCTACGGTTAAATATACACACCAATGCAACTGATGGATTGTCCATTATGATGATTGATGTATTGAATCCGCGAGAAGCATTATTTGACGACTTTTAGATACTGTAGAAATCGGCTACAAGGAATTCAGCGTATTAATTCTGTAACAAACCTACAGTAAATATTATGAAATGGTAATTTTAAATAAACAAAGCTGAACCTGACTTGAAAACATTTGAATTTACATCACAATCAATGCTGTAATTGTGGCTGTAATTAGGAAAATACAGGAAAATATCACCTACGTTGAATAACATAGTCATTTTTGACATTTGTAATCAGTGTTACAAGCAAAGAGCATTATAACCAAAGAGCTTTTTTTTTTTTTTTTTTTTTTTTTTTTTAATTTTCCCTTTCTTTTGGGAAGGCAAAGGGCTCAAGCCCATACAGCCTCGTCATAAGTAATATTCATATTTGAAATTCCGTGCATTAAGGCCTAAGCCAAGTCTTCATAATATTATTTCCATATTTGTAGTCTTATATTTAGGCCTAAGCCAAGTCTTCATTGTATTATTTCCATATTTTTAGTGTTATATTTAGGCCTAAGCCAAGTCTTCATTATATTATTTCCATATTTGTAGTCTTATATTTAGGCCAAAGCCAAGTCTTCATTATGTTTTCTTCATTTTTAGTTTTGAGCGAAGTCAAGTCATTAGTCATCTATTATATCTTTATTTTTCCCTAAATATCCATTACCGTATGGCATATATATTCATAAATAGCTTTGTATGTCTCTTGTCTTTTAAGTATTTCTTGCATAGAGCGCGGGACAAGCTCAGATTTGCCGTAGGTGTTAATTAATTTATCAATAAGTATAATTCTTTGTATGTTGAAAGCAGAGCATTCAAATATTATGTGATTCATTGTTTGTTCAACATTCTGATCGCAATCTGTGCATATGGGGGACGAAATAATGCGCATTCTGTTAAGATGGGCTTTAAAACGACCATGTCCAAATCGAAGTCTATTTAATATAGTATAAAATTTTCGTTGCATGTTGAATTTGGATCTACAAAACCAAGGACACTTTCCCACATTAATATTGATTGCTGCGTAATAGGCACCTTTAATCTTTGTTGTAGTCAACCAATATTCTTTCCATTCATTAAGAATAGACTCTCTTATGAGTAGCTTTAAGTCCGAGAATGGTATGGCAACTTCATCAACAGCTTTCACACTGTCGCCGCTGTCACTGTCAACAATTGACTTGGCTAAAAAATCAACTTGCTCGTTTCCGATTACTCCCACGTGCGCGGGTGTCCAAAGGAATTGTACTTCTTTGCCTTGATTCTTCAATTGTAACCAACGACTCTTGATGTTGTATATAATGTAATTAATTTTACAGTCTAAATTATTACTCTGTAAGGCACATAAAACACTCATACTGTCCGTAATAACAAGCCAACGTTGATCATTTGCTTGACCAATATATTGCAATGCAAATAATATTGCCAAAGCCTCAGCGGAAAAGATACTCAACTCACACGAGAGTTTGCGACCAAATCCTAAACGCAGATGAGGAATATAGAAAGCCATCGATACGTTTCTCGACTTGGAACCATCAGTAAATATTTTTCTATATTCATTATATTCAGCCAAAACATTGTTTACCTCTTCTTTATGCTTCATATTGTTATTTATATTTATCTCTATAGAAGTAAATTTGCTTTCAAAACTGTCAGTATAGCAAGCCCAGTTCTCAGGTCTATGAATTTTATATTTTTGATCAAGTTGAATCATAAATGAAAAATCATGAAGTGCATAAGGTACATTAGTGGTTGAAACAAAGGAACATTGACTATCAAAATGTTTATATTTTCTCAATAATAAATTATTAGCCATAGAAAATAATTTGAGAAGAAAACAATATTTTAGATACTTAAATCTATATGACAAAGGAGGAGTATTGCACTCTACTTGCAATGAATTTATAGGGGTCGTCCTCATAGCACCAGTAATTAATCTCAGATTTTTATTTTGCAAAACATCCAATTTCTGAACAAGTTTGTCATTAGATGCGAAACACAAAAAACCATATTCAAAGTGACTACGGACAAGTGATTTATACAACATGAGCAAAATTTTTGGGTCAGCACCCCAAGACATTCTTGCAAGTGATTTTAAGATATTGAATGCCTTACCTGCCCTTCCGATAATATAATCAACATATTTTTTCCATGAAAGATTATTAGTCAAAATTACCCCTAAAAATTTTACTTCAGACACTTGTGGAATTTCTCTTTGATCATAAAATAATTTAATTTTAAATGGACGAGTTTTGTTAAATACCACCATTTTGGTTTTGTCAATATTAATATCAAGATTCAGATATTCAAAGTAAATGTGAAGATTCGTCAAAGCTGCATTAAGAGTATTAACAATAACATTTACATTAGACCCTGATGTATAAATAACAAGATCATCAGCAAATTGTAAATTTCTAACGTCTGAACCTAATATTAAATTAAGTTTATAAATATACAATATGAATATTAAAGGGCTTAAAATTCCTCCTTGACACACACCTTTGAAAGACACTCTAGGCCCAATAAGTTGATTTTGAAATTTGACGTACACTACTCTACCATGTAAAAAGTTAAAAATCCATTTCACAATTTTTTCAGGAATACCAATGGTCAATAATTCAGAAGCTAATATGTGATGATTGACATTATTAAATGCTCCAACTATGTCAAAGAAAATACCTATTAGAACTTCATTGTTCTTGAATGCATTGAAAACATCAAAATGTAAATGAGAAATACTTTCACGACAAGAACGACCTTTGCGGAATCCAAACTGGTTTGATGGTAAAATATGATTGCTTTCTACAAAAAATTCTATTCTTTGTTTTAACAACTGTTCAAATATTTTTCCTATGCATGAAGTTAAAGCTATTGGCCTATAAGAATCAGCAAGTTCTTTCTCTTTATTGGGCTTTAAAATTGGTACTAAACAATCTGTTTTCCAACTTGAAGGAATGATTGAATTATTCCACAATAGATTATAAATATTTAACAAAACATGCTTTGAAGTATTTGATAAATGTTTAAGTACTTTATATGGAATTCCGTCGAGGCCAAAGGCTGTATCACGTCTAGAGGAAATGGCTGAATTTAATTCTGCAAAAGTAAATGAATTTGTAAGATAATCAGAACTCGAAGCAGTAATGAAGTTATTATTTAAATTTAATTCAGCCTCAACAGTGGAAGGTGTGTATTTTCTAATAAAATCAAAAATCCAATCTAATCTCTTACAGGAGTTATAGCTTGTATTTACGTTTTTAAAAATTTTCATGTAGTACCATATTCTAGATAAAGGAGTAGTTCTATTAAAGCTTTCACAAAGATTTTCCCAACTTTTTTGTCTTTCTTGCTTCAAGGTCAACTTTTTAATAGCTTGCAACTTTTTGAAATGTAAATAATTAGATTCAGTTGAATTACGTCTAAAGTTTACATATGCATTTTTGGCCTGTTCAACAGCAGAAGCACACCTGGCATTCCACCAAGGTAGAGGTCTTCTATTTTTATTAAAATAAGTGCTGGAGGGACTTTGAGAATTAGGACGAAGTCCAATTGACATAGATAACTGAATAGCTGTATCCAAGAGACTCATTAATTCTTCATATGATTTTAAAGGATTTTCTTTGTTATAATGAAAATTATGCAGGAAACTATCTGAAATGGTTCTAAACGTATCCCAATTAATTTTACGATAATTGTGTTGTTGAGGATATTGCTTACTATCGGGTAATAAAGTTTGTGTGTTACCAGAAACATTTCTAACAAAAACTTTTGTTATTACAGGTAAGTGATAGCTTCCTAGAGGGTCATCGTGCACAGACCAATCGCAGGAAACTGCAAGATCAGGAGAAACTATTGTAAGATCAAGTGCATTTTGTCGCCATTTATGGGAACCTACTGTTGTCATTTGACCATCATTCAGAATAACTAACAAATTATCATCTATACATTCTAATACTTCAGATCCACGAGTATCAGAAGTCATGCAACCCCAGCTATGGTGCAAGGCATTAAAGTCTCCAGCAATAAGCAAGGGCTCAGGTAGACTTTGAATTAGGTTGTTCAATTTATGTTTAGAGAAAGATGGAGAACATAGTTTGGGACTGTAAAGAGATACTATGGTCAGTTCCTTATTGTTACCATAATACAAACGAATTGCGCTATTTTGAATGGAATTATCGCTAAAAGTGTCTAATTTCTTAAAATTAAGGCTTTTGTGTACTAAAATAGCAACGCCGTTATGATTGTTACCACTGTCTAATCTCACCATCTCATAATTTTTAAAACTAATATGATGATGTGACTTCAACCAGGTCTCGCATATAATGGCAATATGAATGCTTTTCTCATAAAGAAAATGTGAAAAAATAAGTCGATTACTCATTAAACTCTGGGCATTCCATTGTACAATATTTATATAATCCATAAAAGAGAGAAAAAGATTTAAGAGGAGATTTTTTGGTCTTGTATGTTTTGGATGAGAAATTCTTTAATAGTTTTACTACAGATGCTAGTTTCATTTGCTTTGCTCATGGTAATAATTTTTATAACTGAATCAACTAGTACTTTCAAAAAGTGATCAGAGTCTAAAAGTGATATAAATAGTTCATTAGGACTTTTTTTCCTGCCACCTAGTGAAGGGAATGATTTTTCATTGACAACATCCACAAATGATCTTTTAATAAACTTTTCTTTGTTCTGTTTAATTTTATCTTGTTTTACTGGGCACTCTGATGAAATAGCAATATGGTTTCCTTTGCAATGAATACAACAAGCATTAGTTGGAGCAATAGTGCAATTCTTAAAATTGTGGCTGCCAGTACAGATTGAACATTTTTCTGAGTTCTTGCAAAATTTAGCTAAATGGCCATACCGGAGACAACGCAAACACTGTTTGACTGGAGGTATGTATGGTGAGATCTCAAATCGCCAACTATTAAGATCAACACTGTCGGGTAAAGTTTGGCAGGAAAATGTAATACATATAGTTTTAGTGGGTTGTAAAGTAAAGGTGCTGTCAACATTTTTTATTCTCCTCATAATTCTACGTATAGAAATAATGTTTTTTGTTGTTGTTAATGCAGTATAAATTTGTTCGTTGGATAGGTCTATCGGAACATGATGTATAACACCTGTAGTCTCGGTAGCGGCAGCCGGTATACTGGCTTTAAGCTTATTCATGTCTAGAAATTTTTTATTTGATAATGCAGCATTTGCAAGTGTTGCACTGTCGAAAATAGCGCCCACCTTATACTTATTCATGCGCACTAGTTGTTTTATGCCCTTATTATACCTTTTCAGATTATTTGCCAGAGACATCATATCTCTGTCCCCCAGCGGTTTATTGTTTTCGATACTTTCTAAGAAGACAATAAATTCGACATTACCTGTATTTTCTGCATACAGTCTGTGATAATTGGGTATTTGGAAAGTTCTATACTTATCCACAGCATCCACGGATTTTTGAGACGAAGAATCCGACGCCTCCAACTCCGCCTCATCATGCCCTGACTCATCTTTTTTCTTACGTTTTCTTGTCCCCCCCATTTTGGACAAATCTCTTCTTCAACTACCAAGATATAAATATGTACAATTATTTATACTTTACTCGTATAAAAATTATTTTTAATAAATAAGTTTAAAAATTGCGCCTTTTCTTTTCGACGTTCCCGCGCTTTCCAACCAAAGAGCTTTTTTTTTTTTTTTTTTTTTTTTATAATTTTCCCTTTAGGGAAGGCAAAGGGTTCGAGCCCATACAGCCTCGTCTTAAGTAATATTTTTGGTTGACTTTTTTTTTTTCCTACGTACTATGTCGTAGTAAAGCAGTGGCTACCTTACCAAGACTTTATCAAGGAGTTTTGGCGGCAACGAAAAAACACTTGATTGGCACAGTTATTTCAATTCACTTCATTTGAGCACTTTAATAGAACTATATTGGATAATATACCACCATAATTATGCAATATAACACTAAGTATCACCAAAATAATGAATTAAAACAAGAGCACCTCATGACACTTCTACGTTCCCGCCAAAACCTCCCCAAAGAGCTTTTTTTTTTTTTTTTATATAATTCTCCCTTACAGGGAAGGCAAAGGGTTCAAGCCCATACAGCCTCGTCTTAAGTGATATCTCTGGTTGTCGTAGTAAAGCAGTGGCTACCTTACCAAGACTTTATCAAGGAGTTTTGGCGGCAACGAAAAAACACTTGATTGACACAGTTATTTCAATTCACTTCATTTGAGCACTTTAATAGAACTATATTGGATAATTTACCACCACAATTAAGCAATATAACACTAAGTATCACCAAAATAATGAATTAAAACAAAAGCACCTCATGACACTTTCACGTTCCCGCCAAAACTCCTCCCCAAAGAGCTTTTTTTTTTTTTTTTTTTTTTTTATAATTCTCCCTTACAGGGAAGGCAAAGGGTTCAAGCCCATACAGCCTCGTCTTAAGTGATATCTCTGGTTGTCGTAGTAAAGCAGTGGCTACCTTACCAAGACTTTATCAAGGAGTTTTGGCGGCAACGAAAAAACACTTGATTGGCACAGTTATTTCAATTCACTTCATTTGAGCACTTTAATAGAACTATATTGGATAATATACCACCATAATTATGCAATATAACGCTAAGTATCACCAAAATAATGAATTAAAACAAGAGCACCTCATGACACTTCCACGTTCCCGCCAAAACTCCAACCAAAGAGCATTATATTATAACTAACTCCTAGAGTCAAGAAGTTTATAATATTATCTAATGGAGAGAGCGGTACACACATTTTTGTGAAGACAAAAAAATTACCTTTTGTGTTGTATTCTATCTCACTCAATTTTTAACCTATGTTGCCAAAGCTTACGGATTATTTCCCTACCCATAAAAAAATATCAATACCGTTATTGTCGTCTCAATCATGTATATATAAATATTTCCAACATATCTTATATAATGATATAAGTACTATTTTCATTTCAGAATTATTCTTGTTGAATAAGATATCCTTAAGGTTTTTTATCCTTATTAACATTTTAGTTAAACAAAATTTCCTCATTTAATTGGTAATTGCGAATACATATTTCGGCAACACTGTTATAAAACGTTAAGTTCGATGACAATATAGTTGTCAAATAAATGTTCACTTCGAAATTTTCTCCGTAATTATCTACAATAATAAGTGTGTTTTAGTGATATTTTAATTTGAATTGTGTAGTTCACGGTTGCAGAAATATTTGGTATCCATCATTTAGTGTGAAATTCTACAGGTAAGTTCATTGTAATCAATATTGTGTAAATATTATAATTTTATCAATATTTATACGAAATGTAATAAAATACGTGAATATTTTACAAATTAACTGTAGAAAAATATCGCTTAATGTGATTTGCTTTATATATGACTACTTTTTTCATATTAACGTAATGTTAAATGTGATTTTTTGTATTGTAAATAGTGTATATAAACAAGAGGCTAGGGTGACCATGGTGTAAGCTTTGGTGGACCGGTTTGACAATGGTGCTAGAGTATTTGTAATACTAGCCGCCTTACTAATGAATATTATAAAGCTTATTAATCTTTAAATAATTATCGTAAATAAAAACTGAGGATCAACAGTTACAATCGAGTTCTCAGTGTATCCAGCATTGATTTATTGAAACTTTTATTTAAAATAAAATCGAGTTTGTATTTCTCTTTACAGATTTCTCAAAGATCTAGATAAGCAAAAACGTGTTTAAA
The DNA here is from genome assembly GCA_949316025.1 of Lapara coniferarum. Classification (NCBI taxonomy): domain Eukaryota; kingdom Metazoa; phylum Arthropoda; class Insecta; order Lepidoptera; family Sphingidae; genus Lapara; species Lapara coniferarum. The sequence continues at coordinate 13,881,272 of OX438931.1, read as the reverse complement.
TATAAATACCATTAAAAGGTCAATTTGATGTCTGCAAGAATTACTAGTCAACATTTAAAGACAGAAGATTATGATTCTGAATGTGATAATGTGTCTTCTACTTCTGGGAATATGGCAGTAGATGTCAAAAATAATTATTTATTACCAGAAACTCATCCTGTAAGTATATTATTTTTTATCATTTCACTGGTATAATTATGATCCACTTAGACTTTATTATTTACTAGCTTTTGCCCGCGGCTCCGCCCGCGTGAATGTGTTTTTCCGGGATAAAAGTCACTGTTTATATTTTACTGAGATGAAAAGTAGCCTATGTGCTAATCCCGTGTGCCATATTTCATCGAAATCCGTTCAGTAGTTTTTGCATGAAAAAAACATCCATACATCCAGACATTCTTACAAACTTTCGCCTTTATGATATAATAAGATTAGTAGGATAGGGATTAAGCTTGCGACCCACCAAATTTTATAACGGCGGTACATTGGGTGATATCTGAGTGTACTAAATGGCACCTCTGCCTCTGTCTAAAATGTATAGGTACTTAAATATATTATTATTGATTGATATTTACTTTTTACATTACATGTCAGCGAAATCAATATGAACCACCATTGAAACGTCAAGACTTGAAAGATTTCAATATATCAGTTAATGTGAAGACATCCAGTGAAATAAGTTTAAAGAAATAAAAGAAAGTATTGCAGCAGAAGATGAAGAGATAAAAGAAGAAAATTAATTACAAGTTATTTCTTATTAAAGTTGTTCATGATTATACAGTCTGAAATTGAAAATATTTTGCAGTGAAATTTTGCTAATATTTGAGATTTTTTTAAAAAGTATATTCCAAGTAGCAAGCAAAGAAAAATTACATATAGTGATAACATAAAGACTTTTGCTTTAACATTACACTTTTAGTCGCCGAAAACATTTTTGTTTTATAAATTCAAAGATATATTTGCCGAAAGAGAGCACATTATGGTGATCTTTAGCAATCTTTAATTGTTTTGTTGGCTTCTTCACAGAAGTTTTAGAATATTAAAAATAAATTTAAGGACGAAACCTCACCCGCAGAATGTAGCGTTAATTTTTGATTCCATGGCTCTCAAACAAGAATTTATTTAGTATTGTAATTTGTAAAACATCCACGTGTTTATTACTTTTGCTATAAATATCTACACAACTTTGTTTACAATCAACTTACCTATGGAATTTCACACTAGATGTTGGATTGCAAATAATTCTGCAACCATGGATTACACAACTCATAGTAGAATATCTCTAAAACACAATATGTATTATTATGGATAATTACAGAAAAAAAGTTCGCAGAATACTCGCAAAAATTGTAAAATTACACAAAATAGATATTCGTAATATTTCAAAATTACTTACTGAAAATTAGGTTATTAACTTCCTAAATGTGTATTATTTTTTTATGTATGATTGTTTACTTTTATGAGTATGTTTTTTATTTTTTTTTTTATTATATTTAAATTCAACAATAACTGTAGTTTTCATTTTTAAATATCCCAATGTTTTTCTGTCTAACCTTACAGTCTCCATATTTGGTTATAAAGGCCGGCAAACAACGTGAACATATCCAGTCGCGGGGGAAAGTAAAACATATACAATGTGAGGCTGTGTGCCGAGCAAAAAAAAAGCACGCGAGGCCCCGTGCGAAGCAAATAAATTTTAACAGCTTTGTAAGTAAGGTGCCAAAAAACGGGCCCCCAAGGAGCTGCAAGATGCCCCTGTAACTGCGAGGCCCCAGGCGGTTGCCTGGTTCGCCCCACTCCTCCAAGGCCGCCACTGAATTCACCACCGCGTGGTGAGGTATTTTTTTTATGTAAGTGGAACTAGTAGTTCCGAACTACACATACCAAAAAAGTATGTAAATATGCCAATTTTGTTTGGAATAAACTTTCTAACTCAAATTATATTTTTTAAATATCAACTTTTACTAGCCGCTGTAGTTGGTTTTCATAATTAATTTAAACCGCATTACTTTATAGAGATAAAAATAAATATTATGGTGCGATATCATATTATTACACACTCACACACTCACGCCTCTCATCCCCCGGGTAGACAGAGGCGCAATTAGTGCACCCACTTTTTGCCGTTATTCCGTTCCATGCTGTGATAGGGGGCGAGCCTATCGCCTTATCGTGTACAAATTCCAGACTCCGAGCTGATACTGAATGGAAAATAATCACTTTGCCCGACCCGACTAACCCGGGGATCGAACCCGAGATCTCAGCATTGCAGTCGTACCATAATACAACTACGCCACCGAGGCAGCCATATTATATCATATCATATTATTATGGACAGTTAATTATGTTACGTCCTAGTTTTGAAAATAAACCTTTGTCACTCTAAAGAGAGAGACAGCAGACAGCTGTGACGTCACATTTTATTCTTCAGTTTGTTGAACGGAATGAAAAATCCATATGGGTATAACATTCTTGCCTAGAGTAGTGGTTTTTTTTTTTTTTGTAATGGCCCTACTGCCATGCCAGTAGCCTGACCATAGAATAAAGACTGCTTATAGTCCTTATTCTGAGAGCCTGACGCGAGTCGGCTTTTCTGGCCACACCGGTCTTTAGGATGAACCATAGGGATGAACGCAGAAGGCGCTCGCAACTAGGGCGTGGATCCCGGAATTCCGAGATTTCGTAACTCCGGAATTTTGAGATTTCGTAACTCCGGAATTTCGAATGATTTTTTACGATATTACAATTCCGGAACTGAAGTAAATATCGCATTCCGATACTGATATAATTATTTGATAGAAGTTACCACAATAATAAAATTTCCATATTTGTATTCTCTTGCGAAATGTACCGCGGTGCGGTACCGCGCGCTAAGTTTGAATTCAATTCGTCGCCATCGACGCTTGCATTTCGTTCGTTCGCCATTTCGCCAACCAGTCAGCGGCGCTATGGTCCGCGCCGGATAACGTGGCAATAAAGCACATTGACCCTTCAGCACGCACTGACAGGTAAACTGTAGTAACTTAAAATAAACAACGTAAATAAAAAATAAATTTTACGATTAAAATGTAACACTAAAATACATTAATTTTTTAATTTATTTCACATTGTTGATTTTTCTCATAGTATTCACTGATATAAATTAGAAAACAATGGTTCTTGTCACACGAAAATAAATTTATTTTATATTTAGTTTCATGACATGCGACAAATTGTGCCTTTTAATAATTATGCAATAAAATAAAAATAAAAAGGTTCGAAACAGATTAATTCGTGTTTTACACTATACAAAATCACAGCCTTAAAATAAATAATACGTAAGTTACATCAATCTGTTTATTACGGCAGACGCTCGGGGTATGCAACCATCGGTCCACCATATTAATGATGTGTTCATTCATTCGTGTTCGGATAGCGTTTGTGTGTACGTTCTCGGGTGATTAGTTGAATTTTGATTTTACATAAAATTTTAATTATTACATTTGTAATATTATTAATTGAATGTATCTTGACATATCATAAGTTCAACTATGTTCGCCTACGTGATAAAGTATTTTATTTTACTATTTTATAATATAGATTAATATGGCCCTTTACAACATGTAATTTAAATAAATATTTTCGAAGATATTACACATTTAAAAAGCAGGGACATGGCGGTTGCGGCGGTACCGGCCGGGGGGTTAGTGGCGCATGCCTATAAATAGCGTGTCGAAGGCTGCGCTTCTCCCTACAGCAGTATGATTAATGTTTTTGTGTGTATTCAGGTGGATTTAAAAATGGTTCAGATTTACAATTCGGTGCGGGAAAATGTATAGTCTATACTACTAATAATACAATAAAGAGGAAAGATTTGATTGTTTGTTTGTAATGGATAAAATAAAAAACCTACTGGACTTTTTTGAAAATTCTTTAACTAATAGGAAGATACATTACTTTTGAATGCTGTAGGCTTCGTTTTATCCCGGCAAAGTTTAAAACGGGGACTTTTATCCCGGTTTTTTTCTCGCGAGTTGAGTTTTCACGGCCAGACTACTAAACCTATTTCGAGGAAATTTGATAGGGAGATAGTTTAAGATCCTGGGAAGGACCCAGGATATCCCGGGAAATATAAACTGGGACTTTTATCCCGGAAAATCGTTTCTGCAAGTGGAACTGCAAGAAAATAAGTATGGAGATAGCTTGAGATCCAGAGGAGGACATAGGCTACTTTATCCCGGAATAACATAAACCGGGAATTTTATCTCGGATTTTTTTTCTCGCGAGTGGAGCCGTTACGGTCAAACCACTGAAATTAATGCGATGAAATTTAGAAGGGACCTAGTTTAAGACCCTGGGAAGGACTTAGGCTACTTCTTATCTCGGAAAAACATAACCCGGTAAATATTTACTTGCCGGTGGAACTACGAGAGAATAAGTATGAAGATAGTTTGAGATCCAGGGAAGGACAGGCTATTTTTATTTTTAAGGATATGTCCTTACTCCATTACATATTATATAACAAAGTCCCTTTATCGCACCTGATTTTCTGAACACGATAAACTCAAAAACTACCAAACGTATTTTCATATGTCTTTCACCAATGGGTGGAGTGATTCAAGAGGAAGGTTTATCATTTATGTGTATATTACACATTGATGTGTTAAAAAACCCAACATCAATGATATTACATAAATATTTTGTACGACAGAAAAATAAATTTCAGCATAATATAATATTATGCTTTGCTACATGTGGCGTAGAGGTGGTGCGTATTTACACAACCAGAGAGGCTACTGCGAAAAACGAAATCCGTAGTTTCGGGTGACGGATCGCACGTTTTCTTACTACGAAGTGTTACGGATCCTTCTTTATGAGGAGTTGTTGCGTGACGAAAGTGTGGAGCGAAGTCGGAAGCGTCGCAAACTACGTGAAACCTTCGTTCAACGGTGACGGATCCGAAGTAATTTGGTAGTAAGGTTAAATCCAAAGTTCGTCGTTTCTTCGTTTCGGACCGACGTTTCGGATTTCGTTTTTCGCAGTAGCCTCTCAGGTTTTACACCAAGTATTTACTTACAAGCACGCCGACCACGTGCCGACCCGAAACACTTGCAAGACTTGAAAGTATTTTACGCCGCGCTACGTCCGCGCTCAGGCGTCATCGTCTGCAAATGCAATTATGGTTCTTATTTCAACAAGCTAGTGAACAATTTCCTATGCAAGTATTGAAGTGTTAAAAGTATTATATTTGTTAACGCGATTGTGCTCCTTATTCGTGCTCAAACATGGGTCAATATCCTATAGAGTAAAAAAAATACTTGATAGTATTTCGATTTAAGACTATCCAAGTGCTATAAGTACTTTATTTACAAACGCGATTGTACTCTTTATGTGTAACGTAACACGGATCGATTTCCTATACAGAAATAAAATACTTAGTATTAAAAAATCGAAGTGTTCGAAGTTTTTATTTGTGAACGCGATTGTGTTCCTTATTTGTATCGAAGCATGATTAATTTCCTATGCAGAAATAAAATACTTGAAAGTATTTCGAACCCTGCTTTTGGCGCTGGTTTTTTAAGGCGGACTTACTTATAAGCCACTTACTTACTTACTGGTTCACGACTTTGCAAGCTTTGCAAGTACGACCCATGCCTAGCGGGCCGCTAATCCTTGATATTTGCAAGTCTGACATCACTAAACCTTGAAATCATGGGGATGCGACATCAAGAGAAAAAATCGACTATTTAAAAATTGATATTTTCCTTGCAAATATTAATTGATTTCGCAAATAACGTATTTAGTTACAGGAAATAATCTTTTTTTTATAATCTATTTTTGATGTGAAACTTCTTTATCAACGAATGTGAGAAATTTACACAAACATACACTCACGCCTGTTATCCCCGAAGGGGTAGGCAGAGGTGCAAATAGTGCACCCACTTTTCGCCGTCATTCGGTCCCATGATGTGATAGGGGGCGAGCCTATCGCCATATCGGGCACATATTCCAGACTCCGGGCTGATACTGAATATAAAAACTCAATATCACTTTGCCCGACCCGGGATCGAACCCGAGACGGCGAGACCCCAGCTCCGTAGTCGTACTGTAATACAACTACGCTACCGAGGCAGTCAATAATATGTGAGATATTTATATTAAAAAAATATATCACACGAAAATTGGAACGATTATCTGTCACTTTAGACCGTCACGGCGCCGTCTTCTAGGATCATTATTTCAAAGAGAATCTTGACATCACGATTTAGTAATTTAATGAGATTGTACAGAGCCATCTATGGTTGACTAGTGTTGGGTAGGACATACAAGAGGCGGTACATTTGTCCCGTACATGACGTCAAAATGTAAGAGCGGCTCAACAGTTTTTGTTGTACTACTTCAAATTTCATGTAGTGGTAGTCGCGAAGTCGTGTTACTCACTACTAAAACGGGGATAGAGAGGGAGCGAAAGGCATGCTACAAGATACAATAGTATGTTATTCTTCAATGAAGATATGTCATATTTGTACTCGTTACTTAAAACGTATCGCCGAGCCTCATTACACCTCGCCTCATATGAAGTACGACATTGTACTGGCAAAGTGCAAAAAAGGGGTACTCTTACAAACTCTTTTTTATGTCGTGTCCTACCCAACACTATTGTTGCTACACTTTTTCGACGAGAATCTTGGCATTGCGATGCAGTAATCAAGTGAAACTGTACAGAGCCATCTATTGTTGACAAGCGTAAACAGTAGCGCTACGTTCATCTTTGGCAAAAACTAAACGCACCAATCACAGTAATCGTATACGACCCTCCCGATTGGGCAAGAGTAATATATTCTTATCTATCTTAGTTTACAGAAACCCACATAACCACCAAAAGTAAGTATTTTAACTGTTTTATACCTGTTAGTATGTTATTGAGACCGGTTGTTAGCGAACTTATTTCATTAGTCACACAAATTGAGCTGTTTGCAAAAGTCGATCCAACGTGTAATTTGAACAATCAATTTCTTTAAAATTGATTTTCATTCCCAAAAAAATCAACTATGAAAAATCGATTAGAATCAAGAAATAATCGATTATTATGAAAATTTATTATTGTTACATCCCTACTAAATCATAGTGTAATGGCGGCTCTAGTTATCATTGCTATCGTTTTATGTGTATGAATGACTAAATTAAAAAAAATTTAGAAAATGTTTTCAAAAGTTGTGATCCATGAAATGTAAATCAATTCTAAATTGTATACTTTTAAAATAGGCTGGATTTCATACATAATCAGGTAATTTGAAAATATGCTTTCAAGTCAAAGCCGTATCATTTTGTCGCAGTTGCAAATCTTAGCGGGGCGCGTCCATGAGTAATATTGTGGTTTACTTTTGGGTTTTATTGTAGCATGTCTGTCCGACCTTATAGTGAGTTGCCGCCGTCGTTATTTTAATGAACACGGTATATTGTGCAGTGTGAATCATGTTGCGACATTTGAATGTGTTCGAGATTAATGGATGAAATTTCTGCCCATTGGCAAGTGTTCCTACAGTATTATGAAAGTTAAAATGTGACAGTGATGTTATTCGCCTTAGTCCATAAAGTTTATTGTATTAACAGGGCGCTTGTGAAATACAGACAATGTCTAGTGACGAAGACAAACCGCCGGCACCGCCGGTGCGACTCACTAGTAACCGAGCTACGGACCGCGGCGACTCCGTCGCTTCCGTCGACATGAGGCCTCTTCCTAAAGGTAACAAGAGTTATTGGTCGCGAAGCAAATCCTTTACATGTGCATGAATCGGCCCTTGTATGAATCAAACATGATAATGAGTTGACATGACAATAGTGGGACTGAATTCATAATCAGTACTAATTACTATAACAATGTATTATATTTACAGAACCAGACGATGCTGGCGACAGGAAAAAGAAAACTTTAAAAGCTAAAATAAAAGGATCCAAAAGCACTACACATAATGATAACAAACCAAATATTAGTTATCCAACAAACTTTGAACATACAGTTCATGTGGGTTTTGATGCTGTTACAGGAGAATTCACTGTAAGTATTATATTATTCAACATCTATTCAATTAAATCCTTGTATCTAATAATTTGTGATTTAGGTTGGTTGAGATATTTAGGTGCAAGGTAGCAAGATACTTGTTACCTCTCGTAAGCACTATTCCCAATGTTTAGTAACATGCATATCAATATGCAGAGTTTGTTTTTAATTTGATGCCACCTTAATTCTAACACAAACTGCATGATGTAAAATATCCCTTGACGTTACACTGCCATATGAGAGTCAAAAAGAGGGCAGTACTTTTAATTTGACCAGATAGACTGTCACATTTATACCATTACGTCCCAGAGTTTCATATTCCTTAACATAAACTGAATTGCGTATGATTGATGTCTGACACTGCTTACCTAAACATGTATGACTCATCATGTGGTGTGAGGATTTAAAGGCGCTGTAAAAGTTTTCTTTATCAACTTGCATAGGCTTAAATTTGGTTAATATATTGGAGATTAAGAAGCTTCACTGCCTCTACACGTTGCCTCATAGCTTTGATGCTTTGCTTTTGTTAAAGAAACACTTATTATTCAAATTTTTTTTTTAGTAATACACAAACAATTTATATTTAGAAATAAAAAATTAAATGGTAATTGTTGAAATACCATACTATGAAATTTGTAAAATGTAGTTAAAATAATTTTGCAAAATACATTGCATTTAGTCATAAGAGCATTATGAATGCATGATCCTCTTTTAGATGTTGCTTGAATATGATAAAAAGAAACATATAATTACTATTTATGGAATGTACCTATAGTTCCACATATAGCATCATGTGAGACATGATGTCTGTATAGATTTAGCTGAGTGTTTATAAAGTATTACAACAACACTAAAGTATACTGTAATAGTGAGTACTGAAATCATGTAATTGAGTTCCATGTATTACCGCTTTTGTTTCAAGCTGCCTATGACAGTAAGTAACAGCTTATATTAACATATGCATTGTAAATTAAGGAATACATAATATATTTCAACTATAGATGATGTAGAGAACTCTAAATTACCTCTTAGTATGGTTAAATATTTTCTATTTAGCATCATCAATTTTCTTTTTGTGTAATGCAATGTGTGTAGCATGCATAGGTTGTTATTTTTTTTTTCACATTATTTACTTACTAAATAAGGTAACATTATATTGTCACACATGAGTTTTGTGGTTAGGGCAATTAGCACCATATTATTATGTGTAATACTGTATTGTACAATATTTGCTATAGCAGAATATTAAGTAATACAAAGTGTTGCAAATACATTTTCAAAGCATATTTCAAAGTACCAAAGTAATATTTCAAAGAAATCAATCAGCAGTAATATTTTATATATTTTTAATCATTTGAATGTGTTCTGTTTCGTTTATTGTTTTTGCGCTATGTCAATAATTCATACTTAGTTGCAAGGAAGGAGCTTTACTATTACTGCAGTTGCACCAATAATGTATTATTATTTGTCATATTCATTTAAATAATTGTACTGTCCAAAAATACAATACTTTATAGATGTGATTTCAATGACAGCTGTCACAGTACACAATTTTATAAAATGTGGTTATTATATCATTGCATGTGTCTTCTACAGAAACAATATTTAAAATAATTGTATATGCATCCTAGCATATGCTGTGCCGATAGTACTAAATTAGCAGTTCTGCTGGATAAATATGACATTGCTCATTATTATAAATACTATTTTGTTTGTCAGGGTATGCCGGAGGCTTGGGCCAGGTTACTGATGGCAGCTAACATTAGCAAACAGGAGCAAAAGAATAATCCTCAAGCTGTGTTGGATGTCCTCAAGTGGTATGATGCATCTGCAACACAACCACCTCCATCCAAATATATGACATCTGCTCAGATGCATACAACACACTCAGGTATTCTTAACAAATCTTCAAAGACAATACCCAATTATAATCATACTTACATAATAAATTAGAAATTCATAGAGGTGTTTGGATGTTTGTTAGAAAATTGAAATAATGTGAAAAAGATTTTTTTTGTGTGAAATCAGCATCAAAATTGGTTGAAATATAAAGCAGTTGAATGAATAATTTAAAATATTGTTATGAGTAAAAGAAGGGAGGCAGTGGGGTTATCGCGCTATCTCTTCGTCACATACTCAATGTTATGGCTGGTGACACTCGGTGACGTTACAGTTTGCTGTTATTGTTATCCAATACCCATGCTTTATACCATACACAAATTCCAATGCTATATTAAAAAACTTGTTTATTATTGTGTGGACATTGATTTTTATTTTCGTCAAATAGGTCGAATACATTTTGGATAAATGTGTGTAAAAAAAACGTAGTCAACCACCCTATTTAAATGTTTGGGGACACCTTATGCCCTGCCCCATGACCCTAGCACTGTTTTATTGGACATTGAATTTTGTCAGGTTCATCAGTGTCGCGGGTATCGTCCAGCAGTCCCTCGTCGTCGACGCCTACAGACACCGAGCACCCGGAACCACCGCCACCGCCACCTTCTCGTCCAGATCGCACCAAAAGCATTGTAAGTTATGATTTTTAGTCATTCTACATAATTGAACATATTATCGATGGTTAACTGTCAAGACTTTCTATCTGAAATTTCACCTTTCACCGAATATTGATTTAAAATAGGTAAGCGTAATAGTTAAGTATAAAAGTTACACATTAGGTACTTTGTAATGATGATAGTAATGCTATCTGTGGTGGCTCGTGATTAGCTTAATGTATACTAGCTTTTGCCCGCGGCTCCGCCCGCGTGAATGTGTTTTTCCGGGATAAAAGTCCCGCTTTATGTTTTCCCGGGATAAAAAGTTGCCTATGTGTTAATCCAGGACATGACCTACCCTTGTGCCAAATTTCATCGAAATCCGTTCAGTAGTTTTTGCGTGAAAGAGGAACAAACATCCATACATCCAAACATCCATACATTCTTACAACCTTTCGCCTTTATAATATTAGTAGGATAGTACTTATTTTTGTTTATTGTTATAGTTAGCTGTGAGCCACCCAAATAATCTAAAATAAATAATTTACGTAAATAAATATTATGAACAACATAATTCAAAACATAACATGTAAAAAAAAATTGTGATGAATAAACTAAAATAAATAAATCATTTACCTAAATAAATATTATAAGCATCAAAATTCAAAACATAATGTCAAAAAATTGTGAAGTAGGGTATTTGGTTTTTTGAAATATTATGAAGTTCATACAATTAATTTTTAGTGATCGGCATTTATTTGTAGCTGTAGCGTGGCATGAAAGTAGGTAACTATAATACTGGTTGGCCACAAACTTGTGCAAACATATTTACTTGACGCATTTTCACTAATGATGTTAATTTAGTTATTATATTTTGCAGTACACGAAGCCTATAGAAGAAGAGGAACCTCCGCCGCCGAGGCCGACACCCGCGCCGTCGACACCGCCGCACGTGCCGCACCCCGCCCTCACCACGCATTCTGTGAGTTATCGCCGGATTGGTTAGAAAATACCTATAGAACGTTACACACTGTTACACAGTCATATGGCCAGACTTAATGTGTGCTGGCTATAAATTACCGATCATTTTGAGCGTCATCTGTTACACCTCGATCGTTGTCTAGTGAATATATGGCTGGAATGTAAATGAAAGAACATTCTAGATGTGAGTTTATTTATGTAAAATATTTTTTTGCGTTCAGGTGTGTAGAGCAGAGGCGGGCGTGGGCCTTTTGGACCGCAACAAGAACCCCGCTGCTGCCGCCGCGCCGGTCGCGCCGCCCGCTGCTCCACTCACCACCACCACAACCACCACCACCACTACCACCGCCGCTGCTAACACTGACACCGGGTAAGTACCCTGAGGTATCAGGATATCTTACTTCTTCCTAATATTATAATACAAATATTTGGGAAAATTATTGGATTTTGTTAGAAGAACACAAAAACCGCTGAATGGATTTGGATGTAATTAGGCTCATGTTATAGACTATGTTCTGGTTTACCATATAGTTTACTATTTATCCTGATAATTTGCTTTTGTGGGAAATATTTGAATTTGTAAATCTGATATTTTAAATAGATATTTTATTTAGGGATTTTTAGGAGAAATTCTTTTCACACAGGCAAAGCCGCGAGCAACACCAAGCTTAAAATAAAATTTGAAGTTCGGTTTTTCTGTATCTCTCAAGTATAGAAAATTATTTTGTTTATATTGTACATGGGTAAGTTAATACTTTCCTTTTCTTAAAATATACTCTTAGAGTTTGGTTTCTTTTATATTTATTGTAGAAGATCGACGGGCCAGCAGCAAAGAAAAAAGAAAATGACTGACGAAGAAATTTTAGAAAAATTAAGAACAATTGTTAGTGTTGGTGATCCTAATAGAAAGTATACAAAAATGGAAAAAATTGGGCAGGGGTAAGTGTAAAAGTATTTTTTCAAGTACATCGTTACTTTGTGTTTAAGGCCATATTAATTTTATAGGTTCCACTAATGCCTATGTGCAGAGTGCATGATGGGTGTAGGTATAGCATTATATAAATTTACAACACAGGTGGATCTAGTTTATCAAAATTATTTCGAATATTCTTACAATTTGTTTTGTATTTTGAAGTGGGTCATACTTGTGTTGTGAACTGCAAACATAATGATACAGTAATAATCTGTGGATCTTCTATGTTTTTCTTGCAGTGTTATATAACAACAAAGTGATATAACCCTGAATTATAATATTCATAAATCAATTTTGTTTTCACTATAATATTTTATATGCTGTTAATTATTTTCTTTATTATTTCCGTATGGATGGCTCACCATGGTATCTAAAACCTCACCACACAATTTGTAGTGAACATTTTATTGGAGACGAAAATCAAAATAATAAGTGCAAGCAAGTCCGAGTTACGTTCTCACAATATTCTGGTTGAACACTATTGCATTTTACTGTTATTACCCGACGGTGACAGAAGGAAGGTTATGTTTTTCGAGTGTATGGATGTACAGTTCTTTGGCACGCCCTAGAGCTTAAACGGCTTGTTGTATTTTTATGTTAGTGGTGTCAATAGATTCATCTTACTCGTTGGATATATCAAAATAAAAAAAAACTGAATTAAAAATTTTTGGCGGCAAAAAGTAATCTAAAAAAATATTTTCAAAACAGATCGAGTGTAGTATTAAAATAAAGTTTTTTTAACGATAATTACGAATATATACAACTTATATATTTTATTGGAGTTTGGAATAGGAAATGCTGAAAAGGGGGCAATAAAAAAAAAAAAAAAAAAAACAATAAGACTGCGTCAATATCTGCCATCTTTATGAAATTCATTGAAGAACTGAAACGCTGTCGGAGGCATACCACGCTCACTTCCCATAATTTGGTTGGCAATATAGGTAGAGCAACAAAATCTCGGAGTGAGCAGATGCCTCCGACAGCGTTTGTGAACACTGTCAACTAAGATTATAAAAAACCAAAATAAAAATATCCAAATTAAAATCTTGTTTCTATAATAATCATAATGATAATATGAATGGACGATAGCGTAGTTGGGAATAGAACGGTCTGCCGAGACAATGTCCGGAGGTTCAAAACCCAAGGCACACACCTCTGACTTTTCAAAGTTACGCGTGTATTGTTTACCAATTATCGTTCTCTTTAACGGTGAAGGAAAACATCGTGAGGAAACCTACATGCCTGAGAATTCTCCATAAGAATTTCGAGGGTATGTGAAGTCTGCCAATCCGCACTAGGCCAGCGTGGTAAAACCCTTGGCAGCTAAAACCCTCTCAGTAGTAGAGGAGGCCCGTGCTCAGCAGTGAGCAGTATGTAATACAGGGCTGGTATTCAATCCCCGCTTATATATATAGATGTACCTATGCGGATCCCCTATATACTCGGACGCCGGCTTCCGTCGCAGGGCTTGACGAGTCAAATCAATTTTGTTATTCCGTGCGTAAATAATAATATCAATTCCAAAACGAGGCCCTCAATGTACTTTCAATAAAAACCCCTAATAAGTAATTTGTGTTAGTTCTGTTCAAAAGACCATGATATGGCCGGGCTCATATATCCGGAATCGCATGTCCTCGCCGTCGAGGACCTCGCTGCGTTCCCCGTCGCCCCCCCGGCCCCCTAGCAGTTCCGGCCCGCGTGCTGATGACAACACAATCTAATAGGATTAGGCCTAAAAACCAATCTTTCCCTAATCGTTGATGTCTCATCCTCTCTCAGTGGCCGTCCTGAGCCGAGGTTCGTAACCCGTTAGTGGGGTTTTTTTTTTTGTTTACGCGGAGAAAGTGACATATTACTACCGCCCAGTGTTCAAGGGGAACGACTGAGCGGTTATGTTGGGTTCACCGTGCCTTACGACCCGACGTTGAGCCGCCCGGAGAGATGGAAAACGTCGGGCGACCGCCGGGCCGAGTCCCTAACCTATGTACACCGCACGGCATACCAACTAAAACTCCGCGGTGGCCATCTTCGGCGCATTAGGGACGGCTGCGGGCTTCCTCCGACTCACGTCTAAGTTGTCGTCCGCAACCGCCCCTAACCCGTTAGTGGGTTGCCCTCAGCATGATCAATAGATTCAAAGGGTTGCGAGCGCCTTCTGCGTTCACCGTAAAGACCGGTGTGGCCAGAAAAGCCGACTCGCGTCAGGCTAATGGCAGTAAGGCCATACAAAAAAAAAAATATCTGGAATCGCATGCATAATCTAGAAACGAAATTAATTCAATTAATCATATTATTATAATTCGATGAATATTAAGTTTTAATCCTGTTTATATTAGTGCGTCGGGCACGGTATATACCGCAATAGAAACATCTACGGGCATGGAGGTGGCCATCAAGCAAATGAACTTGAGCCAGCAACCAAAGAAGGAGCTTATTATAAACGAAATCCTAGTGATGCGGGAGAACAAACACAACAACGTCGTCAACTATCTCGACAGTTATCTCGTTAACGAGGTCAGTACACAGAGTATTACTAACTGACAGGCAAGATCTTGCGTCAGTTGCAACGTAAATCGCCATGCTGAATGAAATAACTGGAGATATAATCTATCACACTCTTAATATTGATATTACTGCATCTCCATATTATACAATTTATTTGATTGCCTCGATTATTGATTACATTGATTAGATAGCGCTGAGGTCCTGGGTTCGAATCCCGGGTCGGGCAAAGTGACATTGGGTTTTTCTACTTAGTACCAGCCCGAAGTCAGAAATCTGTGCCCGCTATCGCGATAGGCTCGCCCCCTATCACATCATGAGACACAAGACAGACAAGGTGAAAAGTGGGCGCCCTGGTTGCACCTGTGTCTACCTCTTTGGAGATAAAGGCGTAATGTATATTATGTATGTGTGTATATACATTTTATTTTTGTTTAACTAGTTTTAGAACTAAGTAAGTGAAGCGACGATAGCCTTGTTGGGAATGGAACGGTCTACCGAGACTGTCCGGAGGTTCAAACCCAAAGCACACAACTCTGAATTTTCGAAGTTATGTGTGTATTGTTTATCAACTATCGCTCGCTTTAACGATGAAGGAATACATCGTGAGGAAACCTACATACCTGAGAATTCTCTATAAGAATTTCGAGGGTATGTGAAGTCTGCCAACCCGCATTAGGCCAGCGTGGTGGACTAAGGCCTGAACCCTCTCAGTAGTAGAGGAGGCCCGTGCTCAGCACTAGGCAATATATAATACAGGGCTGATTGTATGGTATTGTATAGAACTAAGTAGTATAAGAATGTTCATTGCTCTTATTGTTCAGCATGGAAGAAGTGCTTTTCAGCTCATCCACATACATGTAACATTGTAGGAACTATGGGTTGTAATGGAGTATCTGGCGGGCGGGTCTTTGACGGACGTCGTGACGGAGACTTGCATGGACGAAGGACAGATCGCGGCGGTCTGTCGCGAGGTGTTGCAGGCGCTGCACTTCCTGCACACCAACCACGTCATACACAGAGATATCAAGTCGGATAACATACTGCTCGGCCTAGATGGACAGGTTAAACTCAGTAAGTAAAACTTAAATGTATGCTTTATCAACACACTTCATATTATACTGTTAGTCAGTGTTGATGTGTGTGTGCTAAGTATAGTTTTTAAGCAAAATATAAATTACATGAATGTCAAAATCGGAGGACTTTGAAATTAGCACTATTGTTTCGGTTTAAAGGACATTGCAGTCAGTGTAACTACTGGACATAATGAGACTTGACATCTTATGTCTCAGGATGACGAGCGCAGTGGAATGCCACGTACGTAACTCAAGGTGCTGGATGGTGTTGCTACTGTTTATGGGTGGTCGTATCGCTTACCATCAGGCGCATGGCTTGCTCGTCTCGTCATTCAATGCAATAAATATTAAGTATCTTGGTTAGAATATTAAGCCCGTTTTTGGACAAGTCCTTTTAAAGTTACAGTCAATGAGTTGATGTCAGTTTGGAGATACTTAATAAAAGTATTTATTTACAGCTGACTTTGGTTTTTGCGCACAAATATCACCTGAACAAAATAAACGCACGACTATGGTAGGGACGCCTTATTGGATGGCCCCCGAGGTCGTAACGAGGAAGCAGTATGGACCAAAGGTAATTAATTTTGGCACTGTTACTTAGTCGGATTTTTTAACATTGCTTTGAAATTGAGATGAAAATAATACCATAGTTGATAGATGGAGATCCGAAAGTTCCCAGACTCCATATTTTCTGAGAAACAAAATGTATAGGATAAAGTAGTGTTAGCTGTGTTAGTGTGTACCTTTAATGTAAGAATTCTACTAGCTTGTATTGGTGGTCAATTTACAGGTATCAAGTACAAAAACATGTTCACAAGCTCACACCAATAAATATATACACTCGTGAGCAAGTGAATCGACTCACTCCTTCAGTTCGCGTTTACAGTAGTTTTTTTAAATATGAGTAATGTATGAAAATCATATATTTTTTGAAAGCTTGAATTTTCAGCACTAAATACCTCCATATCATGATCGGTTCAGTAGGTACTTTTTTATACTCCGTCCAACCATCTATTTAACTTTAGAAATTTCGGTTTCTAATCAAATGGGGATGTACTAATGCGTTACCGATTCGATTTCTTGTAACAATCGATGAAATTTATGAAGAAGTTTTGATCGATTTAACATATTGAAATATTATTTTATATTTATTTATAAACATGCCTAAGCGTTTTAAGGTGTATATTTTCTATATATAAATTAATTCTGTAGGTATGTATTCTACATCCATATAAATTTTGTTAATATTTAACTTTAATAGTTTATTTTATTGATTATCGTATACTTATGGAGCTCCACCATGCTGAAACACCATGTTTCTTTAGTTCTCAAAGTAATCCCAGTCAGCCACAGGAAAGTCGTCGATCACCTCCTCGAATACATTTTGTAATAACGTTAGATAGTTGCTACCGTTCAGACGTGATGGCAAAATGACGGGACCGATGACATGCCCGTCATAAAGGCCAGCCCACACATTCAGCCGCCACTGGTGTTAGAATCTGCCCTGGCGTGAAGTATGTGCATTCACGCGAGCCCAAACATGATCGTTATGCATATTTGAAAGTCCTGACCTTGTGAATGTTGCCTCGTCCGTCCAAAGAACATAGTTTACGTAATTAGGGTTTTCCTATAATTCGCAGAAGTTCCTCCTGGGTGCAAAATCAGCTCCTGTGTACGGCGATAGTGATAAGGGTGACGATTGTCGTCACGAAGAATTCGCCTAACTACAACTTGGTTTATACCGAATCTTATTTCGGCTCGATTCGTACTTGTGGTCGGCTCTTCTTCCAAATGCTCCAACACTAATTCAGCCTGCCTGGCGTCGACTGTGCTTTGACGTCCACTTCCAGTAGACCAACGAATAGAGCCCGTGGAATGTAGACTTGACATGTTCAGAAAACACTGGTACGAAAGCAGCCGTCGCTGTTCAGTGGGGGTCTACCATCGATAAATCGTTGACGATACAGTTCGCGAGCCCGATTTCAATTGCTCTCTTCATGGCGTACACATAACATCCTATCGTAATATTCCGAGATAAAAAGCATCGATATTTTACAAATAAATTTTGAAAAAACAAATCAAAACAGTTGTAGGTTATCGATAAGAAGATTTGAAATTGACAACATGTTTTTTTTCCAACTTGACATTTTTTGAAGCCAGTACTTTAGTCCTTTAGGTAGCAAACATTTATGAATGAAAAATAGAAAAATTATTAAAGTAGACAATTATAAGTTAAAATAGGTACGTACGTAGGCCTTTCTGTTAAATAACCTGGTTCCCTGACATGACATTTCCTAGGATTGACAATATTTTTGGCTTACATAATTAATTATATTTTTACGAGGTATTTTGTGACACACACACACACACACACACACATACACACACACAGACACACGCACGCACGCCTTTCATCCCCGAAGAGGTAGGCAGAGGCGCAACTAGTGCACCCACTATTCGCCCTGCATATTCCATCCCATGATGTGATGGGGGCGAGCCTATCCCCATATCGGGCACAAATTCCATACTCCGGGCTGATACTGAATTTAAAAACCCCAATATCAATTTGCCCGACCCGGGAATCGAACCCAAGACCTCAGCATTGCAGTCATACCGTAATACAACTACGCCACCGAGGCTGTCAGATATATTATAATTGGTCTGAAATGATCAGCTAAGTACCTAATAGTTTTTACTTACTTTTACAGGTGGATGTGTGGTCATTAGGTATTATGGCCATTGAAATGATTGAAGGCGAACCGCCGTACTTGAATGAAAATCCGCTTCGTGCTCTTTATCTAATTGCCACTAACGGCAAACCCGACATCAAAGATAAAGAAAAACTCAGTACGGTTTTTCAAGACTTCCTTGATCAGTGTCTAGAGGTGGACGTCGAGAGGCGAGCCACCGCGCTCGACTTACTGAAGGTATGCTGTGATACATTTGGTAATTTTGTTTTGAACCGCGTCATGACGGGCGATTGATTACGTTTACCTATATAATATGGTATAATTATGTTAAAGCAAGGTTTTTTTGAATGTGAGAAAATAGATCGACTATCAAATATGAGGTACCCTACAGTGATCACCAACGCGTATGAAGGCCCACACGGCTTGAGAAATTGTAGACGCGTCGCTGACCATAATGGCGGATTGGGAATTAGGGAGGAAGTGTTGCGAACTACTGCACTACAATGTTACACTAAACGCCTTGCAGTTTTATTTTGTTTGCTAAACGTATAATTTTGGAGTCGATTGTGTTGCAGCACCCGTTCCTGAAGCTGGCGCGGCCGCTGGCGTCGCTGACGCCGCTGATCATGGCGGCCAAGGAGGCGGCCAAGGGCCATTAGCGCAGGCCGGCGGCGCCCGCCGCAGCGCGCCGCTAGCCGTGCACGCACACTAGCGCGACACAGTGCCTACGCCGCAGACGCAGAGACAACACTCCTTGCTGCACGGTGCACCTCACCCGACCCGACACCGACCGAATACTGTTCGAGCGCCTCCAGCGGCAGCCCGATCATATAATAGAGGTGATCATATTTTTACAAAAATGTCGATAGATAAAAACGCAGTCCACTAACTTTAAATCGTGTAGAGTCGTATGATAGTGTTAACTTATTCTAGTTAGCGCCGCGATCTCTTATTGGCGTGTTTCGTTAGACTGTTGCGAGCACGCGATCGGATAGGACGTAGGTAGATGATTAGATTAGAGTTTTGAATAACGAGCGCGAAATTTTGTAGCTGCGAACGAAGACTGGCAGTTGTTTAGGCGGGTTCTAAGATATAAATAGTAGTCGCGATACGTTAGTGCCGTTTCAGCTTCACTGTGATGATAGCCGGTGGCGAGAACAGTTCAGTGGAAACACATCAATAGAGAGGCGAGACCGCACTCTTCTGACGAGTGGCGAGAAGATGGCGGTGTGCGGAGGTACGCGGCGCTCGTGCGTCGCTAGATTGCTCTCACCAATCGGCGCAAGTGATAATATTTGGAATAACTGATGTTGAGGAATGATAGATGCGAGTGGACGAGAATTATATTATTTGAATTTTGTGTGTTTTGAATTCTGTATTTTTTTATGAATGTTTAAATCGACAAATTGAAGGTAAATCATATGCCAAAACCGCGCATTTTTTATGTAAATTGAATATTGATATGGATAATATGGAATGCGTATTCGCAAACTTTATAAGGTGTATTAATTCTGAACGCAGCATTGATAGCTTTGCTATTTGCTTTTGATAGTTACTACTACTTAGTATTAAGTTTATGTACGATATTGTTAATTTATTAAAAGTCGCTTAATGCTTACAAATACAGTTATGTAATTTGAGTTATCGAGATTATTATTATTAGCGATACATTTAATTTTATCTTTTCCATATTTTTTAGACGTTTTAATAGTGCCTGGGAGTTTTCCCAACTGCAAGTGACTACTATTTTTAAATATTTCTATTGACAATATGAATTATAATTAATTTGCTATTGTCGATTTTGTTCCAATGCCCCATGTCCTTGGCACAACACGAAGAGTGGTTTTCGTCGATGTTCCAATTTAATCCCGTTAAAGTAACGACCGATTCCAATAAACGATCCCAATTGCTGCCTATTCGAAGGCTAGAGAAAGCTAAAATAAACCAATGAGAATAAAGCTCAGTTTGAAATGCTTACTAATGGCTTACTTTCATTGTTTCATTCTACCATTGATCCTGAAGAACAGTATACATATCTATACAGTAGAATATCTTTATACAAACTGTCGGAACGCGAATGATACCTGCACGCCTCGAGTTTGGTACACAAGTCGCGAGTGCGCCGCAGTGACGAACAAAAGGTGTGGTGGTTTTGTAACCAGTAGGCGTGCATTTTGTGAATATTTGAATTAAATAAGTACAAGTACTTAATATGGCAAAGAGCAATTATAGACTATATTGTGCTGTTTTTGGTTGCTTGAATTCTTGTCCATGTTTCCCAAAAGTATATTTAATTTAACTTATCCGAATGCGGATTTTTTATACTATTAAATTTAACAAGATAGCTTTTTGTACGTCTCAGTCGAGGCGCAACGCAAACATTTTTCAGTCTCAAATTTTTAAAGGTGTTTATTTTAATTGAATACTTCTTATTTCACTTCACTCACAAAGAAATTCATTTTTAAACAATGTCTTTTACAATCCCAAAACTAGAAAGAAACTCAAGTTTAGGGCGGTATCAATAAATAAATCTCCAGTTTGAGTTATTAATACCGCCCTTAGATTAGATTAAAATACTATAGACGGGCAGCACTATCGCGTTTTTACGAACCGCGCAGTTGTAAGTCATTATTTCAGGGACACGGCCGAGTCAGAGTACTTGTAGATAGATATACTTTGTCCGAAGTAAGGGGTTGCGAATTGGGATTTTTTATTGAAATCTGCCGAAAGTCGATGAAAATCTGTTTCCAATTTTAGTCACAGCATTCGAAGCAAATTGACCTAATTTTATAGGACCTATTTAATTCGTGGTGTTGAGTTAACTTTTGGGTAAATAAAAAATGATTTATAATTAATACATTATTCCATTTCGATCGTCTTTTTTCGTTCCGATTATTCCTTTAGAGAAAAATACACTGGTGTTACTTACAAAAAAGTATACAATATAATCTACGGTTCCTTTTATTTCGCTATTTTGATATTATTTTATTGTTAGTCATGAAATTTGAGCATTTACTTAGTATTAAGTTTATATAGTCTATTCAATTAATTTTGTTGTCAAAATTTTGTTTGCAATATTTGTGTAATAATGATTTGAGCGACTAAAAGTAAATTAACACATAAATCCAGAGCTATGAATATTATTTTTGTATTAGATAGTCGATTGCATTACAGTTTTTGACAATAGTAGGAGATAGACAGACATATGGTTAACAATTAATATGGGACACTCAAGTATTTTACACTTATTTTTAAGTATTGTATGTTGTCTCTCTGCTTATATTGTTTAGGTTGTGCCGTAAGACGCTGTTAGTATCGATTTGTTCGATGTGTATCAGTATAATATGATATGAGTGCGGTGTGAGTGAGAGATGGTTGTGGTCGAGTGTCGGAGTGGCTACTGGCTACACGCCGGTCGCAGTGCGGAGCCTCAGCGGCTGTTCATTGTACAGACACAAGTTAGACACGAATAGGTTATTCATTGACAATATAATGTGACCAATTAACGCTACGTAGAATCTGTGCAGTTCCGGTTGGTGCATTTGAAAGTATTGGTTTTTACACGTGTATTGTTCATTATATTATTATGTATGTTACCGTGATGACATCGACTTGTCTATCAGGTATGACCCCAGAATGTGAAATTTAATAATGTTATTCTTGGAAAATATATTCTTCAAACATTGATAGTTGTGTGATAAAATTTTTATGATAATTTTAAGTAACACTTATTTGTTTGGATGTTTTTGGCTATAATTTGGAGTTGGGGATTACCATCGGGGTGGAGGCGTGTAATATGTTTACACGAGGCGGACCGTGAAACAAACTGCGACAGTGGACAGAGAATAGTACTGACATTATGAAACAATATGGAGGCCTAAATTTGTTTATAAATTGTATTTCCAGTATCAAGCTGCACCAACCACATCAAATTTGTGCAATAATGTAGAAATGTAAAAATTGTAGCCAAATCTTCAAGAGAGCTTGAACAAAGTTATTCAGTATCTATTGTAACTAAAATTATTGTAAGAAATGTATTAACTACATTGTGATCATGAAGATGAATTTGAGTATGCATTAGAATGTTATATTGAGAAGTAACTGTAATTACACATGTAGTATAAGGATGTATTAATAAATGTAACTGTTACCGAGCAGGATATTCAATGCGATTAGAATATTTTTCATGTTTTTGACAGTCTATGGAACACCAGTGCCATGTATGAGCAACTTGTGCATATAAATTACAATCATACTATAATAAAAGACTCACCATATTTATAAAATTCGTTTTATTTCATTTGCTACCTACATATACATATATACACTCACGCCTGTTATCCCCGAAGAAGTAGGCAGAGGCGCAACTAGTGCACCCACTTTTCGCCATTATTCCGTCCCATGAAGTGATAGGGGGCGAGCCTATCGCCATATCGAGCACAAATTCCAGACTCCGAGCTGATACTGAATAGAAAAACTCAATACCACTTTGCCCGACCCGGGGATCGAACCCGAGACCTCAGCTTTGCAGTCGTACTGTAATACAACTACGCCACCGAGGCAATCTCATTTGCTACCTACAAAATTAATAAGGGTGGTCTCTTTGTTAGACTGTTTTTATTTTATATGCGAAAGCAAATACGATTAATAAACCCTTCTAGCCAATAGGCCAGTCAGGAAAAATTCTCTTATCAGGTACGAGAGAAGGAATTATCAGGATCATAGCAGTAACATTTTAATACTAGGAATAAGAACGTCATACCAGCAAGAAATGGTATGCAATATGTAAAAAAACCTATCTAAAAAAGACACATTCCCAAAAAATAATAGTTTTTTTGTTAAAAACTTTTATGAATACAATACAAAATTGGTAGATTTAAGGCCACCATTCAAACTTATCATAGCTTTTAAATATTTTATTGTTTATTATGAAAGCCTAGAATTTTGTTTACTAGAAAACAATAAAATACTCCAATCCCATTCGATACCTTTTTTATTAATGAATTTCATTTGGTCGTAGAATTTCTTTATTTTGACTTGTCAAGCCCCGCGACGGACGCCAGCGTCTATATATATATATATAGGGTTTCCCCATACATCTATATTATTATATAAGGGGGGCTTATAATAATAATGACTGGGAATCTTCCGTTTCTATAGAACGCATCCATCTGTTCCTCTACAGTGGCGACGACCTTTCGCCACTAAAATCCCTTCATCAAATTGTAATAAGGTAAACAAAACCAGAGAAAAGCAGAGAGTTCAACGTCCCAATAGCCGTATGTTTTATCGATTACGCCAAAGCCTTCGACTGTATTAGCTGGCTTAAAATGTTCGACGTACTGAGTGAGATGGGCGTCCCGCAGCACCTAGTGTTTCTGGTGCAGAACCTATATCTGGATGGTCAATCAAGGGTCAGGCTCGACAATGCACTATCTCAACCCTTCAAAACGGAACGTGGAGTAAGACAGGGTTGTATACTCTCCCCTCAGCTTTTTAATCTCGTCGGGGAACATTCATGCGCAGAGTACTGGAAAACTGGAAGGGTGGCATTCGGTTGGGCGGCCATATATCAACAACCTTCGGTTCGCTGATGACACCACTATAATAGCCTCAAGTGAACGAGAACTCGCGGAGCTTTTGCGAAGAATCGAACTTGTAAGTGCTGAATATGGACTTAGAATCAACCGTAGCAAAACGAAATTGATGTTTGTTGACCGCGAAGGAAGCTCACCGCGAACTTGGGAGCTGCGCGACCTTGATGTGGTGCAAGAGTTTGTATACTTGGGGTCTCTTGTGCGTACTGATGGGGATTGCGAGAAAGAAGTGGTCAGAAGGGCACAGATGGCTAAGACAGCAGTGAAGAGCTTGGAGAAGATCTGGAAGAACCGTAACATCTATCGCAATGCGAAAGTACGTCTCATGCGCAGCCTAATATTCTCCATCTTCTTGTACGCCTCGGAAACGTGGACCCTTAAAGCTCGCACCTTAAACAGGATTGATGCGTTCGAAATGTGGTGCGGGCGCAAAATGTTGGGTATCTCTTGGACTGCACGTCGCACTAACGCATCAATACTGGATGAGCTAAAGATTGAGACCCGCCTTTCCACTATTTGCATTCAGAGAGTGCTCACTTTCTTCGGTCATGTGGCACGCCGGAAGCCCGATAACTTAGAAAAGCTCATACTAGTTGGCCGCATGAACGGGGAACGGAACAGGGGAAGAGCACCTGCCCGATGGACAGACACTATCAGGGAACGCACCCGATTGAACATCCCAGCAGCCATACGCCACGCGAAGAACAGAGCGGCCTGGAGAACACTGGTGGCGGGAGTTATTAATAGTGGTCACGACCCTCAACCTTGAGGAATCGACTAAGAAGAAGAAACAAAACCAAAGAATGAATGAACATTGAACTTAAAGAATGTGTTATTTTCATATCAACCCAAGTTACCCCAATTAAAAATGACATGTTACACTAAAATATTTATTGCAGCATATTATACAGTTAATCAATAAAAACTATTGAGACCTATGGTTTCTTAATGAACTTAGTACAGCCGTTCACATTATAAATAAATTTGTACTAAAGCTGCTCGGTTCATATAGAAACCTTCGGAATAACAATTTAATTAGGTATCTAGTATTAGATAACAATGACTCAAATTGGTAACCAAGATATTATGCAGTATGTGAAGTCACACTAAGCATAAAAATAATAAAAATTATACAAACAGTTAAGTATAAAAATATTGAATTTATTTATGTTAGTCAACAACCCCTATGGCAATAATTTGAGAAGGAATTTCACAAGCATTTGTATGACAGCACTTTACCAAACTAACAAAAATCATATTAAGAAAAGCAATATTTTTTAAGCATGTTTATTACGGTCTACAAGTACAGATCAGTGGGTCTACATCATTGATCGGTTAAAAGTACTTAAGTTACTCGTTAAAATTCTATTAAATAATAAAAAGTTAACATTTTACGAGATATACGCAGAGGTATTTGCTATAACTTAGTCATTAAATTAGCACAAAACTTAATAGGTAGACATTTCTCTCGACTATTCCGTCTATTTTATTATTTAACAAAACCGTTGACTGATTGTTGAGAAAAATCTTAGTCTTTCCGTTCTTCGGCCGATATGAAGTCCAATGAGGCAGAATTAATACAAAATCGTTTCCGGGTCGGTGTCGGCCCGTCATCGAACACGTGGCCCAGGTGAGCGGAGCACTTGGAGCACCGCACCTCGGTTCGCACCAAACCTGGCCGTGTTAAAACCAGTAATATATTTGCCCCAACTTTAACCGAACACATCACGTCCATCCACCAAAAAGCATTTGTTTACATTTAAAAATGTATGATTTATGAACACATCCGGGGTTTTCACACAGTTCGTGTTGCGGGGTTTATATTTGGTGAGGCGTGCAGTCGCAGCGGCCGCGGCGCATACGTCGTCCAGCCGGCAGCCATCCGGGATGAGCAGAGATGGGACAGGAAAAGACGGGGCCATTTTGATGAGGAGGACAAATGCATATTATTTATCATGCACATTCCAGAATGGTTAAAAGATGTGACAAGTGAATGATTTGTTATATGACACCAAATGAAAAGTGTAACATACAATAATGTATGTGTAGATTGTGGCAATTGGAAAGAAGAAAAAAAGGAACACCATTAGTATCCCATAATATTAAAATATTTTAGATAGTGTTGAATGTGTTATGTGACGTAAAATGTACAAACATTGAAATTTAGTTTGTTATAGATAAGATAATTAAGCACAAGAAATCAAATTAAAAATTACCAAACGAAGTTGACTTACGCTTGTCGTGGAGTCAGGATTGTGTCGGAGGGTGGTCAAGGATACGGGAAAGACAGACAGAAAAAGATAAAACATATTAGCACCAGTGTCTAGTTTTCCCGACACCAATTCATTTTTTACAAGGTATTATAGGGCCAATAAACATACATACATTACATTATATTCATATTTTTTTATACTGTTTAGGTATATGTATAAAAGGGGCACAGTGCTACGACCTTTTCAATAAAAAAAATCTTGGGATTGGATGCTATTTGATAAAATATTTGATATGTCAATGTGATATTACCTACTAATACTTTCCAATAATTTACTTCAGATAATATTATCTACATGTTTTGGAACTTAAAGATTAATACTATTTATGTTAAACTTTAAAGTACTCACATACAAATTATGCTCATGCAGTTTTATGCACATCTAAAATGTAAGAACTTTTGTCATTGTTAGTATTTAAAATACTTGAATATGTCTCAATGATGTTGAATGTATTTATAAAGTGGGTCAAACTAATCTACTTGCATAGTATCATGCATTGCACATCCTTTATTGACATAGGTAAACTGCGATATAACTACAAGACAAGCTAAACTTACTTGTGTAAACATTATATTTACATATTGAAAGGGGATGTCTGCTTTTTGTTTGGATACTAGGCCTCAAAATTGAACGAGCCTTAACTAGAGATATTAAAGGGGTAAAATATGGATCATGGATCCATAAAAAAATATTTATAGACCCATTTATAAAGTTTTTTAAAATGGTTTTAATAAGTGTAGTTTCTAAGTGAAATAAAATTACATAAATCTCAAAATCGGATGAATTTAGTTATACAATTTATTGCAAAGGTTTAGTTTTTATGAATAATATCCAAATAAATAGGGACATTTTAACACTGCGTTACTAAATGAAACCACATATTCGCCTTTACCTCTGCTAATATCATGCCAAAATTCATTCATGAAATATGAATAACAAATATTTATATATTTTTTTAAGTTTGAGATTCCATTATATTAGTTGTGATAAATTGTAGCATATATACACAACATATAAGTAAATAAGAGCACTGTATGCTATGTATGGGAACTATGAGCATGCAACCAATTTTTTGAAAATGTGAACAAGTCACAGGCGTCAGTTGTGTCGGTGTAAAATGATGATGACTCACAAATTACCATTTTAACAACCACAAGTGAAGTGCATTATCTATAGACTTTAAACACATAAGGAAATTTTTTTTTAACAAACTTAAAACTTCAAACACACAAAACTTTAAAAAATATTATGTAATTTTTTTTTATAAACTGTTCAAAATACTTTCGATTATATTTTGTTTCTAGGCAGACAATAATATTATAGGCAAATTTAAATAGTTAATTCATGTTCAAGGACATCAACTGCAAGGAAGTGAGGACCTTGAACTAAGACATTCCAGGCTATTGTGAAAAGTCATTCTATTGTGTCTATTATATTCAATGGCATTGTAATTTGTTCCACATGGTATGATTCAATGAACTATGGCGGAAAATGATCTCATAAACCCACACAATTTGTAAAACTCGGCTTAAAAATATTAGGTTTCCTGCAATTAGTTAGGACATCCATGCAAAATGCAACAACCATGCCAATATTGTTAAACACATATCACGATGGCTTACCATACCTGCACTTGTGTCCTGGTGTAAAGTAACACGTTCTTTGGCTAGGACATCATTGAATGCGGGCCATCCACATCCAGAATCATACTTGGTTTTGGAAGTAAACAATTCTTGTTTACATACTACACACACATACAAACCATCTTCATAAAATTTATTGTAGCAACCTAAAATTAAACATAACATTAAAGTTCATATTAATAAATGTTTCATTTGTTTAAGTATTCTTCAGAGCCATATGAAAATGAATTTGTTTATTAATAGAAAAGAAATGTGCATTATGACAAAATAAAATGCAATGAGCATTATTCACAAATAAATGAAATTTAATGTAACCTGTAAAAGGTCTCTCGGTTCCGGCTTCCTGGGTAACATGATACTGCAGCGGCGTCAAACGCTTCTTTAAAGTCTCTTTATCTTCCATAGCTCTCCACACTAATGCTAAAAGTACAGACCAAGTTTGAATGTATTAACTTTTGTATCTGGCACACTTCCAAAATAGTTCAGGAGCGAGGTTCTTCCTTATTTATGTGGCAATAATACGTGCGCACGATGCACGACTAAGCGTCATACCTGTGGTAAATGGGTGCTTCAACTGAATACTTCTATACTGCGGCAATACCTTCCTAAATATTACAATCGATCTTAGTAGGTTACGCATGCCTCACATAATCAATTATGTTGCGCAACGAAATAATCTTGCTTAATAATAATAACTAATGATTAGATAGCGAAAGTAATATTCTAAAACGACGCCACACCATAAAAAATCAGATTCCGACATTCCATCTCAGCTGTTTGTCAAATGTCAAGTTGACGCCAGTTTTTTTTTTATAATATCCCTTATAGGGAAAGCAAAGGGTTTAAGCCAATACAGCCTCGTCTTAAGTGATCAGGGTTACCAACTCCTAAAAAAAAATAGCCCTAAAGTCAAGATGAAATATCCCCAAATAGCATGTATAAATCAAAAACCCCAAAAAAAGCCCTGTACTGTCAATAATAATATAATTTGTACGGTGTAGCGTATACCCAATGTATATAATTATTGAATAATATAATTTTAAGTCCCCTGTTTTATTAAGGTAAATAAAACAGAACTGAGTTTAACTACATTGTCAATGATTGTAAACAAATCGTATTGTACTTGCCGTCTTATGCCAGATTCACAGTCTCAGATTCGTGATGACTCGTGCAGGTTCGGCAGCAGTGTGCATTTGGCATTATAATTTGTGTAGGTAACAACCAAGGTAAGAGCTTGAACGATTTGCCTATTTTTTAGTCAGTCAAACAGTAATACGTGAAATATTTTTATGGCCCCAAAAATAGCCCTAAATTTTTTGGGTCCTAAAAAAGCCCACTACACTTATTTCAGCCCTAAATTTAGGCCTAAAAGCCCTAAGTTGGGAAGCCTGTAAGTGATATTTTTGATTGTTTTTTTTTCCTACGTCCTATGTCGTAGTAAAACAGTGGCTACCTTACCAAGACTTTATCAAGGAGTTTTGGCGGCAACGAAAAAACACTTGATTGGCACAGTTATTTCAATCCACTTAATTTGAGCATTTTAATAGAACTATACATATATACACTCACGCCTTTTATCCCCGAAGGTGTAGGCAGAGGCGCAACTAGTGCACCCACTTTTCGCCATTATTCCGTACCATGATGTGATAGGGGGCGAGCCTATCGCCATCTCGGGCACAAATTCCAGACTCCGAGCTGATACTGTATAGAAAAGTCAATATCACTTTGCCCGACCCGGGGATCGAACCCGAGACCTCAGTATTGCAGCCGTACCTTAATACCACTACGCCACCGAGGCAGTCTAATAAAACTATATTGGATAATATACCACCATAATTATGCAATACTAGCTTTTGCCCACGGCTTCGCCCGCGTTAATAAGTTTTCCCGGGCTAAAAGTACATACATAAAAACCTTCCCGTTGAATCACTCTATCCAACACATTTATTTGGATAAAGATTAATATTATGACGTTGATACCACTCTTGACAAATAATGCATTAATTTCGACCAAATTTGATTACCATAAAAACGGTTCTAGAGAGTTAATCTTAAAAGATAGACATATACTGTCGCGGACTTTTTTTTAGATTATTTCAAGAGGAATAATTCCTTCATACATATATTTTTAGTATCTTGAACCGTTTTCGCAGCGCACGCAATGGAAGCCCTCAAGGATGAATAACTTTCCCAGCTTGTTTCACATTTCCCATTATTTCTTCGCTCCTAATAGTTGCATCGTGATGTTATTATAGCCTATAGCCTTCCTCGATAAATGGTCTATTCAACATAAAAAGAATTTTTCAATTCGAACCAGTAGTTCCTGAGATTAGCGCGTTCAAACAAACAAACAAACAAACAAAATCTTCAGCTTTATAATATTAGTATAGATAACACAGGCCTAAAACCAATCTTTCCCTAATCGTTGATGTCTCATCATCTCTCAGTGGCTGTCCTGAGCCGAGGTTCGTAATCCGTTAGTGGGTTGCCCTCAGCATGATCGCTTTAATTCAAAGAGTTGCGAGCGCCTTCTGCGTTCACCCTAAAGACCAGTGTGGCCAGAAAAGCCGACTCGCGTCAGGCTAACGGCAGTAAGGCCATAAAAAAAACAAAAAAAGAACAATATAATTAGATAAGATGGTTTACACCCACAACTTTTTTCTCCGAGCAGTCCTGTTTGACGTCAATTCCTGACGTAAAAAAAGTTTGTGTTTTGAAATATAAATATATTTATATTATTTTAAAAATAAATGTATGTTCTGTACATGTAACAAATTATTATAGAAATTATAAGAAACGTTATGTTAATTATTTCTAACACTAGGTAAATCTCGCATCTTCGTAGTTTTCTTCGATGAAAATCCTTCAGATTCGTTCGGGTTTCTTTGACTACGCTAAAAAGTTAAAATAAGAGCAGATGATAACTAACTTATTTTATTATTAACTGGTACCCAAGGACCATTTTCCCCGGTTCCTGATAGCGTTTCATATAACTATCTGATATACAAAATATAAAGCGCTATCTAACAAACAAATTCCTTGACTGCCTAGGTGTTGTAGTTGTATTATGGTACGACCGGTGGGATTACATCTGACTCCAAGATAAATTTTAATTCAATCTCTAATACCAATCTCAATTTGTAAATCACATGATTTCGTACTCTTGAAACGCAATTCATTGTAATTGGAAATTAGAATTGCATTGTCATTGGGCCACGGATTAGGCTATAAAATGAAGTTAGCTTACATTAGAGACGTCCGAAGTACTCCGAAAGTTCGAAGAAAAGGTAAAACAAGTAATATAATATAGGTAGTTATAGGGGAACACGAAAGTTGCCATTTCAATATATTAATCTGAAAAATTTCAATGAAAACCAAATACAATTAAAATAAAGCTACTTACTATTTTCTGATTCTTTTCTTTGAGAACGCAATCATACCGTAAAACCTCATGACTTTGCCCAGATTGCTTGCGTTTTCTAATTCAATTTGAAATATTTAAAATAATAATATTAGTTTTAATTTGTTATTGTGTTACACTACTGATAAATGTACTGTTCTTTGTGTAGAATGTATAATAATGTCCAAAGACTTTATAATTATATGATAAACACCTCAATCTAGACGGCGGGCCAAATGTGTAGCACTTTTTACAAGTTTGCCCATTTTGCAGAAATTTTCATAACGTCGGTATTTTCTATCTTATGTTCTTTATGTTTAGGGACTATTATAGAAAAATAATCAATTTATGATGCGTCCTTAGAATTAAACTTTTTAACGTTCATTTAACCTGTCAAAATTTAGTGGGCAAAGTCCCAACAAATATTTTGTAATTTTTCATACAAATAAAAGGATGAGCTAGGGTTGTCGCTTTTTATTGTTAATCAATAAGAACTAAGCAGGTACATTGCAATAACGTATTTCAGTCTTTAATATTAATCTTAAAATCCTACCAATCTTACTAATATTATAAAAGCGAAAGTTTGTAAGTATGTATGGATGTCTAGATGTCTGGATGTATGAATGTTTGTTACTCTTTCATGCAAAAACTACTGAACGGATTTCGATGAAATTTGGCACACGGGTAGGTCATGTCCTGGATTAACACATAGGCTACTTTTTATCCTGGGAAAATATAAAGCGGGACTTTTATCCCGGAAAAACTTATTCACGCGGATGGAGCCGCGGGCAAAGGCTAGTCTTACTAATATTATAAAGTCGAAAGTTGTAAGTATGTATGGATGTATGGATGTCTGGATGTATGGATGTTTGTTCCTCTTTCACGCAAAAACTACTGAACGGATTTCGATGAACTTTGGCACACGGGTAGATCATATCCTGGATTAACACATAGGCTACTTTTTATCCCGGGGAAATATAAACCAGGGCTTTTATCCCGGAAAAACTTTTTAATGCGGGCGGAGCCGCGGGCAAAAGGTAGTATGATATAAATAAGAGTGGTATTTTAAAACAAACGCTTTACTAGCTTAAAAAAAGCAAAACAAAATTTAATAATTAAAGGTTGACCAATAATAAATTCTTAACATTTCAATTCATTCTTTTTTTGTCCCCCAGCCGGCTTCACGTGTAGTTTTTTTCTTTTTAGTCAGTATAGTCCGCCGAGGGATCCCAAACCTTTTTTCTGCCTCACGACTAGACATTTTATTTTCGATAATTTCTACTGCTAACTCCAACATTTCTTTAGAATAGTTTCTGTATGGTCTGGATCCCAATACTCTTTTTTTATCGCATTTTTAGTATTATTCATTCTGAAATAAATAAAAAAACTACCTCAAGTAATATAAATACCGAATTGAATGTAAAACATTGTTTAATACTCATTTGTTCCGGTACAATTTGTTTTAAAATGTGTTTAATTTTTGATTACCGGTGGCGTGAATTTTCACCCCTCTCTGACAAGATGGTGGACATTATGAAGACAATTCCCGCCATTTCAGTTTAATAAAGTAAAACGCACTCTAGGTACTATCTATTTATGTCAGTTCTCATGGAGGTGACAACCATAGCGGTATAACTTCGGTGGGCAAAGTCGTAAAAATGGATTCAGAAAAACTGATTTGACATTACCCACCATCATTTTATCCAATTTATGAGAGATTTAGCGTACTGAGTTCGCTCTTTCTTCCTAATTTGCTACAAACCAATAGCCGTAAAAAAAATACTTGCCTGCTGTAATTGCAAACCGATTTGTAGAAAAAGTTTTTCACACCGCTTTTGGCCCGCAAATTCCACGACCATGTTCGACAAAGCCTGACAGCCAACTGAACTCACATTACCAAAAATCACTTAGTTAATGTTGTCAGAGACATAATCAAATTTCTTCCACAAATTAAGTAATAAAACAAATCTTAAAATGTTACCAGTTTTTTACATATTTGTGACAGGCACCTTCCTGGGCAAATTCAGATTAGATGGGCAATCTTGTAAGGTTTTACGGTACCTACCGCAATCTAATATCAATAGGTATCAAACGTCAACAGTACCACTAAAGAATTTTATAATGTCAGTTCTAATTGAGTTTAGTTCCCTTATTAGCAACCTAATATTGGTCCAATGTGGCGCTCGTATGATTTTCAAGAATAGCAAATCCTATACGTCAATATCCAATCGATTGGTATTGGAATCGGGAGTAACTTAGCGGGCCAGGCAAAGTGATATTGGGTTTTTCTATTCTGTATCAGTTCGCAGTCTGGAATTCGTGCCCGATGTGAGGATTGGCTCGCCACCTATCACATTATGGGATGGAATAAGTGCGGCGAAAAGTGGGTGCACTAGCTGTGTCTGTGCTCCCGATAAAATGAGTACTAAAATCTATATTAAATAGCTGTTTAATATGATAACTGTGATGAGATATGATATCAAATTAAATTTAAGCACTGAAACCTGTAAAACAGGTCCGTTTTACCACATATACACACATACACTCACGCCTGCTATCCCCGAAGGGGTAGGCAGAGGCGCAACTAGTGCATCCACTTTTCGCCGTTATTCCGTCCCATGATGTGATAGGGGGCGAGCCTATCGCCATATCGGGCACAAATTCCAGACTCCGGAGCTGATACTGAATAGAAAAACTCAATATCACTTTACCCGACCCGGGAATCGAACCCGAGACCTCAGCATTGTAGTCATACCTTAATACAACTACGCCACCGAGGCAGTCCGTTTTACCCCATGCGGATAAAGCCCCTGTCAGCCTATTTAAAACATATCCGCCATATAAACTTGTTTCGCAAGTCGAGACCTGCAATATCTGGCAGAAAGTCACTACTAATGTTTCAAATTTATTTGTTATGTATAGCGTTACATGTTAGATTTATTTATTAGATAGTATTACATGTCAGATAGTTATCTGGAACTTTATCAGAAATCAGGAAAGTGGCCCTGAGGACCGTTTTCACCGCTTGCTTATAAACGCTATTTTTTTTATGGCATTGAATGAAGAGACGAGCATGCCGTGTAATATATAATATATACTGTAAACAGTAGTAACGCCACATAGCACATTGAGTTTCAAAGTTCTGTGTGGCATTCCACTGCACTCGTCATCCTGAGACATAAGATGTTAAGTCTCATTATGTCCAATAGTTACACTGGCTACAATGTCCTTCAAACCGGAGCACAATAGTACTTACATGTAATTGTACCTGCGTTTGCGGTTATACCTCCTACCACACACGCAGACGGCCCCTCGTATACGAGAGACCTACTAAGTAGGTGCAATACCTCCAAAATCCAAATGATACATAAATAAATTACTAATAGCCCAAGATCCCAGAGCGTTCTGACATAACTTATTTTCACATGGATGAAACCTTCACGAATTCGTAGCGTCTAGTATACTTTATAATACCTGCCTACTTGTGGAGCTTGCCCTGTGACACCTGGGCAGGTACCAGGTGAGAAAGGTAACTAAAAATATGAGTTATCTAACTTAAATTTGTATGGCTGATTTTTATATATATTTTGTAGAATATTATTCTAAACTAGAATTATAAAGTGCCAGACACTTTTCATGGACCAGAGCTTTTGTCAGACGCTTTAAAGTTCGACAAAAAATTAATGAACTTTACTTATTTTTTCATGTCTGAATTTTAGATATGCTATTCATGTGACTATTACAAAGTTATATTTCATCAGTCAGACAAATTCGAGTGACCAAACATCCCCTAAACACAAAATTATTCAGCCGGGAGTGCGAGCGCGAGCGCAAGAGCACTATGCGCATGCATTTCAGAGCGAGTGAGACGTTCACAACAACTTGGTTCCTCTTATTAAACTTACCATCTGCTCCACCTTACAGTGTATACGTGCTTATGGCGCGCGCAATCTATAGTCAGTGTTGCCAACTTAACAGATTTCCCGTCATTTCTAACGGATTTGGATACATGTGAAACGGAAAAAATCCATCAACGCCTGACGGGATATTTGACGGGACGGGAAAACAACATTTTTATGTGTGAGGAGGGGTGTACATGTCAAAGGAGGTCTCCATGGGCGGTAAGACCACACGCTTGCACCCTGTATAGTATCCTGCTACTATCCTGGTATCCAGTGCAGTTCGGGTGTATAAGAGCACATGTTTTTGTTGTTTATATCGTGTAATTAGTGACCGATATTGTTATTTGTAATAGTGAAAACCATGGAAGAAGAAAAATCAAAGTGTATAGGTTTGATGGTGACCAATTACCCGGAGACATTAGTGAATTCCTTAAAAATTCAAGTACTATACTTTGACTTCAGTTTTAAATTTATTGTATTTATAATGTTATGTTTTTTAATTCTTTGAACTGTTTTTTTTAGAAGACGCTGCCAGCAACGACAACATCACTGTCAATATCATGATTGGATGAACGATGAAAATTCCAATGACTGTCAATAATTGCGATGATTAAAAGATAAACAAATATATTTTGCTGTAATTAATCATAGTTACATATTTTTGGTAAAATATTTTTTTCTTAAAACTTTTCTAACTGGTATCTTTTTTACAATAAAATAAAGATAATTCCTTATAAAACAAAATGGCTCCTCATATATTCACTATCCCAAATACATGCAATAAATAAATTCACTTTAATATTTATTAATTCACAACTTAATATTGAAGCTCATCCCTGATTAGAAAAAGAGATTTGAAAAGATTCGAAATGGCTCAAAGAGATTAAAAAAGATTCAACTTGACAAATATATAGATATACATTTTACATGGGTTGAATCTTTTTAAATCTTTTTTTTAATAAGGGATCTTATTGAAATAAGGATGCAAAAATCTTGGATTGAAATTAGTAAGTATTTTCAATACATTTTAATTTTTTATTCTGAGACGCATGCGCATAGTGCTCTCGCGCTCGCACTCCCGGCTGAATAATTTTGTGTTTAGGGGATGTTTGGTCACTCGAATTTGTCTGACTGATAAAATATAACTTTGTAATAATCACTTGAATAACATATCTAAAAGTCAGACATGAAAAAATTAGTAAAGTTCATTAATTTTTTGTCGAGCTTTAAAGCGTCTGACAAAAGCTCTGGTCCATGAAAAGTGTCTGACACTTTATAATTCTAGTTTAGTATAATATTCTACAAAATATATATAAAAATCAGCCATACAAATTTAAGATAGATAACTCATATTTTTAGTTACCTTTCTCACCTGGTACCTGCCCAGGTGTCACAGGGCAAGCTTCACAAGTAGGCAGGTATTATAAAGTATACTAGACGCTACTAATTCGTGAAGGTTTCATCCATGTGAAAATAAGTTATGTCAGAACGCTTTGGGATCTTACTCTATAAGGTGTAATCTCTGTAGTCGGAAACACGGTCAGTCAGTGCCGGATTAAGCAAGCGCGGGGCCCGTAGCAAATGTTATGCACTGTACCTAATTTATACCTTTGAACTGATTTTGAAAAGAGCAACCCTAGAGTTTCTTCTCTGGTGGAAACTGCTTTCCGAACTGGTGGTAGAGTAAAAATTTACTGAATCTAAGTAATGTTTAACATTTTATGGATTCGAATAAATGATTTCATGTCAAATTCTTTCAGAGCCCTAGAGAGCTATGGGTTCTTAAGTATAAAGTGGTAAAGATACAATTCAATACTCAATACGTTTATTTGCTATCTATAGGTTACAATTTTGTGGGTTATTAATAGTGTAGTAAATTACTATAGGCGCTATTAGGCTCTGAGAAGTACAAAAGCCTGAGAAGAGATTTCCTGGCAATTTAGTATAATTTTGATAGGAAACTAACAATTGAAAACAGACGATACTACACAAATATTTTTTTCAATACATATTTCAAAGTTTATATTTAAAATACAAAGTATATTATATTTTTAGGAATATCTATAGTTATATTTAATCCATGGTGTAGTTTAAATAATGTTTATATTTTATATTTATTTATCTGTTTCTTTATTATTTTTTAAACTTTTACAAAGTAACTTTTCTAGATTTCACGTAGGCAAATTTAGAAATAATGCTATTCGTATCAATTCCTCGAGCAAATCATATTTTATCTCAGAATAATAACTAAAGCCATTAGTTATTATTCTGAGTATTTTATA
Source organism: Lapara coniferarum (assembly GCA_949316025.1). NCBI lineage: Eukaryota > Metazoa > Arthropoda > Insecta > Lepidoptera > Sphingidae > Lapara > Lapara coniferarum. The sequence goes on along the minus strand of OX438931.1, from coordinate 13,843,420 downwards.
TTTATCAAAGTGAGATAATTCAGACGTTTTTGACTCATAGTGTTCCTTAACTCATTTTTTATGCTTATTATTTTTTATGTTGAAAATGAACGTTCGCGACTGCAGTTAGTGATCATGAGAATTTCTCTTGAATAAAATATTTTTTTTTTTAGTCATAATTTCTGTAACTCAATCTATACTAATATTATAAAGAGGAAAGATTTGTATTTTTATGTGTTTGACAAGGATAAACTCAAAAAGTACGGGACAGATTACAAAAATTCTTTCACCATTAGAATGCTCCTGTATCCCTGAGTAACATGGGCTACTTTATATCCCGGGAAAATTCAAATCGGTACTTTTATGCCCGATTTGTTATTCTCGCGTGTTGTTACGATCAAACCAATAAACCGATTTCGATGAAATTTGTAAGGGACATAGTTTAAGACCCTGGGAAAGACCTAGGCTAATTCTGATCCCGGGAAAAATAAACCGGGATTTTATCCCGGAAAATATTCTTGCGGGTGGTGCCGCAAACGAATAAGTATGGAAATAGTTTGAGACCGAGGGAAAGACATAACTACTTTTATCGCGGAAAAACATAAACCGGGAATATTAACTCGAATTTTGTCTCGAAAGTGGAGCTGGAACGCCCAAACCACTGAACCGATTTCGATGAAATTTGGAAGCGTCATAGTTTAAGACCCTGGAAAGGATCTAGGATATTTCTTATCGCGGGAAAAGATAAACCGGGACTTTAATCCAGGCAACTGTTTTCTTGCGAATGGAACCGCAAAGAAATAAGTATAGAGATAGTTTGAGACCCAGGGTAGGACACAGGGTACTGCCCATCCCGGAAAAATATAAACCGGATATTTTATCCCGATTTTTTTTCTCACGAGTGGGACGGCCAAACCACTCAACCGATTTCTACGAAATTTGGTAGGGACATAGTTCAAAACCCTGGAAAGGACCTAGGCTACTTCTGATTCCGGGAAAAAATAAACCGGGATTTTATCCCGGAAAATATTTTCTTACGGGTGGAACCGCAAAAAAACAAGTATGGAGATAGTTTGAGACCGAGGGAAAGACATATTATGCTACTGCTTATCCTGGAAAAATATAAACCGGGACTTTTATCCCAGATTTTTTTACCTCGCGGCTGTAGCCGTCATTCTCAGCCGATTTCGTTGAACTTTCGTAGGAAGATAATTTAAGACCTTGAAAAGCACCTAGGATATTGCTTATCCTAGAGAAATATAAACCGGTACTTTTATCCCGGAAAATATTTTCTTACGGGTGGAACCGTGAGAGAATAAATATGGAGATAGTTTGAGATCCAAGGAAGGACAGGCTACTTTTATCTTTTTATTTTTAAGGATATGTCCTTAAATCATTACATATTATAAAACAAAGTCCCCCTATCGCATCTGTTTGTCTGAACGCGATAAACTTAAAAACTATTGAACGGATTTTCGTATGATTTTCAGCAATGGACGCAGTGATTCAAGAGGAAGTTTTATGTGTATAATTTATAAGTATTTTGTACGACAGAAAATTAAATGTACAAATATTATGCTTTGCTACCTGTGCGAAGCCAGGGTGGGCCGCTAGTATACTTATATTCTAAAAAATACATTTTTGGTATGTGGTTACTAAATTATATTAAAAATAATGTAGACTGTTAATCTTATCAATAAATAGAAAATTTTAACAATTTAAATCGAGCTATTTCAATTCTGCTACACATCCACACTTAGGGCGGTATTAATAAATCAATCTCAAGTTTGAGTTGCATCTCAAGTCGACATAATGTATTGAACTATTCCTACGTTATATCTACTTGAGACGTAACTCAAACTTGAGATGGCTTTATTAATACTGCCCTAAGTGTTGAGTAAGAGTGCTTGCATATACGGCAGACTGTTTGTAGAGCTGATTATCAGGCTGACTGAAATTCTACGCGTTTATACAAGCAACTTTTTGTAGAACTTTTGTGTTTATCGTATGAAATTATTTGAATTATTTACGCCAAGGAAATAGTCGGGTACCGAGTGTCTGACGTGGATTGTCTTAGTAGGAAAAGTTGTAACGTTTCACGTTTTACATCTAAATAAGTTTCACTCAAAAAATTACGCTCAGGCAGAGATGAGTGGGTTTAAATATGCGGGGCCCCCTTTCGCGCGGGGCCCGTAGCAATTGCTACTCTTGCTACGTGGTTAATCCGGCACTGCGGTCAGTAGGTATCTGATGCGTTAAGCAAATGACGTGCCATTGAAAAATCGCATTGGACAATACCCTGTAATTATAGTTTACCTTACCCTCAACGACTCCTTGCTCTTCTGCATCTGCATGAGAACGTATTCCGTATCATCTTGGTCGGAGTCAACGCATGAGTCTTGGCCTTCTATGTTACTATTGCTGTTATGATACTGATGTTCGTGAAGCAGTGGCTGCATCTATAATATCAATTTAAATTAAAAATGTACAATAGGGTATTTTATGCTCGATTATGACAAATATTCCATACTAGATGTAGCTCACGGCTTCACCCGCGTGAAAAGCCTTTGTCTCTAAAAAGTCCCTATAATACAATACGACGCTAGCGCCATCTAGTTAAATAATCAGATTAAAAAATATCTGTCATTTCCCATTGGAGCAAATTACCGTGATAAAAAGTACAAGTGCGTGTGCCAAATTATATCCAAATCCGTTCTGTTATTTTTGCGTTTACTTCTAACAAACATATAAACATCCACAGAACAGAGATAGAGATAGAAGTATAAAGTGGGCGTAACCTTTGATACACTAGTTTAGAATGCAGTACAAACTCACTGTTTGAACGGTCTCAGTCGTCATTGCGCATTGTCAAAGGTTTAATGATTGGAAAAAATATTTAAAAATATTAAAATGCCCTATTATGCTATTCTGGAATGCAAAAATAATAGCCGTACCAAAAATGTGTCCCACGGAGGTATTTCGTACCATCGGTAAGTAATATTTTCTGGTATATTGCTATTTAGTTGAAAAATGTATCTTGATTTTCTATGTCAAACATGACACAAAAATTACAATTTAAAATGTTCCTTATTCTTTTCACTATATGGTTAATTGTCGCAAACGAAAATCAGTTGTTCTAGAATGATTTGTCACCAATTCATAATGTCATCGCTACTCAATTAGTGCATGCGTGGTCGATAAAATATTATCGATAATTATTAATTTCACTGAAGCGTTATGTTATGCAGAAAAGTACGAAAAGTTATCTGATGCATGATCCGCTTGTGATGCATAGCTGTGGTCGATATAATAATTAATTAATGAAACAATACTAGATTGTTAATTTTCAGTTTTCCAAAAGATCAATTTATTAAGGAAAGTTGGATCAATGCTACGGGAAGGTTAAATTGGTTTCCTTCCAAATTTTCCGTAATATGTTCAGAACATTTTGTAGAAGATGTGTAATGTAAAAAAAAGGGGAAATCAATATTTTAAAGTGAATGCAGAATCTCATATAAATATTCTAATTCATCAATCAATAAGTAATTATAAGAAAGCCACACACCATAATATTTGTTTTATTGTTTTATTTTACTACATAAATTTATTAAAAAAACTATAGGTTATTATTTAAAAATACCCTTTTTAATCTTATCTTACTGCTTGTCTTATTTTAGTAATATCATAAATGCAAATGTTTGTGGAAATTTTTGGATCTCTGTATGTCGGGATGTTTGTTTGGTTTGTATGTTTCTTAGAAGTAAACTCATACATTTGGCACACGAGTAGATCATAATACCCTTTTTTTTCGCGGAGAAAGTGACTTATTACTATCACCTAGCCTTTCAAGGGAGGCGACTGAGTGGTTTTGTTCGGTTCACCGTGCCTTACGACCCAGCGTTGAGCCACCGGGCCGAGTCCCTAACCTATGTACAACGCACGGCATGCCAACTAAAACTCTGCGGTGGCCTTCTTCGGCGCATTAGGGACGGCTGCGGGTTTCCCCGGGCTAAAGTGTCTAAGTTGTCGTCCGCAGCCAGATCATAATACCCTGGATTAACACATATAGGCTACTTTTATTCCGGTAATTTGCTCCCATGGGATATAATGGATATTTTTTCTATGCGTCGTTCTGCGTTTTAGGGGCTTTTCTAACGGGAAAAGCTTTTTATTGAGACAACACATAGTTTTAAATAATTGTTTTTAATTACATATAAATGTGCCTGTCTGCTTTATAGGTTAACAATGTTTGATCAGCTATGTTACTTGATATTATATTATGAGTATTACTTGATATCTCATCGTTAATGTTATTTCTTAGGGTGGTGGATTCCAAAGTAAACCTGAAATCATAAATTTAAACGCAGGCGTATCTTCTTCAAACGAAGCACAAGAAATTGTTGCCCCCAAAAAGCGTAAAATATTACCGAGTCAGATCCAGGTACAAAATTAAACAACTTTTGCTTGACGAGACGAGCATGTCGCTCAACAAGCGATACGACCACTCATAAACAGCACAAAGCACTATTCAGTTTGGAATCAATGCAGTTACGCCGAGACATTGCCTCACTTAGTGTATTCTATCGTCCGTGTCTTGGTGAGTGCTCTGGACAAAAGTTTAACCTTAGGCCATCCTCACACTTCCTTAAGGGAACCACGCGTGCTGGCTTGCGAAACCACTGCTTAGTGATTTCTTCTATCTCAGCCCATATCAATCGGGTTAAGAAGTTCGTAATTTTGCTATTAAACTGTGGAACAGTTGCCGGGCACGAATGTTTCCAAGTCTTATGATATTGGGTCCTTAAAACGGAACTTGCAGAAGCTATTAGCAGGCCGGCATAATTCTGCTGTCCGTCAAAGGATATTTTCTTGCCTTGCCGGTTGACGTTTTGCTTAGACGTGAAGTCTACTCTTACTCTCTTAACCCCAGCAGTGAAATCACTATGATAAGTATATATACTCATTATAATTTATTGCAAACTAGCTATATAAGCTGTGTAGCTAATATAGTATGTGTAACATACATATCTGCAGTATTGAAATTATAAAGTAGGAATTTAAAATATATACTTAAAATTTAAAATAATTTTTAATTTACTGAGTTAAAATTGTATTCAAGACAGTTCGAACAACTTTTCCAGTACTTATCAAATTAATATTATATAATTTTGTTATAAGTCTATTTCATTTATTAATGTTAGTTATAAAACAAACACCATCGATAGGTTTACAAAAAGGTAACGTATGGGTGCAACACTATTACCGGCATGCGTAGCGTACTGGGTGTCATTCAATAACTTATCTTAAAACAACTGCCATTGAGTTCTTATGAATGCCATTGCGATTATACGCCATCTCGCGTGGACTAGCGGTATGAAATCGAATTAAAATCAAAATTCAGACTGAAGGAATAATGTCGTATGAAGTCATGTGAATTTTTAGAATACGAAGTTTATATAATGGCATTAAGGTTAAATTTAATGCAAATGATTTTGTATTATACGCTTTATCTTTATTGGTGATTTTGGCCAATCATAATGAAGAGATGATAGTATGCGAATATATGCATGTGTGAGTTTGGCGACACTGGTTTTCTTAGTAAATTGATGCTAAACTCTATCCATTCTATCTTTAATTCGTGTAAACATCCAAAAGGTCGTTCTAAAAATGTGGCACCGCAACCTGTCAAGAGGTTTCGATAGAATACTTTATTTAGGTCGAAGTTTTTCGTTACTTAGGTATATACTGTTTTTTAACTATGGAGACTTGAGATGCCAATATAATTATGTAACTAAAACAATATCCAATTTAACGAATATAATTTGTAAACCCTGTGTTTCCTTAGCCTGTCGTGTCCAAACGCGACTAGTCACACTTTAAAGTAAAATAAAATATTCATGGCTAGAAATTATGTATTTATTTCTTTAAATAACTGTTCATATAATCATATATACATATACATACATATACACTCACGCCTTTTATCCCCGAAGGGGTAGGCAGAGGCGCAACTAGTGCACCCACTTTTCGCCGTTATTCCGTCCCATGATGTGATAGGGGGCGAGCCTATCGCCATATCGGGCACAAATTCCAGACTCCGAGCTGATACTGAATAGAAAAACTCAATATCACTTTGCCCGACCCGGGAATCGAACCCGAGACCTCAGCATTGCAGTCGTACCACAATACAACTACGCCGCCGAGGCAGTCATATAATCAATTTAATATTTTATAAGCAACGAACTATAAATTAACATATACAACAAAGATATTCGTGTTTTAATTTTGTCCAGCGAAATTTTCTCTTTAACTTCGATCGCTCACAATCGCACCCTTTTTTTTCTTTTTTTGTTGACGCGGAGAAAGTGACTTATTACTACCGCCCAGTGTTCAAGGGGAACGACTGAGCGGTTGTGTTGGGTTCACCGTACCTTACGACCCGACGTTGAGCCGCCCGGAGAGATGGAAAACGCCGGGCGACCGCCGGGCCGAGTCCCTAACCTATGTACACCGCACGGCATACCAACTAAAACTCCGCGGTGGCCATCTTCGGCGCATTAGGGACGGCTGCGGGCTTCCTCCGACTCTCGTCTAAGTTGTCGTCCGCAACCGCCCCTGCGCGTACCGCTGTTGCGGTCCTTCTCCTGTTGTTGCGGGGGCTCAGCAGCCCCCGTACACCGAAGGACGCCCTTGGCGTCCGAGGCAGCGTGAGACACGCTACCGTCCATCACGGGGGTCACAGAAGTTGGCTGTATAATAGGTGGACGGCCCCTCTCGCCCACCCGTGACCCCCGGAGGCCCCTATTAGTCGCCTTTTACGACAGGCAGGGGATACCGTGGTGGAATTCTCCAAACGCCCCCAATCCACAGGGCGGCGCTCTAAATGACTGGCCACATGATGCGTTCTAAAGACGGAAAATGGAGTGAAGAGGTTACAAATTGGTACCCTAGATATACCAAAAGAAATAGGGGTAGACAAACTTGCAGATGGGAGGATGAAATTAAGAGAACGGCAGGACCGTACTGGCGAAGAGTAACTGAAGACAGGACTCACTGGAGAAAGTTGGAGGAGGCCTTTGCCACGAGGCAAACTGAGCTACGTGACACCATATTATAATGATACACGAAGTTACATCATTACATGTAGCTTATCTATAAATGAAAAATTAATGTAAAGTTTAAATTGTTTGCCGTAAATATTTTAAATATGCTCGGCTAATAAAGGCTATTTTATATTTATTTTATTTTATTTACGCTCTAAACACCCATAAGGCATAATTGTTGTAATTTGTGCCAGTTTCACGAAAGTAATATCCTAAGATCACCAACCACTTATGTAACATGTGTTAACTTTAAACTGGCTATAATATGTTTGTTATGACTGCCTCGGTGGCGTAGTTGTATTATGGTACGACTGCAAAGCTGAGGTCTCGGGTTCGATCCCCGGGTCGGGCAAAGTGATATTGAGTTTTCTATTCAGTGTCAGCCCGGAGTCTGGAATTTGTGCCCGATATGGCGATAGGCTCGCCCCCTATCACATCATGGGACGGAATGACGGCGAAAAGTGGGTGCACTAGTTGCGCCTCTGCCTACCCCTTCGGGGATAACAGGCGTGAGTGTATATGTATGTATGTAATATGTTTGTTTATACGTGGAACTGTTTGGTGATTTATTTTTATAAACACGTAATTTTGTGCCTGCTACTTGTTTAATGAGTATAAACTAGAAAGTTACTACGCTGCTACGTTAGCTACGCTGTTTTACGCCATAAATTTCTAATCATCATATTATCTTTAAAATCTGTTTTATGAATGCACAGGTAAATGAGACTATAGACTAGTTCCGTTTTGTAGGTAGGCGTCGAAATCTGCGCCTGGCAGTATATTGTCTCCATTTGAGAACTATGTTTTCCTGATATCGTTTTTTTTTAATCTAGTGTCAGTTTTAAGAGCTATGAGACATGCCCACTGTCACGTTAATTTTCTTATACGTGCTATGTCGGCGGCGCTCGTTCTTCTATGGATATTTTTTTATATATAATCACGTAGAGAAACACCATGAATATGCATTATGCACAGCTCGCTGAGTGACTGTGGGCCGTCTTAGGCGGCCGATAGCTGTCAGAGGCCAAGTCGCAGAGCCGTAGGTCATAACTGGAAACACCTATTGATCGAATGTTTTAACTTCAGGTATTTCGTACGAGAAAACCTTGCTTAAGATTCCCAAATGCTGTCCAACCGATGATTAAACTTTCTCTTAAAGTTGAATCTGTCTCACAAGATCACTTATGCTAGAAAGACTAAACCTTCGACAACTTTGAGGGTAATTGGAGTAGACACAACATAAACATTAAAAAAAAAATCATCTACATGTTCAATTTAATGCCCACCAGTTAGGAAACTCGATTGAAATACGAGCATAATGTCAAGAATGTCCCCAATATAAATGTGTTTTATCTAAATACAAGTATCTGAAATACAGATACAAAATACGAATTTACTATCTTGTATCTAAAATAATTTTTATTTTGTATCTTGTATTAAGATAAATTTTTTTAGTATCTTAGTATTCTTTAAATACTTAATTTGCTAAAATATTTTTACTAATTACCTATGCAATTTTTACATTAAAGTCTCATTTATTTATTTATTATACACGTTGCAATTATCTTGCCAGTTGCATACAATTAAATTTAAGCAATACATGACTTGCATCGTTTAAATAAACAACACGTAACATTCTTGATTTGTTTGTGTAAAAATTACATTCTATAATTGCTTAACCAAACATTGCTTGCAGTTGCACCCAGTTGGGTTCTCTCTTCTTTTGGAAACATGAGATTAGTGCGTCTTATAATTTTTATTTTCAATATCCCATAAACACTCCTAATTGCGATAAATCTCAACGAACTTTATTAAATCAGCAGAACCTAATTTTAATTCTTTTTACTCATATTTTGTAATAAACACAGTAGCTTCAACATTTTAATGAAAAAATCGCCAACGCAAATACATGCAATACTTGAAGCAACCCGCCAATAAATGGTTTACATATAGATACAAGCCTGTGTACAGACAAGTCGAAACTTGTAAGCAATAATCATCAGCTTATACTTTAGTCCACTGCTGGTCATAGGCCTCCTCCAATACGTGCCATTTATGCGCTTTTCGGCCTATCGCCAGTTTCTGCCCGGGACCTTTCGGAAATCGTCACTCTACCTGACTGAAGGGCGTCCTATGCTTGCCGACTCGCGGTCTCCATTCAAGAAGTCGTTTACCCCAGCGGTTGTCGGTTGTTAGCAATAATCAGGTAAACATAATAATCAGGTGTAAAGAAAAGGCATTTGCAATTATGTATTGTGAATGCTTTCATTTAACCCCTGGAATGCCGGGCTCAGTTTGCGTAAAAAACGCTTGCGTGCCGCCCATACATTTGAAAAAATCGGATTTTAGGTGTAAAGGGTGTTCCAATTTATACACTATAAAATTCTTTTAGTACGAATTTTGAAATTATTTATTTACTTATTTATTATGGATCAATGGTCACTAAAATATTTAGAAACATTGTGAGATTTGGCATAGACGGCCGCCATTTTGAATTTCTTTGTTTTAAGGCCAATCGACCTCAAAATCGATATCTGAGCAAGCCATTAAGTACAGAAGATGGTTCCAATGTTAGAATTGAAAAAAGTGGCCGCCATTTTGAATTTCTTTGTTTTAAGGCCAATCGACCTCAAAATCGATATCTGGGCAAGCCATTAAGTACAGAAGATGGTTCCAATGTTAGAATTGAAAAAAGTGGCCGCCATTTTGAATTTCTTTGGTTTAAGGCCAATCGACCTCAAAATCGATAGCTGGGCAAGCCATTAAGTACAGAAGATGGTTCCAATGTTAGAATTGAAAAAAGTGGCCGCCATTTTGAACTTCTTTGTTTTAAGACTGATTGTATTTAAGAAAGATATTTTTTTTTCCGCGGTGGCCATCTTCGTCGCATTAGGGACGGCTGCGGGCTTCCTCCAACTCACGTCTAAGTTGTCGTCTGCAACGGCCCCTGCGCGTACCGCTGCTGCGGCCCGTCTCCTGTTGTTGCGGGGGCTCAGAAGCCCCCGTACACCGAAGGACGCCCTTGGCGTCCGAGGCAGCGTGAGGCACGCTGCCGTCCATCACGGGGGTCACAGAAGTTGGCTAGACTAATAGATGGATGGCCCCTCCCACCCACCCGTGACCCCCGGAGGTCCCTATTAGTCGCCTTTACGACAGGCAGGGGATACCGTGGTGGAATTTTCCAACGCCCCCAATCCACAGGCCGGGAGATGTCGGTCCGTCGTCCACCCGACGCCTCCTACGTCTCGTCTGGCGGCGGGAGGGATCACCACTGCGCTGGCGATCCCTCTCGGCACTCTCCTTCCGCGAGAGGAAAGATAGATATTTGGGCTTGTCTTTAGCCAAATAGGATAACTCGAGGTTGGAATTTTAAGAACTGCATTCCATGTTAAATGTTCTTGTTTTAAGGGCTATTGGTTTTAAAATCTAAATCCGCTGGACATGGCCACAAACTATAGTAGGTTTTAATTATAGATTTTTTAAATATTATGGCCACCATCAATACTTATTCAATTCTCTTCAATAACGCAGCTTTGTTATGTCGCAAAATAAAGAATTGAAGAAGAAAAAAGTGTCCCGTGGCAGCAAACAGCAAATAAAGTAAATGCTTCTGTGAAAGCATCAAAATCGGTTAAAAATCAGGGAGTCGTTAACAATTCAACGATTGCTATAAGAATAATTAGCCGCGTAGTAGAAATTATCTTATTATATTTTTCTTTATTTACCCCCCATCACCAGACTTAAAAGGCTACTCAGGTTGATTACCTTATTCATTTTTAAAAGTATCTAATTTTGATGTGATTGCGTATTTAAATTGTTAAATTAGTAAAATTACAACCTCGATTTATTCTGTTTGGCTAAAGACAAGCCCAAATATCTATCTTAAATCCCATTAGTGTTAAAACAAAACGATGGCATGCCCAAGTATCGATTTTGAGGTCAATTGGCCTTAAAACGAAGAAATTCAAAATGGCAGCCACTTTTTCAATTCTAACATTGGATCCGTCTTTTGTACATACAGCCTTGCCCAGATATCGATTTTGAGGTCGATTGGCCTTAAAACAAAGAAATTCAAAATGGCGGCCACTTTTTCCAATTATAATATTGGATCTGCCCTTTTTACCTAAGGCCATGCTCAGATATCGATTTTGAGGTTGATTGGCCTTATAACAAATAAATTCAAAATGGCGGCCACTTTTCATAAGTCAAGCATTAAATAATTATGACTTTTACTATCAATGCCATGCCCAGTATCGATTTTGAGGTCGATTGGCCTTAAAACAAAGAAATTCAAAATGGCGACCACTTTTTCAATTCTAACATTGGATCTGCCCTTTGTACCTCAAGCCATGCCCAGATATCGATTTTGAGATCGATTGGCCTTAAAACAAAGAAATTTAAAATGGCGGCCACTTTTTCCATTCTAACATTGGATCCGTCTTCTGTACCTAAAGGCTTGCCCAGATATCGATTTTGAGGTCGATTGGCCTTAAAACAAAGAAATTCAAAATGGCGGCCACTTTTTTCAATTCTAACATTGGATCCGTCTTCTGTACCTAAAGGCCTGCCCAGATATTGATTTTGAGGTCGATTGGCCTTAAAACAAAGAAATTCAAAATGGCGGCCACTTTTTTCAATTCTAACATTGGATCCGTCTTCTGTACCTAAAGGCCTGCCCAGATATCGATTTTGAGGTCGATTGGCCTTAAAACAAAGAAATTCAAAATGGCGGCCACTTTTTTCAATTCTAACATTGAATCCGTCTTTTGTACTTAAAGCCATGTCCGGGTATCGATTTTGAGGTCAATCGGACTCAAAACAAAGAAGTTCAAAATGGCGGCCACTTTTCTCAATTCTCATATATGATTAAGATTTGCATCCAATGGAAACAAAAAATAAGCTAAAAAGAAACCACCTGTAGATGTTCAGTTTTCATACATTTTGCAGAAAGCGGCCCGAGCGTGGATCCACGCTCCCGGCAGAGTTTGAACACTTTTTTTGAGCGTGGATCCACGCTCCCGGCACGCGAGGGCTTAATAATTGCATTCCATTTTGTAGCTTATATGCATGAGCAAAAGGCTGCTCTTGAAGGTCAAGAAAGAGAGAGAGAGAGAGACACTCACGCATTTTATCTCAAAGACATGAGAAAGTATGAACATTGCACGTAAACTAAAAAAACCCTGACTGTTTTACGTATTCATTGACGCAACTTGCTGGTGGTAGCACTCTCATATGTAAGAGTCCGTCTGGGTGGGTACCACCGCAATGTCTATTTCTACCGCCAAGCAGCAGTGTTCATGCACTGTTGTGTTTCTGTTGGAACTTTGAAGGGCATTGTAGCCAGTATAACTACAGAACATAATGAGACTTAACATCTTATGTCTCAGGATGACGAGCGCAGTGGAATGCTACACAGTAGGTACTTTGTAACTCAAGGTGCTGGATGGTGTTTCTACTGTTTATGAGCGGTCGTATCGCTTACCATCACGCGAACGGCATGCTCGTCTCGTCATTCGATGCCATAAAAAAAACTTTTCTTATCAAAAATTGCGACTTCAAACTGACAGTAAAAACTTTCGCACGCAAACGGAGCTACACGCGCTTTGACGTCACACCTGTAAGCTGTCCTTCACTGGCATTAGGTATATTTGCTCGCCACTGGCACTCTTTGATACGTTTGATGCCTCGGCATGACACTCCTTAACTGTCTGTGCCTGCGGCGGCGTCGTGTGCCGGGTCGGCCACTTCCCTGCAACATGGTTGAGGAGGCCGATGGCTGGCACATGCGTCATACTCGTGAACGGGTGCTGCTTGTGTGGACTGGTCTGCCCTTCTCGCTTACTACATCTAAGTATTAGGGGTATATATTGAACTTAGATTAATAACGACATCTTGATGAATTTCATACCAAGTTATTACATGATTCCTGAGAGGGTTATGCAATCGTATAAGATTTTAAAATTTATTACCTTTTTTGCGAGTATATATTATAAATGAACTGCTCTAAACAAAAATAACAAATATATCTATATCATGTTATTTTTTTAATTTTTAATTATTAATTGGATTTTATACCTTGAACTGATTTTGAAAAGAGCAACACTAGAGTTTCTTGCCCGTTCTTCTCTAGTGAGAACTGCTTTCCGAACTGGTGGTCGAGTTAATATTGACTGAATCTAAATAATGTATAACATTTTATGGGTTCGAATAAATTTATTTCATTTCATCGAGTTATGACTTTCGAGATATTGTTTGAATAAATAAGTATATAAATTTTATTATGAACTAATAAATAATGAACAATCCATCAACATCAGGTAGTCACAACGATGCCACCAATTTTCCAAGAACACGGCGTATTGATTTATGTTTTGTTCCACTGTGTCCATCGATATCAACGAAGTTTCCCAATAAAAAAAATTAACTGGACCTTCTGACCCGAAATTAAGAAAAAAGTGGTTCCAAGCTGCGAAGAGAGAGAGACAATTTACAAGTGTGACGTCACAAAACGATTTAAATCTGTTTTTTAAAACACGTTCCTTTTCACGTTACTTCCAATTCGTAATTATTATGTATAAATCGATGTTAACCTCTCGAGCCCGGACCGGCCCAATCGGGCCGGTCTGACAGCTGTTAAACTAAAAACGTCGTAGTGGCCCTTCGTTTATGATTTTTTTAACATTTTAGTTACAAAATATTGATAAATATTATATTTGCATCTTCCCTATTTAATCGATTGGCGCCACTTTTTTGAGAATATTCTCAAACTTTCACATTTATAATATTAGTGAGACGGTACTTATCTATACTAATATTATAAAGAGGAAAGATGTGTTTGTTTGTAACGGATAAACTCAAAAACTACTGGACCGATTTTGAATTTTTTTCTCACTAATACCAAATAATTCGAAAAAGGAGCCCTTATGTGAAATCAACAATAAAATTGGTTAAGAAATGCGGCAACAATTCATATTTCAATTATTGCAATGTGCACGAAGTGGGGATAGCGCGCTAACTCTTTCTCTAGCACGCATCGTAATATCTAATGACGTCCACTAGATATAGTTTTGTCCCTTTTTAGTTTTTTTTACATTTAGCCCTTAGACTAACAATTTAGCCTTTCCAGCAGCTTTCAAAGGTCTATATTTTGTTGATTTTTTACCGAACTTTAATCGTGCTTTTTATGTTAGATAATTTATTGACAAACCTAATAAAAAATATGAGTAAATAAAATACAGGTAGGCTACCTACAAGTACTAAATTATTACAAAATACCTATGATTTGTATTTATGATTAGCTGGAACTATTTAAATTATTTTTAGTGCTCTAAACTGTTATTTTATTTATATGTATTATGCACATATGTAGGTACATAATATGTTGTTTGCAAGGTTTACTTCGTCAGATAGCCTATATACGTACTTCGGTGTTAAAATAATTTATGTAGGTACAGTTTCTGCTGCAGTCTTACAATATTGCGTTTTATCGGCTGTCGAGAGGGCAAAGCTTTCCGCCAAAGATCGGCGGACAGTTCCTCGGCTTGAGGAGTCATCCATCTGCGCAAACCTCCTCGTCGGTGCCGCCAGCGTGGTTCCACGCTCTAAAAACAGTCAGGAATTGCACTTTATGTTCTACAAGTAAAAGAAATTCTAATTAGTACCAAATTCTCAATAAGCAATGTTACAAGTGCAATTCCTCACTGTAGATGTATTTTAAAAAGAATATACCTGCATGTCATGAGAACTAAAACACTTTTTGGGGTCCTTGGCACACACTTTTCCTGCTTCAGTCTTTGGTGGATTTTTACAGCGACTTATAATTGTTGTAACAGCATTGCGTATAAGCAGACAAGGCACGATGATAAAGTATATCGTATTTAATGTAAATTCCATCGATCTGCAAAATACGTGATTATTTACAATTAGGTAATATTTTACATTCAGGGCCAGTCGCAATTGATCCCCAAAGAGTATTATGTACATTGCTGATCCCTTGGTAAACTGTACCTAGAGTGAACTCGCAAGTCGTAGTTTGTCGTCCAGCGATGTCCATAGACATCACTCTTCTTAATTATAGGGAGCGTGCACGAACTATAGAGGGCAGCACAAAATCGACACAAGAGCCACAGGTGGATAAAAAAAGAAACGATAACTAGCACAATAATTTATTTAGGTATATATTCTTTTAATATGAGAAAAATTATATAAAATGTGTATTCCGGCCGAATATTATTAATACCCAGCATGTTCAGAACATGCTTTTTTTTTAGATGGGAGCTAGTTATTTAAGCCAAATTAAGATTTTATGTTCCCTTAATTACAGTTTTTTTTAATACATACCTACATATACACTCACGCCTTTTATCCCCGAAGGGGTAGGCAGAGGCGCAACTAGTGCACCCACTTTTCGCCATTATTCCGTCCCATGATGTGATAGGGGGCGAGCCTATCGCTATATCGGGTACAAACTCCAGAGTCCAGACTCCGAGCTAATACTGAATAGAAAAATTGAGTATCACTTTGCCCGACCCGGGGATCGATCCTGAGACCTCAGCATCGCAGTCGTACCATAATACAACTACGCCACCGAGGCAGTCTTTTTTTGTATTGAATATTATCTTCAAAACATTTTTATTTTTATAAATTACGTAATGAGACATTTCTACATGCTTTTGGAACTCATAACTATATATGTTTTATACAGCTTTTATTATTTTTGTAAATTTTCACATAAGCATGGAATGTTACTTACTTAGGTACTATTCTTTGGTATGTACATAATACAATCTCATACCATTTGGTTTGTTTATTTTTTTTTTATGTTTTGGAGCATGTTACGCATAGCTAAGCTCGTGAATAAAGTGTTAATGTTTCCTTGAAGGTCGTTGAAATGTCTTTTGTACTTTTAGGGATTACTGAGTAAATGTTCAAAATTCCAATCTTCAAGAACCTCGTTGACACTCGTATCATAACGGTAGCATCATAGTCGGTTTCACGAAATCGATCGACGAATTTGACGGCTTGAGCGTGCGATTCTTGCTGATGTATCGTGTGATAGTTGATGGAATCTTAGGGTTGTGAGGCTTTTTGATAAGCTACGTGCGGTGTACGGACTGTGACCATTATCGAAGATGCTTCAATGATTTCAGTCTTCTAAAGGAGACATAACTGGCTCTGACAGAATCTAGTAAGTGACTGTTGTTTTGATTGACCTATGTGACCTGACACAGAAGCATAGGTAATAATAGCGACCTCATCTTTTCGGTTTGGAATAAAGCTTCTTGGTTACGATGGCGCGATGTCTTATCGTTGCGCTCCGTGTGTGCATCTCTTGTTCGCGTGTGCGTGAGCATATTATCAATGAAACACACAGACCTCAGTGACGTTGACGCTCCGACGATCTCTCGTATACTAGTAGTGGCAATAGGATGTCTAAAATTAAAAGACCTTTTTTGTTCTTTATTTTGTTTGAAAAATGTACTTCTTTATTTTACACTTATGGTTAAATTAATTAACTGCATGGTGTTTCTTTCAAATTGATTTTATCGCAGTTAAATTTATGTATTCGATTACAAAATGACCCTGTATAGAAAGCGCTACGTATGCATCGCCCTGAAAACACTAGAAGCTACACGTGTTGCAGCGTCAGCGGAACGTGCCTACCATTGACGTCAATCGGAGGGCACATGAAACCGCCGTAGCAACCGCGCCGCATTCTTGATCTAGCATCGGTCAATTATCAACATATTTTAATTAGTTATAATTTCTTTGTAATTTTTACTTTTAAATTAAATTTATTAAATTCATTTTGGTTTTTTTTTGCGACCTCCGGCTGTAGACTTCGTAATTAGCATCTAGATACACAACAATGCATTATCAACAAATTAAATGTTATTTTTAAGCGACTTCTAAAAGGAGGTTCTGTATTCGTTCCGTATGTATGTATGTATGTAAATTTGTATGGCCGCGAGTTTCTCAAAAACGATTAATCTGATTTGGATGTGGTTTTCTATGTTAAAATGTATAGTTTTCACGGAAGGTTTAAGTATATAATTTATGAAGATCTGATGAAGATCTTCGGAGATACACAATGGAACTCTTCAATAACTAACAGCAGGTGACTCGCGAATGCTGCAATCGTATATCTATGATGTATTGTTTACACTGTTCTATAATTAACTAACAAAAAGCGATAAATAAAGACTTTTCAACAAAAAATAAACCTACTTCGTATATTTGATCTTGTGTTTCCTTGGCTTAGCTGGCAATTTAAATTAGGCATAGACTCCAAATACACGCATATACTAAGCGAATATAAAGTTGAATTATTTTTTGGTTTGTAGTGGTTTTGAAGTCGGTTTACTTTTTGTTATTTGGTTTGTTTCATACTGTTAATGAATATTTTACGTCAACGCCAAGTATCGATGTGCTGAAACATAGACTATGTTGCGCTATCAGATGGCAGTGCGTACGACGTGCACGTTCCTTATGTAGGGATATTTTTGAAAAACATTCATTTTAAAACATGTGTTTCGTGAGTCGGAGGAAGCCCGCAGCCGTTCCTAATGCGCCGAAGATGGCCACCGTGGAGTTTTGGTTGGTATGCCGTGCGGTGTACATAGGTTAGGGACTCGGCCCGGCGGTCGCCGGCCGTTTTCCATCTCACCGGGCGGCTCAACGTCGGGTCGTAAGGCACGGTGAACCCGAAATAACCGCTCAGTCGTTCCCCTTGAACACTGGGCGGTAGTAATAATTCACTTTCTCCGCGTAAACAAAAAAAACATGTGTTTACCTGGTGATAAAGTGTACAGTTCTTTTTTTCGTGTCAGGGTGCACAGGCCAACCATTGCCATCGTATTCCACTGACCGCGAACTGAGAGATTTCTCATAATAATGCTCCAGTTTCCGTGGCGTCTGCAATACGTGATCCAAACCCCAATTTCTCACAGAAGGAATAAATAACCCCATGAGAGCCTTCAGTAAGCCTATAAAATAAAACGAAAATCAAGAACTGTTGTTTTAGATTTACCAATGTGTTGAGGATGGTCCATGTGTTATTAGGTATTACTTATCTATACTAATATTATAAAGCTGAAGAGTTTGTTTGTTTGTTTGAACGCGCTAATCTCAGGAACTACTGAACCGATTTTGAAAATTCTTTCACTAATAGGAAGCTACATAACTCCTGAGTGCTATATGCTACTTTTTATCCCGGGAAAATATTTTTGTCCCGGAAAAACTTTTTCACGCGGGCGGAGTCGCGAGCAATAGGTACTAGTAAGTTATAAATATACTTACCTAACACTAACAACGTGGTAATGACACCAATGATTGTTATGCACAAATCAACGGAGACAATATCATTGTAGCAAGCTGAGCGAGTATGGCGCCTCCGGTTATAATATAATGACAGGCCTGCCGCCAACTGGCGAGACAGCGGCATCTCCCGACAAACAAGTTTTGGGTCTTCGCCTGGGAACACACGTATTGTGAAGATTTTGTCCAACATACCTAATATGAGGTCATCCATTAATCACGTGATGTTTTTAGCAACTTTATAACCCCTCCCCCTCGGTGATATGTGGTAAGGTTTTAACTTTTAGACTACCCCCAAAGTTCACGTGTATTTTTTTTAGTACAAAGTATCTGAAAAGTTTAGTGATTTGAGTTAATTCGATTCGCGCGTACAACGAAAAAATAAATACACGTGATATATCACTACACCCCAACCCCACGTTATTTCGTGATTTTTGCTGACCGGCTTCTAGCCTCACGTGATTAATGAACGATCCCTATATCCCTATAACCTCTTAGTCAAATTAAGACCTGAACGTAAAAAATAGAAAATAAGCCAGTGGCGTAACTACACCCTTGTAGGTCTGTGACAAATTCATTGAATGGGGCCCCTTGGCAGAGCAAAATCCTTTTTTTTTTGTAAAAGTACGGGTTACGGGTATAACTTTGGATACGAAAGACTGATCAAACGTGAGAATCGATAAAACGGCGGATCGATAAATCGAGATTAACGGCCAATTGAGCTCAAAATCGATATACGGGTATTGTCCTTGTTTTTTGTCACAGTGACAGTATTGTTTGTTGTTTTAGTTGACTTGTGACAGTATTGTTTTGTCGAATTTTACCATCAAAATAGTATTATTTTTATGAAAACATTGTAAACGGAACCGATATTACTAAACTACTAAAAAGCTAACAAACTTTAATAAAAAAAAACAAATTAAACTTTAATACTTTTATTAATGCATTCCGCTAAATTTGACAATGAGAGTAAATATTCGTTATACTTACGTTAGCGATATCAAATTTCAATCCAGGCAAATTTTTGAACTTACAGTACCTAAGTAGAGAAGGATTTGGCTTTTATCCAGTGGCATAACTACATCATCAGTGGCCCGTGGCGAATTCATTGGATGGGGCCCCAGTAAAAATTGCAACGGCCCGTCACATTCATCAAATTAGTCACGTATACACACCCTCCCCTCGCCCGTATCTGAGCTCGCGGCCTGTCGGGTCGGGGAGGCCGGGGGCCCCTTCGGGCCCGGGGCCCGTGGCATTTTGCCACCTCTGCTATCCTGTAGTTACGCCACTGCTTTTATCCTTGAAACAAGGAACCCAATAAAATTTAGCTACTTACCTAGGCAAACACAATCGCAGTGCCACACACAAAAGCAACGATCACCTTTCCTCATTGTTACATCCCGTACAGCCACTTGTTCATCGAAGTCGTTAATTAAAGCCACTAAAAATATATAAATAAAGAGTAATAAATTAATACCCAATATTTATTTTGAAATGTGATAGATATCATTTATGACATCAATAGGTCACAATAAACCTTTTTATACTTAAGTTAGAAATCATAGGTTGGGTAAAGAGAGGTAAATATTACAGAATAGGGTAGTTGACTACTTTTTTAAATACATTTATCAAAAATGTAAATCATCCAAGTCCATACTAAGTAAGATTAGGTGGAAAGGGAAGTTGTCACATAACAGTAATATCAGACTGTGACGTCACCGAGTGTCGCCGACCATAACGCTGCGAGCGCGATATCCCCACCAAGGCCCCACTATATTGTTCACAACAATATTTCAAATGATATGAATAACTCCTTTATTTTTCAACTAATTTTGATGCTGATTTCACAGAATAATTTCTTTTTCATATTATAGGAAACTACCATATTTCGTTTAATTTAAAGGATAGGTAAGCCCCGTGATCCAAACTTAGCCCAACAAATCCCAACAGTAACTTTCTGACATTACCAGAACAATGAGAAGAGTCCACCGGAATCTGATTTGAAACTTGAAGTTTCAATAGTCGCGTGTGTTTTGGTGGTATCAGAATACGATCCGTAACCAGTTGTTCAGAATCATTGTTATCCAATTCATTAATCAATGTTGGGTGACATTCACGAACCACGGCTCTAACAAACAAATAAATTATTATAACTCATTTATAAAATAGCGTTCATTGA
The DNA here is from genome assembly GCA_949316025.1 of Lapara coniferarum. Taxonomy (NCBI): domain Eukaryota; kingdom Metazoa; phylum Arthropoda; class Insecta; order Lepidoptera; family Sphingidae; genus Lapara; species Lapara coniferarum. Next base: position 13,822,843 of record OX438931.1, on the reverse strand, counting down.
GTAGATTTGCATATGTACTCTCAGTTTAAACCTAAATCGTGCCGCAGCCAAACCGTTATTTGAAGCTTGAATTGTTACAACGGTTGATTTGGGCCTTGTGCTATCAGTAACGGCAGTACTAATGCGACCCAATGAACTGAAAATAAGAATAAAATGTTGTTAGTGCATGTTCTTATGTTAGCTGGATAACTAGGTACCTACTAATTATACTACTTATAATATAAAAAGAACCATAGTGTGATGACACAAATAAAAAAAAATTTAGTATGTATAATATTGTTGAAGTATGTATAATATTGTTGAAGTATGTATAAGTAAATTGTATTATTGTTACCCCACAGTAACAAGTTGATTGTCATCTGCTTTGGCTTCCACATCAATCTGACCGCGAATTAGTTGTCGATACGGTATGGTTAGAAATCGATCTGTTCCTCGGGAAGCAATGCTCATCTTGTCACCCGCGCCAGTGAACAATGCTCTAGACAAGCGAATCTGCACTCGACGGCGGGACTATGGCATTAAACAAAAACATCTCCCATTTATAATTAGAACAAACGTGTATTGTTTTTTCAACTTATAAACGATCATTTTTAAACAATAAATTCAATCGGTGAGTGCTATTATAGTCCTTTCAACCATTTATTTAACGTTTGACATATGGACGCCTATAAAATTTTATAATTATTGACAAGGTATGGAAAACAAAATAATTGACTACTTTATGAACGCCATTTTTTCTTTTCTACAGTGAAGCGACTTGCTCTTCAGCTCCGATATAAATTATCGATCGATATTCGTTAAGCCCACTGATTGCGTAACAAAGATAATTCAACTATTTTTAATTGAAAAGTAAAATTTGGCTGTGTAAATTAAATATTTTCTTTTTATTTACGCGTAAACATATGGTAACCAATAAAATAAATGATTAAAGTTAAATATTAACAAATTGTATTGTACATAGAATATATACCTACAGAATAAATTTATAAACAGAAAATACACAAATTTAAACGCTTAGGCATAATTATAAACCTATACAAAATGTTGAGCAAATATAAAATTTCAATGTGTTTAATCTATCAAAACTTCTTAATACATTAAATCGATTGTTACAAGAAATCGAATCGGTAACGCATCAGTACATCCCCAATTGATTAGAAACCAAACTGTCGAAACTTAAATAAATGGTTGGACGGAGTATAAGATTAATTTAAACTTTACATTTTAAATTTTCGTGCGTACATAGATAAATACGCTAGACGACATGGTGTGACGTTACTTATCTAGTACTTCTGTAACACAATTTAATAACTATCATACATTTAAATACAGCTTGTTGAATCTAGGTATACTAAACTCAATATAAAAAGAATCATCAAAATTCTATTTGATCTTTTGTAAGGTCCCATACCAATCAAATTAAAATAGTAGGTCCAATCGGAAGCAATTCCAAATCTAACGCAAAATCAATTTTGACGAAAAATTCAGCTAAAAAGTATTTATTTACGATGTAACGATTTCCATACAAAATTACCGATTTAGAATTTTTGATTTTCTGATGGTCTTCTGGACCTTTCTATTTTTTTATGCTGATAAGCCTACTCTGAAGTGTCTCTAACAAAACAAAACAATAATTATTCAAATCTGTCCAGCCATTTTTAATATCAGCGAGACTAAGGAAAAACAATTAATTTTTTAACCGCCGACAAAAAAGAGGGGCGACATAAGTTTAGGGTGGTCTGTCTGCGGCATCGTAGCTCTTAAAGAAATGGACCGGTTTTGACGCGTTTTTTTGTTGTTTGAAAGCTGATGTGATCGATATGGTTCTTAGCTATAATTTATGAAGATCTGTTCAAGTGTTTGAAGATTATCAGCACAGTTCCAACTTAAAAGTCCGATTAATTTTAAATATAGGGTACTATGTTTTCGGCAATATTTTAAAACATGAGCTGATGCTGCAGCATCAAGTAGTTTGTGGGATACCCAACTCCTTATAGCAGATATAGCGTGTTTGGGCTCATAAGGATGGTCTCAACGAGTAGGTGTTTGATAGTTGATCATGAAGGCCCCATGATGAAGAATAAAGTAATTTAAAAAGTTTGAAATAAAAAGTAAACTAAAATTTAAATAACTTCCAACACAAAAATCTCTAACAAGTAAAATAATAAAATCGTCTTTGTCGTTTAAGTACCTAGTAATATTTTGACCCAAGCGTCTTCGCGTCGGGGTACCGAACTCAGAAACAGGGAGATGAAAAGACTTCTTTAGCGATCCCTCGACACGACGACGCTTCGGCCAAAATATTGTTACGTGCTGGGGTTCGATATAAACAATTAAAATACCGGTATTGCGATAAAACACCAATTAGGACTTTATTAGTACCTACTAGAACACTACTAAACAGCAAAAACACTGCACTAAATACAGCTATTAATTAAACACCCAAATACGCTTATTAAAATCACTCAGAATTCGTTCAAACACAATCCACAATATTCGCCTCGAAATCGCTTGGAGTTATCGCTCGTAAGTCGTAGTCCGCTTTTCGCTCGCTCTTGTAAACAAGACTGAATGCCCGGCTGCGGCCGCGCGCCGCCTGTTATACCCGTCCGCCGGTACCGTCGTAGTTTGTGGAACGTTCCCGAAAGATTCAGAATAGTGGAGATCTCTCTCGCAAATTGAGGTCAATGCTTGCGTTTCCACGACATTCTGGAGACATCGAGACCCTTCGAGAACGTTCCATCGCCGAACCTTCCACAGTCAGATCGTCCGCTTCTCGCCAATAGATGGCGCTGTTTATCGGCGAGTACGAGCGCGCGTAACAATATTACTAGGTACTTAAACCAAAAAGACAATTTTATTACTTTTTTTGTGTCGGGGGCTATTTAAATTTTACATAGGTATATTATAGATAGATATTGTCCCATTAAATTTCTTCGTTCGTTATATTGTGGAGTGCTCCTACTGGGGAACCCACGTCAAAAAAGCGCCAAGTAGGTACACTACCTCAGCGCTGGTGTGGAAATGTATGCATAAAGGTCTGAAACCGAGAAGAAAAAGCATTGATACCTTTTTGTAGAGAATTTTACTATGAACATTCTCTCATTCATTTTCCGGTAGGTCTCACTATTTCAGAGACATACGCAAATAACGAATATTTGTAACCTTTAACCTCGAATAAAACACAACGCACAAGCGGAATCAATGGGTACTCAGCACTTGTTTTCGCTTATTTTCACAGGAATAATAATTTAATGTTGTAAGTACATACTGTGACATATTTAGTACCTACCTACCTACCTGTTCATTGTTTATATATTTCGGCGGTGGTGAAAAGTTTGAGTCATTGTGGCTTGGTTTCATGACACTGCTAGAGTCCTCTAAAGTAATTATAGCATCTTTGGGTAGCACGAAGTATTCTTGGCCTATGCATAATATCAATGTGAATTAATAATATTCCATTAATAATAATTAATGGAATATCAGTAGATAACAAATAGTTAATTTATGAAGGTACCTACTACCTACATCAGTCATTAAAAATCAAAACCTGCTGGATAACAAGTTGCTGACCAAACTGACCTTTCACAAAACTAATGTTGTCAACTAAGTGATCAACCTTAGGGTCCTGTATTGGAGTGAGTAAACATAGCCCTTTGGCGGGGAGGGTAAAGTCCTCTCGAGCAACCCATTCTGTACTTTGGTATTTTATATTCATATTTTCATTTCCCCACTCAGGAAGTGAGGAACTGACACTGTAAAATGAAAATATATGGTAAACGATATTGTAAATCAATTGAGGATAAATATAATGTACCTACCAATCCAACGCATAGGTATGTGCGTCACAACTCATAGAATATGCCTATATATTATGATACTTAATACAATTAAGGCAGCATTATTTCCGAACTCAGTCCGACACACCAGGCCAATTTACACTGCTGTCAACTGCGCTAAATGGAGACGTCCGCGCTCAGTATTAAATTAACCGATCCAGAGGACGACATCACTCTGGCCATCCGTAGTAAGAACGAGTTTTTAAAAGTCTTCCACTTTACACAACCGCAGTTCCGTCCGCGCCGCGTTCACCGTACGCAAACCCTCCTAACAGTTCCGGCCCGCGTGGCGACGACAAAATAAATGAATAGGATTAAATTAAACACCAATCTTCCCCATTAATCGTTGATGCTTCATCCTCTTTCAGTGAACGTCCTGACTCCTGAGCAGAGGTTCGTAACCTTAACTTAATTTAAAGGAATGAGAGCGCCTAAAGCGTTCACCCTAAAGATCGGTGTGGCCAGAAAAGCTGACTCGCGTCAGGCTACTGGCGGTAGGGCCAAAAAAAGGCAGTATTAGTGCCACATCACGTTTTACGTTAGTAAGGAAGTTATTAGTAGGTAGTGTCTGATTTTAATCTAAGTACTGCGGCCAAATCGAACGTTAAATTGAGTATGCGCGAATTATCAAATTAACAAGTTGATATAGGTATTGAGCTCCCAAAAAAATTATTAAATCCCTAATCATCCACGTTAAAAGTGTTGTTACGAGGTTACTCCTAGATCATGGGCTATGATCCTAAATTCAAACCTTGCTGATTCTCCTTTAGTAATATCGTTCCAAATGGTATGTCCATCTGGTGCGGTTAATTTCTCAAACAGTTGCACATGGACTGTAGACCACACATCTGCATTGCCAATCTCATACAAGGCATAAGCCTTTTCAATAACACCGATATCATTTATAGGTGCTGTTTGGACACTGGCTTTTGGTTCAAATTCGGAATGCTTCGTTGTAAAATTATTATTTTCTGGGTATTGTAGATTGAGCTCAGTTTTAGGATCATTATCAAGAAGTAGTAATGGCTTTGTTTCATGCGGTACTCGGTCGGACTTTTCATATTTTGCGGATATCTGACGATGTTTAATTTGACGATCATTATATGAATCATCTCTTAGAAATCCATAATCTTTATTGTTATTTTCATACACAGGCTGGTGGAAATTATTTATATCTGACATTAAATTATCTGTTGTCATCCACATTTGAGGTTTATCATCATAGTGTTGTTGTACTTCATTATTGTATTCTCGTTTGTAACGGTTCATAAAAGTAACAGTATCAAGGCCTTTTTCATTTTCTGTAATAGGTATAAAGAAAAAAAAACATCATTTTCATTCATGATGATCCCTCTGGTCGTGTAAAGCATAGAAATGCTTCAGAGCTTTATCACAAAATCAATAAAATAAGAATAGTAGATACCTATACCTATTAGGTATTTGTTACCTGCAATATTATTTTCTATTTCCTGTATTGTAGCATAGTCACCGGAATGGCGTTTCTGAAATTAGCATGATAGTTTTATTATAAAAAAAAGTCAATATGAATTTCACTGGAGATACTTTTTACCAACTACTAATTTACTAACGTACAATATTTAGGTTGTCGCCTTCTTCTTCATAATCAGTATTTGTTATGATGCCACTGACAGTCTGCAAATGTAATAAATGTAAACTTATAAAAAAAAAATTTAAATTATAGTTTATTGTATTGCACGTAAATTTTTTTTTTGATACACCAAGCGTTATTTTTAAGTCTAGGGGCCGTAGTCATGACTGTGGTAACTCGAGCTCTGAGTCTGAAGACGCGATTCCATTAGACAAGTTACTTATATGCAAGTTGCAATTGTATGCAAATTGAAAAAACCCGCATAACTTGAACATTTTCATTCAAGTGACGCACAACATGGCATGTGTGGCATTCTACTACGCTCGTCGTCCTGAAACATAAGATGTTAAGTCTTTTACGTCCAGTAGTTACACTGGCTTATAGCTACCTACAATGTGCTTCAAACCGAAACACAACAGTGCATACACACTCCTGCTTGGCGGTATAAATAGACAATGCGGTGGAACCCACCCAGAAAGACTTGCATATGAGAGACCTACCACTAGTACATTATTACCTACATAATTACATACTAGTAGTGCCCGCGGTTCCGCCCGCGTGAAAAAGTTTTTCCGGGACAAAAATATTTTCCCGGGATAAAATGTAGCCTATAGCACTCAGGAGTTATGTAGCTTCCTATTACTGAAAGAATTTTCAAAATCGGTTCAGTAGTTCCTGAGATTAGCGCGTTCAAACAAACAAACTCTTCAGCTTTATAATATTAGTATAGATTATAACCTTACATCAATTCTACGCAATTCATAAGCTTGTAACGGTAATTCCCGCCGGAGACGCAACACATAAGGATTAAGGAGACGTGTGCGCCTTTTGCTTGGTCCATTAATCACATGTTCAATGGGGATATATTCATCTCCAAAATTACCCTGGAAAATGAAAAGGGAATTTAACAATGATGGAAGTTGTAGGTAAGTATCGATTTTTTGGTACGTATTTAAATCTTTATACAGACATCTGTTTCACCAAACATTTTTACTGTAAGCGCCAATTTCTTGTTACAATTAGTAAGCGACCCGTGTCTGAAAAGCTCTTCTTCAGCAAAACGTGTGCTTTCACTTTCTGGTAAACTGCTATCAATTTCCTGAGAAGGAATACACAAATGTTTAACTAAAACCTTAACGTTAATATGGTGGTTTTCTATTTATTATTTTGTACATTATATTATATTGTAACAGAAAATACGAAAAGAAAATTCTTCTGTAAAATCAGCATCAAAATTGATTGAATATAATGCAGTTATTTAAATCGTAGTAATACCTATTATAGTGGACGATAGCCTAGTTGGGAATGGAACGGTCTGCCGAGACAATGTCCAGAGGTTAAAACCCAAGGCACACATCTCTGACCTTTCAAAGTTACGTGTGTGTTGTTTATCAATTATCGTTCAATTTAACGGTGAAGGAAAACATCGTGAGGAAACCTACATACCTGAGAATTCTTCATAAGAATTTCGAGGGTGTGTGAAGTCTGCCAAACCCGCACTAGGCCAGCGTGGTGGACTTAGGTCTTAAACCCTCTCAGTAGTAGAGGTGGCCCGTGCTCAGCAGTGAGCAGTATATAATACAGGGCTGGTATTATTATTATTTAATACCTATTATAAATGCGGAAATTTGTGAAAATGTTTGGATAATTCTATGTGTTAGAACTTAGAAGTAAACGCAGAAACAGCTGGGACCGTAGCCAAAATGATTTTATACAAGCGTTAACGCCAATAGAATAAAAAATAATGTAGCTGTGCCAATGCATATATTAGAGTCTAGTACCGGGAAATCCCGGTCCCGAAGTACCGGGATAACCCTGTTCTGCAGTTACCGCCAAACAGCAGTGTGCATGCACTGTTGTGTTTCGATTTGAAGGACATTGTAGCCTGTGCAACTACTGGACATAATGAGACTTAACATCTTAGGTATGTCTCAGGATGACGAGCTCAGTGGAATGCCACACGGTACTTTGTAACTTAACGTGTTGAATGATGTTGTTACTGTTTATGAGTGGTCCTATCGCTTACCATTAGGCGAACGGCTGCTCGTCTCGTCATTCAATGCCATAAAAAAAAGTTCTTTTGATGCTTAAAAGTACCGGGAATATAGAATTTGATTCCACGTTCCTTCGGTATTCGATACCGCCATTAAAAATGTTGATAATGTGCTTTAATATCACTTTTATACCTTTTTCACACTAATTTCGTGATTGTAGTGTGTTGAGTTAATAAAGGACATCTTAATTGGTGAAGATTATATTACTAGTAGGTATGTATATAAATTCGGAACTGAGATATTTTCCGCCTTTGGCAGTTTGCGTATTTGAATGTTTGTAAGTAATAACCGCCAAAACTACTGAATGCCATCATCATCTTTAGCCTTTGGGAGTCCCCTGCTGAACATAGGCCCCTCTAAAGATTTCGAGATTAACCTATTGGAAGCGGCCTGCAACCAACGACTTTTACCAGGTCCTTTGTTCACCGTGTGAATGGACGTCCAACACTACGCTTGCCGGTAGGTAGTAGGTACATGGTTCTACATGCCACGTGCCTTGTCCACTGCCACTTTAGCTTGCTAAACCACGACTTTCATTCTTCTTCAGATCTCCTCATTTCTGATTTTATCGCGCTAAAATACACCGAGCAATAGCTCTCTCTATAGCTCGCTTAAAAGTGAAGGAAAACATCGTGAGGAAACCTACATACCTGAAAATTCTCCATAAGAATTTCGAGGGTATGTAAAGTATGCCAACCCGCACTAAGCCAGCATGGTGGGCTAAGGCCTAAACCCTCTCAGTATTAGAGGAGGTCCGTGCTCAGCAGTGGGCATTACATAATACAGGGCTGATTGCATTGTAATGAATGAGCCGCTGAATGACTGCGAGCCATCTGAGGCGCTCACAGTAGAAAATAGAAATCGCGTCTCAGGTCCGTACGTCGTCACTGGTAAACACATTAATTGAAGTGTTTAGAAACGAGATATTTTAGACGAGAAGATGTTGCCTAACATTCCAATGATGCTCAACCGAGCTGGATTCAACGATTGACGTCTCTTTCATAGTTGGTCTTGCCAAACTGAGCTACTTGTCTATAATAATATTATAAAGACAACACATGTCTCTGTCTCATGCCTCTATGTTACGTACATTGAATATCGGTGCACCATCAAATTTTAGAAGCTCTGTAGATATTCAGTTCTTGCCGGCCACCTTGTTTTTGAGTTGTCCCAATGCCCTCCTAATGTTTGGGATTTCTACATAGAAGTATCGGGCCAGCTTGGCTATCAGGTCTCTGGGCGAGCTGTTCGCGGGTTTAGTAACTAAGGCGTAAAACTGTCCTTAGAACCTCTGAATCCCCTTCAATATCTCTGCCCCCATAGACATTTTGTTGAACGACGCTGAACGTATTAGGATGTAATTATTAACCACCACGACAGAACATGTCCTGAATTTTAATATAACTTAATGGATTAATATTGTGTGATAATATTTATCTCAATCTTTTCATCGGTTTCAGTCTTAACGTCTAACAAACATCTAAACCCCCACTGCTGAAAAACTACTGAAACTTTTAAATTCATAATCTTAGTAAAATATTACTTCTTTTTCTACTTTTGTGATATTGCTGGAAACCAAAACACCTACCTACACCCTTCCCACATCTCTATTCAATTCCATCATAGCCGACAACACACCCTTTATTTTGGTATTTAGTATTTATGAGCAATGGACATCACTTAACTATGGTATCCTACACTTAAAAAAAAAATATTGCTGAAGAAGAAGTAAATTAAAACTGGCTTGTACACACCAAAATAGCAAAAGTACCGAAAATCCGGGATGTCTCGGTCCTGTTAGAGAAAAGTACCGGAAATCCCGGTTCTTAAAGTTCGTGCCGGTTCCGGAAACCCTAGAGCCCTAGACTACATAAAATATTATGTACGAAATGGTAGGTGTTTTATCGAGAAGTATTTATTAAATAAAGAATTGACGCACATTGAGACCACAATTCATGATTACAGCTCGAACTTGCATTTGAACATTGTCATTTACTTCTTTAACGTTCTGTGCAGCTAAGACATTCATCTGAAGTATTAGTAGGAAAATAAATGCATCTGAAAATCGAAATCTTAAATTTTAAATCTACTACTACCTGACCATGTCAGTATTCCTAATATTTTCAGGTTATATTCTCAATCTATAATCCATATAACACAGCATCAAAAGTGAGGAACAGTTATAGTGATCGTGCGGCGAAAACAAAGGGACTGTCTGCGCAAAATAATCACAGAACTAAGAATATTGGCCGCATACTAACTTTATCTTTTTCTAGTGAACATTTTTGTGGACGACTTAGAATAAAAGCGCGCGTTATTATTCTAAGGCGAAGGTGTGTTATTATTCTATGTTGTAACCTACATAAGGTATGGGCAAGCTACATACAATACTTACAAACGAACATCGATATAAATATAGCCATGGTAGCGCACGAAAACTATAGTATATATGGAATATGTAAAATGATTTTTCTAGCTTCTTGTTTTTCGTAGTAGACAAAGATAATTATTATAGATACATATTGAAATCAAATTTAAATACTTTGTGTATCGAAGATCATCAAAGAGCTCATTTTAATAATATGACAGAAGTATTTCAAAGAGCATTATAAAAGTAGGTATTTCCTTTCCATATCTTCCATATCTATACTATAATATTATAAAGCTGAAGAGTTTGTTTGTTTGTTTGTTTGAACGCGCTAATCTCAGGAACTACTGGTTCGAATTGAAAAATTCTTTTTGTGTTGAATAGACCATTTATCGAGGAAGGCTATAGGCTATATAACATCACGATGCAACTATTAGGAGCGAAGAAATAATGGAAAATGTGAAAAATGCGGGGAAAATTATTCATCCTTGAGGGCTTCCATTGCGTGCGCTGCGAAAACGGTTCAAGATACCAAAAATATATGTATGAAAGAATTATTCCTCTTGAAATGATCTAAAAAAAAGTCCGCGACAGTATATGTCTATCTTTTAAGATTAACTCTCTAGAACCGTTTTTATGGTAATCAAATTTGGTCGAAATTAACGCATTATTTGTTAAGAGTTGTATCAAAGTCATAATATTAATCTTTATCCAAATAAATGTGTTGGATAGAGTGATGCAACGGGAAGGTTTTTATGTATGTACTTTTAGCCCGGAAAAACTTTTGAACGCGGGCGAAGCCGTGGGCAAAATGTAAGATAATTCTCTTTGGGATTTCCGTTTTCCACATCTACTACAGTTCTCTTTGGATTTCCGTATAAGGCAGTGATTACATTATATACTACGAAAAGATTACATACTCTTTTCGTAGTATATGTAATTCGGATTCCCGGCAATATTTATTTTTAACCGACTTCAAAAAAAGGAGGTTCTGTATTCGACCCGTATGTTTCAATATCATTATGGGGTATGGGAGTATGTCGTAGTATGGGAATAATCAAATGGCATTTGATTAAAGAAAAATCCTATGAGTTACGTATGAACACCACAGCCCATAAAATTATTATACCAAGAGGACCTCCTCGCGTGCACCTAGATGAGACAGCAACAATTCAGCGTTTTACGGCTCTTGCACCCGAAATCACGGCATTCTTCAATTATTACACGTCGGTATCGGTCGCAGATTTTTTTTAAAACAATAACTAGCACTATTATTTATCACTAAATAAGACCAGACGTCCTCAAATCATTAATTCAATAAGTTTGTCACACCTTAAGTTTACAATCAACCATTTTAAAGTGTGTAAATACGCGTGTAAAATCGCTTCTCCGTATACACACACATACAACCTCATGTTTGAATTAAGTGCGGGCACTGACTTCTATTATACTAGTACGCTATAATAGACGTCAGTGAGTGCGTGCCCCGTCCAATTCCACGCACGCGCGCACGTCGCCTCGCATCTCCGAAAACGAGGACTCCAAAGAGCATTATAATACTACGGAAAGAGGACTCTGACAATATAAGGGATGCGGCTTATATGATCTTTCTCTATGTCAACGATATAAGATCAATCAAGCGTTGTAAATTTCTTTATGTACGAGTCTGGTATGAGTTCATATGGACACAATAAGGTTTGACTATGCGTACTGTTTTCTCTGTTCTCTGATGCGTGCCGAATACTGTACCTACTTTCAATGTAGTCGTGACACCGAAAGTGACATACTTTTATTGGCCGCGTTAATAGGCACCTGGCGCATTCATTCTCAATGGGATGGACGAAGATAAATTCATGGTTTTTGTAGTAGTTAGCCATCGACGAGAACTGCATGCTCGTACAGTTAATTTTTACACGCTAATAGTGTGGAACCGTACTAGCGCTGGGCAGTCAACACGAGGAAGTATAACGATATCAATGTGTATTCAATGGCATGGCAGTAGGACATGTCTTGTCTCCATCTTGATAGCGAACACCGTACTCAGATGTTAATACTTAATACCTGCCTTAGATGCCCAGCAATGTCGCGCTCCGGGACCAGCCTGTATATATCCAGTTCGAACAGGCCAGCCATCACGAGCAGTGCCACAATGCCATGCCCGTTAAAATGGCATTTTCAACAAAAGGCGAAAACTAAACTGACACTTGAGTTTTATTTCTTAATCATTTTACTATAGCTATATAGTAATAGTGATAATTATTATAGGCTGACGCGTCAAGTGACATTCAGTTATCACAAGGGTAACTTACTGTATTATAAAATGCATTGGGTTTGGTTACTAACATTTATTTTAATTTTCAGAATAAGGATGTCACAATTTCAAACTTTCAAAATGAGGAAAGGATATTTATTACACATATTTAGATAAATTACAGCAGAACATCACTTGGAACGAATACTTTAACGATTAATCGCGTTTTTTTATTACTAATCCTTTACTCATTTTATATCCCAAGGATTTGCTTACTAAATTCATAATATTTTGTCATCATACTACACAATGAACTTATTGTAAATACAAAGTAATTTGCAGTCTTAAAGAAAGAAAATATCACATTTTACGATGATCAACAGGGGCGTCGAATAAGAAAATGAATTTAGTTGATCATGCAATATCACTGGATTTTGCTCAAAATTATGAATTAAGTAATAAATCAACACTGATTAATATTTTAAAAACTACGAACCATTTTTGTCTCTATAAATCGCAGCAACATGGCAATAGAAAACAATAAAAAGTACAAAAAGACCTAACCAACTAGGAACATGAAGTTTACATAATTTACTAAATTCACAATAATATTATAAACTTTGTCTTACAAAGTAGTTTATTTCAATGTCAAAATACAAACATTGGTTAGATCTCCTTGTGGTTATTCCAAACATTAGAGAAACAAACTAGCACAATAAAGTTTGTAGCTAGCGCTCGTTTACAACGTTGTACCACAATCACATAAACAAAGTCGCACTCCCGTTAAATGAACATAATCATATTTGTTATACATAATCAAAACTATTCTAATAATGTACACTGACTGTGCCTCGCATAAACAAGCGCTTTTTAGACATATTTTACGACTTATTCCACAATTCCTTCATTTAGTTTTATAACAATTTACCCAAAAATCACGACGCGATCACAATCATGGCTATATTTTAGCAATCTTATCGAAACTATTTGCCATCTAATAATGAATAATGGTAGCAATAATAGAATTCTAAATAAATTCAAATTTTTGTCAGCCCCAATATCAATACACATTATTGGGTCTACATACTAAATCAAAAATAGAATTATAATTACTATTAAATATTACAATACTTTTTATCCTACATTAAAGTTTACTAAGATTCCGGATCCGTTGATGAATATGTTGCAGCCTTACTGGTCTGAAACAATGATAATAAAAGTAGTATAAATATACATACATATACACTCACGCCTGTTATCCCCGAAGGGGTAGGCAGAGGCACAACTAGTGCATCCACTTTTCGCCATTATTCCGTCCCATGATGTGATAGGGGGCGAGCCTATCGCCATTAATATAAATATATTGTACTTAATATGCATTAACTAGATTTCGCCGGAATAAAAAGTACCCTATATCCTTCCTAGAGTCTCAAATTATCTCTATGTCAAATTTTATGACTCACAGACAGACGGACGCAGACAGACGATTTTAAATTTAGTTTTTATAAATGAAAGTCGTGTTAGTTACACTATTTATAACTCAAGAACAGCCGAGCCGATTTGGCTGAAAATTGGTGGGGAGGTAGCTTAGAACCAGGACACGGACATAGGATACTTTTTATCCCGGGAAAATATAAACCGGGACTTTTATCGCGGAAAATCATTTACTGCGAGTGAACCGCAAGAAAACAAATATATAGATAGTTTGAGATCCAGAGGAGGACATAGGCTTATTTTATCCCGGAGAGACATACACCGGGAATTGTATCCCGGATTTCTTTTTCTCGCGATTGGAGCCGTAACAACCAAACCAATTAATCAATTTCAATGAAATTTTGTAAGGCGATAGTTTAAGACCCTGGGAAGGATCTAGGGTACTTCTTATCCCGGGCAAATATAAACCGGGACTTTTATCCCGGAAAATATTTTCTTGAGGGTAGAGCCGCAAACAAATAAGTGTGAAGATAGTTTGCGACCCAAGGAAGGATATAGGATACCTACTGCTTATCTCGGAACAATATAAATCGGGGATATAAATATAATATTATGCTTTGCTACCTGTGCGACGCCAGGGCGGGCCGCTAGTTATTAATAAAAATAAAATCTTTCTGCGCTTCTTCTATACATAAACTTTAACTTTGCCAAATTTCAAACTTCTCCGTCCGCGTAATATTTGTGCTCTATTAGAAAGTAAGCTTTTTCTTTGTTACTACTGTGTAAGTATTGTTCAATAGACCATTAGCCTGAAACAATGCCGGATTTATTGAACTATCAGCGTTTAAAGTGAATCGTTCACATAACAGATTTTTATCTCAGTTTACTAATCGTCGTGTTCATTGCGCGCGCTCAGACTGCTCAACTAATCTGAAAGAACTTGCACGCGACACACTAAGCGTGCTAGAAAAAAAAAACAGCGTGGGCTGCTTTTTAAGATATTATCAAAATGATAATCCTTCTACTCATATTATCTGTCAATAAAATATTCATAACTATTGACACGATGCACCCCACGGTTTTTTTAAGCACGATTTTATTAGCTTCAGGCGTATGTGTGTACGTATGTGTGTAACTGACACTTTGAACATGATTTTTACCACCTTCAAAAAATCGGATTAAATCGAAATTTTGGCATACGTATCAAGGACCGATGCCAATTCAATATTTTAAACTAAAAACACGCGTTGATATAAAATCCAACTGAAAAATAAATAAATAATAGTTTATTAAATTTTAGTGACATATGTTGGACCTTAGTAGAATTAGCCTGTAGTTTTTTAATGAGTAATTTGTTTCTTACTTTATAATTGATACTATTGTATGGCAGTTGTGTCAGTGACAAATAAAATACATTTGTTTCTTTCTTTCTAACAGCAGTGGTCACTGGGACACTGATGATAAAACAGAACGAGCGACGGAATATAAAATATTACCTCACAACTGTCGTAGAATCGCATGGCGATGTCGCTGTCATAGAAGTTGACGCTAACGGTCTTCTCGACAGGATCATTGCTGGTGAAGTCAGTACCCGACCACGTGCAGGTCTCGCCCGACAACTGCACACAACACAAAATACATACATATTATACACGTAATAATTCACTATTGATAATGAATCATTATATATTTTAACTATATACATGTATCTTCAATATAATGAATTAATCATGATTAACAGTCAATGAGGAAAAATTTTATTATAATATATATAGTGTGGTCTTGCAAACATAAAATACCCCCCCCCCCCTCCTCCCTCAACTGAAATATTATAATATATTAATTGAACGTAAGACAATAGTCATGTACCTGGAACTCTGTATCTGTGTGTATGAGCATGTCGGCCATGACCTCGCCGGTGGCGGCGTCGGTTACGAGAATCTTGGGCGAGTAGATCTCTTGGTCGAACGTGACTATGATACGCGCCTGCTCGCACTTGCTCTCGTTGTCGCCCTGCTTGATAACCGCCTCGCCGTCGCACGAGTAGTATGCCGCTGATTCCTCGTCCTCTTCCTCCTATAACATAATTTTGTGTGATGACCCATTGTAAATCCATAAATCTTAACAAAAATAAAAAAAAGTACCATTCTATAGTACATAAACAATTCTAAAATAATATTAACAAACGTTACGTCAACACCAAGCATTAGCTATCATCTACATCTATACATATAATAATAACTGCTTGTCGGCATATCACACTGAAGCCACTTTGGGCTATAGGCTTTATTTATTGAAATCGAATCACACAATCACATATTCAAAGGATATTTTAGTCACAGATCTCATAGTACCACCATAGTCCATACGGAGTTTCATGCGGGCGGAGCTGCGGGCAGAAAGCTATCATGAAAATGAATGAAACTCAACTCACCTCTTCATTGTAATACCCCTCGTAATCATTGTGATCATAATCATGTTCATAATCCTCCTCGTCTTCGTAGTGCTCATCCTCCACGCCCGGCTCTTGGAAGTGCACTTGTTTGAAATAGTCCGCCAACAAGGATTTCTGCCCACTACCAACATTTAGTTCTGACTTTACCATGGTTGTTGGCGGTTGCGAGACAGTTGCTGTGCTTTGTAGGGGTTGTTCTGACTTAGACGATATAATGCTGTCAGCCCTAGCACTGTCCTCTAAATGCTTGGGTAGCCTCAATAACGGAGCAGGGATTACTGCAGCCTCCTTAGCTTCTTTCACTGTGTTGGCGGCCGCCGCTTGTAATTTCTAAAATGTTAAATATTATTGTAAGTTATATTTCAATGACCACTACAATGTCTCGTAATTCTAGTTGTAATTACATTAAATTCTTCGAAAAACACCTATATCGCACTATCAAATTATATAACAGTAGCTTTTGCCGGCGGCTCCGCCCGCGTGAATTAGTTATTCCGGGATAAAAGTCCTGTTTTATATTTTCCCCGAACAAAAAACCTATAGCACTCAGCGAGTAATGTAGCTTCTTATTAGTAAGAGAATTTTCAAAATCGGTTCACTAATTCTAGAGATTAGCCCCTACCTACAATCCTACACACACATTTTCCTCTTATAAATATATAAAAACTTTTTCGCGTGCGATACTATGTTAGTATATGGTACTCACTCTTATACATTCAGTGACCTTCTCATGGAAGGTGTTAGCCAATTCAATGGATTTAAATCTGACGGCTAGTGTTTCTTGCTCGCCCGACGGCATCTCTGCGTAGTTCATGCCGACGAACGTCCACGCTCTGTCTGACGTCTTCATGGGCAACATCTCCAAGTCCATGAACAGCAGCATGTTCAGAACTGCTTTTAGTACCTACGATCACATTTACTATATAAACATAGAATTTAAACAGATATAATTTTCATCTGATGTCGTTTGGGAATCTATTAAGTCTCATTTAAAATTTACTAGATTTTGCCCGCGGCTTCGGCCGCATTAAAGACTTTATCCTGTATAAAAGTCACGTTATATACAAACTATACAACTGTACATTTACAAACTATACATTTTCCCGAACTCAATTGTGAATCTGTGGGCTTAGAATGTGGGAAAAAGACACAGTTCGTGAGACGATGTCGTTTAGATGTTTGTGACTGATCGAGACACCAATACGTCAGTCACGTGTTAGTCTCGGCGATTTCAATATTAATATACTTAAACAGACCAAAATAGTAACGAGACCCAGTGGTTATTATTAGAACTACAATTTAAAGTTGCACGTACAGGAACCAACGAGGAGGATAGATTCTTGTATAGATAATTTTTAAATAATACAGAAAACAGTATTAGTGGAGGTTTAAAACTAGGCCTATCAGATCAATTTTTGTACATTCCATTGAAACAGGAGATAACGAAATTTATGTTAAAAAGATATATCTAAGTTTAAAGAATGTATAGGAAACCTGACATTTGAAGAAGGTTATAATGAGACAGACGTAAATCAGCCGTTCAGATACTTTTACGAAGAATTCCTACTATTCTATTAATAAAATAAATATTTCAGAAATTTTGTTGTACAAACTCAAACTTGTTGTCGTTTTTAATCAAAATCGTGCTTGAAACTAAGTAACATAAATTACAGTTTATAGGTATAAAATTCGCATAAAGGATAAACGCGACAATGGCTTTATTAATTGTCCTTAATATGTAGATAGTTTACAAAATTTTAAATTTCACAGCCATACCTGTTCTCGTCGCAGTAGTAGTCTAAATGTATTCTTTTCTGGATGATACAGAATTTTCAGTTCTCCTACGCCTCTCTCTTTCCATTCGCGAGTTTTGTGATCGTAACGAAATAGCTTGCAGCGTTCGCCAAATAATTTTTGCTGGGAATATTGAAAACAGAGTTAGAAAAACAACTTAAAAAACATACACGTCGAATTGAGAACCTCCTCCTTTTTTTAACTCGGTTAAAAATCCCTTTAATATAAAACCTTAACCAATACACAATATACATCTCCACAAGACCGCAGTTCCGTCCTCGCCGCCGAGGACCTCGCCGCGCCCCCCGTCACCCTGACCTCTCGTAGCAGTTCCGGCCCGCGTGCCGATGACTACGATCAACACAACAAATAGGAGTAGGGATCAAAATCAATCTCCCCAAACGATGATGTCTTGTCCACTCTCAGTGGCCGCCCTGAGCCGAGGTTCGTGACCCGTTAGTGGGTCGCCCTCAGCGTGGTCGCTTAAATTCCAAGGGTTACGAGCGCCTTCTGCGTTCACCCGAAAGTCCGGTGTGGCCAGAAAAGCCGACTCGCGTCAGGCTACTGGCCGATAGGTCCGTGTTAAAAAAAAAAAAAAAAAAAACAATATACACATTCCGTTCTGAGCAGCCGTCTCGGACGGACCTATTGTTTGTCGTAGCGCCAGCTACGACTGACATTGCTCCACCCGAGTATCTGCTCGGTACGATCCGCAGCGACCTAGCTAACAGGGCTATTGTCCTGTTGCTACCTGAAAGCCTATTTTGGGCCTAACCGCGTCCTTCTCAGGACAGGGTTACGCCTAATTCACGTCAAAAGTTTTTATTTTTACCCCTTCAGGGCTAGCTCGGTGGTTAACCTACCGGTGTAAACAAGCCGAGCTAGCGGTGACCCGGCCACGCGCTGCGCCCCCTCAGGGCAAAGCAAAGCCGGATGGGTGCGGTTTAGGAGGCTGTGGAGACATACCACAGTTTCCTCCGCATATCGCCCTCCCAACCCTACCCATCCTTAAATCTATCCCGTGTATCGGTTGAGCGTGCGGTCCTCGGACCAATACCGCTTACGATACACGGTTTGATAGGGACCCTTTTTGCACATTAAGATTGGCAAAACGCTAACAAGCTTAGGGCACACTTACTTTAAGTACACTCCCCTCGCCTATACCCGGCGAGGAGGGCCACGTATCTAACTCACCCCCGGGCACACCCACCCGGGGACTTAGTTTTCGCGTTCAATACCGCGTCCGCGATCCGCGTTCGACCAATAGTGTGAGTGCCGCCTGGTTTCTTGTGTATTCTTTACAGGCGGAACACACCCGGGGATAGCGAACACACACGCGCCCTCCCCAAATATAAAGCAACCATGGACGTGGCCCCAGCCACTAAAATAGCAGGTTCCACGTCCAAGGAACCTCAAACCGACCCTCTCATCGTCCCCGGCTTCACGTTGTCGGCGATGAAGGCGACTCTCAGAAATGTAATAGTCCTTGACGCCGAGTTCAGGGACTACATGTCGGGATTGCTCCTCAATGTAAGGCAGCAACTGTCCGAAACATGGACTCCGCCGTGCCCGTCTGCGGTCCCGATCGTCAATCAAGCGCCCGAGACCGCGGACGGTTCCGACGAGGCCATGGAGACCACCACGACGGGGTCTCTAAAACGTCCCGTCCCATCTTCTTCCTCCTCCTGCGAATCGCAGACGGAAGCACCGGCGTCGGAACACGACGACGAAGGCTTCACGTCGGTGAAGCGTGAGAGAAGGAAGAAAATGGCCGTTCCCCAAAACCCGGTGCCATCGTCCCTACCCCCGCGCCTTCAGCGCTCTCCGCGCCTCCGGCGCCAGTAGCTACGACCTCGTCGCCGCCGCCACCGCCACCGACTCAACCAAAGGGGCATAAAAAATCCCCACGGTTGAACTTAAACCTCCCCTCAAACATGTCCATTCGGGAGATTTTCGAGGAGCTGCGCAATCAGCGCATCTCCATCAGTTCCAATTCGTGGAACAAAATCCATAAACTTCTGGCTCTGCAGCCCGCTTCAGTCGCGGATCACAGAGCGCTAAGTTCCTAGACTCTAGGAACTATCACTATTTTACATACGCGCTTCCGGATGAACGTCGCTTCCGCTACGTCAACCGCGGTATCTCTACCCAGATGTCCACCCAAGAGGTCAAAGAGGGCCTCATAGAAAAGGGCATTTCAACCCTAGAAGTGCACAGAATGCACCGCAAGTCCCGTGCCTCACGACCGGGTATCGAATACGAGATGGTTCTCGTAGTCGTTCAGTCCCCCGCAGACGTCAAGCGACTCTATGAGATTCGCGACATCTCGGGTCTAGATGGCTTCACCGTCGAGACCCCGTAAAGTCAGGTCAGGTAGGGCAGTGTCACAACTGCTAGAAATACGGCCACAACTCTCGTGGCTGTCGCCTCCCCGCGCGGTGCGTCTAGTGCCTCGACGAATATGGCACATCGGAGTGCCCCCGTCCAAAGGACCGATCCCAGTGCACGGAGCCGCCTTCGTGCACAAACTGCCGCCAGTCTGGCCATCCCGCGAACTACCGCGGATGCCCTAGGGCCCCAAAAAAGAACGCAAAAGCTCCTAAAGCTGCGGCCACCCCAGCCCCTCAGGCCACTTTCAAGCTAGCACCTGCAACAGTGCGCAACCTGTGGATTCCACCCACAGCACGCGCTGACCCCCGACTACAGGCCCGCAGCGGAGTCACTCCCGCCACCCCGGCCACAATTCAACCCTCCCCTGTCCCTATTCCTTCGGCTACGGCTCCCTCTCCAAAGGCAGCCCATCCAAAACCAAACCCACCTAAGTCGGTAACCGTGGCGGCGGCTAACGAGTCTTCCATGTCAGTCGCCTTTTTACTACGCTCCCCGGAGATCATGAGTCTCCACGGCAAATTAGCTGAACGCGCCCGTTTTCTTACACGCTCTGGGGAAGAAGACCCCATTCTCATCGCTGAGATCTATCAGATCCAGC
The DNA here is from genome assembly GCA_949316025.1 of Lapara coniferarum. Taxonomy (NCBI): domain Eukaryota; kingdom Metazoa; phylum Arthropoda; class Insecta; order Lepidoptera; family Sphingidae; genus Lapara; species Lapara coniferarum. The sequence continues at coordinate 13,802,050 of OX438931.1, read as the reverse complement.
ACCAGCTCTTCCAAGCCACAGTTAATGTTGTACGCATTCCATCGTCATCTTGAATGGCGAATAACGCAGCTCAACCCCCCCCAGCGGACCAAACCCCGATCCCTCAGAGTAGGGTTCTTCAATATCAATGGTATTAGAAGTCAACGAGCCGAACTCTCTACTTTTGTCCGCGAAAACAGTTTAGACGTTTTCCTCATCCAGGAAACGTTCCTCAAACCCTCACACCGCAATCCCAACATTCCCAACTTCAACCTGGTATGCAACGATCGCACCAGTGGCCCGTTAGGAGGCACTCTCATCTACTAGAAAAGGTCCCTACATTGCATACCATTAGAGTCACCCATAACCTTGAGGAACATTGAGGCCTCAGTCTGCAGGCTAGCCATGACAGGACATCCGCCGATCACCATCATATCGGCCTACCTCTGCCCTCAAAGGAGTTTCACTCCAATGAACTGATGACCCTATTTGAGATGGGGGATTCCGTCATTCTGGCGGGAGACCTCAATGCCAAGAACACTCTCTGGAACTGCAACTTGACTAACGCGAGAGGTGCCGTCCTAGAGAGTTGTCTTGACACAATAGACATGTCCATCCTGGTTCCGTCTAAACCAACACACTATAGTCTCCAAGACAACTACCGACCAGACATACTCGACATAGCGCTGGTAAGGAACGTAAGCCTTCGCGTGCGTTCCATGCAAGTGCTACAAGAGTTAGGCTCTGACCACAGACCTGTGATCCTAGATATAGTCCCCCAACACAATCCATCCGACGTAGGTCCTAATGTACCGATGAAGGTGAAAACGAATTGGCGCCTCCTAGGCACCAAGCTCGCGGACACTTCATCCACAGATCTCTCTGCGATTCCGACCAACATCGAGACTCCTGAGGAAACGACTGGCGCGATACGCTCCTTCACCAACCACCTACAGAACGTCTTGAGCGAAAGCTCCGAGAAAGTGCCAGAGACTGTTCACAATCAATAGCAAATTCCCGACGATGTTCGGTGGTGGGTGAGGTTGCGTAACGCTGCGCTCTAAAATAAAAAGATTTTTATTTCAGACAATAAACCCATAGGTAACACGTACAAAAACAAAAAATATATAATTAACCTTAAAGTATTCAATAATACAATTATATTATACAACTATGATTGATTGTATAATTGTGTCACATTATTACAAGTAAAAAATGAATAAAAGTATTTTAAAAAAAAAACAAGCTTTTATTGAAATGCTTTAAAAAGAAAACAATATACTTTCAATTGAATCAAACCTTGTTTAATACTATGTAGAAATTGAAGCTTGTCGCGAGATTTACTTTTATCAAGATCAAGTTACATAATAATTGTATTATGTCCAAAAGTAAATATCGCGACAAGCTTTTATCTCTACATATTATTAAACAAACAACATGTCCAAAAATGGCCCTGAAAATCTAACCATGAATTTTTTTTCAGGGTTACAGGTTAATACGACCTAGATCTTTTAAGACGTTGTAGTTTTCATAATTTCTGACTACTTTCACTATCCCAAAACTAACCGTTTTCGAGATATTGGACTTTGATATTTTTTTAGAAAATCATCAATCAATCGTCAATCAAAAAAATTTTTAGTGTTGATAGTAACAATACTTGTCCCCCACACAAAAATAGTTAACACATATAAATCAAATGATAGAAACCCAAAAAAAAGCCAATAGAAAAAATTACTGGATTTTCAAAAAAAAACTTGTAGTCAAATATATCGAAAACGGTTAGTTTTGGGATGTAGTGTTTTATAGTGACAGTAGTCAGAAATGATGGAAACCACAACCTCTTCAAGGATCTAGGTTGTATTAACCTGTAACCCGGTATATTTGGATAGAACTCCTGAAAACTAGTATTTTGCAATAAATCGTTTCATTTTAATGACCTCCAATTTTGAGATTCATGTAATTTAACTTGAAACCTACACTTAATATAAAAAACTAGCTTTTGCCCGCGGCTCCGCGCGCTTTAAAAAGTTTTTCCGGGATAAAAGTCCCGCTTTATATTTTCCCGGGATAAAAAGTAGCCTATGTGTTAATCCAGGACATGATCTACCCGTGTGCCAAATTTCACCGAAATCCGTTCAGTAGTTTTTGCGTGAAAGAGGAACAAACATCCATACATCCAAACATCCATACATTCTTACAAACTTTCGCCTTTATAATATTAGTAGGATGTTTTTTTATTGGATCAAGTTCCATATTTTGCCCCTTTAACATCCCTAAAGTTTGAGCATGGTTAAATTTAGAGGCCCAGCATCTGTACAAAAAGTAGACATATTTGATTAAATTTAAAGCATTTTTTATTCTCTTTTTAAAGCATTCAAATAAAAACTTACTATTAATTTTTTTACTTTTTAGTTTTTTTTTTCGAGTTATTCTCAGCAAACCCTTTCATTTGATACCCATATTATAGACGTGCACAAAAATTAGTCCATCATCTTGGGCCGTCCGCCACATTGGATTCAGAATGACGTCGCGTAGCTAATAATGCATTGTCACCCAAACTGAATGTGTATGCAAAATTTCAACTCAATCGGTTGAGAGTAACTGCTTCTCGGTTCAATTGGTTGAGAGTAAAAATTGACTTGCAAGATTCCACCCAAACATACATACATACATTGCAAGTTAAATAAAAGCTTGTAAAAATAGCTTTAAAAACTCACCTCATCTTCTTCTCCAGTAGTGACCACTATCTTGTCGGGCAGCGGCACTATTGGCTCATAATGGGGGTCGAACTCTTCGTCCGCGCCAGATGTCTTACTAGCGTCATCCCCTGCACCACTCTCGCTTTTTGCTTTGTCGCCAGACCCATCTCCGGGACTTTTCCGGGTTCCGCCAAATAGTTGCTGCCCAGCACCCTCCCATTGGAAATCAGCTTTTTCTAAAATGATAAGAAATATAGTAATAATTAGGTCACGTAATTAAATAGTGGTTTATAAATGAAATGTACACTGAAATATAATGCACTTTGGCAAAATTAGACACAAATTAAAATAAATTCTCCCACTCACAACTTACTTTGGAAGCAGGCATCAGAGGCTGTTGATGATAAAGCTTCATAGGACAAACTACTTTCAAAAAGGGGCTTATTATCTTTAATATTTTCAAATTTCTTATCAACTGCAGTATTTGTTACGAGTTTTTGTTCAGTGTTACCAAAGATGCTCTTATCAGATTCTTTATTTTGGGATGCCAAGGCACCAAATGTGGAGCTTGCACCTGAGCCAAAGATACTAGGGCCAGGTTTCATAATGTTGCCAACAACAGCCCCTGACCCAAATATACTTCCTGGAGTTGAACTGCCAAAGATGTTGACAGATTTCTGGATTTCTTCACCAAATATAGATCTTATTTCTCCATTAGAGTTATCTGCCTTTTTATCATTTGAATAATCAAATATAGATTTATTGCTTGAAGTACTTAAATTAGCGTTACCAAATAGAGACTTAGCATCACTAAACACTGGCTTGATAGGCTCTGGTTGAGGTTTGGTTTCAGTACTTTCGCTCTTTGGCGGTGTAGTAGATATATTTAGTTTTGGTGGTGCAATTAAAGAAGTCTTTGTATTTGTAGTCTGCGAGTCGCCTGCGCCAAACAAGGTAGAAGCTTTGCTGTGCTGTGTCTCAAATACTGCTTTTTCGTCCATTGATCTAGCAAAAATGCTGGCATTTTGATTAAATGTATTTTCTTTATTAGTTTCGCTTCCCATAAACGACACCATTGGAGGCACTATAGATTTTGTGTTAGAACCAGTTGTACTTAAAGGAGTTCGAAAAATAGATGTATCAAATGTTTTTTCAGGATTAGATGGTGTGCCATACATAGAACTAGTAGGGCTCTGGAATGGTGTTGTTAAAGACTTTACTGGTGTGGTCAAAAGTGGTGTTGTGCCTGTGGTTGTAACTTCAATAGATATTTTAGGTGGCAAATCTAATTTGGCTTCACCATTATCTTCTTTGCAACCACGACAACCTTGACAAGGTTCTTTATTTTTGTATGTGTAAAAGTTTTCTGGAAGCATGAGCTCTTTGGCCTTTTGTTTTTCTTCCATACTCGCTGTTATTTCGCTAACAAAGATAACATCATCATTAGGCGTATCTTTTTCATCATTGTTATCCTTACTTTCAATATCTTTATTCACCGCATCTTTGCCTTCCTCAGGCTTTCCTTCCCTTGCTTTATCGACAGCGTTTTTGAATTCTAATGCTATTTCTTTACTTGCAAATCTTAAACAGAATTGCTGTAAACTCAATTCTCCTTCGCTGAAATCATTGGCAGCAAAAAGCCAAGTTTTCTCATCTTTCGGTGTATACGTAATTTCAGGAGTGAATGCATGATTTAAACATATCTTCAGAACTTGTTCTCGTCGCATAACCACTCTGAAAAACAATACAAAGAATGTATACACAATTTCAAAACATGCAAGCTATAAAACTGAATTTAGTTAAAATATTTATAAAACACAATTCACATATTTACGCTACATTTTCTTGTAAACTTATATGTAACCTAAATCACTCCCTCTCCTAAGAAAAGATTATGTAATTAGGGTTTACCTTAATTTGTCTGTTTCTTTGTGTTTTAATATCTTGACAATGCCTATACCACGTTCTTTCCACTCTCCTGCAATAAACCGATATAATTTTGCTCTGTGGCCATAAAGTTCAATTTCGTTTTCTTCTCCAGTTATTACCTCCACCTAGGATAAAATGCAATCATTTATTAAAGGTTAAAGTCAGTCGATTATATTTAGAATTTCGTGAATATAACTTACCTTGTCAGGCATGGGTATAACAGGGTTGAAATGAATATGGTGACCTTCATCTTCAGCTACATACTCATTATCACTCTCGTCACCAGGACTTTTCGGAGATTTTATTGGACTTTTACTTTTCACATGAGTTTTAGGTTTGAACACAAAACTAAATGTGCCATTTTCCTTAGAACCAAATGAGACATGGCTGTCTGCTTGTGGAGTAGGCAGTAATGATGGTTTTGGAATTATGTCGACTTTATTATCGTCATCATTCTTTTTTATCGTAAAATTTAGGGGCTCTTCATTGTTTGTACTTACTTTTGGTGTAGTAAATACAGAGGACACTTGATTTACTAAGTTTTCAGTGTTAGAGTGAACTGGCGTATCAGTGGCAGTAGATGGAATACCAAATTTAAATTTATGTGTACCAGTGCCATCGAATATTGAAGTGGAACTTCCGTTATTTTGAACATTAGATGGGGGAATACCAAACTGGAACTTTACAGTGTTAGTATCTGTCTTACTTGAAACAGGATCTTTTGAAATTTTACAGGCATTGCAAATAACAGTGTTGCTTTCATTTCTAATAAGACAATTCTTACATTCCCATGTACCTTCTTTCGGCTTAAACTGATCACCCCAACCAAATATAGCAGGTGTTGGTGTAGACTCTTTTTTCACTTCACTAACATCTTTTTGAGGTATCGAAAAATTGAACTTTCGAGTGTTGTCGGTTCCCTGTTTTGGAGCTGACAGCGAATCCTTCGGATTTTCACAAGCAATACAATTTTCCACCTTATCGTCATTATGTACGAAGCATACTTTGCATTCCCATGATCCTGGCTTGGATTTAAAAGCATCTCCCCAACCAGATGACACAGCAGTATCTGTAGTTGGTTTGGAGGTAGTATCCACAGTAGGAGTCTGGTTGATACTAGTTTGTAGCTTCGGTTGTTCACAGCAACCACAATTTAGAAAACTTTCTAAATTGTTTGTAAAACAGTTTTGGCAATTCCAGGACCCTTCTTTGGGTTTAAATTTGTCACCAAACCCACTTTGATTATTTTGTTTGGCCACATTTTGCTCTTCTTTCGCAGCTTTTGATTCATCTTTCATTTTAGATTGTGCCAAGTTTATGGCTTCAACAAATGCATCACATGTCTGAACAGTTTTAAATCTTAAGCAAAATGTTTGAGTCATAAGTTCACCCTCAGAGAAATCTTTAGCACACCATGTTACAGCTTTATCCATATTCGCCATTTTTTGGAATATCATGTCCTTAGTAACTGAATGATTACAGCATACCTTCATTATCTGCTCTCGTCTCATCAGCAGGCGAACTTTTTGGTTATTTTCTTTATGAAGTAGCAATTTAATATTTCCTAAGCCACGCTCTTTCCATTCTTTAGTAGATAAGTCTAAACGTAAAAGTTTAGCACGATGTTCAAATAAAACAGTCTCATCTTCTTCACCAGTTTTTTGATCTATTAAGGCTGGGAGTGGTACAACAGGCCTAAACTCAACTGTTGGTTCAAATTCTTCTACAGTGTCAGAAATATTTAATTTACTGGACTTGTCTTCTTTTAGTGTCACAGCACTAATGCTAGGAGCTGTAGCAGATGTTACATTAAAAATGTTATTTAGTGGAGCACTGGAAACAGTAGTTTTGAAAGTTAAACTACTAAATACATTGCCTTTACTTGCTGGAGTTGACTCGAAAGTCTTTGTATCGGGTGCTTTGCTATCAAGAACAGGCTTGAAAGTAGGTGTACTACTAAATGTAAACCCACCAACTACAGCCTTTCCAGACATGAAGGAAAATTCGTTTTTTTCTTTAATTGGAGTCTCAACTTTGTCTAATGTTTTAGTGCTGGGTGTAGTAGTTGTTGTAGTTTCTGTAATTATTGTGCTATCTTCAGTGACTGTAGCTGAACATTCCTGCCTGGCTTTTTCAAATGCAGTATAGAAATCACGAGCAATATCTGCAGTTTTAAACCGAATACAAAACTTTTCTAAGACTACAGTTTCATCAGCAAAATCGTTAGCCACCCAGAAATAAGCCTTGGTCTCATTTTTCATTGGTTTAATTTCCATCTCACCAGAGATAATATGATTAGCACATATTTTGTGAATTTGTTCACGTCTCATTAAAACCCTTACTTTACCTGTAGCATTATGTTTTAACAATTTAATTTCACCAAGTCCCCTTTCTTTCCACTGTTTATCAATGAAGCGGAACAATTTAGCTCTGGATGCAAATATAACTTTCTCATCTTCTTCACCAGTTCTTACTTTGACTTCAGCAGGTAATGGTACAATTGGTTTAAAATCTGGACAGGGATCATAATTTTCTACTGAAGTATTACTTCTCTCAGAAAGAGTTCGAGATTTATTAAGGCTAGTGTTTGGAGTATTACTGATGCCGTCTACGACAGTTCTTGATCCTTCCAGTGAATCTTTTCCACTTTTGAAAGGTGAGGTACTGTTTAGTGAATTAACAATAGTTGGCGCAGAAATTTGACCAGAATTGAAAGTAGTTGTTTGGTTCCAGTTTATAGATGAAGTAACAGTTGATGTGGTGATACTTGATTTACTGCCTTGTAATGGAAAACTAAATATAGGTGGGGTAATTACTTTAGAATCGTTCACAGATGGCATTTGTATTTGGTAATTATGAGGAGAACCTTTTATATGCTTGGAAGGAATTGTCACACTCAGAATTGGTGCTGGTGCAGTAGTACAAGTAGGCAATGGATCAGAAGATGTGATTACAACATTGACTGGTAAGGAACGCGAAATTTCTCTTGTTTCTTTAATAGTTGTTTTGTTTGGTGCTTGTGATGAAGGGGTGGCAGACACTGTTATTGTTGCAGCAACAGAAGCTATGGTTGTTGCAACTGGAATTGTTGGTGCTGTTGATTGTAAGGTGTGACCTATTTGAACGTTGGGAACTATTGGCGCTGTCGGTACGTTTGGTGGAGGTACTAAATGAGCTACATCTAGGTACATTTGATCTGGGTTAGGATACACACCAGAATAGTTTACTTGAGGCCTAGTGGGATCAAATATAGGTTGCGCCACCGATGTTGGCTGAGCAAATTGAGAATACTGGTTATAGAGATTATAAAGACTTTGTCCATACAACTGGTATGGGTTGGGTGCAACATGGAAAGGGGGCATGAGTCTTTGATTTAATGGTGGAATAACTTGTGAAGGTGTAAATGGTAATTGCGAGGTAAAAGCTGAAGTACTTTCATTGGTTCTATACTCATCTTCCAAATTATATAAATCTCCCTCATTAATAGTTTGTTCTGATGAAGACTTTTTCAATTTGTTTACTTCTTTTTTGAGTTCAGCTATTTGTTTCTTTAATTCTCCAACATCTTTGCATTCGTTTCTGCAGGCGTCTATCTGATCTTTAACTTGGTCTATTGAAATTTTAAGGAGTTTAAATTGATCTGTAGTGTTCTGGATATCTGAATGAATAGTGCTCATAATCTGATTTCCAAATCTACGATTTTCGTCAAACCAATTTCTTGTTTGCTCCATAAACTCATTTATTGTCGATTCTCTTTTATGTAAGTTCTTAATTTCACTCTCTATTCTTTCCAGAACTTGCTGATCTAAATGCGACCTGTTCAATGTGTGTGACTCAACAGCAGTGCGATAATTTGTGGAATTAAATTTATGCTGAAGTTTTGGCGTAGAACTTATGTTTCTTAAATGTTGGAATCTTATAGGTAAGGGATTTTCGGACATATCGTCAGACAAATATTTGTCATCAGCATCATAATTCAAAGCATCAGAAAATTCCATATCCATTTTATTCATATAAATCTGAATACCCTCTATCAATTCCTGAGTATCCACATACAGTGGTTGCATTTGACTTGTTTCAGTTTCTTTTAGTTTATTTAGTGCTTTATAAGCATAACTTTTTGCTTTCCGCATCAATGATGCAAACCTCGATTTTGTATCTAGAGTAGCATCTTTAGATTCATTGTTCTCTTCTAATGCTGCATTTTTATAAGTTTGTCCAAGATAATAGTAAGCTTTAGGTGATGTTAAACATGATAAAATTTCGATGACTTTGTCATATTCACAATCATTGAAATAGCAAACAGCTACATACAATTTGCTCTCTTCAATTAAAGTATTAAGCTCTTTGGGACCTAGTTCTTTATGTATATAATCAAACATCCTTTTTTCAGGAATCTGTACAGACATTTTGCTTTTAAGTTTTTCAAGTATTGGTATGGCAGATGAATAATACAACTGAGCTCTCTTTTCTGTATGTGTTTTTTCTTCAATATTAGTAGTTGACTGCGCTATTCTATCAAATAGATGACCAAGAATGCATAATAATTCAGGATCCAGACCATGATTATCAACACATCGCACAACTTCAATACCACGACTAAGAGTTGAACGTATGTCTGTTAACTCAGTGCCTAGCCCATTCTGACAAAATTTATAAACACAATCCCACCATTTCATCTGAGTAAGTGAACAGAGTAAATCAGTAATGCTAGCAGGAAGCAAATTTGGTTTTTCACTAGATATGTATACACCTTTACGAGATTTTTGTTGCTGTGCTGTAAGACTGGAGCAGAACAGGAAAGCATAAATATCTAATTTATTCAAAGTTTCTGGTCCACCATTGTTCTTGGTTGGCTTTAACATATCAAAAAGTGTGCATTTAAATTGTGCATAATTTTTATAATTCATAAGCATCCACACAAAATGATGTAAAGAATTTCCATACTGTTTTTGTGCATCAGCATCATATGCTTCTACTTCAATCCTACGAGGTAATCGAAGAGGTGGTGTGGCAAAAGCATCTGATACAAAATGTGAGGACTTGAGTTTTATTAATTGTTCCTGTCTGGTAAATATGTTCTCATAAAGTTTAGCTTTCCAATGAGTGCCAGAGCAATATTGGGAAATTTGATCTAAAAATGTTTGACTTCTATCTTGTGTACACTGTAAGAGGTAATGACCTGATTGGGAGCATCTATATGTGCCTTCAGAGTACCAACGAATAACAGCATTCATCTGTCTTTCTGGGGAATGTTTAAGCCAATTTACTTTAGGATCCAGTGGAACTGTATGCCATGCAATCAACATTAATGGAGCAGCCAATTTCGTAGCATCTCTCCAGCCTAGTTGGTCTTTCTTGGCTTTTTTGAGCAAGTATGTTGCTGCATGAAGAGCAAATTGCCCTCTGTGGTGTTGTATTAAGCTTGCATGAAATTCTCCAAAGCCTGAAGGTGGTCCTAATTTGGCTACACTTTCTATGGCTTGATCATAAGCATGCAAAAGCTCACATGATTCTACTAAACTTTTGGAAGTACCACTTGGGGTTTCTGTTAAACTCAACATACAAATCTTTTCTCTTACAGTCAGGAGAAATAGTTGGAATAGCCAGTCATTGCCATTGTGCTGATATTTAAGAAGTTCAACAAGAGTTTCATACCATGCATAATAATTTAGGAAAGTATTTCCACTAAACTCAATATTGCAGCTGTGTTCAAAAGCTTCTTTTACTTTGTTGATGTGTAGGTAGTGCTTCAGGAGACGAACATGAAGTTGAACATCTTTTGGTCTAGCCTCCAGCTCAGCAGTTAGTAATTTGGTTAATACATCTGGGTCTGTATTGGAAATAGTTGCAAGTCTTTCCTGCAGGCGAAAAATTATGGGATGTCTAGGGAATGCAGCTTCAGCTCTCTCACACCAAAACTTAGCTATTCCAGGTTCAACAACAACATCATTATCTGCGAGAAGCTCACAAACTAAAACAACAAAAATGAATATATCACATTTGAAAATATGAATAACAAACCATACTATAATGGGAATTTAGACAATATCATCTAAAAAACTTAAAACATAACCAATTTTATATACTTATTCTACGAGTTAAATTTGAATAGTCACGATTTCAATATCTAATATGTGGGTATCTGTTGACAAAGCGAAAAAGGAAATTGACACTTACCGTCGAGGATGGTGCTGGTTTGTGCAGGATCTATATCCAACGAGGTACTAAAATGTTCTAATGCTTTTTCTTTATGTCCCAATTTCTGCAGAGCTTGTCCAAGTAATTTGAACGCCGCTGCGTTGTTGTCTTTCTGGGTAAGATATTGCTCGACATATTTCTGGCAATTTAAATAGTCACCCACTTCGAAATACAGTCGCGCAATTGAAAATGCTCGCGTTTTGAACTGGAAATAACCAATAAAGTAAAACATACGTCATGATGCTTCATCCTTGCAAAATTTAAGATATTACGCCGCTCACCTCCTTTGGAGTTAGTTTAGATAGTAAATTTTCTACGTGCTTATCAACGTCCTTTTTATTCTTATACATTTTTGCGAAACCTAGCTGAATTATTTAAAAACTAACGCCTTTTATCACTTTGCACTGGGTAAAAATCGCGTGGGGCCAAGGATCGGTATTCGGTGTTCATTTTTTTATTACTGAGTTGCCAGGAATTACTTTTGGAATTACTTTACTTTTTTTTTTTTTTTGTTAATTTATTCATGTCCATGGATACAAAGTCCTTCAGACGCATACTTGTTTCTTTTTTAATTATCCTCAGTACTTACTAACTACTATGTCAAAGTAAAGCAGTGGTTACCTTACCAAGACTTTATCGAGGAGTTTTGGCGGCAACGAAAAAACACTTGATTGGCACAGTTATTTCAATTCACTTCATTTGAGCACTTTAATAGAACTATATTGGATAATATACCACCATAATTATGCAATATAACACTAAGTATCACCAAAATAATGAATTAAAACAAGAGCACCTCATGACACTTCCACATTCCCGCCAAAACTCCGGAATTACTTTACCTTCAATCAGTGTTGCCAGATGTTTGACGGTTGAAGTCGCTGAAAATTCATTGTGAAGTAGGCTCGTGAGTAGGCTAAAGTCGCCTCTTCGTACATGGAGAGGAGAACAAAAAAAATAATTTAAAATTTATAGCGGTCTATCGCGGAGAAAATTCGAAGTAGCCTAAAGTCGCCTACATGTGCGGGGAAGCGAAAAAAAAAAAGATCCCCAGTTTTCAATAATTGCGTGTAAGGGGGATCTGAGTACATGTTTTGTAACCTCAAAGTTATAAATATCCTCAAATTCGACAAAAACAATGCATAAAACACGAACTTTCCAAAGTAGCCTAAATTGGTAACTAATCACCATTCGCGTAGCCCAGTGCCGGACCAACCACGTAGCAAGAGTAGCAATTGCTAGGGGCCCCGCGCGAAAGGGGCTCCGCATATTTAAACCCACTCATCTCTGCCTGAGCGTAATTTTTTGAGTGAAACTTATTAAGATGTGGTATGTTGAATTTTTTTGATGTCACAAAAACGTGAAACGTTACAACTTTTCCTACTAAGACAATCCACATCAGACACTCGGTACATGACTATTTCCTTGGCGTAAATAATTTAAATAATCTCATGCGGTAAACACTTTTATTAGTCTATCACAAGTAGCACAAGTTCTACAAAAAGTTGCTTGTATAAACGTATAGAATTTCAGTCGGCCTGATAATCAGCTCTACAAAAAGTCTACCGTATATGTAAACACTCTTACTCAACACTTAGTGTGGATGTGTATTGAATTGAAATAACTCGATTTCTCAGGCTTTTTGTACTTGTCAGAGCCTAACAACGCCTATAGTAATCTACTACTCTATTAATTACCCACAAAATTGTAACCTATAGATAGGAAATAAACGTATTGAGTATTGAATTGTATCTTTACCACTTTATACTTAAGAACCCATAGCAGATCAAGGGCTCTTTGAAAGAATTTGCTACGGGCCCCGCGCTTGCTTAATCTGGCACTGGCGTAGCCTAAGCGGCGACCAGTCGCCATTCGCAATTTTGGTCGGCCCGACACTCTTCAAGATAGCCTAAATGGCGAAAAGTCGCCTAATCTGGCAGCACTGCCTTCAATATTGTGATTTGCAACATTTCTTGTTTATTTGTCTCTGATTATAATTGCTTGGCGTAGCACAGCAACACAGTGCTTGTAGCCAGTGTTGCCAGATTAGGCGACTTTTCGCCATTTAGGCTATCTTGGAGAGTGTCGGGGCGACCAAAAATTGCGAATGGCGACCGGTCGCCGTTTAGGCTACGCGAATGGTGATTAGTCGCCAATTTAGGCTACTTCGGAACGTTCGTGTTTTATGTATTGTTTTTGTCGAATTTGAGGATATTTATAGCTTTGAAGGTACAAAACATGTCCTTAGATCCCCCTTACACACAACTGGGGACCTTTTTTTTTTTTTTTTTTAGCTCTCCGCGTCCCCACACAAGTGGGCGACTTTAGGCTACTTCGATTTTCACCGCGTTGGACCTTAGGGAGGTTTTTTTTTTTTGCTCCTTCACCTCTCCATATACGAAGAGGCGACTTTAGGCTACTTCACAATGAATTTTCGGCGACTTCAACCGTCAAACGTCTGGCAACACTGCTTGTAGCCCTAAAGAAAAAAAATATCTAATTGCTTGGATAAATATATCAGAAGTGTTTTTGATTATATTTTTCAGCAACTAGTTAGTAAGGAAAGATGGGAGACTCTGAATTTGGATATGGATCATCTCTGTCGATGGATTCAATGAAAGTCATAGCTGAGAGTGTGGGAATCGCTAGTCTCGGCGATGATGCCGCTAAAGAACTAGCAGACGATGTCACGTATCGCCTCAAAGTAATCGTACAGGATGCAATGAAATTCATGCATCATTCCAAGAGACAGAAACTATCCATATCTGATATAGATCACGCTTTAAGAATTAAGAACATTGAGGTTTGCAAAAATATACAATTAATTTAGTCATCTCTGTTTATAGCATTAGAGATTCCCTGTGTTTAATAATTTTAGTAAAATTTCAATTTTAGTTTTGTGTAAATCTTTATTTAATACTTTTTTATTTCAGTGTCAATATGGTTTCATACAACCTGATTCATTACCATTTAGATTCGCGTCTGGTGGAGGCAGGGAGCTGCATTTCATTGAGGAGAAAGAAATAGATTTGTCAGAGATTCTATCAGCACCACCTCCCAAAATTCCACTAGATGTTTCAGTAAGAGCGCATTGGCTGAGCGTTGATGGGGTGCAGCCCACCGTGCCAGAGAACCCCCCACCCCTGTCTAAAGAGGCACAAAAACTGGAATCTGTAGACCCTATTAGCAAGTTAAGCAAACCAGCTAATAAAGATGCTGCAGGTAGTATTTGTTACTTTTGTAAATATTTACTAGGGGTCATTGCCAAATTTATTCATTTTTTATAAATATAGGCCATAGCACAAGAGCAAATGAAACACCCAGTCCAGAAAAAAGTCCCATATTGTATGTTTAGTGGGTGTATACAGTTGCACAGACAGGTGACAAGTCCACCTTGTTGAAACTATTTCATCGTTAGTCCCAAATTCCCACATTGGCTGCATTATTTGTTTGACCAACACCATTAAAATATAACGGCCTTAAATAGCTGCCATCTACAAGCTGTGGCCTGTACTGCCATCCAAATTCAAAAGCGGTATCGCAAAAAAAGTAACTTTTAATTATGGTGTTGGATAGGGTAAAGAAATGCACATCCAAGGAACTAAATAAAAAAAAGACATTGTCCATTTTTTTTTATAGAGCATATAACAACAATGATAAACAATAATTTAATAGCAAAATAGTCTATTTATAAAAGTAAAAGAAAGTTACATTTTCATATGTTGCTTGTGGCTCCACTTGTGTCAAATTCCTTTCTTGGAATAAAAGTCATGTTTCTAGGTTAAAAGCAAATTTATCAGGTAGTGGGCTCTCTGTGTGCTAAATTTCGCTTAACAGAATGCAGCAATTTATACATTTTATTCAATTTAATTGGCAATTTATTTCAGTTGCATAGTTTCTAAAATACAAAATATAATTGAATAGTTCAGTTTATATTTTTACTCTTTTAATATAACAGGGAAACCAATGGGTGGCAAAGCAGCTCGTTTGAAAGCCTCAGAGTCTGTGCATGTAAAACAACTGGCTACACATGAGTTGAGTGTTGAACAGCAATTGTATTACAAGGAAATAACTGAAGCTGGTGTTGGAAGTGACGAAGCTCGTCGCGCGGTGAGATAAAAATCAACAAGATATTTATTAAAATTATTTAAATACTAGCTTGGTTTGACTGCCTCGGTGGTGTAGTTGTATTACAGTACAATTGTAATGCTGAGGTCTCGGGTTGGATCCCCGGGTCGGGCAAAGTGATATTGAGTTTTTCTATTCAGTATTAGCCTGGAGTCTGGAATTTGTGCCTGATATGGCGATAGACTCGCCCCCTATCACATCATGGGACGGAATAACGGCGAAAAGTGGGTGCACTAGTTGCGCCTCTGCCTACCCCTTCGGGGTTAACAGGTGTGAGTGTGTGTGTGTAGCTAGCTTTTGTCCGCGGCTCCGCCCATGTTAAAAAGTTTTTCCAGGATAAAAGTCCTGCCTTATGTTTTCTCTGGATAAAAAGTAGCCTATGTGTTAATCCAGGACATGATCTACCCGTGTGCCAAATTTCATCTAAATCCGTTCAGCAGTTTTTGCGTGAAAGATGAACAAACATCCATACATTCTTACAAACTTTCGCCTTTATAATATTATAGTAGGATTTACATGTGGCAAAAACATGATCTCTTTT
Organism: Lapara coniferarum; assembly: GCA_949316025.1. Taxonomy (NCBI): domain Eukaryota; kingdom Metazoa; phylum Arthropoda; class Insecta; order Lepidoptera; family Sphingidae; genus Lapara; species Lapara coniferarum. Next base: position 13,786,573 of record OX438931.1, on the reverse strand, counting down.
TATTACAGGAAGCATTGCAATCACTAGCATGTGATCCTGGGTTGCACGAGATGTTGCCAAGAATGTGCACATTCATCTCGGAGGGTGTTAAGGTTAATGTTGTACAAAACAATTTGGCACTGCTCATATATTTAATGAGAATGGTCAAAGCTCTTCTGGACAATCAATCACTGTATTTGGAGAAATATGTGAGTATATCGAATTTATAGAGCATTCAAATTTCAGACAGCTGGAATTAAGGGATTAATTATTGACACAGGTGACAGGCTTAGTTGTGTTTAACAAAGCTATAACAAATAATGGGTAATGTTATTATACTTACTTAAATTAACCTTGATGTGTAAATTGTACCAAAAGCACTGTGTCTCAAAATATTTATTAAGAACATGAACTAAATTCGATCTGAAGCAGGTTAAAAAAAACTAAAATACATAAAGAAAACAAAATCCTTTCTGCGTGACTATTGATGTGTCACACATACGCACGCAGAGCGCACATTTTGTATATTGTGCGCTCTTTTTACGCGGAAGTTTTTGAGAAGCTGATTGATTGTTGTCTTGGGTATTTTTTTATACATTGATCTTCAAGCCATATTCGACATAACATCTTAATGAAGCTTAACTCAATCCCTATATTAACCTAGAATTTTTACTGTGTAGTTACATGAGCTGATCCCAGCGGTGTCCACATGTATAGTATCAAGACAGTTGTGCCTCCGTCCGGAAGTAGACAACCATTGGGCGTTGCGCGACTTTGCCGCACGGCTGATGGCGCAAATATGTAAAACATTTAATACTTCCACAAATAATCTACAGACAAGAGTCACAAGGTAAATAATTAAATCCAACATTCATTTGTATTTTTACATGTGGATAAATTTTATTGACAGTGTAAAAAATATTATATTTTACCTACCAGGAAATGTAGACACTTCTAGCTCTTTAAAAATATATTGGTATTAATTGTTCACCAATGCCTGTGTTTACACTAAAGAATTATTGAAAGTCAGTTCTAAGCTTTTAAAGAAACTGCTACATAAGAATTATAATAACAATATCAAAACGTTTACAATAGGCTCTTTGCAAGAGCGTTGCAATGTCCATCGCAGACAAACAGCGAGTCGGGCCCGTCGATGGCCCTCATGAAGGAGTCTGAAAAGACACCGCTCGCCTCGCTGTACGGCGCGGTGCAGGGGCTTGCAGAACTCGGACCTGAAGTAGTCAAGGTGACAAAAAATAACAAAAATAATATGAATTAACCTCCTAATTAATTAATTTAAACACACAGTTTATAGTACCTGCACGATAATTATCCAGTTGATAGTGTTTCGGATAATCCCGAATATTTTAAAGTTACTAGCAACCACTGTTGCCAACCCCAAGAAACCAAAAAACAATAGATGAGTTATAAAAAAACAGGAAAAAACATTAGATCGGGGATTTTGACCGAGGAGCAAAAAAAAACTCGGTAACGCCAGAGAAGTAGGATAAGTGGATAAGGTGGCGACCTAAAAAAAGGTCCTGCACCATTTTAGTATGTAAAAAACATGTATGTAAAAAAAAAGACAAATAAAGCAAAAAGACAGTAAAATTTCGACTGTAAACAGAAAACAGGGACGACGAAGCAAAAACATTAAATCTACTGTTAAAACAGTAGGATTGGCAACACTGCTAGCAACATCAGTGTAAATGTCACATTCAAAAAGTTAACAGATTAAAAAAGTTATTTAATTTCGTAATCTGTATTCAACAACAAGCACAACTAATACATCTACAACTAGCTCGTAAATCCTTACATATCTATACTAATATCTATACTAATATCTATACTAATATTATAAAGCTGAAGAGTTTGTTTGTTTGAACGCGCTAATCTCTGGAACTACTGGTTCGAATTGAAAAATTGTTTTTGTGTTGAATAGACCATTTATCGAGGAAGGCTATAGGCTATATAACATCACGATGCAACTATTAGGAGCGAAGAAATAATGGAAAATGTGAAAAAAGCGGGGAAAATTATTCATCCTTGAGGGCTTCCATTGCGTGCGCTGCGAAAACGGTTCAAGATATCAAAAATATATGTATGAAAGAATTATTCCTCTTGAAATTATCTAAAAAAATGTCCGCAACAGTATATGTCTATCTTTTAAGATTAACTTACTAGAACCGTTTTTATGGTAATGAAATTTGGTCGAAATTAATGCATTATTTGTTAAGAGTTGTATCAACGTCATAGTCATAGAGTGATTCAACGGGAAGGTTTTTATGTACTTTTAGCCCGGAAAAGTTTATTAACGCGGGCGAAGCCGTGGGCAAAAGCTAGTTATAAATATGAAGAGTTTATTTGTTTGGTTGAACGGGCTTAAGAACTACTGAACCGATTTCTATAGATTTTTTTATTAATAGAAAGCTGTATTACTCGTGAGTGCTATAGGCTACTTTTCTTCCCGGAAAATATTTTTATCCCGGAAAAACTTTTTCACGCGGGTGGAGACGCGAACAATACTAGTTATATCCTTACATATTATAAGACAAAGTCACACAGCCGCGTCTGTCTGTGTCTGTCCCGCGGATCCGCCCGCGTTAAAAAGTTTTTCGGGTATAAAAGTCCCGGTTTATATTTTCCCGGGATAAAGAGTAGCCTATGTGTTAATCCAGGACATGATCTACCTGTGTGCCAAATTTCATTAATATCTGATCAGCAGTCTTTGCGTGAAAGAGGAACAAACATCCGTACATCCAGACATCTATACATTCTTAAAAATTTTCGCGTTTATATTAGTAGGATATTTGGATAGTACTCCTAAAAACTAGATTGTTGCAATTAATCATATAATTTGATAGTCCTCCGATTTTGAGATATTTGTAATTTCATTATGCTTAAAAACTGCACTTAAAATTATCGTTTTCAAAAAAGTTACTTGAAAATATTTTTTAAATGGCTCCGAGATCCATATTTTGCCCCTTTAATATCCATAAAGTTTGAGCCCAAATACATTTTGAGGCCCAACACCCATATAAAACGCGGACAGTTCCTTTTGTATGGAGATAGTTTGGGACCCAGGGAAGATTATAGCCTACTTTTCATCGCGGAAAATACAAAGCGGGACTATCCCGGAAAATCGTTTCGCGCGTGCACAGCTGTCACGGCCAAACCACTGAATCGATTTCGTTGAAATGTTGTATGGAGGTAGTTTGAGACCTAGGGAATGACATAATCTACTTTGTATCCCGGAAAAATAGGAAACGGGTCTTTTACCCCAGAAAAAAAAATTGGTTGAAACCGCGAGCAATTTATTATGGAGATAGTTAAACGCCCTGGGAAAGACACGCTACTTTTTGTTCAGGAAAAATACAAAACGGGTATTTTATCTCCGAAAATTGTTTTCTGCGATTGGACCCGAGAGAAAATAAGTATGGAGATAGTTTGAGAGCCAGGAAATGACATAGCGTCGGCTAAGGGTGCCGATCTGCTAACTCCATAGTAGACAATTACTGAGGGGACAAAAAAAAACATAATTGTTATTACCCACATCATCTAAAGAATGAAGAGCCCGTTGGTAGATATGTTGTTAAGCTTTATACACAAAACACCCCGTAACTATCAAGTGATTTATAATTATCACAGAAAAATGGAGTTAGCCATTTTTCTTTTTAATAAATCTGGTTTATTTTGCTATTAAATGGGAGTTAGCATTTTCTCACATTATATCAATAATTCAATTTTAAATTTCATTTATGAATTAAACAAAATATGTATTACTAAGTACTGTAGTTCTAATGTTCAATCACTAGATAAGTAACACATATTCATTAATAAATAAATAGGTTGTGAGGCAACTTATCATAAAACTGACTAAAATCAGATGGGTTCGTCTGTTTTATCACCTGCAATTCGTTATACTTGCGAATGCTGATTGCAATTCAGCAGGTGTGCAGGACTTGCTCTCTGAGGTAATAAACCTAGGAAACTCCAAAATGAAGCTTATCCTACTAATATTATAAAGGCGAAAGTTTGTAAGAATGTATGGATGTTTGGGTGTATGGATGTTTGTTACTCTTTCACGCAAAAACTACTGAACGGATTTCGATGAAATTTGGCACACGGGTAGATCATGTTCTGGATTAACACATAGACTACTTTTTATCCCGGGAAAATATAAAGCGGAACATTTATCCCGGAAAAACCTTTTAAAGCGGGCGGAGCCGCGGGCAAAAGCTAGTAATATATAACTCTCGAGGAGGAAATTTGAAGTGCACGTATGTCTGATAACTTAGAGTTTTTGGTAGAATTTTCAGGGCAAATAGTAGATGGAGACTAGACATGGTCATCGAACCTGCGGATCTTGTGAAGACAGAAGAATTTTTATAATGTTTGGGTCTCTTAAGTTTATGTGAAACACAAAAAACTACTAGCTAACTGTTGAAAAAAATATTAGCTAACTTTCTGTGAACATGGAGTTAGCCAGTATTACATTCGGTGGGGTTAGACAGAGTAAAATTAATAAATTATATATTTTAGGAATTCGTTCGTAGTGCGAGAGAGACTATGCCAAGAAGCAATAATGAAAAATGTACTTGCCTGGATTCTGTTAGAAGCTCGGTGGAGAGTGGGGTGAATAGCTGAGGAGCAAAGCCACCACCAAACCGCCTGGTCAATGCAATGGTCGTATTGCGCCAGAACGTTCCGGCTGACACAGGCGCTCACACGACATCAGGCGGCGGGTACTCTTCAAAGGCTGCTGTCCAACCTAGAGGGTCCTGGCATCCCTTAGCGGATATTATATCATGGAGTCGTGGGGTCCATAGATCTTTACTGTGGCCCCATTTGGACCGAATTCTCTGCGTCTCTCTCCCATGAAAGCCGCAGTGAGCAATAGCGCAGAGTGATTAGGGAGTAACACTCGATGTCGTTCCGTGTGGGCCGGATACTTGGCATTTGGACGTGAAAATCGTCGTTCGTCGGATCATCGGCATAGAGGAGCCGACCGTGTATCACCATAGTGGGCACTGACTTTTTTTTTGCGGAGATAGTGACCACCGCTCAGCCCTCAAGGGGGGTGACTGAGCGGTAACTCCGCGATGACCATCTACGGCGCATTAGGGATGGCTGAGGGCTTCCTCCGACTCACGTCTAAGTCGTCATCCGCAACCGCTGCCCGCGAGTGAACGCCTCCTCCCGCCAATGAAAGGCATCGGCAAGGGATTTGGCTTCCAGGTCCCAGGGTAGAAATCCGACCAATAAACAAGCCGCCTCGAAAAAGACCGTGCGGTACGCCCTGATCACATGCTGCGCTAAAGCTTTCTGCGGTTTGCGTAGGAGAGTGAAAGAAAGAAAGAAAACATTTATTGGCCACAAATTGGGTGGTGACAATTTAACAATGATAAAACAACACGGAGACAATAAAAAGAGTAATTAAAAGAAAAAAAAAAAAACAAAATTAGATTTAAACAAGGATCCACCACGTGTGGACGGTATATGTCCCACCACAACAGAGCCAAAAGGTTCTAGATCAGCATAATGCCAAACAATAACTTGTTTGGCGCTGATTTTCATCTAGAACCTGGCCTAGAGGAACGTCATCGAGAAAAAAAAAAACATAAAAGAAACACAATTTGCGTTCAGTGTGTAAGTATGTGTGTGTGTGTGCGTGTGTCGATAAAATAAATATTTTTTTTTTTAATAAATAGAAAAAAAAATAGACTTACAACTGATTTGAAATATAATAAACTAGATCAATAAACAAAAGGAAAAAAAAAAATATAAAAATAACAGAGAGAGTGACACAGCGGTTGCCCAGAAAGTCAGCCCAAACGGGGCTGCCATAAAGGGCCATGGACCGCGCCACTCCGTGATACAGCCTCCGGCAAGGGATGCCAGGACCTTCCAGGTTGGGCAGCAGGCCGGAAAGAGCGCCCACTACCCGGGACAATTTTGTCCTCAGTTGCACGAAATAGTGACAACTGACTGCAGTTCCATAATCTAAAGCCGTAAGTTATGAAATGCGATGGCTCACTTGAGAGGTAGTCGTCTCACAGAAGTAGAATGCTAAGAGAGAACGGAAACAGGTTGATACCTCCTGGCGTAAAAGAAGATGCCAGGTAGACGACTGACCGGCGTCTCCCGCCCTGTGCAGTGGGGTCGCTGAGAGAATTTTACTGCAGTATCCCATGCCTGAGGTAAAAGGCGACTAATGGGGGAAATCAGCCGAGGGTACAAGTGATTTGGCTCTTGCCACCGTTGAAATACGCTCCCCTTCCCGAACCCAACATAGCCTTCGAATCGCCCCTTGTGGCCCGCATGTCACTTGTCCATTATTTAAAACATATTGAATTTTTGCATAGCCTGGATTAGGAGATGGTGCGGGAACGTGAACATTCAGATCTCTCCCACCAGCAGAAGAAGTGAAGACATATATCGGTTCAAAACAAATTCCACGCCACCGGCAACCGAAAATCATCAGCATGTCGCCGCGCCACCGCGATTTTTCTAGCAGCGCTCATGTCTAGTTCGGGCTTGGCAGAATTTAATTGTAACGTCCGACCACAATAGAGAAAAATATACTTAGCACCATTAAGCTTCCGTCTGAAATACCCAAATTATGGTGATTTGTTTATAAATTACATATTTATACGTTGACATCGCAGCGCAGTACGTCGCACTCTCACATATTTACGCAAGATGCTTTTCTTTTCACTGGACATGGATGTTTTATCAGATACTAGCTTTTGCCCGCGGCTCCGCCCGCATTAAAAAGTTTATTCGGGATAAAAGTCCCGGTTTATATTTTCCCGGGATAAAAAGTAGCCTATGTGTTAATCCAGGACATGATCTACCCGTGTGCCAAATTTCATCGAAATCCGTTCAGTAGTTTTTGCGTGAAAGAGGAACAAACATCCTTACATCCATACATCCAAACATCCATACATTGTTACAAACTTTCGCCTTTATAATATTAGTAGGATTATTGAGGCTCGAAAAGTGGCATTGTCGTGTGTTAGACGCAGTCAGTATGTTTGAAGATTTTGAAGATGTTTTCTCACTCTTTCCGATCATACCAAAGCCTCATTTACAGTAAAAATAGAAGAAGCAGATCAGCACTCTTAGACGACGATAGGCTACTTGAATTTTTATCTCGGAAAAATATAAACCGAGACTTTTATTATGGAAAATCGTATTCGGCGATTGGAATCGAGAAAAACAGAAAAGATAAAGTTTGGGGATAGTTTGAGACCCAGGAAAGTATAGGTATTAGCTATTTTTATCTCAGAAAATGAAGCGCGATAGAACAGATACTACAGCAGAAAAACAAACTAAGCATATTAATATGTTCTACTGTGGCGAAGCTGGGACCGGCATTAGTAAATAAATAAAATAATAAAATTTAAGTATACAATGAACTAAAAAGGAATAATCGTTAGTAAATGCCGCAATCTTGTAAAAAATGTACGTGCTCCTCACCATTAAACTATGAGATAATTGGTAGTGAGGATGGTTCCGCTTGCGTGGAATACCATCCTCTAGAACTGAGTACAGCGAATCTATGGAGTAGAATTTATACTTCTGGCTACTCCTTTCATGCCTAAGTTAAAGTAATAGTGATCTGTGAATAGGTGTTCATTCTGCCGCGCGTGCGGTGGCTGGGCGAGCGTGTGGAGGGCGCGCTGAGCGGCATCGGCGGCGCGGACCGACTCGCCGCCGGCAACCTCAAGCACCAGCTGCTCAAAGTGCTGGCGCCCGTCGTCAAACAACTGCGACAGCCGCCCGACCTGCCCGATGAATATAAGTACGGCGTTTGTTATGTGCTTTGCTAACTGAAAATATTTATGGCACGTGGGTTATTAGAGGTCAACTTGTCATAATATTTGGAGATTCGATACGTAAATCATTCGATCCGTTGAATTTATAAATCAGTAAAAATATGATAATGTTATTATTAAAGTGATTATGTGGTTCGTTATCGTACCATTTCCGCAAATTGTGCATGTTATTTGGTTGATGGCAGGCGTGACTACGGGTACTTGGGTCCGAGCCTGCAGCAGGCGGTGAGCAAGGTGCGCGCGTCGCCGGCGGGCGGGAGCGGCGGCGGGGGGGCGGTGGCGGTGGTCACGTGCACGCCGCCGCTGCTGCCCGCCGCGCACCACCCGCCCAAGACGACAGGTCAGTCATGTCCACACGTACATACATGTCGCAGTCAGTGTAACTACTCGACATGATGACACTTAACATCTTATGTCTCAGGATGACGAGCGCAGTGGAATGCTACACAGTACGTAACTCAAGGTGCTGGATGGTGTTACTACGGCTTATGGGTGGTCGTATCGCTTACCATCACGCGAACGGCGTGCTCGTCTCGTCATTGTCAATGTAATAAAAAAAATACAACAACGTTTCAGTCAAAAAAAAAAACAACCACGGCTTCGTTTTTTTCGCATTAAAAAGACCTTTCAAATTATTGAGCAATATTTTATTATGTCAATAACTAATGTATTTGCATAATATAACTGAACATGGTTGGTCGCAGATACAGTGGCGACACGTAACGTGGTGATCGCTTCGCCCGCGCCGCAGTCGCCGGCCCCCTCCACTCCTCCCCCACAGAAGTTCGTTATTGTAACTTCGCAACAAAAACCACCGCAGGTACGTTACACGACAGTATTGTACTAGTCACACGATGCCTCACATTGTGAGCTGAACCATGGAAAGTAGACGACACGCCTTGTCATTTGCAGTAATTCATGATGATTCCACTCGACTCGTCAAGGGACTCGTGCAATCCTTTTAAAGTGTAGTGTGTGTCAAGGGCGGATTCAGAGAAATTCTTTTTATCACCCCTAGGCTGGGTCAAACCACTCTTAGGTGACATATCTGCCAATATCGTCTAGTAGATATCAGAAGATAGGATAAAAATGATTGACAAATCAATGAACTTGCTTGAGGCTCTCTACATTGATTGCCAGATTCGCAGGAAAATGATAAACCTACTCTTTATTTTTATTTGAACAGTCGCAGTCGACTAGTGGCCAGGGACACATCGTGGTCCACAGTTCTCAGCCAACCATCGTGCGAAACCAAAACGTGCAGGTACGTGACTTCAAATAAGTGGTGAATGTTGTACACACGCCCATACGTAGATGTGATAACCGCGACAGTTTTACGTAGGTAGTTTGCATGTACACATATTGCAGGTAGCATGTAATTGTACGTAACAATGCATATTAACGTATTAAGCTACATATTTCTCCCAGCACCTTTGATACGATTGTAAATAACATATTAAATGTTTAGGCATGGACAAAATATATGGACGCGACATTTCTAAAAAGACTTGTATCTTCATATTTTTTATGGTATGAATTTAAGAAGTATAAAATATAAATAAAAACAGTCATTTATAAATATGAGAATATAGTTGGTAGCGTTCAATAAGAACGATGTAAAGTTACAGACAAATATGTAGTTAAATTGTCTGTTACTCGTAAAAGAAGCAAAGTAGATAGTCACATCACCGCGCAGTAGATGCGATAGTGATAAAAAAAATGCATTAGAAGTAGTTACGAGGGGTCGCACGTGGTCTGCGTAGTCGGTGGTGGTGACGAGCGGGCCGGCGGCGGGCGGCGCCGCGCCGCAGAAGGTCGTAGTGGTGGGGGTGCCGCCGCCCGCGACCGGACAGATCACACAGGTACCGTTGGAACGTTACGTATTAACAACTCGGATAACTAATTTACTAAACGGAATACACTATTGTTTTATTTATATTTTCCACTTGACATTGGCAAAATCACCGATGAAACTAGTGTTGGGTAGAAAATACAAGAGGCGGTACGTTTGTCCCGTACATGACGTCAAAATTAAGAGCGACTCAACGTATTGTAGGTACTACTTCAAATTTCATGTCGCGGTAGTCGCGATGTGGCGTTCCTCACTATCTGTCTCAATAAAACTATAGCATGGGGATAGAGGGAGCGAGAGGCATGCTACAAATTTCAATAGTACGTGATTCTTCGATGAAAATATGTCATATTTGTACTCGTTACTTCAAATGTATTGTACAGTCAGCAGCATAAATATCTGTACGAAATCAATATTTCAAATCGCCTATATACGCGTCAAGTTAAACTGAAAAAGAAATCTTCGTATGAAGTAAAGCAAATCTCTTTTATTTTATTTTTGTGAAAAGAAAAAAAAGATTAGTAAGAACACAAAAGTATGTAGGCAATTTGAAATTTTGAATTTGTTTAGCTACTTATGCTGGTGACTGTATTGGCTTAGTGCAAAAAAGAGGCTACTCTTACAAACTCTTTTTTATGTCGTGTCCTACCCAACACTAGATGAAACGGTGGAGCTATTTTTAAAAAACGAAGTAGTATCAGTAGTTTCAAAGCCGAATGAATCTTTTTATTCATACAGTCAAAAAAAATATTTCTCTACAGTGCGTTGGGTCATTGCTGTTTTATCATTTCTTCTTTTGATTATCGTGAGATGCCAAGTTTTATTTGATTCTGGGAGTGGCTGTCGGTACTAGGTATTAGTGTAGTAAGTGGAATGGTTTTCCGTATGTATTTAAAACGAAGCTTGTTTGGCCTGGCCTGGTGTGTTATATTTATATTATTTATTTCTCTGATAACTAATTTGGTTAAACTGTAATATTATGTATAATAATATTATAAAATCGTAATTTCTAATGTTTAAACGCTACCTTCAGCGGAATATTTATGAAAACAGTAGAAATTGTAATATTTTTAACCGACTTTCAAAAAAGGAGGAGGTTCTCAATTCGTGTGTTTGTATATTTTTTTTTGAGGTGTATTGTTAATCTGGCAGGCGCCGGTGTCAGTGATGGCGAAGCCGGTGTATGCGCGCGGCGGCGGTGCGGGGATCGGCGCGGGGATCGGAGCGGGGATCGGTTCGGGGAGCGGCGCGGGGCCGCAGCCGCCGCCCGAGCTCGACGACCTCTCGCACCTCGCCTGACAGCCGCGCACCATCACCATCATCAAGAAGCAGTACACTAGGAAGAAAGACAATTGACCCGCTCGTACATTTGTGATATTAACTGACACCCTTTCACACTAGCGACGCTGCATTATAGCGCTTTTTATATAACGATCAGGGCTATAGCTCTGAGGGTGATTAGATTTAATTCCCCGGTACGAGAAATTTTGCCGGTTATGTTAAGTATTTTTAAGTCGCTGCCTGATTAAAATTTTGTTTCAAGTAAACAATATCCTTAGAAGTAAACATTTTATACTAGTTCAGTACGAACTCGTTGTAAAACTGTAATTATTTTGTGACAAGGCTATTCATTTCTAGCAATACAATATATATTAGTAGTATATCTATGATAAGTAGAGAACGGTAGAGATTCTCCTACCTTAATTTTGGTCTAATTGAAGATTTATGTAAATGTTAAAACATTACCTACTATTTGCTACATATACCGAAGCAGAGTAGATTAAAAAGTATACATTAGCTGAATCTGTACCATAAACGGAATGACCAATAATATTATCCTAACTAAATTGGCTACACAGTAGAAGAGTGAAAACGAATGTGCGGCCAATACTTTCTTGTAGGTCTAGCATAGACATTCCCTGTGTGCATTACTACATCTGTACTTCCATAAACACGACTAAATAATATTATGTGTTAATTACTGTTAATGTACTAATTGCATAATTTTAAAATCCATGTTTAAGGTATTTTACAGTTTTTTATTTACATCCTGATTTTTTTATTATTGGAGTATAACACTCTCATTGTGTTTATGTGATAGTCCATTTTCTTGAAGCTGCTAATGTTTTGTATTAGGTGACTTTTTTTTTTTTTTTTTTTTTTTTTTTATTGCCAGTATAGGCAGACGAGCTAGCGGCCCACCTGGTGGTAAGCGGCCACCGCTGCTCATGGACTTGGCAATGCCGGGGACACAGACAAGCCGCTGCCTACCGTAGGGACAATACTCTTTTTGACTGGTGTGAAAGGTTTATAAATGATGACATATAATTACTTTCCTTTCCTAAACATATTTTGTAAAGCAATAAACGATTTGTATAATTAGAACCAGCATTTCATTTAAAATAACTTGAATTGAGCCCAAGTGGGGAAGTGCGTTCATGATAAGGTCATTGTCCATTACGAAAATAAAGTTACACTTTCAAGAGCTCGATGATGCCTACGGTTACAAGCAGCCACGGGTAAATAAGCACCGAAACTACGTATAATAGACACAATGCCTCAGAATGAATGAATGCCCACTCGACTGAATTGATAAGTGGGCCGTGCCGCTTACGTGGGGAGCTTGCGTCCTCCCGCCTCCCGGCGTGCCGGCCAGCCACGCGGCCGCCTACCAATACAATCGAATGCCTATTAATCGGAACTCGCACGAAGGGATATTATGTTATTCAAAACAATAATAAGCAGTAGTTTTTTAAAATGTGATAATAAAACACATCCCGTTGTATAATGAGTAGCAGTACATTAATAGAGAGGACCTTAATTAGGTGCTTACATAGTTAACGTCGGTTCTGTGTGAAGGTTTAGTCTATGGCTGGCCGCGGCGGCGCTGTCTGCCTGACCACTGGCCGCGCGTGGCGGAGGAGCCCGCGGCCCGCTCGGCTCGTGTGTCGCAGACGTATCTCGACCGCGCTCGCCGCTCGACCACGCACTGTTGGCTGTGGCTGCTCGTCCTTGTCGAGATTTTCCCGCCTAAAATCTCGCGCTTTTCAGTTTAATTTATTATTTTTTAACATTTGCGGTGTAATTGTCAAGTGCTTTGAATTATTTTACAATGCGTTGTTTTGTTGCGTTTTTTAGTTTTTTCTTTGTGTTTTTGCCGAAACCAACTGAGGCGATTCGATGGCTGTAAGTATTTAAAATTATTTATATTTAAATATGTTATTGTAATTCCGAATGTATTATATAAATAGGCCATTATAATTATAATAATATAATAATTATGCTAATACATTAGTTATAAAATCACCAAGTACGGCAAAATTGTAGTTTAATATAATTTCATTTAACAAAGGATCGATGATAAACAACGACTGTGTAAAAAATACATACTTTACGATTTATTTACTCCGCTCAGTAATGTGATATTTTTAAAAAGCCAGGAAGCGTTTTACTTTAATATATTTTTGTAAGGATATTATTTAAAGAACCAAGAAAATATTAAAGCAACAAAATAACAAAACATTGCAAAAATAGATCTATTTGAAGGATTTTGTAGAACAAAGGGAATATTTTAACGTGAAATAACATTGGCATTTTGTAAATGGAAATGTGTAGAATGCAAAACTAGTGTAACGCGAGTAAGTTGTGTAGCGGAGCGAGCCGCATCCATCGACGCTCCCTAATTGAACATTGCACTAATGAGCGGCGTTGTTCGGCTGCAGCCCGCAATTATTCGCCCCCGAGATTACACCCGGTAATGTTCCGGGAATGACGAGCTCCGGTTGCGAAACCGGATTTTCGGGAATCGGTTCAACTACCCTAATTATTTCGACATTCAATACCGTTTGCCGTGATTGTTGCAACATGGGATTATAGAGATTTATTATCATGTTTAGGGGAGGCCTATGTTCATCAGTGGACGTCATGTAGCTAATGATGATGATGACGATGATGAGAGGTATTACCTATTTTAATAAAAAAATAATATGTGCCATTATTATGTAAGTTCTTATAGATCTATACTTATTTTTACAAGAACTTTTCATTGAAGATTTTTGATGCGACTAAGAAAGAAAGAAGTAGTTTTCATTTTGGTCTTCCAATGGGAATTACTAATATTGTTTGATTTAAAAAAAATATTAATGGCGTTCCTAAAAAAGCATGGAAAAGTAACGGTTTTTCACTGTGATTCATATTCAAAGATATACGGGCAGATTTGAAGGCATTTTTCACACGCGTTGTGTTTTTACTCTCTGCGTTACACATCTTTTATGACAGTTCAACATATTAATAACATCTTAAATCTAAAATTCAGAAAATGGCGCTATAATTAACTTCATCATTAGGTAGGTAGGTACTTGTTTCATCCTCAATTCTAATAATAATAATATTAATATTTCCGCGAACTCTAAGATCTTGTGCGTAGTTTAGGCTTAAACTAACAAGTTTAAGGTCTCTGTGAATTAAATCAAGAAATTTCTTAAAATGTAATTACCTGAAATGTTATAATATGTGCAACGTGATAGTGCTAATAAATATAAAATAGTCAGTCAGACCTTAAAAAAATATCAAGGATTAACAAAGAAAACATGGTCGCTACCTACCTATAAATAACTTTGTTATTCATATGACAAACGATTTTTCAAGTCTCTGCGTATAACGTTTTTCAAAGCCGGCTAAAAATTCCCAGCCATTCGCGTATAGCTCGTTGCAGCTCTTTCAGCAACTCGGCACTTGCTATGCTTGCTTGTACGCTTTTTTAACCGGTCACATATGGTAGGGCTAGTATTTTCATTCTGTGGTGTTCGCAGGCTACAGGCTAATCCACATCTAGGGTTACCATTTGTGAATGAAGAACTGACTGTCTAAGGTATCTAAAATCCATGAATTTTCAGAAAAATGTCTGTCTAAATTAATGAGCTTTGTATATTGTAGGTAATAAGTAAAGCTCAATAGATAATAATGATGACAAGTATTTATGAATCAGCTGTTTTTTTAAGCTATTGCATAGCTTCAATCGCGGGCCTTGAGCGTGGAGACCGAATCCAGAAATTCCGTAACGAAAATAACCTGCCACCCCTCACTATTTTCAACTGTATCACAGCCATGTAGAGTGTAAAATTCCATAAGTAAATTTAATATCGCAGTCTTGTAAGAATACAATATGTAAGAGGATATGAGCTGAATGTTAAACGATAAAAGGTCGAAATTACCGTGTATTTAAAAATTGTTCCAGTCAGTGAAACGTATCGAAATGTCAAACGCGCGCAGTTGATGAGAATGTCCCCGTGGCGGGATGACGTGATTCTAAGTTTGAATTTTTAAAAAGTTTTTATTTTATATCTGTTCAAAGAGGTAATAAATATTAGAATTACCTGCTTAGAGTTTCGGCGTTAGGGCACGGGTGAAATTTGGACAATAGAAAAAAAAAAATTATAATTACATAAGTTGATAAAAAATGCTATGCAATAACTTTACCGCGGCAGTCTCCGAGTGCCATACGTCTTTTTTTTTATTCAAGACTAACGGCCTGCCCTGGCTTTGCACAGCACAGGTACCAAAGCATAATATTATATGCATATACACTCACGCCTTTTATCCCCGAAGGGGTAGGCAGAGGCGCAACTAGTGCACCCACTTTTCGCCGTTATTCCGTTAATATTAATATTATATGCCGTTAATATTATATGCCTACATTTATTTTTCTGTCGTACAATTTTTTTATTAAACCTTCCACCATAAACCTTCCCTTTGAATCACTCTGTCCATTGGTGAAAGACGTATGAAAACCCGTTTCGTAGTTTTTCCGTAATTTCCAAAGTATTTTGCAAGAGCTGGGGCCTGGGTGGTTACACCGTTCGCCACACCTTAAGGCTGGCACGGCTCTTACTCTCAAAGTTGCACATATTTAATAACCTATTTAATAACGCTACCTATTTAATAATAATAAAAAATCCAACTAAAAAATAGAAAATAATTTTTAATAAACTTGAATTGGATATTACGTAATATAAACTCTTCTGAAACCACTTTTTAATAATTATTACAGAAATAACTACGGAGTGTTAAAAATCTATTTTATGTTAATATGTCTATCAAGTTATAGTAATAGATTACCTTCAACACAAAAACAGAAATAACTCGTAATTATTTAAAATATTTTCACCATTTTATATACCTACCTCAGTGCCGGATTAAGACAACTTGATGCCCTAAGCAATTCACGCCTGTGGGGCCCCCCTACCATAAGTAAACTAACATCAGTCTTTAATCGCGCGGATTTTCAAACAGCTTTACTTTTATGTGCTAGCATTTTTTTGTGCTGTTTCTGGTGTCCCCAAGACGTGATGCCCTAAGCAATTGCTTAATTTGCTTATGGGCTAATCCGGCACTGACCTACCTACGTTCTCTACAGGTTTTCTGAACCAATTTGATTTATTTTCTCCTTCGTAATTTCAACGTTCTATGATACTCCAAAAGTGAATTTACACATCTCCCAAAAAATACTTCCCTAGACTTTTTTTCAGTCCGAATGAATAATATATTATTTAATTACAGAGTAGGTACGGTAACGAATACCTATTAGTAAATAAATTATTATGATTGTTAGGTCCAAGTAATTGTCCTCATTTATCATTTTTAATAACACAAAAAGATGCTAAAAGCCACGTAACACGCCGGTCCAAAAGCACTGGAGTTAAAATGTATTTATTTTCATGTTTATACAAATAAAGCACATTAACTGAACGCGCGGCCGCCCGTAAGCGCATCAAAGCTTTTTAGCTAATTTGATGTCTTGTCTGCTCTTCTTATCTCTATATGTGTCTTTGATTTAAAATACAAAACGTAAAAGGATTTAGTCTACGTCGCCTCGTGTAAGAATAGATACTTATAAATAAGTATATAATAAATATTTAATGCAAATCCTTTAATAAGCAGACTAAAATAAACAGTATAATTTAACTTCATAATGTAAGTACTTCATAGTTCATACAATCTTAAGACAGGGAAGATGACGGATAGACTTTCCGGGACTTATAGCGGTATTAATAGACCAATCTCAAGTTTGAGTTACATCTCAAGTAGACAATAAAGTATTGAATTATGTCTACTTGAGATGAAACTCAAACTTGAGACTGATTTATGAATACCGCCCTTAGAACCCGGAAGAGTGTTTAGAAGTTAGAGCTTCACGATCTGGGTTAAAATAGACTTGATGAACTAACTTACGATACATTTAAGTTCCATTTGAATATCTAGCTATCACAATATGAATTTATACATCTCCAAATGCTTTATTTACCCGAGACTTATTTTGAATCCAAATCACTACATAGTATAAAACAAAGTCGCTTCCCGCTGTCTGTCCCTATGTCCCTATGTCCTCATGTCCCTATGTATGCTTAAATCTTTAAAACTACGCAACGGATTTTGATGCGATTTTTTTAACAGATAGAGTGATTCGAGAGAAAGGTTTATATGTATAATACATGCATAATATAGTAGAGAAACATTGATAATTTAAAAGGTTTCTAATGTGATGTCGTAGATAAACACATTTTTTTGCGCTTACATTGCAGACGCTGGCTAAACTCTACGAGATAGATCAAAATAATGTACCAAACTTTTGTACACCTTAAAAAGGTCTACAAAAAAGTCCGCGATGGTATATGTCTATCTCTTAGGGATAACCCACAATAACAATTTTTTATCCTTTACTTTTGACGAGAAATAATGGCTTATTTACGAAGTGATTTTAAGCAATATAGCATTAATCCTTATCCAATTAAGTACCATAAATACATTGTGCATTTAATAAAGATCAATATGGCCCTTTACAACAGGTAATTTAAATAAATATTTTCGAAGTTATTACAGATTTAAAATGCAGGGACATAGCGGTCGCGGCGGTACCGGCCGGGGGGCCGGCGGCGCGTGTCTATAAATGAGAAAGTATGGAGATAGTTTGACATACTGAGGAGGACATAGGCTACTTTTATCCCGGAAGAACATAACCCGGGAATTTTATACCGGTTTTTATTTCTCGCGAGTGGGGCCGTCACGGCCTAACCACAACCGATTTCGATGAAATGTGGTAGGGAGATAGTTTAAGATCCTGGGACGGACCTAGGCTATATCTTATTCCGGGAAAAAATAAACCGAGACTTTTAGTCCGGAAAATCTTTTTCTGCGAGTAGAATCGCAAGACAATAACGATAGTTTGAGATCCAGAGGAGGACATAGGCTACTTTATCCCGGAAGAACATAAGCCGGTAATTTTATCTTGGTTTTTTTTCTCGCGAGTGGAGTCGTCACTGTCACGCCACTGAACTGATTGCGATGAAATTTGGAAGGGACATAGCTTAAGACCCTGGGAAGGACCTAGACTAATTCTTATCTCGGAAAAACTTCACCAATGGATGGAGTGATTCAAGAGGAAGGCTTATGTGTATATTACATAAATATTTTGTATTACAAAAAACTAATTTCAGCATGTAATATGCTTTGCTACCTGAGCGAAGCCAGGGCGGGCCGCTAGTTAATAATATAATATAATGTAATTACAGAGTACGGTAACAAATGTTATTAATTAGTATGATGGCTAGGTACTAGTCATTGTATCAGTCCGGAGTCTGGAATTTGAGCCCGATATGGCGATAGGCTCGCCTTTTGTCACATCATGGGACGGAATACGCACGGCGAAAAGTGAGTGCATTAGTTGCACCTCTGCCTACCCCTTCGAGGATGAAAGGCGTGAGTGTGTATGTGTAAAATTTACGACTGCTTATAGTAGAGTCATTACTTAGGTGCTTATTTTAGAACTTTGAAATCATCTATTTGAATTCTTAGAAACCCTTAGCTTTAGTCACTGAGATCGTAAGAACGGTCTCGAGTTTTCGCTGAGTTAGTAAGGGCCGTGTGTGGCAGACCGAAAAAAATAATTTCCTTCGCTCGAGTTGCCACTGTGACTTTTCCAGTCGGCCGTCCCGTGCATCTGGCGGGGCCTATTATTAGGGGACGGCTCTTAATGCTTTCTTAGGTATTTTTATATGGCTGTCGTCTTAGTTTTTACGATTGTGATTTTTATTGAATTCCCCTTCAGCGGCGTGTAGGTACCTTCCCAATATATGTCTGCAGACGAAAGTGAAATACGAGCCACTTTATAACAGATTTATTTTATCCTCCACGTTGGATACAGATTTGTTACAATTTTATTACTACCTACGTGAAAAAAGTAAAATGCTACAAAGCAAAAAGATTGCTGATTTTTGCGACTGTATTTTGTAAATCGACCCAAAGGTATCAATTGTTTGCGTGCTGAAAGGACGATACTATCTACGTTATATGTAGCAATCTGCAATCCCCGCGACCTTTAAGCCTCTTTTCTAGCATAAGTATACTTAGTTACTTAGATCAATCAAAATTTGCATGTGTCTTAGAAATTCTCAAAATGTGGTGATTTAACTTATTAAACCGGGTATTCATGGTATGGAATGTTTTGTGATTATATGCGTGGAGTATTCATTATAACATCAATGTACTTAGTTGGAAATTATTGTTATGATAATATTTAATTATCAACAGGTCTTATATTTGGCACCTATACCAATGTTTGTTTATATATTATATTGTATACACTGGTTACGTAATATTTACCTACCTTTGCCAGGCAGGCTTGTAGAACTGAGCGACTTCTTGAACGGTTTATAGTTATTCGCTACTCGAGGTATGCGAAGCTGCATCATACATTACATACTTGTCTATGCCAATATTATAAAGAGGAAATATTTGTATTTTTTGAGGGTTTTGTTTATCGAGTGTATGAATGGATGTACATTTTTCTTCTTTGGCACGCCCTTGAGCCTAAAATATGGCTTGTCGTATTTTTATGTGAGTAGTGTCAATAGATTCTTCTTAGTCGTGAGAGCGACACTGGGTACATCAAAATTAAAAAAAAAAACAGAATTAAGGATTTTTGGCGGCAAAATGTACCTAATCTAAAAAAATAATGTTTTCAAAATCGAGTGTGGTATTAAAATAAAGATTTTTAACGGTGATTGCGAATATATAACATAGAGTACTTTTTATTTCGGTAAAATATAAAGTGGGACTTTTATCCCGGAAAATCTTATTCACGCGGGTTGAATCGCGAGCAAAAGTCTAGTAAACCGCAACAGGTCATTTCATAACACATCGAAATCTTCGTACCGGAAAACTTACAAAAGCCATGATGTATTGAATAGTCGAAACGTGAGGGGCTTCACAAACATTGCGTCTGCTTACCGTATGAGTTATAAGCAGATAGGAACATTGGACTACTTAGCAAGTTAGTAACTGTACACGGTACAATAAGACTAGTGTATTTAGCGCGGCGTATGTACCTGCAAGCTTATCCCAGTTATTAATTTATAGGAACGCATTAATTGGACTTCGATCGAAATATTCTCAGAAATACACTCATCAAGCTCTGTAATGTGTTGAATAACTTATTTGGTATCATATCGACCACCGTTATTATGTTTTCAATTACTTATCGCCTACCTACTTATTTCATGCATGATATTTTACATTTAGACGCATATAAACATTTTTTTAACTACCGTTCGGCACCTACGTCGTATTAGAACTTAATAAAAGAAAGTAAATTCCCTTTAACATTTCAGCATAAACAATTATTGTTATTTAGTGCACAAGGGTGGAGCACGTGCATTGTAACAAATAAGTTCTCTCACGATTCATTTGATCTGACACAAATTTATCCACGCCACGGAGCTCTTTATTTACACCGCCGACGATGTTCAGTTTGTCCTGACAAATTCATAAATTACCGACATCCTCAGTGCAACACATTTGAACGGCTTTTATTTTTGTCACAGATATCTCTCGTTCGGGCGTATCGACGTGACGCTTTGATGTTAGGGTCCATTTATCAACATTGTCGGATTTCTCTGTACGGAATGTTTTGGTTTTTAAATATTTGCTGTCTACGACATATGTACTACATCATGTGTGTCGAGATTGACTTTTTATAGGCGGAACCCAGCCAAACGGGTTAAGTAGGTAGTTAGTGTGACATTTTCTAGTCGTACCCGAGGATGTGCATCCACATCAGGTAATGAGGATTTGGGGATATTTTAAGCCATCAGAAATCCCATGGAATACAATAGTTAGGAATATAATTAATTAGCTTTTGCCCGCGGCTCCACCCAGTTTATATTTTTCCGCGATGAGAAGTAGTCTAGGTCCTTCCCGGGGTCTTAAACTATCTCCTTACTAAACTTCATTGAAATAGATTCATCGGTTTGGTCGTTACGGCTCCAATGGCGAGATTAAAAAAGTCCGGGGTACCATCCCCGGTGTAGGTATGTTTTTCGGAATGAAAGGAGCCTATATCCTTCTCTGGATCTCAAACTATCTCTATACTTATTTTCTTGCGGTTCCACTCGCTGAAGACGATTTTCCGGAATTAAAGTCCCGGTTAATATTTCCCCGGGATAAAAAGTTGTCTAGTTCCTTCCCAGGGTCTTAAACTATCTCCCTAGCAAATTTAATTGAAATCGGTCAGCGGTTTAGCCGTAACGACTCGCGAGAAAAAAAAATCCGGGATATAAGTCCCGCTTTATATTTTCCCGGGATAAAAAGTAGCCTATGTGTTAATCCAAGACATGATCTACCTGCGTACCAAATTAAATCAAAATCCGTTTAGTAGTTTTTGCGTGAAAGAGTAAGAAACATCCATCCATACATCCATAGATCCATTCTTACAAACTTTCGCATTTATAATATTAGTAGGATTATGGTTTCTCTTGATAAGCAATGTGTTTATAACATTTATTTATTCGCACATAATAATTAATCAACAAAAAAAGTTTAAGAACTTATGGAAGTAGTTTCCTGTTTAGAACCTTAGTGCACAGAGCGCGGGGCGGCAGGCAGTCTGGGCGCCAAGCGTTGACTCACGCAAGGATTTCCACCGCCCGCCGCTCACTCGCCAATAGGACAAAGCTTTATGGACGGACTAAACATCGGCCATGTATTTCATTGTACTCCCTATTGTAATGACCTGACTAAGACATTAAAAAACAAACACGATGTAATACGACTGTATATCTTAAGGGATATCGTTATTCTTCCATATATATTATGGTAAGTTTTATTTACTGTACCTACGTAAAATGAAATCATTAATCCTATAATCAAGATTTTATCTTCGTCTTCTTCAATTCGTAGACAGACATCACTAAGGTCTAAGGCTATTTGGTAGTTGACTACTTTTTTAAATACATTTATGAAAAATGTACACTATCCAAAATCTAACGGGAAAATATTTTTCAAAATTGCCGATATAATAAGTAGATAAATTATAAAATAAATAAAATATAAATAAAAAACCTTTGAAATTTGCTGGAAGGGTTAGCTGTCAAATATTAATATCAGGCTGTGATGTCACCAAGTGGTGAAAAAAAAACCGAGCTCGTTTATTCCATTAGTGTTGAAATAGTCTTCCCGATGATGTATTTATAAGTTAATCAGATCAGTTTATTTAAAAAAAATCACGACGAAAAGTTGACTGAAACTGTCGAAATTTTAGATGCGGCCTCTTAATGGTACCTATTATTGTTTTTGTGTGTTCTGGATTACATACCGAGATGTAGAGAAGAGTATAGCCTACAAGATTAGTAATATCGTTTCGTAAAGGATGTAACAGACTCTTCTTTATTTTGGTTTCAAAGATTTGACCGCCCTGAAAGAGATTAGGTAGGTCTTAGAGATATTACTTGGCGCAAAACTGGTAATTATTCCGTTTCTGTGGTTCGCGACTTATCTATACTAATATTATAAAGAGGAAAGATTTGATTGTTTGTAATGGATAAACTCAAAAACTACTGCACCAATTTTGATATATCTTTCACTAATAGGAAGCTACATTAGGTACTTTTTACCCGGGACAATATTTTTATCCCGCAAAACCTTTTACATGCGGACGGAGACGCGAGCAGGAGTCTAGTGCATTTTATAATCATTGATTGTGAGTCGTTGTGGAATCATGATGTCACCACCAAATGATGTTGCCACCAGAGTTGCGTTATTTTTGTTTATATTCATAGCTTAGCTTATCTAATAATAATAATACCAGCCCTGTATTATTATACTGCTCACTGCTGAGCACGGGCCTCCTCTACTGAGGGGGTTTAGGCTTTAGCCCACCACGCTGGCCTAGTGTGGGTTGGTAGACTTCACATACCTTCGAAATTCTTATAAGGAACTTCTTAGGTATGCAGGTTTCCTCACGATGTTTTCCTTCACCGTTAAAACGAACGATAATTGATAAACAATACACACGTAACTTCGAAAAGTCAGAGGTGTGTGCCTTGGGTTTCGAACCTCCGGACATCGTCTCGGCAGACCGTTCCATTCCCAACTAGGCTATCGTCCACTTAGCTTATCTAAGCTTCGACGGAAAGTAAATTGACTCTAACCAAGAGATAAGTGACTTTAAGACACATTTGTAGTTTTTCAACGTTACAGATATTTAATGAACAGACATCCATAAATCCTATTAAAATTTTGTAAATAGAAGCCTACAAAAGTAACGATACTTTTGTAATACCTAAATTAGAACTTATCAAAAGAACAAATCAGGTGTATAATTATTTCACGTAATTACGAAATTTTCCCAGCTAATTTCCACCCTCTGTACTGTTTCTCGCAATTTTTTCTAATACACGCCCTCGGCTAGCGTTGGCTCATGTTAAGATAAGGCACGACGTTTTACTTAACAACCCTTGTGGCTCGTGCAGTTGGAGGGCTTGCAAAAATATCTACCGCTGCAATAAATTGAGTGCCTAATTACTGCTTGTGGGTTTTTTTTTTTTTTTTTTTTATATGGCCATCTTCGGCTCATTAGGGACGGCTGCGGGCTTCCTCCGACTCACGTCTAAGTTGTCGTCCGCAACCGCCCCTGCGCGTACCGCGTTTTTGCGGTCCTTTTTCCTGTTGCGGGGGCTCAGAAGCCCCCGAAACACCGCATCGTGTCCGCCTGTTGGTGTCCGAGGCAGCGTGAGACACGCTGACTCGGACATGTCCATCACGGGGGTCACAGAAGTTGGCTAGACTAATGGGTGGGCGGCACGTCCCGCCCACCCGTGACCCCCGGAGGCCCCTATTAGTCGCCTTTTACGACAGGCAGGGGATACCGTGGTGGAATTCTCCAAACGCCCCCAATCCACAGGGCGGGAGACGTCGGTCAGTCGTCCACCCGACGCCTCCTACGTCTCGTCTGGCGGCGGGAGGGATCACCACTGCGCTGGCGATCCCTCTCGGCACTCTCCTTCCGCGAGAGGACCGCCTCGCAGAAGTGGGCCACCGCCTGCCAGGCCTCTCGGCCGCCGACCATGGAAGCGACCACGGCCGGCAGCGAGAGGTCTTCTCCGACGACTGTTCTGAGAGCGCTGCGCTCCTCATCCCAGGCTGGACAACACTCCAACGTATGTTGGGCCGTGTCCATTGGGCAGTTGTCACAATAGTGACACACGGCCGACTCCTCTACACCTACCACCCGAAACAGGAACTCACCGAAGCAGCCATGCCCGGTGAGCACCTGCGTCAGGCGGTATGTTGCCGCTCCGTGGCGCCTGTCCAGCCATTCGGCAAAGACAGGACGCACTGCCTCTACGACCCGGTGCCCCCACGACGGGGCCTCCAGCCTGAGACGCCACTCCTCCACGGCGGCTCGCCGTAAGGCGGGCCTCTTGGCCTCCACCTCCTTCAGGGCCGGACGCTCCCCGCGACTGAACGCCTCCTCCCGCCAATGGAATACATCGGCAAGGGATTTGGCGTCCAGGTCCCAGGGCAGAAATCCGGCCAATAGGCAAGCCGCCTCGAAAGAGACCGTGCGGTACGCCCTGACCGCCCGCTGCGCTAAAGCTCTCTGCGGGGCGCGCAGAAGGGCGACGCAGGGGCGGCCCAGGGAGTCAGCCCAAACGGGGCTGCCATAAAGGGCTATGGACCGCACGACTCCGTGATACAGCCTCCGGCAAGGGAAGCCAGGACCTTCCAGGTTGGGCAGCAGGCGGGAAAGAGCGCCCGCTGCCCGGGACAATTTCGTCCTCAACTCCTTAAAGTGGGTGCGGAATCGCCATCGGCTATCTAGGACTAAACCTAGATACCTCATGCTAGAGCCGATGGGGATCCGCACCCCCCCAACGACGATGCCGGCACCGGCCGGTGGCCCTCTCCGAGGTCCGTGAAAACACACGGCCTCGGTTTTCTCGAGGGCCACCTTCAACCCTAAACGGTGGATTCTTCGAACTACTTGGCCGGTGCCCGCCGCCGCCAGAGTTGCGGCGTCCCGGAAGGTCCCAGCAGTCGCTGTGACTAACGTATCGTCGGCGTAACAAGTCACGCCGACGCCCCGGAGATTGGAACCACGGAGCACCCAGTCGTACCCGATGTTCCACAGGAGAGGGCCCAAAACCGAGCCCTGTGGAACACCGCACGACATCGCTCTTCGGTGCCACCCATCGGCGCCCGGATACACCACGTGCCTGTCAGACAGGTACGCGTGCACCAGACGCCGGAGATAGGGCGGCACCACGTGGTACCGCAGTGCCTCGTGGATGCAGGGCCAGGGCAGCGAGTTGAATGCGTTAGATATGTCCAACGACACCGCTATCACTACACTGCCTCTGGCCACTGCATCCTCCGCCTGTGCCTTCACCCGCAGAATCGCGTGGACAGTGGAACGTCCCCTCCTGAATCCATACTGTTCGTCGGCCAAATTCGGACCGACCCTATCGAGGTGCTCGACGAGGCGGGTATGGATGATGCGCTCGAAGAGCTTTGCCACCTCGTCGAGCAACACGATGGGCCGGTAGACCGACGGCGACTCTGCGGGTCGTCCCCCCTTCTTCAGCAGGACGAGCTTCCCGGTTTTCCAACGCACCGGGAAGACGCCCTGCTCCAGGCAGGCGGTGAATAAGCCGCGGAGCCTCGGGCCCAGGTACTCGAGGGCTAGCACCCAGGCTTTCCCGGGGATGCCATCGAGCCCTGGGGCCGTGTTTTTGCTCCGCAGCCGAAGCACTGCCGCCCGCATTTCAGCGGGCGAAACCTCCGGGATATCCCTTGCCGGATTCTCATTCGACGATGACGCCACATCCGGTGGCGCCATCGGTGGAGGAGTGAACTCCTCGGTGGCCGGGAACAAGGCCGCGACGACGTTGGCCAGTAATTCTGGCCGGAGACTCTGCGACAGCGGGGGCGCCGCTGGGCGAAGCTTCTTCATCACCATCCGGTAAGGGCGCCCCCACGGGTCCCTGTCGAGAGTCCCCACGAACGCCTTACGTGCCGCGACCTTGGCCCCATGAATGGCCACCCGCAGCGCTCTCTTTGCCTCTTTGTAGAGGCCATAGAGCTGCCGCTCCTGGTCTGCGTGATTCTCGTCTCTTAGCCGGCGACGACGATGCCTGGCGTATCGGCGGCGCGCAGCCACGCACGACGCGCGCAACTGCGCTAGCTCCGCCGACCACCAGTACACCTGTCGCACCGGCGAACGGCGGAGAGCTCGGGGCATGCCGGCGTCGCAGACATCCGACATTGCCACCCCGAACCACTCCGTACTGCTTGTGGGTGAAAATACATAGTAAAAATATGCTCACGCACCTAATTTGGAGGATATATAATTAACACAATTATGAATGAGACGCAAAAGAAGATAAGAATGAGTACCGAGTTCTTTGTCTCTGGCAAACTCTTATTTAAGCGCCCAGCATCAAATTTATACCAATGAAATGATACAATTGTTCCTTTCGGCCAGGCGACTTAGATAAATCGCCCTTAAATTAAACAAATTGTTGAGTAATCCCTGCATTTGTTTCAATTATTCCTACTTCCCATTTGACGGCGCTTTACCTACATTTACATCTGTAATGGGATTTGCCGATACGTGTTCAGAATACACATTGAATGTTATTTTAATGTGATTAGATCAGGATTCATGTATAATTCCAATTTTATAAGACATACGCAGCGTCCCTCATATTAATTCGTATTCTCAACCGCACATTTCGCATAAATGTGAATTATGTTTGGGTTGCGATACATTGTGGGTTTAGGGTATCTGCTATGTAGGGACCGTGGATAAATGGTAATCATTGATCTTGATTACTGATAGTCATTAGGAAGTGCGTACACTGCGCGTGTGTCAAATGGTAGGGGAGATGTAGGTAATGGGGATCACTTAAGCGAGAATGAAAAAAATAGCAAATCTATTAATCAACTCTTTATTGTTCTGTTCTTATTATAAACTTCACTTTCTTAACTATCAATTGAGATCAACTTTTATTACTTTGGTTAATTAATATTGGCGAAATAAAAAAATTTAAAAAATTTAAGTTCGATCACCATTGTCAACATCGGTTGGTAATGGTGATCAGCATGTGGTCAATGGTGATCAACAGATATCGCTCACATAATTGTGCGCAGAGTCCCATTCAATACAGTCGGCATGAGCCCAAAGCCCACAAGAAGTGCATCGGTACCATGTTTCATTGTCTCGTCCGGATTCACCACATATCTTAAAGACACAAGTTACATGCATCTTCTGCATCGTCATTATCGTCATCCTGGTATAACTCGTCCGTTTTCACGTCTGACGCTGAAGTATCATTGGAGTCCTGCAGAATTTTCAACTTAACCTTCTCAAGACTGACCTTCTGTGGCTTGCTTTTCTTTCCTACTCCTTTTCCTTTGTTTTTTATTGCTTTTTCCTTCCTTTTATTTTCTTTTTCAACTAGTCTTTCATTGGTGTAGATGTTAAAATCGTTATGTGCAGTTTTTTTCTTGCTTGTCTTGTCTTTACAACAGTTACTTTCTTAAGCATCTGAATGAAATTCTGAATACTTGTTAGATTCTTAGATTATTGGTGGTATTTAAAATTGAGACAAATATGCAGTCGCTGGTTCAGAAGAGGTGGGACAAAATAGTCCAGTTGACTTTATTAGTCTTTCTAGAACGAACTTTCGGCATCTACAAACAAACAATAACACTACTTTATCGAGGTAAAGTAATGTGGGCAATGCGGATTACCCGACTCCAATTACCTACATGGGCAAAGAGACGGAAAAAAAAAATCCTGACGAGAAATTTTAAGTTATAATAACAATATGGCTGTTGAATTGCAAGCTACAATGCTATGCTCATTACGTATTACAAGTACAGAAATAAATATTTGTTACTTTCTGACTTACCTTCAGATTTATCAACTCGAAAAATTAGATGAAAATGGCATAAAAGCTTCACACGCCTATTACTCTGAAGCGCATCGCGCGAACTGCGCCAGTCACTGGTCGTGCAAGGGAATGACGTAATGCTAGCGTGTAGGTATAGTAGCATCGCTTAGTAGCGTTCGGTTTTTATTATTTTGAGGTGATCACCATTGCCAACTGACCCCCATTGCCTACATCTCCCCTACGCAATTAAAGTATCATTGTCCTGTGGCTAATGAACCGTGACGGCGTGGTGTGACTCGAGGGTGGTTTGTTGCGTCTCATTATGAGTAATCATAACTTTTTCAGTGCTGTAATAGAGCTAATTGCTAAATCATTTTACGTAATTCATGCGTGTGACAAAGTATGTAAGCTTTTTGTTCCATTCAAAAGTATAACTTTGATCAGTGGAAGTAAATATAGAAATAATAGCAGTTGCATTTGATAGGGCGAAACTTTTCTTCCCCCCGGTTCGGTCGGTTCAGGCTACGCGGTCGCAACAGGGGCGGAGCAGGCACGCTACGACAATCATACAGCATTTAATCATTATTAAAGCGGAATCAGCGGCGAGCCAGTTTCAGTCGCGTCAGCTGTAACGTTCCCCGTAACGTGTTTTTGTTTTCACCGTCGGTTTTACATTTTTTAAACTTTTTAAAGTCGCATCAGCTTTTACTAAAGAATTTTTAACATTTTTATATCATAAGTAGCAACACATTGAACGAATGTAAGTATTATCTATTTCAAATATGTAAATACTTAATTTTGGAAGCGTTTTGCATTGGCAAAATGCTCAGTGTAGACGTCATGACTCTTAAATAAAAGCATTCTTATGTAATTCTTGTGTATTCCTTAACACATCGTTTTAACATACATTTCAAAAAATTGAATAAAAATACAAAATATAGCACAGCTTTGCATAATTATTGCGCATTGAATATGACAAGCTCGGAATAATAGTATCTATAGAATTTGAAACTTGGCGGCCTATTTTATCTATATACAATACAATAAAATGTACAAAAAGTTGGGTGGTCTTTTGTGTGCGCGACCAGTTATACCTATATTTAACAAAGCGAATCCCTTTGCCCCTTCCCTCGGTTGCTTTGTCTACGCAATCGAGATAGGCGCGTAAAATTTGATACGGGAATTATTTTATTAGATCAAACGTACACGTGCGCGGCGTGACGAATGCGATAATGTTCCCGGCACCGGGCACCGAGTCTGACAACGGAACAATTACATTCCGCATGAATTAACCATAATACAGCCCAACTGCGGAAGCTTTGTGCCCGCATTGCTCTGACTCTGTGTCCCGAAGTCAATTGCTATTATACGATTTAGTGAATGTAACCTATAGTTAGGTACGCCAATGGTGTCCATCTCGGGCTTGCAAGCGATTCTTGTCACTCAATGCGGCCCGAACTGACGAGCCCAAGCCCCCATCACGCGTCATGTACAGCAAGTTGACATCGCGTGCGCCATCCCCCGTGATATTACGCGGCCCGATTGTTGGTATTTCAAGTAATACAAAGTCTTTTATATCGGTTCCACCGTAACACGATTGTTCTTTTTTCTGATTTTATAGCGGGACTGAATTTTCATTTATTTTCTTTTGTTTTCTTGGGGACAATGAAAATAGTTCCTCTAAACATACGAAGTAACCACGATTATGTACGCAGTAATTCACTACTTATATAAGATATCTAGTATATGTACATAACTAAGTATTTCTTCATAGATTTTTTTATTGTTGATTTTGTTAAAACTAAAAAATTACTAAGTGAATAGTAAAACCCCAATTCTCATCAAAATTCAGCTGTCCCTGAGAGTTATAGAGTTACGCTCTTTCAGTTGCAAAAATATGCGCATCGAAGCGACGACGGCGTCATGCCATGGAACTAATGCATCAATAATGAGTTTTGTTTGGGGCTATGTTAAAGTACTTAACGGTAAGTTACGATAATACATACTGAAAGCTTAGATTTATTGCAAAAAATATAAAATAATTAGAATTTAGTCTATATATAGTCTAATGCTTACTGTGTTGGAGAATTTATTTATTTACATATTAAATTAGTTTGGATTGCACTTTTCCAAGACAAATCGACAGTATTTTCGCGTAGAACGTACATACCCTTATAATATAGGAAATGGTGCCATCGGCAACGCGTGTCCTTGGCAGGCACGACAAAACGTCAATGGAATTTAATATACCGTCTACGATAACCCAGTTACGGTAACGTAAGCCTGTTTATAAAAAGCGACGAGTACTTCGGCATCCCTTGGTGGTAGCGGGTAGTAGCGATTGCCCGCTCGCCGCTGCCGCACGTAAGCTTTTTATACAGCCAACTTACGCACGCACTACGATCAACTACGACCTCGCACATGCACCACCCTACACACGGACGATTAAATTATAAGTTTTTATTTTGCACTCCCGTATAGTGCGTAAACAATGTTCAATGCACTTGACTGTTTTTAAAAATATTTTCCCATAGGCTTTAATTTAAGACCTAGCTAATAGGCATTTTTTATGAGTGATTAATTTTATCAGTGTTTTGTCTGATTGACTTTCAAATTAGATGAACCTAAGAAACGAAGTGGCAAAAACTATGATTTGTAAAAATGCTGATTAATAACCCGATGTTTTAATTTTGTTACAGCTCTGCGTTCTTCAAATACGAGTTTATAATATCAATCAAAATGTGTTCAGAGAATTGAATTTTTACCACGCCAATAATGAGCTTATTCGTTGATTTGCGTCACATCAAGTCATCAGTGACAAATCTCTCGGAGATGGTAGATAAAATATCGTCCTCTGTTAAAGAAAAGAAAAGAGATGAACTTTCAAAAAAAGAGGAATTTAAATATAGCGCCTCTTCAATGTATAAACCAACAACATTAGGTTTTGGCGTTCGTTTTTCTAGCCAGGAAGATGTCTGCGAAATGCCGTCGTCGCGGCTTCGCAGCCATATGTCACTCCCTAATTTGGGTAAAACCGACGAAGTGTATGATAAGCCCTCCTTGTCACGACATGACGACAGACCGAAAATACTTGAAATAGACGACGAAAAAAGTGATGACAGCAAAACGGTGATACAAATACCTTCAGAGCAGCTCAGTGATTGGATTGCTGCAACAATAAATAAGCGGCCGCACTTTGACGACAACGGAGACATGCATCCTATGGATTTTCTTGACAACATAAAATATTACATTTCCGAGCTCAATATGAATAAAGATAAACAATTACCGTTTATAATATCTTGTTTGCAAGGTGTGCCTCTCATGTGGGCACGCTGTTTCAGAAACGAGTTTAAAGATATTGAAAGTTTTTATCAAGCGTTTGAACTGGAGTTTTGGGGTCCCGATAGACAAAAAGCGGTACTTTATGATTTAAAACTTGGAAAATATGACGAGGAGACATCACGAATGAGTATGTCAGAGTATTTCCTGCATAAAGTATCTAATTATCGTCATTTGACGCCACCGCCTTCAGATTTAGAAATAGTGTATTCTTTGGCAGCTCATTTTCCCACGGCTGTAGAGTTGGAGTTACGATTGACCCCGAAGCCTACGTTGCGGGAAGCGTATCGCCTTCTGCGTCGTAGAGAAGGCGAAAGTGCTGACTTCCTGCCTAATTATCTGTACGAAATGTGTGAGGCTTTTCACCGCGGTCAGGGGACTGACTCCGCAAGACGGCCACGTGCACAACCGCACTCTACCACGGAAGATAAGGGAAATAAATAATTATTGTTATTGCACGTTGCCTTTGTAACTGTATAGTATAATATTATACAAATTTTGCTGCTAATGATTCAAATAAATGTAATTAAACTATCGATCATCGTAAATATTACTGTTTGTTTCATTTCATAACAAGAATATGTATAGTCCACAAACATAATAAAATCGGGGCTTCAGATAGGTGCATCTACATAAGTTTAAGTCAATAATTTATGGAGCTATAATAAATAAAAGATAATAAACGTCGCCTGCAAGAATAAATAAAATTTACAATTTCACAACTACAACGCTTTTCACACAGAGCCTTGCACGAAAACGAAGGAAACTGGACTGAGAAAGAGTGCATGGAAGCGCGAGCAGTGGGCGCGCTGTGGGGCGGACAGGCGCGCGCGTGCCGCCGCCAGCCCACGGCCATGCCGCACATTGCCGCAGCCTCTCGCCTCGCCCGCGCCGCCTGCCTCGCCGCGCATGCCGGCGACCGATGGAACTGCTCCTCCATCGAGCTCGCACCCAAATTCACACCAGACTTACTTACAGGTACCTATGTTGTTAAATACTTACCTACGTTTTAATTATGGATAATGTCATACACGATGACCCGCGCTACCTGTTTTTGAGCGGGGAATTCATGGGTTAAAGGGACTTTGATTATTCATCGTAGTGCGCGGACCCTCATATGTATTTATTGTGAATTTAGGGAAATTAGTGGGGCGCGTCGTCGTGGATGGTTATCTTTACAGCTTAAACGTAAATTATGGAACCATACGTGTTTCAAGTTAGACTTTTTTTATCCGGTTAAATAAAGAGCCGCTCGCTTGGTGGTTAGCAACACGACCGCCCATTAGGGATTGCAATCCGGCGTCATTTTCAGTCCGGCCGAATCCGACCGGATTCCCATTGATCCAGATCGGATCCGACCGGCTGATCAACTCATGATTGTTGCTTTTTGATTCAAAATTAACTGTTAATAATGTATATTGAGATTATACAACGAGCAAATAATTAAAATCTAGTAGTGTAGGTAACTAGTAAAATTTTACCGACGTAACGAGTAGCTCACTCTTCCTAGATTTCACTTTCACTGATAGAAAAAATATTTTAGTAAGTAACTTTATCAAATGTAATGTAATTAACGTTGCGTAATTTCCTGAGATGAGACACAATAATTATGAAAGTATTTGAGAATGCTAACAAAAACAAGTCTTATATTATATTATTTTGTTGCTTTGAATGACGGTACGAGCATGCCGTTCGCCCGATAATAAGCGATAGGTACGACCACCCGTAAACAGTAATGAAATGAAATAATTTATTCCAACCCATAAAATGTTATACATTGTGTACATTATTGTACATTATTTAGATTCCGTGAATATTAACTCTACCACCAGTTAGGAAAGCATCATCATCATTGTGTATGGCTTATTATCCTGCATGGATCAAAATCGGAAAGCAGTTCTCACCAGAGAAGAACGGGCAAGAAACTCTAGTGTTGTTCTTTTCAAAATAATTTTAAGCTATAAAATACAATACATGATACAGGAAAAGAATACAACAAGTGTCTGTAGTACCAACACCATCCAGCACCTTGAGTTACTAAGTATTGTGTGATATTCCACTGCGCTCGTCATCCTGAGACATAAGATGTTAAGTCTCATTATGTTTCCTAACATATAAGCTGATTTTAAGTATCCTAGTTTCCAGTCTGTCACTGCACTGTACTGTACACTGTCTTAAAAGTAAAAAAAAAATGTACACAACAATGCCTTTAAACTGCGGCTTGACGGCAGAAATTGAAATAGACAGATAAATTGTGACAAAGTAACCACATACTTCTATCGACTCTGTTTCCGAGCACTAATATGGCTTTATAGTATCCTCCTAGTTACACGAGATGATAAGTCCAATATTTCAATCGACGCGACGGTTAGTTTAATTGTAGATTATGACTCCCTACTTGTCTTAACTTCACTGACTATCCTGTTTTAAATTTCAGGTATGACGTTTTCTTATCTATCTATACTATATACAGGGTCATTTTTACATTACGTTACTAAATGAAACCACATATTCGTCTACACCTCTGCTAACATTGTGCCAAAAATCATCAATGAATAACGAATACTTTCACCAAAAATCCTGGTTGTAATATTCATTTTTTTTATGATTTGATAGTTTAGTGCGAATATGGTGTGTGCGTAAGTGTATTTCTGACTGAAAGTGTAATGTTGCTGCGACGAATTTTCCTAGAGCAGTCATAATGGCATCAGGGCGTGTAAACTTAAAGTTACTTTTTATTGATATTTATTTTGTTTGAAACTTACACTTTTTTACTTTACATCTATGGTTAAAATAACCTAATGGAAAACGTAATTTTCAACGAGATAAGTATGTGTTTTCGTTTATTAACGCAATGTCAAAATGACCCTGTATAAAAGCGAAGGGTCACACACTCACTCGTCACGTAGAGGTTCCTTTTAGGACGTAGGTGCTCACTAAGACGGGATTTTGCTTAACTTAACCCCTGAGGCGGTAACAGGGGGTGGCAAAGTTTGTCTATACTAATATTATTAAGAGGAAAGATTTGTATTTTTGTTTGTTTGACAAGGATAAACTCAAAAAGTACTGGACCGATTTCAAAAGGGAAGAACCCAGGGAAGGACACAAGCTGCTGCTTATCCTGGAAAAGTATAAACCGGAACTTTTATCCCGGTTTTTTTCTCGCAAGTGGGGTGGCCAAACCACTTAACCGATTTCTATGAAATTTGGTAGGAAGATAGTTTAAAACCTTGGGAAGGACCTAGGCTACTTATGATCCCGGGAAAAAATTAACCGGGATTTTATCCCGGAAAATATTTTCTTGCAGGTGGTACCGCAAACAAATAAGTATGGAGATAGTTTGAGACCGAGGGAAAGACATAGACTACTTTTATCCCGGAAAAACATAAAACGGGGATTTTATCCCGGATTCTTTTTTCTCGCAAGTGAAGCAACCACGCCCAAACCACTGAACCGATTTCAATGAAATTTGGAAGAGGCATAATTTACGACCCTGGGAAGGATCTAGGCTATCCTTATCTCGGGAAAAATAAAGCGGAACTAAGATCCCGGAAACTATATTCTTGCGGATGGAACCGCAAACAAATAAGCATGAAGATAGTTTGAGACCCAGGGAAGGACACAGTCTACTGCTTATCCGGGGAAAATATAAACCGGGGCTTTTATCCCGGAACATCTTTTTCCGCCAGTGCAACCGTGACCAAATAAGTATGGGAATATTTTGAGGCCCAGGGAATGACATGGGCTACCTTTTAATCCGGAAAAATATAAACTAGGACTTTAATCCCGGAAAATCGTTTCTTGCAGGTGGAGCTGCGAAAAAATAAGTATGAAGATAGTTTAAGCTCCAGGGTAGGACATAGGCTACTTTTATCTGGGAAAAATATAAACCGGTACTTTTATCCCGGAAAATATTTCCTTGCGGGTGGAACCGTAAGAGAATAAGTATGGAGATAGTTTGAGATCCAAGGAAGGACAGGCTACTTTTATCTTTTTATTTTTAAGGATATGTCCTTACATCACTACATATTATAAAACAAAGTCCCCCATCGCATCTGTTTGAACGCGATAAACTCAAAAACTACCGAACGGATTTTCATACGTTTTTCACCAATGGACGCAGTGATTCAAGAGGAAGATTTATGTGTATAATTCAAAAGTATTTTGTACGACAGAAAATTAAATGTATAATATTACGCTATTATGCTTTTTATCCCGGGACAATGTATAGCGGGACTTTTATCCGGGAAAAACTTTTTAGTGCGGGCGAAGCCGCGGGCAAAAGCTAGTTCTAATTTAATTATAGATCAGTCTTGAATCATGAATTAAGTTAGAGAACAATTATAATTATTACGTGATAAGTTCAGTGTGAAAAAACTTCCCATCAGAAATGAAAGATAAAGTTTTGTAGACATTTTAAAAGAGAGACAGGCGATTGTGCGGGCCCGGACAGCGTGACGACAACGCCCTTTCTTCTCGTCGGCCGTCGGTGCACGTTCCGCACGAAGCATTCTCTACATTTATCACTTGTCGGGTAATTAATTTTTGACTAAGTACTCTATTGTTCACCTTTTACTTCGCTTTTCGGTGTAGGTAGGGTAAAAAAATGTTTTCGTAATGAATCCTTTAATTGTAAAATTACGGAATTTACGTCAAGCGATTAGTTAAATGTAGCGTGCACGGAACGTACGGAACTCACAGCACGATGCATCGTAGCGACTAGCGTCGTAGCCTCGTAGTCGGCCTATCAGAAAGCGCTGTTCAATACTTCCGCTATATTGCTATTATAAACATACTGGTTGGAGGTCTCTGATATCTAAGACTCCGTCTGGGTGGGTAACACCGCAATGTGTATTTCTACCGCCAAGCAGCAGTGTGTATGCATTGTTGTGTTTCGGTTTGAAGAACATTATAGCCAGTGTAACTACTGAACGTAATGAGACTAACATCTTATGACTCAGAATGACGAGAGCAGTGGAATGCCACACAGTAATTTCCAACACAAGGTGCTGGATGGTGTTGCTAATGTTTATGGGTGGTCGTATCGCTTACCATAAAGCAAACGGAATGCTCGTCTCGTCATTCATTGCCATAAAAAAATAACAATTACTTTATAGGTAGGTAGGTACCTACAGACTAATAGATGGCAAATTTCTTGCACAGTCTAATAATAGCTAAATTCTTACAGAAAAGATGTAGGAGCGTTTAGCCATACGTATTAATTCATATTTACTCTTTTTGTTACAAAAAAAATAAACGGCCGAAAGAACTTAAAACCAAATATAAAAAAAGATGTTTAACCTTAATAACTAATATACGTATATTTGGAGTCGGTGCCTAATCGTATATTTGTTCGTGTATTTGCTTAGCTTGGCTGGCATTTTAAATTAGGCACCGACTCCAAATATACTTATAATATACCGGGTGGAAGGGAAACGCTCTCTATACCGGAACGGTAAGAGAGAAGAACCATAACATTAACGAAAAACTATATTCATTGGCAAAGCTAAGCTATAATACTTACGGTTTTAGTATTTCCGTAATTCATGAGCGCGCAATGTAAAGCGTACTAAAAACTGGACGGTCGCCGCGCTGCTCCGGCACCGGCCCGCGGTCGTTAACCCGTCAGCTGATGTTCGTGTTTCATTACGATTTTTTTGAAATATTGACCTTTTTTTACTATTTTTTTCAGAATAATAATTTGATTTATCTATCCATACGTGAAGTTGTACAGAAATTTTAGAAAATCCTACTAAAATTGTAACAATGCGATCACGATTTTTTTAGTGCCATCACGTCAGGAATCACCAATACTATCACCTGTATTCGTTTCCGAGAGCGTTTCCCTTCCACCCGGTATTAGTTATTAAGGTTAAATAAGAAATTGTTATTATTCCTTGCTTTTAATTTTTTTCGGCGGTTTAATTTTTTTGTTAAAAAGTTTTTATTTTATAATTTTAGTGGCTATAAACTGCATGCTTAATTTTTTATTGATACACAACTCAGCATTAAAATCTGTGAGTAAACAATAAATCAGCTCTTTTTTCCCACCCTTAGAGTATTTTATTTCAAAATTTACATAGGACCAATTTCGAGGTACACCCTATCCAATAAAAAAAGAATTATTAAAATTGGGCTATTCTGTAAAAAGTTATGCGTGGTCATACATAAAAAAAATATATACACGTTGACTTGAGAACCTCCTCCGTTTTTTTCGTCAGTTAAAAAAGTTAAATCATTGTCAATATTAAAACTAGTTAAATGAAATAATTTCTAACTTAACCAAAAACAATGATATATTTTATAGCATGAGTGTTTATCTACTAAGTGTTAAAAGGCTTAAGTATTACAAAAATACCATAAAGCCTTATTCCAACTGAAATAACTACTAACTAAAAAAGTTACATGACGTTAACAGCACCTTTCACGTTTAGGTACTATCGCTTTATTCCTAAACAACAGACATGTTAGAAATAGAAAAACTAGACAATGGTAGAGTTTTACTTGGTGTAGTAGCAGTCGGCGACGCCGTGAAGTTGGCACGTACGCGAGTGGATGCTGACTGCGAAATGACTATTGTTTCTGGTCACCATTTTGCCGTCGTCGTGTACCCACTTTAGAAAATTAATTGACACAGAACTTCGCCGAATACAAACAAACCGTTAGGAATCTTTGGAGTGCTCGTCGCTTGATACATTTTAATTAAAAGTTTTACCAAGTGAATGTCTGTGGCGCACAGAAAATAATTTTCATTATGCCGTTTCTACTTTTAATGCATTGAAAATTATTTAAACAATGCACATCTCAGGAACAACACGGTTTTATTCATACCTTTATTATCATAAATGAATTTAGGTTCTTTGATTTCGTAAAAGGAATCAACTCTAAATAACACGAGGGTCATAATTCAGAGGGCAGAGACGACTCACAAATTAAATGATATATCAAATGGGCTTATCATGATTGACGAGAGAGAAGTGGGTATGTGAAAAGCGTATAGGTTATCTTTGACCTGTTAAACTAGAAGGTTGTCGAGCGTTTGTCTTACAATGCGATCAGCAAGGAGCTGAGGGCTTAGCTACGGCGAAGCGGACAAAAGATTTAATTACACGCATGAGAATCAAGCGTCCAGGGAGTGGGCGGGGCGGCGGTGGTGGCGGTGGAGAAGTCATTCAGCGATAACCGTGAGTGAGTTGTGCACTCACGCGCTATCCACGGCCCATGCTGCGATGTATCAAGCGATAAGCTCGGCCGACGCTATTGTTTAGCTTGACTGAAGACCAGTGCCCGCTGCTATCTTAATGAAATTGCTTGTAATTAAAAACTGACTGCGTAGCCAAGATTGTAATTGATTTACATATTAGCTGTTGTTAGCAAATACATTGGTGCTTTTATCTATATAAAAGTATTAAATAATTTCGGTAAAACTATTTTTTATATAATATACCTACAAAAGGGTTTTTTTCTGAATGCTAGGAATAAATACAGCTAATAAGCAAATACATTTTTAATCGACTACAAAAAACGAGGAGGTTCTCAATTTGACGTGTATTAAGTTTTTTTTTATGTTTGTTACCACTTTAACCTCAGAACTCCGTTATTTATAGACCGATTAGGAAAATTCTTTTTTCCTTACAAAGAATCTACTTACTTACTTTTAGAGTGGTCACATAGATTTTTAACCAGAGTTGTGTTTTTCGAGTGTATATATATGTGTAGGTATGTATGTATTTATGTATATTTCTTTGGCATGCCCTAGAGCCTAAATGGCTTGAAGACGGCTTGTCGTATTTTTATGTGAGTGGTGTCAATAGTTTCGTCTTAGTCGTGAGCGGTGAGAGTGACACTGGGTACATCAAAATTAAGGATTTTTAGCGCCAAAAAGTGATGTCAAAAAAAAATAATGTTTTCAAAATACACGGGTGTGGTATCAAAATAAAGAATTTTTAACGGTGATTTTTTGACTGCATTTGTGCACACTGTCAACTAAGATTATTCGAAACCAAAATAAAATCTTGTTTCTCTCTTTTCAGTTCTTCAGTGAATTTAATAAAGATGGCAGATATTGTCGCAGTCGGGTTTTTTTTTTAATTATCAATATCGGTTGAGCAGTTTGGTTTTTAAACCAAAATAATTTGATAAAGTATGTTGTCCAAGTATATGAACATTGAAATTAAACTATTTTTACGGATTTTATTGTTACAAATCTACCTAAGTACCTTTATTTAGGTAGATTTGTAACACTAACTTTTCGGACCACCTACACCTCAGTCTGCCCCGTGACCACGATGTGCTTGCTGCAAAGCCTTCGAAACGCCGAAAGACAATGAAATAAAAAACCGCAATAAAATCCGTAAAAATAGTTTAATTTTAGCCCCTCAAGGCCCGCTTATATATCGCACCTTTAGGATGAAAACGACACAATTCAAAAAGACAGAAAATTGAGAT
Organism: Lapara coniferarum; assembly: GCA_949316025.1. NCBI lineage: Eukaryota > Metazoa > Arthropoda > Insecta > Lepidoptera > Sphingidae > Lapara > Lapara coniferarum. Next base: position 13,746,881 of record OX438931.1, on the reverse strand, counting down.
ATCATCATAAAATTACTTAAAACGAAGTTCTCAATACAATAATAGTTCAAACACGGCCATATTCAATCAGGAAAAAGACAAATCTGTTATATCGGTCCCTTTTTTATTATAATATTTTTATAAATAAGGCAGGCTTTTAGTCATTTAAAATTGACAACTCAATTTTCTATTTTTTTGATTGTGTCGTTTTCGTTCTAAATGTGATTATATAGATGTATGAGAAAACCCTATGTATATGGACACCGGTGTCCGTCGCGGGCCTTGACAGACTACTGTCTAATATTCGCGTAAACGTAAGGAATCATCAAGTATCTATGCGAAATTGCAAATTTTGCTTTCCTGTGACTTTTAGTGTTTTCTTTGTATTGGGTTTTGTTCGGTCTATTTATTACGTATACATATATAGGGTGACTGGTAATATCACGTATACGTCATATTACCAGTCACCCTATATAAGGGTATACCCGTTAAGAGCATGTAGATTGGGTCAAAAGCAATCGATTTTGTCCCATGAAGCCCTATCCGAAACTCAATAGTATTCGAGAAATTTAAGATCTATTGAATTTTAGGATAGCACTTAAGCACTTTTAAGACCAAATAATATTCAATAATAAAAAAGTACTGAATGGGATTGGATGGAGATTTTGTTGTTTTCTATAAAATAAAATTCTAGGCTTTCATAATAAACAATAAAATATTTAAAAGCTATGATAAGTTTGAAATGATAGCCTTAAATCTATCAATTTCGTATTTTATTAAAAAAAAGTTTTTGACAAAAACTGCTGATTATTTCTGAAAACTTCAAGTGCCTAAATGTGCAAAACTTATGCATTTATCCAGGTTTCTAATGAGGTACAAAACATCACAATTAACCTTGTACTAAGTTATAAAAAATACCAATGTTTGAGTACTGTTCTGGTACAAATGGTTTTGTATGGGTCTTATTAAAGCGTATAAAGGTATTATTCTTTCAAAAAAATACAATTCTCTTTATTTCTATAAAACTTCCTCGATTTGAAAGCCTCTGTTCCTAATACAAGTAGGTACGCTTTCTGTGGCGTAATTAACTTTTAGTAATTCTAAGTCATAAACTACTTGTTGTCTGCTCATTTGCATTAACTATTCCTTAAACCAGTTCATCGCGTGTAGGTACACGTGCAGTATCGAACACCGAAGTTTTCATGTGCCGCCAGACATAAAAATCTATTGTCGTAACCATTTAAAATATGTGTCACTATAATATGTATTGGATAGATATCTACCTGACGCAACAGGTGATGACTAGACTGTGATACTGAGACTGCGGCTTACGGGATAAATCCCTTCACTCAAAGATGTTTGTAAGATCAGCTTTTCCATTCGACCGCGCCAAATGGAGACGGCCGCGTTCCGTATTAACCGATCCAGAGGACGAAATCACTCTGGCCAGCCGCCGTAAGAACGAGTTCTTGAAACTCCACAAGACCGCAGTTCCGTCGAGGACCTCGCCGCGTTCCCCGTCGCCCCCCCGACCCCCCTAGCAGTTCCGGCCCGCGTGCCGATGACAACACAATTTATTTTTATTTTATTTTTACATCTTTATTGTACACCAACAGAAGTAACAAATAAATCAAAATATACACAAGTAATATTAATAATATAGGCAGCGGTGATACAATTGGCGGTCTTATCGCTCAAGGCAATCTCTTACAGACAACCATTGGATGGAGATAAGAGAAATGACGAAAAGGGCAGTCAGGGGCGTACATAAAGTTACTATAGAATACACTAAATGTAAATAAATAAATGCATACGAGAGCACAAAAATATTTACAGACAACATATTTATACAAACATACATAGATACATACATACATAGTCATATGTACAAATACACAATCTAATAGGATTAGGCCTAAAAACCAATCCTTCCCTAATCGTTGATGTCTCATCCTCTCTGTGGCCGTCCTGAACCGAGGTTCGTAACCCGTTAGTGGGTTGCCCTCAGCATGGTCACTTAATTCAAAGGGTTGCGAGCGCCTTCTGCGTTCACCCTAAAGACCGGTGTGGCCAGAAAAGCCGACTCGCATCAGGCTTAACAAAAAAAAATGTGAGATTATTTACTGTCAGAGTTTCGAATGACGATTTATTTTCTACAACGATAGTGAGTAATTTTCGCATTAACAAGTTACATAATTCATAATAGGTATGTCGTGTTCGCATAGAAGTAATTAATGTTTTCTTTTTAATGTGATTTTTAAAATACAAACTTTGGTTATCAGGTTGATGCTGTCTCTATTTGTCGGTAGCTCTTATTTTCTCACTCTATAAGTCAGAAATATATTCAGTAAAACGTTGGTGCAGTAGCTTCCTGGCTGACAACTCCTTCAGGCATACCTACGTTGTTGAGTATAATCCTTAACATGGTTATTTGGTTAGGCACTCGCGAGCAGGCATACGTGTACGCGATGTCGGCGGCTGCTCTCGCGTGGTCGGTGGCGCGGGCGTGCGCGGCGGGGGCGCTGGCGGCGTGCTCGTGTGCCGCGCCGCCCCGCTCGCCGCCGCGCCCGCCGCGCCAGGCGCAGGTCACGCGCGCCGAGCCACACGCACAGTTCAAATGGGGCGGATGCGGAGATAATTTTCAGTGGGCTGAAAGGTACACACATTTCTTTTACTAGCTCCCCCTGCATGTAAACAGTAAGATTTCTATAAACTGTTTGAACCCATGGGGAATGAATGAAGAAAGTAGAGCAAGAGGTCCAGGAAAACGACAGAAATTGTGTTTTAGTGTATAAATATTAAAAATATTCTACCCAATTTCATTCTTTTCAATTATTATTATTATTTATTTTTATTTCATTAAATGACGAGGCGAGCATGCCGTTCGCCTGATGGTAAGCGATACGACCACCCATAAACAGAAGCAACTCCATCCAGTACCTTGAGTTTCAAAGTACCTACTGTGTGACAATCCACTGCGCTCGTCATCCTGAGACATAAGATGTTAAGCCTCATTATGTCCAGTAGTTTCACTGACTACAAATGTCCTTCAAAGCAAAACACAACAGTCCATGCACACTGCTGCTTTGCTTTATAAAATGACTTTAACAATATAGCTAGACTCTAAAGCCGCTACAGGAAATTCTAAGAACCATCAATCCCTACAAAATTAATTTCCAAGTACCTACTTACATAAGTACTTATACCTACTTATTAAATAAGTTTGGAAACATTTACCTAACTAAAAAATAATAATTACCGATTTAATTAGATTCGCGAGACAGTTCCTAGACGCCCACGAAATCGACGTACGTGACGGTAAGGTTGAAGACATTCTGGAAATTGAAACTACAACGGAATTGCCAACAACCACCGTCACTCTGGAGACGACCACTGTACCTCCTGTGGTCATCCTGGTGGACGATCAACCGGCTGTATCGAACACCAGCGACCCGCCAAAAATTAGGAGGAAGAACCGCCGCGGACGCAAGCGACTGCCGAGATCGCCGCGCCGCGGCAGGCCCACGAGGAAACGGTTTAGAACTAGATCGAGGTTCGTAGCCATTTTCCGAAATCGTATTATAGTATACTAATCTATGCACACTCAGTCTTATGCATACTCTTATGCGTAAAGATATAGGTATCCCGATACATAACATTTTGAAGGTATGTAAACGAAGAAGCAGATAATATTATGTTTACTCATTTTTAATAGATACGAGTACGAAGATCGCGGTTCTAGACATCGGAACATAGAATACCGCATGGCAGCCGACGATCCCCGCTTCGACCCTCAGGTGGACTTGCGAACACGACTCGAACGTTTACGACCTCTTATTGCGTCAGCTAATCTCATCAACGGAAGGTTTGGACGAAAGGTATGCTTCACTTTAGCTTGCTTTTATCTATGTATGGCAGTATAATTTTACTGAGGTAAATTCAAGAGTAAGATTACTCTACCACTATGACTTAGCGTTTTAAAATAAAAGCCGTGAATATCTTATATCTTTAAACGAGCAATTCTAAAAGTAGAAAACAAGAAAATACCCCAATCCCATTAAGTAGGTACTTTCTTTATGATTGAATTTTATTTGGTCTTGAAAGTGTTTTACGTTAAAATTCTATATATCTTAAATTTCTCGAAAACTATTGAGTTTCAGATAGGACATCATGGGACAAAATCGGTTGCTTTTGACCCAATTTACATGCTCCTAACGGTAATACGTCATATTACCCGTCACTCTATATATGTATATAATCAGAATCTCGGAAACGGCTCCAACAATTTTCATGAAATTTTGTATGCAATGAGTTTCGGGGGCGATAAAACTATCTACCTAGAATGCATTTTTAGAAAATGTCGTTTTATCCGTGTTTTATCAACTTAAACATAAACTTGAAAAATATGACTCTTCCTAACATCTATTGCCGAGTAATAAGTTTATTTTTTTTAAATTGGGAGCAACTAACTGCTTTCACCACACTCCAGTAGATGGTGTTGTTAACCAACACTAAGCCAATGAGTGTTTGGTTTGAGGTTATACCAAGAAAATCAATTGTTTACTTATAAAAGTATTATTCATATTTCGTCAGTATGTAATTCGTATTTAAATATAATTTAAAAATAAAAAAAAGACGTGGGGCACTCGAAGACTGCCGCGGTAAAGCTATTGCATAGTATTTTTTATCAACTTATTATTTATTTATTTTATTTATGCAGTATTTTTTATTTTCCTTTGTTTTTCTTTGATATTAATTCAACTTTTTGAGCGTGGTGACCGATAAAACAACCAATGCCACCTAGAGGCGAGTTGCTGAACTAAAGAGACAAGCATGATATTTCAAAAACTCATTAAAAGTTCTGCTATTCATCGATAGATGGCAAAACTAAAGATGGGCTCAATGGACTAGTATCCAGAGCCGTAGGTAATATTTAAATAAAATAAAAACTTTTTAAAAATTCAAACTTAGAATCACGTCAAACCGCCACGGGACATTTTCATCATTACACGGGACATTGCGCGTGTTTGACATATCGATATGTTTCACTGACTGGAACAATTTTTAAATACACGGTAATTTCGACCTTTTATCATTTAACTTTCAGCTCATATCCTCTTACATATTGTATTCTTACAATACTGCGATATTAAATTTGCTTATGGAATTTTACACTCTACATGGTTGCGATAGAGTTGAAAATAAAATATCACCGCTGTGCCGGTCGGAGTGAACGGTGCCAGGTTATTTTCGTTACGGAATTTCTGGATTCGGTCTCCACGTTCAAGGCCCGCGATAGAATCTATGCAATAGCTTAAAAAAATTACCAAAATAAAAAATACCGAGCCAAGCTCGGTCATCCAGGTACTAGTTTATAATGAGCCGTATCGTAGGTGGTGTCGGGTGGCATGCGTACGAAGTGCACGTGCCACGGCGTGTCGGGCTCGTGCTCGGTGCGCACGTGCTGGCGCGCGCTGCCGCCGCTGGCGCGCGTGGCGGCCGTGCTGGCGGGCGAGGCGGCGCGCGCCGGCCCGCTGCGTCCGCGCCGGCACACCGCGCGCAACGCTCGCCCGCGTCTGCGCTACGTCACGCCCAGTCCTGACTACTGCGAACCCGACCCCGCCGCTGGCTCTTTGGGGACGCATGGCAGGTATGAAGCATTCTTAAGCATGCACTACATTACTCGCGAAGTTACCTCAACGAACTACTCTTCGAAGTTCACCGAAGTCCCAACTAGACTACACACTCATGCAACCTCGCGAGGAGCTCAGTCGCCCGGCGCCCGCACGACACGTGTTCAAACTTCGGGACACTTCGAGTCCTTTGACTCGGGCGCAAAAACTGACAACGACTGGAAGTCGCTCGAGGCGAGCCGAGGTTGCACGAAGCGAGCTGAAGTGCCCTTCTACACTATCGTATTCGGTCAACTTCGATCAACTTCGCGAGTGGTGTAGAGCCTGCATTATACTTGGAAAACTTGATAAATCTATACACGCGGATGTTTTGTGTAATATTTGGCTTGGATAAGATCTGATTTCCGGTATAGGTAAACACACTCGTACCATCTCGATGTTGGTTAGGTACGCTTGTCTTGCGTTCGCGGCCTCATTTTATCAAGTGTCCATCGCTACTGAAATATTATTTTGAATGACAACAATTTCAAAGGTTAAATATGTATTTAATCACAATAAAAGTAGAACAAGTATAGTGTACGTGGTGTATCGCAGGAAGTGTAACGCGAGCCTGGGCGGGGGAGCGGGGGGGTGCGCGCGGCTGTGCTGCGGGCGGGGGCGGCGCGCGGTGCGTTCGTCGCGGCTGGAGCGGTGCCACTGCCGCTACCACTGGTGCTGCCGGGTCGACTGCCAGCTCTGCCGCCTCACCACCGAGGACCACTACTGCAACTGAACCTTACCACCGCACACACAAACCTATTGATCTCGATTAGTATTAATTAAATTACTGTAGTTCATCTGTAGTGTAGAAAAAAACTAATTGTCTATGTATGAGTGACTGCGGATGCCAAAGTTATTGCTTAGCATTTAAATAATGTAAAATAAATACGGAATTGAACCGTACACATACTACATTTAATGCATCAGTTTGCAGATGCGTACCTACCTACCATAAAATTCGACCCAAAATATAATTTTGCCTACAAGCATTTATTGCGAAACTTTACAGAACAATTCTCAATTTGAAAGCAAACAATAAACTATCTGCAAATAAAATATTTTACTTCATGGACTTCTCTACTTAATGTAGAATCTATTATCTTCCAAAACACTTTAAGCTAGTCACTATGTAAACAATTCTAAAACCTCAACCGCGGTATCATTGATACGGTTACTTATTTTGACATTATACGAGCGTAATAAAGATGTATTTCAATACTTTTATTGCGCTCGACTTCTGTATCTATGTGTATAATATGTATTTCAATAATTTATTGCCACGTCAGCATAGTATACACTTTAAGTGCATACTATGCTTGAAGTGCATACTATGCTTGAAGTGCATACTATGCTGACGTGGCAATAAATTCAATGTCATACGCTTGCCTTCTCGAGAAATAGTTACTATGAAACAAATCGCAGAGAGCGACGGCTTTTAGGATGCGTCCAAACTAGTGATGTGATTAATGGTTAAAAATTATTAATGGTTAATAGTTAAACATTAAAAAAAAATAACGTGTTAAATTAATAGTTAAGTTATAACGGTCAAGAAGTAAGGAGTTACGTGAAAAGCATTAGTGATAACATGTTCAACACGTGTCTTGCGTCGTTTATTTTAATTATGTAAATTTTTTTTACATTGAACCAATAACCAACAGGTTAATTTTTTTTCACAATAACAGTCACATCGAAATAAACATTTTCTAATTATTACGTATTCATGAACATTTGTGTAAATGACGCTTGCGTGCCGTTCATACAATTGAAAAAATCTGCTTTGAGGTGTAATGACTGTTCAATTTTTTACACCGTAAAATTATGTTAGTATGTATCTTTATATTACTTATTTATTTATTTATTATGGACATTAGCACTATAGTATCGATTTTGAGGTCGATAGGCCTTAAAACAAAGAAATTCAAAATGGCGGCCACTTTTTTCAATTCTAACATTGGATCCGTCTTTTGTACCCACAGGCCTGCCCAGATATCGATTTTCATGTCGATAGGCCTTAAAACAAAGAAATTCAAAATGACGGCCACTTTTTTCCATTCCAACATTGGATCCGTCTTCTGTACCTAAAGGCTTGCCCAGATATCGATTTTGAGGTCGATTGGCCTTAAAACAAAGGAATTCAAAATGGCGCCCACTTTTTTCAATTCTAACATTGGATCCGTCTTCTGTACCTAAAGGCTTGCCCAGATATCGATTTTGAGGTCGATTGGCCTTAAAACAAAGAAATTAAAAATGGCGGCCACTTTTTCAATTCTAACATTGGATCCGTCTTCTGTACCTAAAGGCTTGCCCAGATATCGATTTTGAGGTCGATTGGCCTTAAAACAAATAAATTCAAAATGGCGGCCACTTTTTCAATTCTAACATTGGATCCGTCTTCTGTACCTAAAGGCTTGCCCAGATATCGATTTTGAGGTCGATTGGCCTTAAAACAAAGAAATTCAAAATGGCGGCCACTTTTTTCAATTCTAACATTGGAACCATCTTCTGTACTTAATGGCTTGCCCAGATATCGATTTTGAGGTCGATTGGCCTTAAAACAAAGAAATTCAAAATGGCGGCCACTTTTTCCATTCTAACATTGGATCCGTCTTCTGTACCTAAAGGATTGCCCAGATATCGATTTTGAGGTCGATTGGCCTTAAAACAAAGAAATTCAAAATGGCGGCCACTTTTTTCAATTCTAACATTGGATCCGTCTTTTGTACCTATAGGCCTGCCCAGATATCGATTTTGAGGTGGATTGGCCTTAAAACAAAGAAATTCAAAATGGCGGCCACGTTTTCAATTCCGACATTGGATCACTCTTTGGTAACTAGAGTTAAACACAGATACCGATTTTGAGGTCAATTGGCCTTAAAACAAAGAAATTCAAAATGGCGGCCACTTTTATCAATTCTGACATTACCTAAATAAAATTATTTTCGCAATCATTGCAAGTGGCAATTTTATTGTTCACAAATCACGACAATGCATAATTTAAGTCTTAGCTAAAGAAAAAATATCGTTATTAGTAGTATTAAATTTAATTTAATAAATAACCTATAGAGGCGTTATTAGCATTTTCCTATGATTAACAGTTATCAAGTTTAGTTGAATGTTAAATTAACAGATGGCATTAACTGCCTCCGCAGTCCGTTCATTAGTTTAAACGTTTAATGAATATTGCAATAGTAGTTAATAGAATTAACAGCTATTTTTTTATAATGAGTTAAATTAACAGTTATAACGTTTAATGATCACCTCTAGTCCAAACGTGGCGATGCGCAGACCGCGCGCCGCTGACGAGCTGTAACTGTTCGCGCGGTTCATGAGTACGAGGCTAGAAAAAGCCGTACATACCACGCGCTCTTTTTTATTTAGTTCGATTCTTATACATCTAAAAGTAAGGTTACTTAATGTATCACGATGTCATTGGTGCAGCCTGTGCGGTTGCGAGCGGCGCTTGGAGACGCGCATTCGTCTCATCTGAACTCTGAACGCACCCTCATGTAAAGATTATTTTTTGTATGCTACTGTGATAGTGCTACAAATATAATCATTTATAATCTGAACTAACCCTCACCAAATCAACAGTACTTATAAAATATTTCATCATTATTATCATCATCAGCCATATGACGACTGACGTCCACTACTTAACATAGGCCTCTCCTTAAGATTTCCTGACAGTCCTATCAAAGGCCTACAGCGTGTTCCTGCGACCGTTATAAAATAATTATAATTCATACAGGGTTATTTTGGCATTGTGTTAATAAATGAAACCACATTCTCGTATTTACCTCTTCTAACGTTATGCCAAAAATGATCATTAGAAACGAATATTTTCACCAATAATTTTAATTTTTCTTTCCTGATTTTTTGTCATTCTGCAGTTTAGTAGAATATGGCGTGTGTGTGTGTGTTTTTCTGACTGACTGACTGACTGACTGAAAATGTAATGTTGCAGCTGCAACGAATCCTCTTAGAGTAGTAGTAGTGGCGTTTAGGGCGTGTAAACTTAAGTTACTTTTTATTGATATTTATTTTATTCGAAACTTACACTTTCTTATTTTACATCTATGGTTAAAATAACTTAATGGTGAGTGTTACTTTCAAGGAGAAAAGTATGTGGTTTCATTTAGTAACGCGATGTCAAGATGACCCTGTATATATTTTTTTATTTAATTCAACAGAATACGTTATTATTTATATACATACCATCCACTCAGGTGCGTTCTAATAGTTTACCAGTTCTAATTTAGGTTTTTTTCATTTCAACTAAAAACAGTAGTTTTTAATATAAAGACAATAAAAATACACGATATGCCGTAGTTATAAAAGCTGTGAATATATGCCTCATACTAAAGTAGTATAAGATTTTAAACATCTACTCGTCAGTAAAATAGTGATTGTAAATAGGAATAGATCACGTAATATTTATTCTATGTATTTCAATATTCCTGGTAACAGTAGAAATTGTAATAGAGTTTTAAATGTCTTAAAATGTAGTACCTAGTTTTAGAAATATTGTAAATAAAATTCGTACTTAGAAACAATTACAGTGTTTTATTTCTGTATAATATAAATTATAGTGCGCCGATTTCATCACAAGAGAATATCCTGATAGACTATTCGGAACTTATCCGCCGTAATAGAAATGTTTGGTAGAAAGTCACTAGTTATGTAACAGATTTGTTTGTTAGATAGCGTTACATGTCGGGTAGTTTGTTTATTTATTTATTTATTTATTAAAAATCCACAGCCCTTAAATACTAGAGTGATACAATCTGATAGACATATTTTACGGCCAATAACGGATTTACACTTTATTAACAGAATTAAATAACAGGCAGTCAAAAGTGAGAGAGTATTTTTGAAGTGTGTGTGTGTGCGTGTGTGTGTGTGTGTGTGTGTTTATATAATGTATATATATATATACATTGTCTTCGTGAAGGACTTTTAAAAACATCACATTTAAATTTATTTTTGCTAGTGTTAAAAATATCAGCTGATAGAAACTTTTGATTATAAACTCTTTGTAGTCGGCTTACTATTGAATTCTGCGCGTAATTAGTAGACGAGTGAGGAACTGCAAATAGGGTCGGGTTTCGTGTAAGATGTTTTGGAGTGCAGAAGCGTAGTATTTTACTTGTGAGAGAAATGCAGTCTATGTATCCATTACACACACCATGTAAGAAAGCCATATCTATTAATGTGCGTCTGTGTTCAAGGTAAGTGAGTCTATGATAACTACAGGACTCTTTATAATTATTAAAATACCTGTGTTTCCTATAATTAAGATGTTTGACAAATTTGTGCTGTATGCTTTCAATACTACTAATGTACGTAATGTAATGTGGGTTCCAAATAATACTACAGTATTCAAGAATGCTTTTTACATATGTGTTATAAAGTAATTTTAAACAACTTATGTCTGTAAAAGGTTTACTTACTCGCAAGATAAATCCAAGGCTTTTATATGATTTTTGAACAATAGCATCAATATGTTCAGAGAAAGTAAATTTAACATCCATTAGTACGCCCAAATCTCTAACTAATTGTTGTTTGTTTATGTTTGTTTTACTTATTTGGTAATTAAATAATATGGGACTTCTTTTTCGAGTGAAAGAAACATAGAGACATTTACTAATATTTATATTAATACGGTTTAATTTGTAATATTCACTAAGTCGATCAAGATCACTTTGGAGTTTTATACAGTCTAAGGTGTCGTTGATTTTTATAAATATTTTTGTGTCATCAGCGTACATCAGAAATTTAGCGTACTGAAAGCATTTATTTACATCATATAGATATACTGCATAAAGAAGAGGTCCCAAAATGGAACCTTGTGGGATACCAGACGGAATTTCAATAAAGTCAGAACGAAAGCCCCCTATAATTACTGCCTGAGAACGTTTATGCAGATATGACTCCATCCACCTCAACAGATTCCCTCGGATACCTAGCTCATAAAGCTTACGTAGTAGTATAACGTGATCTACACGATCGAAAGCCTTCTCAAAATCGGTGTAGACCACGTCAACTTGAGACCCACCGTCCATGTTAGTAGCGACGTAGTCAATAAAGATACCCAGGTTAGTTGCTGTTGATCTTCCCTTTATAAAACCATGTTGCTCGGGAGGAATTGAGGGTGAGATTACAGGATATACTTTTGCGTGGACAATTTTTTCTAACAATTTACTGAGAACATTGAGTATAGATATTGGCCGGTAGTTTTCGATTAGAGTTTTAAGACCTTTTTTGTAAGTTGGAATAACATGGGCCTTTTTCCAGACATTCGGAAAATGTCCATCATGTAAACATCTGTTAAATAACAACGAAATTGGAACAGATAATGCTTTAGCACACTTTATGAAAAATATAGGAGGCAGATTGTCACAACCGGCACCCTTATTTATATCAAGATTGTTTATTTGTTTTAGAACTTCGTCTGGACTAATTAAAATGTCGTGTATTACATTCAAATGTAAACTGTCGATTTTATTAAAATGTGAAGAATAATTTTGTGAAGGTAAGCTAAAGTTTCTTTTGAAAAATTCATTAAATGCAGAACAAATATCTACTGGGTTATTAATTTGTGTGTCACCATAAGTCATTTGTTGGGGGAAATTAGAGGATTTTTTTCGCTTTGACTTTATATAATTCCAAAAGAATTTAGGGTTGTATTTTATTGTTTCTTGAGCAAACTTTAAATATGATACATAACATTCTTCTTGTAATTTCTTTTGTCTGCTCCTTAGCTCCGAAAAAAGTTCATAGTCAAGCTGATTTTTGTGTTTTTTCCAAGTTGCGTGCAATTTACTTTTTTCTTTTATTAAATTAATAAGTGCTCTACTGTACCATATTGGGTAGGAATAAGTACCACCACAGCGAACTTTCGGGATAAACTTATCAATTACATTATTAATGATTGAGTAAAATTTTTCTAAGACAATTTCCAGATAGCGATCATCAGAGATAAATCTCCAATCTTGTTTAAAAAGTAAGCTAACGATACTAAGATAGTCTCCTCTTCTAAATTGGTATTTCATTTTTGTGCACGGCTTAAGAAAAGGCACTAATATGTCTGTGGCGGTGATGTAAAGGGATGGATGATAAGGATCTTCAGGTACAAGCGCCAAGTTTGATCTCTGAACGTTAATAGGGAAATTAGAAAAGACTAAATCTAGGGTATTATTACTGCTATTTCTCAGCACATCATATTGTGAAAGGCCTATAAAAGAAAAGTGTGATATTAAATCTGATGCTGCGGTCTGCACGTCCACAGATCCTTTTTTCAGTATCACTGATTGTCCAGATGTCCAATTCAGACACGATAGATTAAAATCACCTGCCACAAGTAAATGATCGTGGGGGTGTTCATCATGAAATGTTGCAAACATATCTATTAATTCTTTAGTTCGCAATGGTAGTTGCGAGTTTGGGGGAATATAGACTACCGCAATATGAAGGTTAAATGTCGAGCCTATAGTTTTGGCCGGAATAGTGACCAAAATGCACTCGAGGGGACAGAGATCCCACTCCGGCCTAACATATGCTTGTAATTCGGAACGACACAATAACATAACACCGCCTCCCAGTGATCCACGATCTCGTCGAAAAATAGTGTATTTTTCATGACAGACTTCTGCATCCAAAATACCATCGCAGAGCCAGGTTTCAGTGGTCATGATTATATCGTGATCGGATAGTAGATTCTTGTTATAAAAAATATTAGTCTTTGTTCGCAGACCTCTCACATTTTGATAAAAGAATTTTAATTTTTTACCCTTATTAGCCATAACTATAATTATATATATACGAACTATTAGTAGTGTCTAAAGATATTTTATAATATAATAATAATATAGATTTTACCTTTTCCATAAGATAATCATATTTGCCAATATAATTGGTTATCTGTTTATCAAACACAGCGACTATATAACCCCTAGACTCCTAATAACAGACGATCGGCTTCGGGCAACACATCTGACAAATAGATCCAATGTAGCTTACCGTTCAAAATCTTCAAGTCAGTAGCGACCACAACTGTGAGCTGTAAATACTTCCGTGTTTGCGAATAAATAACTATTGTAATGAATCCGTGCACAATAAAATGGTGTGGTATAAATAGCCATAATTCAAATTTTCAGAAAAATGGCATTGCATTTCACAGGTAAGTCAATAACGACACAATCACATTTTATTTAAAATTTTACTGAGTTCATCTTAGACTGGCCATGTTGTGTTTACGCGCCATCTTGTTATATTTGCGTCTCTTTCCGACGAAAGTACTTTTTACATTTTCTATTTCGTTTTGTTTTTTAACATTAAAAGTAAGTGATACACCAAAAGGATTTGTCGATAGTTCTATCGATAAAATTAAAAATAAAAGAAACTGTCGCCCGAATACTCAAACGCTACTCAACTAATCAATTTATCTGAGGCCTATTTAATTGTAACAGGCTTCTTATTTTAAATGGTTAGTTCATTGGTAATAGTTAATTCATTTTAAAAATGATTAGGATATATTTTTGACTAGCGGTATCAGAAATAAATGTTATTAGGATAATTTTTTTATTTTGTTTGTTGATTATAACGATTGTTTTAAGTTATTCTTTGTGTTATTCCTACAAGTCAGCTCAAATATTCTTGTTAATGTCGATGAGACTTACTAAGCGCCATCTGTCATTCGATAACACTAAGAGTTTCGTTAAAATATTAATATGTTTAATAAATAACAATGATATTACTATAAAACTTTATTGCATAAAGGTAATATCGATAAAAAAATCGTGTTTTCATTTAACTCGTCCTATCCCTATGCCTATGTTTCCAAGGTTATATAATGCGATAAGGTGTTGGAAGAACCAATCATAATGCAGTACCCCGCTTCCTCAAACCTCAGGTAGTTGACAGAATTAATTTGAAGAGAAATATTGAACATTAGGAGTCTAGGGGTTATATAGTCGCTGATCAAACAGGACTAAAATATAATGATCGGCCCATAGATATTTAGAAAGAAGTATTAACAATAAGTGATTTGGATTACAAGACAATGTATTTTTTGAGTTAGTGTTTTTTGTTTGGTGTGGTATTTGTGTGTATCTGCCATATTGTGTATGTTTAACTGTGTATAGAGATGTGCTATATATTGTGCGCTGACACTGGATTATGGTACTATTATGTAAGTGTAAGGAGTAGCTAAAATAGATTAAATCAACAGCAGCAAATACAAGCAAATATATTTTTAAACAATCTTGGACAGATCGGTGGAACAAGATATTAGAATGGGGGGCGAAGTTTCGTTCCTCCGCATATAAACACGGCAGTTTTTTGTCCATATAAATTTGTAATTTGCCTCTTTGGCTTTTTGTTTACATTCTTTTAACAGTATTTTATTTTCTACCGTTAGGTGTTCATTTACGAAAATCCGAGTACTCTCGTCCCCCATACCCAACTCCTTAGCATTTAGGTTGTGACGCTTACGAGCCGCCGCTACTATTCGATCCTTAATAGCACGTTGTTTTAGGTTATCTGGAACTTTATCGGGAACCGGTGAAACTGGCCTATAGCTTAGTTGGTCCAATACGTAGGCGACTTGAGATCGCCCTCGGCCTGAAATATAGGTAAGTTCAATGTAATTTTTTTTTTTTTTTTTTTAAACTGTGTACAGATTTTTTTGCATTCAATGACGAGACGAGCATGCCGTTTGCCTGATGGTAAGCGATACGATCTCCATAAACAGTGGCAACACCATCCAGCAACTTGAGTTACGCAGTACTGTGTGGCATTACACTGCACTCGTCATCCTGAGACATAAGATGTAAGTTTAAGATGTCCAGCAGTTACACTGACTACAATGTCCTTCAAACCGAAACACAACAGTGCATGCACGATGCTGCTTGGCGGTAGAAATAGACATTGCGGTGATACCTACCCAGACGGACTCTTACATGTGAGAGACCTCAGACCTACCACCAGTAATGTATTAGGACAAAACAAAGAAACATATATTACGCCTTCACCCCCAAAGGGATAGGTAGAGGTGCAACGAGAGAACACACATTTCGCCATATCGGGCACAAATTCCAGACTCCAGGCTGATACTGAGTAGAAAAACCTAATATCACTGCCCGACCCGGGAGGCCAATCCGAAATCTCAGAGCCGGTGGAGATACCACCGAGGCAAATGCGTTGAAATCAGGACTTAATAACACAACATAGTATTACACATACGGCATTTATTTACAGTTTGTATGAAATTGTTACTACTTTGTAAGACAATTGGTAGGCAAAAAAAAAAAATTAAATACAAGTTATTTATTATTCACTATTCTTGAGATCACACGGCATAATATGTTATAAATTGATATAGCGGTGCAATCGCCTTAAGGAGATCTTGGTACTAATGCTTCATTCTAGGGAGCTATTTGTTGCACATTCTTACTGACAATATAAATCATGAACCAATTATCCAATTTGCTACTAACCCTTATCAATTTCACAAAAACGAACA
Source organism: Lapara coniferarum (assembly GCA_949316025.1). Lineage (NCBI taxonomy): Eukaryota > Metazoa > Arthropoda > Insecta > Lepidoptera > Sphingidae > Lapara > Lapara coniferarum. The sequence goes on along the minus strand of OX438931.1, from coordinate 13,730,708 downwards.
GGTAGGTAATTATAATAGTTAACAAATTCAGTACAAAAATAAAACGATATTTTCGGAGACGCCAAGCATTCAAAAATATCACGCCATTTTATCACAAAAAAAAAACGATGAAAATCACATCACTTTTTCTTATAATGTAAATGCATAGAGAGACGTGCGGAAAATAGGGAAAGTTAGGTGAGACTTAACAAAATGTGTATAAAATAATGGCACCGGTGCATGTCCTTAACTACATAAAGGTGTTTTAATAACTCGTTACGTTTACATTTATTAAAAGTCATTTTATATGGATTACAAAATGTACATGTATACATAATAACATATATGTATAACTGGCTCTGGTTGTAATGTAACTCGTTACGTTTACATTTATTAAAAGTCATTTTATATGGATTACAAAATGTACATGTATACATAATAACATATATGTATAACTGGCTCTGGTTGTAATGTTGGGACATCTATTATAAACTGTTGGATCTCTGTGCCAGATGGTTGACATGACGAAATTGGTCGTTGTTATTATTTAGCGTCGTGATTGGCTAAGTAATCTGAAGTGATCCCGTACAGCATATATTTTACTAGTAGTAATTCTGTGCGTGCGCAAGCCTGTGTACATCCGATCCACTTTGTCAAGACGAGCACTCGAGTTGTATGACGACATCTACACATGACATAGGGTATTCCTATATATATAGTAAGTATTTTGACGTACTAAATGTAATATGCACACATATGGATATATTATTCTGACAACGACGAATCAATTTATTAGTAGATTTATTTTTTCACCAATCTAATCAAAGCGTGTCATTTAAGTTTTCTTATATTTTGTATCGCATAGTTATTGGTAGGCAAGAAAAGTCAAATTAATTATAATAATATTCTTCACGAGACAAAAGAAAATAGAGTGTTAATAAACTGGTTTAAATATAATATCTATATATCGAGCGTACTACGAAATCGATCACTGGTTCATTCACTCAACATCGGCACGCACATCAATCAACAAATTTGGAATTATCGTATTAAACTAAATCTATCACCCACTTTAGTTCATCATAACTCTACATGCTTCTCGTGTTGTTTTTCTGTAACAAAATAAAAATAGAAATGAATATTTAAAAATAATATTCAAATGACATAAAACTCCTTTGAAAAAATGATAAAAAAATCTAAAAAACACGCTTTTATATGATATTCTACTAAAAAATAGAAAATAAAAGAATGCCTATCTGTGTATGCGAGTCCGTCCCGCATAATTTAATTTTGTATGATGGTGAAAATTACACACAAAATATAACGTATAACGTAAGCCCCAATAAAGCAACAATAATTCTATTTTATTGTGGGGTTTTCGCATAATTTCATATTTTAATTTTTATTATAGCTATCTATCTCTAGGGCATTTATAGCATATAGCTATCTCTAGGGCTTGGCAAATTGTTAATTTTAATATATCGATGATCGACGATCAAAACCAGAGTTGTTTGTTGTTTTTTTCATACGGCAAAGCAAAGGTCAGAGACATTCAGCCTAGTCATCGATATTTAAAATCTTCCATCTCAAGAATCACATTCAAAATGGCCAAACTACAATCAAATACAGGAAGTCTTATCTAATTAAGAACTATGGTATACAATACGTGTAGTTTTTTACGGTTTGTCCAATGACATAAGTTCCATTAAATTACAATATTTTTACAAAATGCCGCTGTCAAAAACAGTCAAGGACATTAAAAATGGTGGAAATACAATCAAATATCGTCTAATCAAATTGAAAAATAATATCCAGAAGAGGATTTCTATCAAACACATATAAGTAATTTCTAAAAATATTTAAAGAATTATTATGAATACCTTACACAATTTGTCCAATTCTCTAAGTGAACAATATTTCCAACGAGAATGGCGATGTCAGTAAAAAGGACGGACACGGGATCAAAATCGTCTTGTTTTATTGAAAATTAAACCGTGAAAAGGATTTCTTTCAAATAATTAGAAGTAATTTCTAAAAATGTTTCGTTAATTATGATTCATTTTAATAGGCCATACACTCCCTAAAGAGTGGGACTAGATTTGGGCATTTTTCTTTTAATAAATTTGAATTAAGAGTAGTGTAAATAAGAAAAAAATTTAACTTTCCTGATTCCTCTGAATTGACATTTCTTCTTATTTACACTATTCGTAATAAAAATTTATTAAAAATTATTTTAAATATTTTAGTTGAATTTTTTATAAAAGCGTGTTTTTAGATTATAAAACTATTATTTGTTTTACACATAAGAGTAGCCAGTTTAGTTATAAGTTCTACTATTGTCCAACAGATGTCACTAAAATAAATAAATAATTATTTATTAATTTTTAGTTGGATTTTCTATAAAAGCGTGTTTTTTTAGTTTAAAATATTGAATTGTCGTTAGTCCTTGATAACTATGCCAAAATTCGATTTAATCCTACATTTTGAAGGGGGTCAAAATCATATTCAAAGTTTCCGTTACATACATACTAACATACGTATGAAGCTTTTTTTTATTGTATCGAATAACGAGACGAGCATCCGTTCACCTGATGGTAAGCGATACGACCACCCATATATAGTAGAAATACCATCCAGCACCTTGAGTTACAAAGTACTGTGTGGCATTTCACTGCGTGCGTCATCCTGAGACATATGATGTTAAGTCTCATTATGTCCTGTAGTTATACTGGCTACAATGTCCTTCAAACCGAAACACAACAGTGCATGCACACTGCTGCTTGGCGGTAGAAATAGACATTGCGGTGGTACCCCACCCAGACGGACTCTTAGATGTGAGAGTCCTACCACCAGTCTAAGTTAATAAAAGCGTGTTAAAAATACGTCACAAATTATGTGCACATATTTCAATAACTTACTTTCTTGACTTGAAGCTGACGTAAGATCTTCTTGGTTGATTTCGATTTCCTGTAAACAGAAAAAACATATGATCATGTACAACTTAGTTACTGAAAAAAAAACGTTCCATCATGATGCAATGTAAATAACCCGAAAGGCCGAATAAAACATTCAACAGAATATATGAAAACGTACGAAATGTTTGCATTACTTAAACAAAATAACGTAGTTTGTAGTGTTTAAAAGTAGCTTCAATATTAAATAAGGTGTAATGTAGATTGATAGTTAAGTTTTAATTGTTATAATGCGGGTAGATTTACATTGCACCGCCCCGCTAATCATAATAAGCTAGTGCTGAGTCAGTCTGCGAATTAAGACAAGATGTTCGAGATCTTTTCCCAACACACATACGGTTCATAAGGAACGGGAATAAATTTAAAAAAAACATACCGTCGAATTGATAACCTCCTCCATTTTTGAAGTCGGTTAAAAACTAGTATACAGCGCGTACCTGGTCGGTGTCGGCGGCCTGGTAGAGTCCGCGCCGCACGCGGGCCTGCAGCGCGCGCACCTCGTCGTCGTACGCGCGCCACTCCGGCACGATGCGCATCGCCGCAGACAGCTTCGCCTCCTTCGTCATCGGGTTGTTGCACTACACCAACACGTCATACGTTACTCGTAGGCTACTAGGCCTCCCTAATCGTTGATGTCTCATCCTCTCAGTGGCCGTCCTGAGCCGAGGTTCGTAACCCGTTAGTGGGTTGCACACAGCATGGTCGCTTAAATTCAAAGGGTTGCGAGCGCCTTCTGCGTTCACCCTAGACAGGTGTGGCCAGAAAAGCCGACTCGCGTCAGGCTACTGGCTCTAGGGCCATTAACAAAAAAAAACCTACTAGGCCATGGCGTCATACAACAATACCTACACAGTATTATCTATGGAAACATAACTTACCAAATCGATAGTCTTAGCGTAACTCTTGGAGTTATCGTCGCACCACGTCTCACACCACAGCCATTCTTGAGGCAACGACTTTATTGCTACTTGATGAATCATATTGTTCGGCAAATCTTGGTCTGAAAACATATTACCGGTTAATCCCTTTAACATTTACGACACCAATAAATAAGTTCAAAAAATACAATCGTTAATTACAGACCAAAGGTAAATAAGAATAAGCCAATTAAAATAGTTGATTCGTTACATGTCAAACAGACAGTTTTCTGATTGGTCCATATTCGCAGCCGATTCTAAGGTAGCGGCTAGGATTATTTTTTGTAATTGGCTGTTATCAATAACTAGCTGTCATAAACTTTAGTTCATAAACTAAGCAAATGCATAATGCCTTTCTACAATCGTTAGCGCTAATAGAAAACATACATAGCATCCCGCTTCAGGGGTAGGCAGAGGCGTAACACACCCACATTTCACTAGCTATGTTAGGTCCCATGTAATAGAGGGCGCGTCTATTGCGCGTTACTGGGCACCTTTCCAGACTCCAGGCTGATACTGAGTAGAAAACGCAATATCACTATCCGGCCCGGGGATCGAACCAGAGACCTCAGTGCTGCAATCATACCTAACTACAACTACGCCACCGAGGCAGTCCAATAGTAATAGTAGGCTAATAGAAAACAACAAAAAAATATATGGGACTGACATATCCAGTCGACAAGTGTATCGCTAGGTATGTCATTACCGAGATTGGACAAGCTGTTAGGGTCCTGGCTGAGCGCCTGGTACTGTCCACGCAGGCGGTCACCGGCGGCGATGCGTCGGAACCGCTTCAGGTCCACCACGTACAGCGCGCTGATGTGGTAGCTGCGGCCCTGCAGGTGGTTGCGCCAGTAACCTTGCTTCCAGAACCTGTTCATACCACAACATGATAATAATATTGATCTATGAATAAATAACATTTCTGTTAGATAAGCATTAACATTCAAAACAAATGTATTTGTTTTCTGTTACAACAATACGTTATGAAATATCATGACGAATTACATATTATATACAAATGACATTAATCCCAATAAAAAGCAATTCTAAAGATTTTTTCCGAACCTGAAACCTTCCATTTCTTTCCTACTGTCACAGAATGGTGTGTACCCGTACGGCGCTCCTCCTAAGTCTAGATCGACTAGCTCTTTCAGATCAGCGCGCACAATCTGTGAAAATAATAATTAGTTAACTCAAAAGTATTATGTTTACATATCTTTCCAAATTAACCAAAGAACTGAGTACGTATGAATTAACTGAAAAATAGGAAAGGATGGAATATATTTACATTATTAACGCCCGAATACTCAAACGCTACTTAAATATTTGAGATGGCCTTACGGATTTAAGCATTCGTTATTTGTGAAATTGGTATACTGAAACGTCACTTATCTCTTAACCTTAAATTTAAGGCGACTCAGTTTAAGGTCCGCTTATTGAGTCAAATGGTATTCACAAACACTGCTTAAAGTTTGACAGCTATGTAAGGCCTCCAAATATGGCTGTTAATCGAGATCAATTTGAGAATGCTTCAGACTAGTCTCAAATATTTACGTTCAAATCTTTAATAATTTTATTGCGTAATAACTACTTATTATATTCTCTTTGGATTTAATAAATCGTTTTTTTCTTCATTATTATCATTGTTTGAAAAGGAGTGTGGTGTCAAAGGAAGAAATCGAGAGAAATTAAACGCTTTCGAAGAATACAATAATGATAATTTAATGTTAATGTTTGACAAATAAATATATCACATCTTATCTTAACTAATCGTAAAAGAAGATTCCAAAATCAGCAAGGAAACAGTTCTTCATTTATGTTCTTTAAAATCGGGATTATATCCAGGCGAACACAAAAAGAAACCAAACAATCCAACCAATAGCCCAAGGTCATCGGGGTTATTTTTCACGGGAAACAACCAACGGTAGTACATCGTATTGTGCGTAGTATGGCAGTTGAGTTAGCATATTTTGTAAATGTTTGTAAATATGCCTTCTGATGATAAAACTGAAATAAGAATTATAAATATTATTGTTGTTGACTTGTTTATTTTTTTTTCTAAAGCGGCTAATGTCAACCCTGACATACTGCCAAGTGGCAATATAATGCCAATATAAGCTCATCACATCAATGTTAAGAATATAATAATTAATAAACTATTTCTAAAGGAATTTGCCATTCCTTCATATTAAAAACCTAGGATGGTTTTTAAACGTACTTACCATTTTTACTATGTAACACCTGCACATGGTACATAAAATACACACGAAAATTAAATATAATAGACATATTATAACATTGTAAATCATTTTCAAACTGCGCATTGTGTTATTCGATTTATTTATATTTAACATCTTAAAAATTATACTGCGTGAAACGACACATAAATATCAAATTTATTAAAATTGTAATCGAAAACAAACTTTTTATAATCTGTAGCAAAATGACTGCTCCTCGGCTGAGTTTTCCATCAAATCTTTTAAAGTGCGTTTGAGAATGCCATTTAAAATAAGAAGCCGGCTAAAATTAAGTAGGCCTCAGATAACTTGGTTGGTTGAGTAGCGTTTGAGTATTCGGGCGTAAGTAACATCAGACTGAAAAAGTTATGTGTGTATTCATTTGTGAATTATCGCTTGCTTTAATAGTGAAGGAAAACATTGGTGGAAACCTGCATACCTTATAAGCTCTCTCTCTATAAGCATATCGAAGGTATGTAAAGTCTACCAACCCCCACTAGACCAGCGTGGTGGACTAAGGCCTAAACCCTCTCAGTAGTAGAGGAGGCTCGTGTCCAGCCCTGGGACAGTGTATAATACATGGCTGGTATTATTATCTTTATATATAGGCTGAAAAATGAACTGATAAATTAAGAAACCAACCTGATCAGCATCGACGAATATGATTTTCTTGACGTGTAGCGGGAACAACACGTCAAGGAAGAGTATCTTGTAGCCCCAGATGGTGCGCTGGCGGTCGCGCTGCCGCTGCAGCCAGCGCGGCCACTGGTACTGCACCAGCTCGTACTCGAACCCGTACTCTTGCGCCATGTACGGTAGGATGTCCTGCCCGTCACATTTAAGGTAATCCAACACTAACTTTACATTGTTCATATACTATGCTTAGTTCAAAACAGGAATATTTATCAAGTTCGCGTTCACATCTTTTTAGGCCTTACAAAAGACAATTCAAAATTGAATTTGATACTAGATAGGAATGCATATTTAGATTAGCTAAAGCAAAGACAGTTTTGGTGAAAACCTTTGAAACGTAATAAATATACCTTAAATAAAAATTTCAACATCTTACCTTAAGTGATGGACTGAGATAATTCTTAAGAAACCAGAACTTGACCGGCGACTTGGTGTGTTTGAGGACCGACAACATCATAATACGAAGGAAGCGCTCGTAGAGATGTCCCGAAGCGACCGAGAACACGTTGATTGTCTCGTCCGAAGCTTCTTGATCTTCGCCGCCGCCAAATGAGCTTAAAATAACATCGCACATTTCATGCGGGAACCCATCCCCGGATAGGTGGATGGTGGTAAACCTCCCACGATGCACACACACACACACGCCTTTATCCCCGGAGGGCCTAGGCAGAGGCCCACCCACCCACTTTTCGCAGTTATTCCGTCCCATGATGTGATAGGAGGCGAGCCTATCGCCATATCGGGCAGAAATTCCAGACTCCGAGCTGATACTAAATGGAAAAACTCAATATCACTGCCCAGGGATCGACCCAGGATATAACCCCAGACCTCAGCATTGCAGTCCTCAGGGACGGTCCCGTGCATCTTAGTGCAACAAGATACCCCGGGGTCGTCTCGTATGCGCCGATGAAGGCTACCATGGGTTTTGGTTGGTATGCCGGTGTAGGGTGTACATAGTATTAGGGACTCGGTCCAATGCTCGCTCGGATGATGCTATACTCCCGAATGTCGACATTGGGCCGTAAGACTGTGTGAAACCAACATAACCGATCCACTCACCCCCCAGTGGTAGTAGCGATAACGCGTTTTTCCCCGCGAAAAAAAAAAAGCATTGCAGTCGTACCATACTACGATGCGCCACCTAGGCAATCTTGTGATATAGTTTATCCAAAAAGTACAAAATTAAACTACATAATTACAAATATTTACCATGTTCTCCATAATTATAGCAATGAGTACAATATTTATGCACCAACCTAACAAAAATTATGAAAATATACTAAAATAAACAATTTATTAATTAAACGCGAACGTTTTTAATCGCTTGGCAACGAAATGTAATCGATTCCGGGAAAAATCGAAACTTTGAAATTATATACAGTAGTAGACACTCAGATCACAGCAAACAAGGGAGATTTGGTAAGGGGGCGTGGCGCTTGCGAACGCATCTGGCCTCAAACAGGCCTGTTATGAATTTTGCCCGTTAGTCGCATGCCGCTACGCGTCGAGTAACGTTAACAATAAATTATCAAAATGCCACGTTGTTCGGTGGTTGTTTGTAAAAACACGAGCACTAATGTGAATTACTCCAAAGATGGCATATCATTTCACACGTAAGTAGTAAAATATTATAGTTTTTCTTTAAATATCAATAAATCCAACGCTTGTCTTATTTTTCTAACACAAAGTCAGTATATTTATTACAAACAAAAACCATTGCGCGCTCAATACAAACAATCAACGGTTAAGCTATGATAGCGCGCAATGGATACGTGTTCTACCGATGCAATCTATTAACGTCATGCTGGTCGTACGGCCACTGGTCGCTTCCGTGAAGTAGAGATGTAGTCTAACATGGCTTTGCCATGCGTATTGTCGATATTCTATTCAACGCGATAATGAAGTTGTATCCACTTATTAATTATAATACCAACAAAATAGGATAAAGATTTGACAGTCTGAGTAAAATGTGTGTACATTTATTATTTCTCAAAATTATCAGTATATATTCATGAAAACGCGGAATTGATTTCTTCTAATATAAGTACCTATATACCAGATATCTATACATAATTACATTGTTATATATTTGATTGGTTTTAAAAAGTGGCATCCATGTCTAAGTTACTGTCTGGTATTCTGCATTTTTAGTAACTAGACTAGACGTTTTGTCTTATTATCAATTTGAAAATTATATATATGACTCATTTTAAAATCTTGCTATAATTTTCTTTATTCAATTGTAGATATCCAAACGATCCTAAAATTAAAGAGAAATGGATAAGTGCTACAGGGAGAGCTCCAGACTGGTTTCCGACATAGAACAGCACAATAATGACGCGTGTGTATTGATCATCTGAACCTCGGCTCCCTTACCGTTTATGGAATAACCCCGCCTCGAATGTTATACCGACATAGCACACTTGTATAATAATGTATAGTATTGATATTTTTTTAAATATATTCTGTGTATAAAACTGTGATAATAATAAAAATATATACCTATGTGAATAGATTTTTCTTCTTAACAATCATTCCTTAAAGCAGTTACCTTGTGATACAAAATTTCATCCAATGTTTTTTATCGACAGCAATCTGACAGCAACTTTAATCTCTAGTTGTCAATGTGTGTGTATTATCTCTCCGTGGATACACGGCGAAGATCGGCCCATTCTATACATGTGTTAATGTTTACTCTATTAGTGTTGGTAGACTTTTTTCTAGTATGCGTGAGAAAAATGGGTATGTGTGCTATACTAATTGTTTTTGTACATGAGTTAGTGAAAATAGTGGGAGGAAAGCGAAGACAGCCGTTCTCAAACAGTTGTTTTGTCAACGCCATATCTCCCTTGTTTGCTGTGATCTGAGGGTAGACAGTTAGTTAAGGACAGTCGGCAATTTCCAAATACATTATAGTCATATAGGTTTTTATTGTCGTTAGATGGCGTTTTTATGCTGTGGTGTAAGTTATCAACTAATACGCGCAATAATAAAAAATATTTGGAGAAGGCATCTCTTAAAATAAAAACAAATAATTTAGGGAAATAATGTTTTTCTGCCTGGTCATCTAATTAGGGACACTTAAAGGTGGCACTTTTTTCCCTAAAATAATATAACACACATTTATCTCACATTAAATAAATAATTTTAGGGCCTTTTAATGATGTAACGTTAAATAAATGTAGTCATCTAAATTATTTAAGGACCATGGTATATGATGCTGTACAATATTTTAAAACATGCAATAGTACAGAAACTCTGCCACAAAAATGAAGATCACGAAAACCAACCTCTCAGTATAGTCGAAATTACTAAGGGAGAACAATTTTGACGTTTATGCTGACAAAACAATAAATATTTGGGCCCGAATCAAATGCCGGCGTTTCGGCAAGGACCATTAAAATTATTTTTAAAGAGTCTAATATAATGCTTTCAATATATATTTCGTCAATAATAATTAATGCTCCCATTTGTTTTCAATGTATCTGAGCGTAGCCAAATTTATATAGCAATTCTAATGTAAAATAAATTACTAAAATCAGTAACTACCGTATTAGCAAGATTAATTATGTATGATTGAATAAAAAAAATACCCTGTTGACTATCGATTACAAAATCCCTGAAAAGAAAATCGATATCACTCAAGAATTTTTTTCTTGGAACACTGTTTTTTTTGTTCCCTTCCCTACACATAGTTTCACGTGAAATGTCAATAACTTGTCATATCGGCAAACTTAAATTTTTGCTGTGAATAATATGCAGTAAAGTTTGGACTGTAAAGTAATAATGTATAATACGCTGCTTTGAATATCACAGTTTTATTGTATAGATTATTTAGTGGACCTATAACAAAAATCATTGCTAAAATCGTTATTATCTTTTATGTCCAACACTTACCTAGCGATAGAGTTCCAAATGCCACCAGAGTTCTTTTCGTCGTTTTCAACCAACAGGTCAAGATGTTGTTTGTCCGGTTTTTTGTTCACTCGCAACTTGATCACGTGGCTGCGAAACGAGCTCATCAACACTTGGATATCTTCACTGCCGGCCGGAGTATCTGTATTTTCGTGACTGTAACAAAGTATTTTTGTAATCTAAAACGATAAATGGTCGGTAACAAAGCGAAGCGGTGTGTAATGCGAGGTAATAAAATATCATAGGATAATTTGCCAACTGCCTCATTGATGTGACTACATCCAGTGGAGCAATTTAAATGTATAGCTTAGCTTCACCGCCTCTTTTGTATAAAGTTATGTAGTCACATGATTTAACAACTTTCGATACGAATAAACACAATGAACAATATAAAACTAATTAAGTTATAGCACATTTAACACGAACTTAGCCTATAATAATGCGTACTAACCCCACAATCTCATATATTTCTTCTGAACGTCCCGGTCTGAGTCGCAGTATCCAAGCGCCAGGATTAGCCTTGAGTTGGAAGTAGCCGAGATTGGCCATCACTATGGTGTCCATGCGCTCCGGTTTTTCCCTGGTGCCTAGTATGAGCTGCAGACCGCGTGGCGGGGTGCCCAGAGTGGTGTCCCAAGCGTGTCCTTCCAGCAGCAAGTATTCCAGCTCAAACTCACTGTACAAAACACAAGAACGGAAAAAGAGAGAGTATAATATATATACACTCACGCCTGTTAGCCCCGAAGGGGTAGGCAGAGGCGCAACTAGTGCACCCACTTTTCGCAGTCATTCCGTCCCATGATGTGATAGAGGGCGAGCCTATCGCCATATCGGGCACAAATTCCAGACTCCGGGCTGATACTAAACAGAAAAACATAACCCTCCTTCTTTCGCAATCGGGTAAAAACTCAATGTCACTTTGCCCGACCCGGGGATCGAACCCGAGACCTCAGCTTTGCAGTCGTACTGTAATACAACTACGCCACCGAGGCAGCAAAAAAAGAGAGAGAAAGAGGAGAAAGAAAAAGAGAACAGAGAAAGAGGTACCTGTGCACGAGCGTGTCGACGTCGGCGAGTCGTATGTTGTCGAGGTCGTACACAGAGCGCACGCACTCGACGAGCCAGTTGGACGGCGTGCGCAGCTCCATGGACAGCAGCGGCGCGTGCGGCAGCCGAGAGAACCGCGCCAGCGCGCCGCCGCTCAGCGCGCCGCTGCTCGTGAACTGCAGCTCCGGCTCCAGCACGAACCGGTAGAAGCTGCCACACACAAACACAACTCGTTAGACAAAACCCACTTAAACTTTTTACTCTTATTAATTGCAGTTTTTTAAAGCAATTAAGGTACACTAAGCGATAGTAATGGAACTGTTGACGCGTAAACCTTAGCTATGTTTATTTAGAACAAATATCATACAAGCATATATGTGTTTCGAGTGCTAAGCACTAACCTCTTAAGCGGCATATCTGAGTTCTTGTCCTGCGGGTTGAGGAACAGCTTGATGCGGCAGTTGACGACGCGCCGCAGCACCAGCAGCACGGGCGCGAGCCGCTGCGCCGCGATCGACGCCGGGTCTAAAACTGCTACAATCTACCGAAAAACACAGTAATCAAAGATCGCCTTCATGTGTGTCGCTGTTACTTCTTTAAACAACACCAAAACTAGCAGATATCCAATAAGTCAATTTACATTCATAATTTATATTCACAACCATAAATTCCGATAGCGGTAGTAAATGCAGTGACTAATAAGTAATAATATAATACGTATCACATTTTGTGTAACATTTTAAAAAACTCATAATTAAAATCTTTGTTACCAACAATGTATCCCAAATTTTGATAAGCATTTACCACATTGATACAATGATATAAAAAGTAAATTAAAGGTATATGAATTAAATTCGCTGGTTCATCCGGCTCGAAGGACCATGATCTGTTGTGTATACCCGTACACATAGTGTTTGTTTAATATGCAATTATGTTTTTTATAACTTTCATTGATAATTATGTGATAGTTGATGAATGAGGCCGTACGTGTTAATGAGTTGATTCAAACTGATTTATTGAGAGTACTGTTACCGCGCGACGCATGTAAAGTACATGTAGGTAAAAATACATGTTGGCACTATACACTAGAGTTAATTTAATGATTTTTTCCAAAAACCACGAATGTATTATCCAAAACAAATCAGTAGGACTTGAAATGTAATATGGCGAGTACCTCTACAGCGGCTTCGTCGGGGTAGACGGGCGGCAGGTCGACGAGCGAGTGTTCGGTGCGCAGCGCGGCGGGCAGCACCGTGCGCGTGCGCGGACTGCGCCCCGCCAGCACCGACACCAGCTGCAGCCGCACGTCGCGGGACACCCACACAGACTCCTCTTCTGGGGGGGGCGGAACGCCACACCACATCACTTTGATAAAAATCAATACAAACTCCCACGGTGTTTCCTCAGCGCTATGACTTATCCTTCTTCAAACGAGGTTTAAAAAAAGTTTTTTACGGTAGGCAGCGGCTTAGCTGTGCCCTTGGCATTGCTGACGTCCATGGGCGACAGTAACCACTTACCATCAGGTCGGCCGTTAGCTCGTCTGCCTTCGTGGCAATAATTTTTTTTTTACAATCATTGACTTTTTAAGCAATCAAAGGTTTCTTAATAAGAATATGTTTGGCTATGAAACATATTAATATTAACACGGCATATCTTACCATCGTCGTCGAGGGCATCATTTTTAGTAATTTTTTTATCCAATACTTCAGAGATTTTATCACCATACATCTGGTTGCTGAACCTAAAACAATAATGTTTTTATGTATCTATTTTACCTTGCATATCTTAGATTCTGGTATACCATCCAGTGTAAAAATGTCTTCTTGCTACATACCTAAAACAAGCGATTTGACCGGGTATCAAAAATGTCTAGTTATATATTTTTAACTGCTGCAGAACAAAATCCATTGTGTACTTTTCAATATTTTGGTTATATAAGAATAAAGTAAGTTGACCTGTAGCAGGGTTTGATAGTACTTATACAATCATTCGTTGTTATGCTTCAAAAATGTATACAGTATGTATGTTAAGTCTAGGGACCTATTTAAATACAAGACAGTTCTTGCATTCACGTAACCAATAAAAATAAACGCAAAAATTTACGACAAATGTCAAAGTAAACCTACAAAAAATTGCTCTCAAATTGTGGATATGTTTGTGTTAACTACTTGTTTGACCTATCTTATAGTTCATTTCGTATGAATATGACTTTTTATAATGATCCAGTTTTTATTCATACATCAAAACTGTCTTAGGAAGGTAAAAATACTTAGATGCTTAAATTCTCATAAAATAATATATATGGCCATATAGTATGCAATGCAATGCAATGCAATCAGCCCTGTATTATATATTGCCCGCTGCTGAGCACGGGCCTCCTCTAGTACTGAGAGGGTTCAGGCCTTAGTCCACCACGCTGGCCTAGTGCGCGTTGGCAGACTTCACATACCCTCGAAATTCTTATAGAGAATTCTCAGGTATGTAGGTTTTTTCACGATGTTTTCCTTCACCGTTAAAGCGAACGATAATTGATGAACAATACACACATAACTTCGAAAAGTCAGAGGTGTGTGCCTTGGGTTTGAACCTCAAACAGATGCCTCAACTAACCTTACATATTGTATAATATAGTGACTCTGGTCAAAGGAAATGTGTGTGTGTGTGTGTGTGTGTGTGTGTGTGTGTGTGTGTGTGTGTGTGCGTGCGTGTGCTCGCGCGTGTATGTGTGCGTGTGTGTGTGTGTGTGTGTGTGTGCGTGTGTGTGTGTGTGGGTGTGTGTGTGTGTGTGTGTGTGTGTGTTTGTGCGTGCGTGTGTGTGTGTGTGTGTGTGCGTGTGTGTGTGTGCGTGTGTGTGCGCGCGCGTGTGTGTGTGTGTGTGTGCGTGTTTGCATGCATGTGTGTGTGTGCGTGCGTGTGTCTCGCCCGTACCGCTCAAGCAGCATGAAGTCGTCGACGGTGAAGGGCTCGCCGGCGGGCAGCGGCGCGAGCAGCCTGGCGTTGTGCAGGAGCGCGCGCTGCGCCGGCCGCACGCGCATCCCGCGCGCGCACACCGCCCGCGCCGCGCGCACCACACGCGCCGCACCCTCCAGCGACCCCACCAGCTCCGGCTGAACACAACAACCATCACTAACACCAAAACAATACATCATTATTCATCATCATCATCATCAAAAGCAGCCTGCATCCAGCTTGTTCCTGTGACTCTTATCAATTCGTGTGTCTACTTTGCAGGTGGACGTCCGACGCTGCACTTTGCCAGTACGTGGTCTCCACTCAAGAACTTATTATTATTACTTCATTATTCATTATATGTTTGGTCCCTAATATTTATGAATTACTAGAGACCCGTCCCAGCTTCGCCTCGGTTGCAGAACATTATTTTCTGCTGTAGTATATGTTTTTTATTGTTCTGTAAAAGTCCCGCTATATATTTTCCCTGGATAAAAAGTAACCTATGCTCTTCCCTGGGGCTCAAACTATCTCCATACCATAGGAGGTATTCGCTTTTTGTATGAGTGCTGGGCCTCAAAATCTAACCAGGCTCAAACTTTACGGATATTAAAGAGCCAATAATATGGAATAATATGGATCCTGAATGCATTAAAAAAATATTATTGGTTCCCTACATTTATAACTTTTTTAAAAGCATTCATTTGAAGTGTAGTTTTTAAGCGTAATATAATTACACTAGTAGTGCTCGCGGCTCCGCTCGCGTGAGAAAGTTTTTCTGGGATAAAAATATTTTCCCGGGATAAAAAGTAGCCTATAGCACTCAGGAGTAAAGTAGCTTCCTATTAGTGAAAGAATTTTCAAAATCGGTTCAGTAGTTCCTGAGATTAGCGCGTTCAAACAAACAAACAAACTAACTCTTCAGCTTTATAATGAATGAAAATGAAATTCTCCTAGCCAGTTTCGGCCACGGCGGCCAATCTCAACGGAGATCAGCCAGGTACGCAGGAGATATTATAGTGCACAAGTGTGTGCGCAATACACAGGTGCACTCGCTATTCCTTCACTCTCATAGTCCGGTGAGACGGCAATCCGACATGACCGGAGAGAGATCAGGCGCAGGACCAACGGCTTTACGTGCTTTCCGAGGCACGGGGGTATCACACCGCCAACTTCCTGACTCCGAGCTGCGACTGAGTAAATTTTAAGATGGAAAACCCAGTCACAATTTTTTTTTTGGCTCGACCCGGGATTCGAACCCAGGACCTCAGCGCGCAAATCGTACTCGTAATGCGTACGCAATACCACTACGCCACCGAGGCAGTCATAATATTAGTATAGATAAATCTCAAAATATAATTACATAAATCTCAAAATTGGAGGACTTTAAAATCATACTATTTGTTGCAAAAGCCTAGTTTTTGGGAGTAGCTCACATCCTACTATCAAAATATCTACACAAAACTGTTACCAATATATCACAGTCCTGTCTCTCGTGGCATCCTTCGTCCTCCAGTAGTCGTGCGACGTATTTAGTGGCGTCTGCGGGCGTGAGCGTCATCAGCGCCGCCACCACCACTTTGTTTAGCGACTGGTCTTCACTGGCAGTAGTATCCACATTCGGAATGAAAGTCACGCGAATTCCACCCGATTCTCTCTGTTAACATTAATTATGTAATTGTATCATTCAGCCATACGATTAATAAAAGATAATTCCTCATTTCCCAGCTACTATTTTTAATAATGTGTATGGTGGTCGTTATCTGATTACGTACATATTACTTGATACCTCATTCCACTTACCATGAAAGTAATGGCGTTTCTCAGCAGTTCCCTCGACTCTTTGTCGTTCAAGTCTCCAACCACCCATACGGTTTGTGTGATCTTCTCAGCTTTGTTAGTTTTCGTGAAATATTTCAGAATGGGTAATACAGTAGCTAGAATATCGCGACCTGCAAAACGAACTTAGTTTAAATTTAATATAGTTTATGTAGATTATCCCACCTGTTCATCATAAGGATAGGCAGGGAGTAACAATGCATTTTCATTTTCAACAATACTGACATACATGTTAGGGTACAAAGTACAGCTCACCTGTTAAATGCGCAAGTTTATGGATCTTGTCTTCGGAGAAGATATCAGATGATGCGGGAACACCGGTTAGATCCAAATATTGCGACGGTTCGGTGCCGAGCACGCGACGGTTCAGCCTGATGGATACAATTAAAATATAACAACAGCACTTTTAAATTAGAATATAATAATAATACCCGCGGTTGTAGATGACAACTTAGACGTGAGTCGGAGGAAGCCCGCAGCCGTCCCTAATGCGCCGAAGATGGCCACCGCGGAGTTTTGGTTGGTATGCCGTGCGGTGTACATAGGTTAGGGACTCGGCCCGGCGGTCGCCCGACGTTTTCCATCTCTCCGGGCGGCTCAAAGTCGGGTCGTAAGGCACGGTGAACCCAACATAACCGCTCAGTCGTTCCCCTTAAACGCTGGGCGGTAGTAATAAATCACTTTCTCCGCGTCAACAAAAAGAAAAGAAAAATAACACTCTGTATGTATGTATCTCTGATGTAACAATGCGATATGCGTGAACAGTGCACCTGGGCATGATGTGCGGCTGCTTCATGAGGTAGGACACGGCGTCGTCCGCGTCGCCGAGCTCCCCGCGGAACACGGCGCGCTGCAGCCGGCCCGTGTGGCGAGACAGCGCCGACACCAGCGCCTCCTCCAGCGCCTCCACCGACCACGCCGGCGCCGCGCCGCCCGACACGCCTTCCTCAGACAGCGGCACGCCGTTTATCAACACCTGCGGCGAACAACACCACTACTGCAGCCGACCAGGGACAAATGCCTTTCTACAACTACAATTTTATTGATAACGCTAATATATACATCTATACATATAAATAAAATTGGAGTGTCTGTTTGTAATATTGAAATAACCGTTTTTTACTACATGTGTATGAATATATATACGGTGCATACACCAAAATAACAATTTTTACAATTTTTGTCTGTCTGTCTGTTTGTTCCGGCTAATCTCTGAAATGGCTGAACCGATTTTGACAAGACTTTAATTGGCAGGTAGCTGATGTAATAAGGAGTAACTTAGGCTACGTTTTATCCCGGGACAATATAAAGCGGTACTTTTATCTCGGAA
This sequence comes from Lapara coniferarum, assembly GCA_949316025.1. Classification (NCBI taxonomy): domain Eukaryota; kingdom Metazoa; phylum Arthropoda; class Insecta; order Lepidoptera; family Sphingidae; genus Lapara; species Lapara coniferarum. Next base: position 13,712,824 of record OX438931.1, on the reverse strand, counting down.
AAACTTTTTAACGCGGGAAGAACCGCGGGCAACAGCTAGTAGAAAAATAAAATATGGTAAAGACAAGTGATGATATATCATAGCGATAGACTTAGGCGTTAGGAAGGTATAATAGATAGTAATAGAAAAACACCTTGTCTATGGCCCCCGGTTTATACATTGCTGATTGACATTAAACTTGAACTTTACTTGACATCAAATACAATGGTCACCTAAATAGAGCCACATCAACGACACTTCCTTCATAAGATGATTTTGCGGTTATTAATTGAAATGTAGTTAAATAGGCGTTACAGTTTTTTTTCTTTGTTTGAGTTCATTCACTTGATATTATTTATTATCTACACAACACATATGGTTATATGTGGACTTAATGCCATAGGTATTCTCTACCAATCAACCAAACCAGCATATTGTGGAGGTTTCAAATATCTATGGGTGATTTATGGACAAAATCTAGAGATGTTGCCAAATTTAGATTAAATAACATACTACTGGACTTACTTATTATAGTTATCTTTTAAACTGAGGTTAAGATTCAATATTTTTATAATTCACCTGTGGATAAACGTCGGAACCAATCTTGGACACGAACTCCTCGGCCAGCTGCCTTCCAAAATTGTACTCGGAGTCTTCGGAAACGATGTCATCTACATTCGTATTACCGGTGACATACTTTTTCAAATACTTCTTCACAGTGTCCACAGACAGTATCTCATCTTGAGGTGGGTTTAATAACTGTGGAGTACATTTTATCACAAATTAAATTGAGTAAAAAAAAATTGTTTATCACTTTTAAAAGATTTGTTTATTAGCCACATACGAGTAGGTATAACCATCTTATTTATTAAAATGTTGAAGTAATCTGAGAGACCCTTGGCATCACCTATTAAACATAAAGTAAAACAACACACTAACTACACTAAACTAATCTTAAGATATTTCTATTTGTAATTAATCTATATACTTGTTAGTTTTCCTAATAAAATAAAATAAAAAAAAAACAAATACCTGATCGAGAAAATAATAAGCCTCCTTGTTGTCGTTGTTCTCCTGCGCGATGTAGTTGAAGGCGGAGCGCACGGCGGCGTCGAGTGCGTGGGGACGGCTCGGCGCCAGCACCAGCCCCACGCGCACCGGCGTCGCGTGCCGCAGCAGCGTCGCGCCCAGCCGCAGCGGCGCGCCAGACGACAACGACGTCGGCTCCACCACTATCACCTGCATAGTGCATAATGCATAGAACATACATACTTGAACATTTTATAATCTATGAAATCCTCCTAGCCAGTTTCGGCCACGGCGACCAATCTCAACGGAGATCAGCCAGGTACGCAGGAGATATTATAGTGCACAAGTGTGTGCGCAATACACAGGTGCACTCGCTATTCCTTCACTCTCATAGTCCGGTGAGACGGCAATCCGACATGACCGGAGAGAGATCAGGGGCAGGACCAACGGCTTTACGTGCTTTCCGAGGCACGGGGGTATCACACCGCCAACTTCCTGACTCCGAGCTGCGACTGAGTAAATTTTAAGATGGAAAAACCCAGTCACAATTTTTTTTTGATTCGACCCGGGATTCGATCCCAGGAGCTCAGCGCGCAAATCGTACTCGTAATGCGTACGCAATACCACGCCACCGAGGCAGTCAATATATTATAATCTATACTAATATTATAAAGCTGAAGAGTTTGTTTGTTTGAACTCGCTAAGCTCAGGAAGTATCGAACCGATTTTGAAAATTCTATAACCAATAGGAAGCTACATAACTCCTGGGTGCTATAGGCTACTTTTTATCCCGGGAAAATATTTTTGTCCCAGAAAAACTTTTTCACGCGGGCGGAGCCGCGAGCACTACTAGTAATTATTATGCAGTAAAAGTGTCTTAGCTTGCCATTTATTCAACATATTACAATTACACACCCTCTCTATAAACACACACGCACGCACGCACACACATACTTTTTCTTTATTCTTATTTTTGTATGTTCTAATTACATATTATGGCGAAATTATTAGTATTAAAACATCTACGTGTATTGTTAGGGGAAGTCACTGGTTCCTGAGATACAGCTAACGCTAGTTCAGGAACTAGGGCAACGTCCATTATTATTATACATCTCATCTCACATTATATGTTGTTCATTTATACCCCACTAAATAGAAGCTGTTCAAATTATAGATCAAAGCTGTACGACGTCACTAATGTACCCGTAACATACTGAGTTTAAATATCTTCACTAGACAATGTCACGTTTGTAACAACGTACCATGCATGAAAGACAAAGTAGAGCCTGTATTATCTGTATCAACTATCTGATTGTAACTTGTTGAGGCCAAACATTGTCTTACTATAAACCATTAGCTACCCCTCTCTAACTATAATCAACAGGGAGGGGTACCCTTTCCATTATATTTTCAACTGTACTACGTACGCGGTACGACTACCACTCTGAAGACTGGGGGTCGAATCCCAGGTTGGGCAATGTGATTAGGTTTTCCTAAAAAATTACAGACAGGAGTCTGGGATTTGTGCCTGATATGGCAATAGACTCGCCTCGTATCACATCACAGTCAGGAACACACATGGCGAAAAGTGGTTGCATTAGCTGCTCTGTGTGGATCCCTCAGGGATAAAAGACGTGAGTATGTATATATATTTTTTAATACACTCACATAGTTATAAATATTTCTCTTTAAATTCCTCAGCATGCCAGGATAGGTGGGCCGCAGCAGTTCCATAAAGGAGGCGGGCCAGCGTCGGTACCGCTCGTCGGTCTCCAAGTCGTTGAGCCACGTGATCGACGTGTCGCGGATGTCCAACCCGTATTCCTCTTTGGAAAACGTCTCACCCAGTTCAAGGGCCATGAGTGTGTTGATCAATTTTTTCGACAGTCCTGACAAAATACGAAAAATGTTATGCCTTCATGGTTCTGCAGTCATAGGTATTTAAATTTTAAATAGAAAACAATATTGAACCGTATAATTCTCAGAATTGAGTATAGTTTTCCTTGTTTTGATAAATGAATATATTATTATTATGTACATTTATTCAATGTATTTTCAGATAGGTGTTCTACAACTTGGAGATTTCGGCGTGTAATATATAAATTATAATTTACAATATATACATCTATACTTAATATTATAAAGCTGAAGAGTTTGTTTGTTTGATCGCGCTAATCTCAGGAACTACTGAACCGATTTTGAAAATTCTTTCACTAATAAGAAGCTACTTTACTCCTAAATGCTATAGGCTACTTTTTATCCCGGGAAAATATTTTAATCCCGGAAAAACTTTTTCACGCGGACGGAGCCGCGAGCACTACTAGTAATATATAAAATCCTTTGCTATTGAAATTCATTCCCTATGGAGGTAAAAAGTCGTAGCGAAATTTGTACACAATAAACTCAAAAACTACTGAATGGATTTCGAAGAAATTTGGCATGGAGATAGTTTGAGACCCTGGGAAGGTTTTAGACTACGTTTTATCCCGTGAAAATATACAGCGGGACTATTATCCAGGAAAAACTTTTCGTGCGTGCGAAGCCGGGGTCCAAAGCTAGTATCAAATATAGTAAAACTCATTTGTTTCATTCATGAACTAGTATTACAACCCGCGGCAAACACACAGCTGTGTAAACAAATGTTTGCCATCAAGCAAAAACGCACTATGTGGGACTACTAGAGTTTTATTTGTTTACGGAGCATGGGATACATTGTTTTAAAATTCACATACCTAATAATATTCTACATGTAAATAAATATATAATCACTCATTTATTTTCAATAAGAAACCATAGACGCAGTATAGTTTGATGATAGCATACTACATTTCTCACCCATAGCATGCAGCGTGTTCATGGGGCCGACGTCCTCGCGCAGCGCGGCGAGTAGCGCCAGCACGTCCACCTCGTCCGCGTCGTGCTGCGCGCCCGACACCAGCAGCAGCGGCTCGGCGGCGCGCAGCCCCAGCGCCGACGCCCACACGTCCTGGTTGTGCAGCACCTCGTCGCGGAACGAGCGCGGCACGTTCACGTGGATCAGGGATTTTGTCTATATATCATTAGACAATATAATTGTCTATATTACTCATTTTTGTTTTGTGTTTATCAAAAAATTCATTCACTTAAAATCTAAGACGAAAAACCGATTAAAATCCCGTAAAACTTCCAACAAAATATAAGCGTTGAAATCAGATGGAAGGCCTAATCGTCAAAAAACGAAAAAGAGAGAACGATTTTTGTTGACATCAAACCTTACGAATTACGATGTGCGCTAAAAAAGTGTTAACCCGCTATCCCCACCATTCGCACATTGCAATATAGTAGGTGAAATATTAGTCTTTACCATTGAAATTGCCGTTTAGTTCACAGAAAGTTGTCCATTATTCTTCTGTGTGTATGCAGATATGTCATTGAACTCCTCAATGGCTGGACCGATGAAAGATAAATGAAATTTTTTGTGTCTTCTAGGTGGATTTGAAAATGGTTTAGATTTACAATTCGGTCCGGGAAAATGTATAGTGGGACTTTTATCCAGCAAAAAACCTTTCGTGCGGGGGAAGTCGCGGGCAAAAGCTAGTTTGTTTAATTTAATATTTTTTATTTCTGTCAATTAAAATATGCACTCATGCTATCGATACATCTCTGCCAGCGCAGTGGTAATTTTTCAATGCCTTTCTTGAAGAAGTCATGTGTACGGGAGCAAGAAATCCTACAACAGACGGTCTCTAAACAACAAGTATTATGGTTGGAAGTTTTGCGTCATCCACTGTACTCACCAGGTCTTGAGCCGACAGACTTCTACGTTTTCTAAAATTTAGACAGCTTTTTAGCAGGAAAAATTGAATACCCAAGAGGCAGTACAAAATGCCTTTGAAGAGTTTGTTGGCTCCCGTACACCTGACTTCTTCAAGTAGGGCATTGACAAATGACCACTGCGCTGGCAGAGATGCATCGATAGCATGGGTGCATAATTATTTTGAAAGAAAAGAGTTACTAACTTTCTGTATACTAAACACTAAACAACAATTAACGTTCAATGCAGCAAGGCTTGCTTACCTGCATGGGAAAGTTCTGTGCGATCGAAGTAAGTACTTTAAGCGCCTCGTCGCCACCCGAGTCGTGCGCGTCTACGACCGCGGCGGCGGCCTGCATGCTCAGGGCCTGCATCTGCCACACCTTCAGCGGCGCCAACTCCTCGCTAGACTCCGATAAGTGACGTCTGAATCGCTCTAGGGGCGTGCGGAGAGCAGGGAACAAATTCCTACACACAACAGATTCTATTTACAACTTTCTATTCTATATTAAACTACAATAATTATCAAGACTTTGACGGCCTCGGTGGCGTAGTTGTATTACAGTACGACTGTAATGCAGAGGTCTCAGGTTCGATCCCCGAGTCGGGCAAAGTGATATTGGATTTTTCAGTTCAGTATCAGCCCGGAGTCTGGAATTTTTGCCCGTTATGGCGATAGGCTCGCCCCCTATCACATCATGGGACGGAATATGCACGGCAAAAAATGGGTGCATTAGTTGCGCCTCTGCCTACAGGGATAAAAGGCGTGTGTGTGCGCGTGTGCGTGTGAGTGTGTGTGTGTGTGTGTGTGTGTGTGTGTGTGTGTGTGTGTGTGTGTGTGTGTGTGTGTGTGTGTGGGTGTGTGTGTGTGGGTGTGTGTGGGTGTGTGTGTGTGTGTGTGTGTGTGTGTGTGTGTGTGTGTGTGTGTGTGTGTGTGTGTGTGTGTGTGTGTGTGTGTGTGTGTGTGTGTGTGTGTGTGTGTGTGCGTGTGTGTGTGTGTGTGTGTGTGTGTGTGTGCGTGTGTGTGTGTGTGTGTGTGTGTGTGTGTGTGTGTGTGTGTGTGTAATTAAGACTCTAAATTTTTAGAATATACAAAGATAAATATGTTAACCCTTCAAGCCCCGCTTATATACATAGATGTATGGGAAAACCCTATATAATATATGGACACCGGTGTCCGTCGCGGGCCTTGAGGAGTCAAATATTATTATTCATAGTTCAAACATTATAGATATAATAACAACGTTTATTTTCCGTGTCTGTATATTAAATACTAGCTTTTTCCCGCGGCTCCACCCGCATGAATGAGTTTTCCCGGGATAAAAGTCCCGCTTTATATTGTCCCGGGATAAAAAGTACCCCATATATTAATCCAGAACATGGTCTACCCTTGTGTCAAATTTCATCGAAATCCGTTCAGTAGTTTTTGCGTGAAAGAGTAACAAACATCTATACATCTATAATTCTTACAAACTTTAGCGTTGATAATATTAGTAGGATTAGTAGTAATAAGATACAACTTCTTAATATTGATTGTAAAACATCTTTTGAAAATTTTTCTAAAGGTTGTTGCTCAAATGTTCGTTTAAATATCACGCCAAAACCAATCATTACCTTATAAATATAATAACTGAACGCTTCGCTTTGTTTTGTGTAACATATCTAAAGTCATGGATAGATGGGCGCGGACTTGGGCCATACACGTCACGCGCGTTGTCACACTAAGGTGTATTGGGAGCGGTTAAATAAGCTGTGATAGAAAAACAGACAAAGTAGACGGCAAATCTACTGCATCAATAAAGTTGCAATTATTACCCAAAACTGAATAAATATAAAAATTTATACGCACGCGCTACTTACCCCTTATATCTCCGAATGGGTAGGCAGAGGCGCAACTAGTGCACCCACTTTTCGGCGTGCGTATAGGGGGGGGGCGAGTCTATCGCCATAATGGGCACAAAATTCCAGACTCCGAGCTAATACTGATTAGAAAAATCTAATATCACTTTACTTGACTTGTGGATTGATCCTGAGACCTCAGCATTACAGTTGTAACGTAATACAACTATGACAACGAGGCAGTCATCAAAAATATGTTTCATATTAAAATAAATATATCAAACCATTTATTATCACTTGAACTTAATAACTCAATAGTTTTATAGATAATATTATATCAAGGAACATAATATGAATGTAAACAACATTTACACTTACTTTAATTTACCAAAATTAAACCCATCTATCTGGTTCTGTGGGTCATTCTCATCCTCTTCCTCAGATTGCGTGGGAGCATCCCCATCATCAGACTCTTTGGGTGTGGAGTCATCCTGGCTCTTGTATTCCGTACTTTTCAGTTGCAACTCGACACCATATCCAGACAATCGCAACTTAGGCCTTCCTCGTGGCTAAACCATTTTTTTAATGGATCAATACAGAGCCATATAAAATAACTACATTAAATAATCATGCACTGTATTTTAATTATAGATAATCAATTAGTTCCATTTGGAGAAGCACTACACAAATTATAAACCAATTAGTAATTTCAATAATACTAACTTTCACACTCCACCTCACAACGTAATTAATAGCTCCTGTATCTGCGTATGTGGCTAATATTTTGTGTTTTGTAGTGAAGTCTTTCATGCCGAGTTCTCCATATAAGATGGCAGTGAGACTCTTGTTGTCACTGCTTGGATATGAATGGTCCAAAAGATATGTCTCCAGTTGGTGGTTCTCCTAAAAGAGGTTTATAAGAACAATATAATTTATGTATTACACACTCTCCCTGCGCTAGGCAAGAGCCTACTCTAATATTACTTCAGAGTTTAGGCATTACTGTTTGTATGGAGAACACATATATAAAAGCAAGAGGTCACACACACACTTACACCAAAATCTCAGAAACTACAAGTGCTAGGAGTCTCAAATTTTGCATGGGGGTTCCTCTTAGGTCATAGGTGCTCAAAGATGGGATTTTGCAAACTTCAACCCCTTGGGGGGTAAAAAGCGGCAGCAAAATTTTAATGCGAAAAACACAAAAACTACCAAATGGATTTCAATGAAATTTGGTATGGAGATAGCTTGAAAACCCCAGGGAAGTTTTTAGGGTACTTTATATCCCAGGAAAGTGTATAGCGGGATTTTATCCAGGAAAAACTCTAGAGTGTGAGCGAATGGAGTACACTTCCAGGTGCATTGATACTCACAGCATCATACTGGTTGTATGATTTCAATAAGTCCTTCAATGCATCATTGTCACAAACTTTTCTAGAGGCAATTGCGACAAACGAATCACACTGTACATCTTTCGCCCCATTTTGTGTGGCTATCTGATCAAACATGCGTACAGTTGGAGATGTGGTGTGCATGGATAAGGAAAGCTTGGCCATGCGCAGCTGTGCCGGTGCCAGCAATGCACTTGCCACACCAATACATGCATCATACACCTCCTTATCAGTCTCTGAAAATAATTAAGATACTTTAACGTTTCCACTTATGTAGTAAATTAAACTGCATAAGTAAATAAGCAACCTGTCTTTACCGAAGATATTTCGGAAAAGCTCCCTAATGTGACTGTCTACTCACCCAAACTATCTAGACTAGACTTGAGAGAATTTATACCATCCACAAATGACCAGAATAAATCCGTACTTTCAGCCGCGAGGTATTCAGCCAACTCTAACACTATTGGAGTAGTTTCCCATTTAGCGCTAACGAAAGTAGTCACAGACTTTGACTTTTTCTGATAACTTTTAGTAGTATCGGAACCAGAGACTGATATAATATTAAGAGCTACAAGAACTAGAGGAATCACAAAACCGGTGACTTTCATTTTCTGTTACGAGCCTTCGACGTAAACTTAATTAATTGTAATAATCACATAGACACATTTACAAAAATTGATGTAAATGTGGACATACTTTCTTGAAACCTTAATCAAATTACAAATTCGAAGATCTACAGTCCCAAAATCAAATATTTTATATGAGAAAACACAACCACCAATGACAGCTTAACACGGCGTATTTGACAGCAGTTTTTGTTTGCTGACACTGAATTGCTATACTATTGGTTAAATTGTACTAATGTCGGGATACGGACCAATAAAACTGTCTGGTTTTCTTTAATGCTACGTATACTTTTTTGACATTTTATACCTGACCAATGCCTTTCGTTTTTTTTTTTTAAGGAAATTTTAGGCCTGCCTTATATGTAAGAATTTTCTGTTTCTGAATTCAGAAACTGTAGATCGCATGAACTTTTCCGTGAGCGAGAATGATCTTTTTCTTAGGTTGATCGGGATTCCGGGGAAGTGATGCCTGAGCACTTGTAACGTAGCGTTACTGCTACTTTCTTTTTGATGTAACATGCATTTATTTTAATTTAGTCGATAATCGTTTCTGGGTTTTCATCGATTCCTCGGTCCGCGTGTCGATGCCGTGCCGGCGCATACTTCTCTCGCCCAGGGATGACTGACGTACTAATTTCCTGGTATCCGTACCAGTTTTCAGGGTCTTGTACCATGTACCAACTAAAAGTTGTGTTGGTACCAAGAAGTTTATAATATTATCTAATGGAGCGAGCGGTACACACATTTTTGTGAAGACAAAAAAATTACCTTTTGTGTTGTATTCTATCTCACTCACTCTTTAACCTATGTTGCCAAAGCTTACGGATTATTTCCCTACCCATAAAAAAATATCAATACCGTGATTGTCGTCTCAATCATGTATATATAAATATTTCCAACATATCTTATCTATACTAATATTATAAAGCTGAAGAGTTTGTTTGTTTGTTTGTTTGTTTGTTTGTTTGTTTGTTTGAACGCGCTAATCTCAGGAACTACTGGTTCGAATTGAAAAATTCTTTTTGTGTTGAATAGCCCATTTATCGAGGAAGGCTATAGGTTATATAACATCACGATGCAACAATTAGGAGCGAAGAAATAATGGAAAATGTGAAAGAAAACGGGGAAAATTATTCATCCTTGAGGGCTTCTATTGCGTGCACTGCGAAAACGGTTCAAGATACCAAAAATATATGTATGAAAGAATTATTCCTCTTGAAATGATCTAAAAAAATGTCCGCGACAGTATCTGTTTATCTTTTAAGATTAACTCACTAGAACCGTTTTTATGGTAATCAAATTTGGTCGAAATTAATGCATTATTTTGTTAAGAGTTATCAACGCCATAGTCATAGAGTGATTCAACGGGAAGGTTTTTATGTACTTTTAGCCCGGAAAAACTTAATAACGCGGGCGAAGCCGTGGGCAAAAGCTAGTATAATGATATAAGTACTATTTTCGTTTCAGAATTATTCTTGTTGAATAAGATATCCTTAAGGTTTTTTATCCTTATTAACATTTTAGTTTAAAAAATTTCCTCATTTAATTGGTAATTGCGAATACATACTTCGGCAACACTGTTATAAAACGTTAAGTTCGATGTGAATATAGTTGTCAAATAAATGTTCACTTCGAAATTTTCTCTGTAATTATCTATAATAATAAGTGTGTTTTAGTGATATTTTAATGTGAATTGTGTAGTTCATGGTTGCAGAAATATTTGGCATCCATCATTTAATGTGAAATTCTACAGGTAAGTTCATTGTAATCAATATTGTGTAAATATTATAATTTTATCAATATTTATACGAAATGTAATAAAATACGTGAATATTTTATAAATGAACTGTAGAAAAATATCGCTTAATGTGATTTGCTTTATATATGACTACTTTTTTCATATTAACGTAATGTTAAATGTGATTTTTTGTATTGTAAATAGTGTATATACCTAAACAAGAGGCTAGGGTGACCATGGTGTAAGCTTTGGTGGACCGGTTTGACAATGGTGCTAGAGTATTTGTAATACTAGCCGCCTTACTAATGAATATTATAAAGCTTATTAATCTTTAAATAATCATCGTAAATAAAAACTGAGGATCAACAGTTACAATCGAGTTCTCAGTGTATCCAGCATTGATTTATTGAAACTTTTATTTAAAATAAAATCGAGTTTGTATTTCTCTTTACAGATTTCTTAAAGATCTAGATAAGCAAAAACGTGGTTAAATATAAATACCATTAAAAGGTCAATTTGATGTCTGCAAGAATTACTAGTCAACATTTAAAGACAGAAGATTATGATTCTGAATGTGATAATGTGTCTTCTACTTCTCGGAATATGGCAGTAGATGTCAAAAATAATTATTTATTACCAGAAACTCATGCTGTAAGTATATTATTTTTTATCATTTCACTGGTATAATTATGATCCACTTAGACTTTATTATTTACTAGCTTTTGCCCGCGGCTCCGCCCGCGTGAATGTGTTTTTCCGGGATAAAAGTCACTGTTTATATTTTACTGGGATGAAAAGTAGCCTATGTGCTAATCCAGGACATGATCTACCCGTGTGCCATATTTCATCGAAATCCGTTCAGTAGTTTTTGTATGAAAGAAACATCCATACATCCAGACATTCTTACAAACTTTCGCCTTTATAATAAACTCATTTGCAAAAAAAACGGGCACCTAAGCAATGAACCATTTCAAATGTTACTATTGGTTTGTTTGATAATTATAGGTAGTTTTACTTTCACAATTTTGTAAATTAATAAGCAAATAATCGTTTTCGTCAGTATTATCATAAAATTTTGATAAAATTTATGGGTTTTAATGCTAAAGTTCACTAGTAGTGTATGCTCGCTAGTAGTGCATATGCTCGTGAAGTAAAAGTTAACAAAGATTTTTGTTTGTTTTTTCTTTAATAAAGTAAAAGCAGATAAATGTTTAGTATCGAGTGTGACCCCCTCTAGCTGAAATCACAGCTTGAATTCGTCTGGGTATGCTAGCGAGGATATCCCGGATACTTGCTTGCGGAATACGTTCCCACTCCGCGGTAATCACATTCTTCAGCTCTCTGATGGTTTGCGGAGCCGGTTGTACTGATCTCACGCGTCGTTTCAGAACGTCCCAGACATGCTCTATAGGATTGAGGTCGGGACTTCGAGCTGGCCAATCCAAACGACGAATGCCGACCTCTTGCACATACGCTTCCACATCGCCAGACCGGTGGGCGCGAGCGTTGTCGTCCATAAAAATTGAGTCTTCGCCTAAAGCGGCCAATGCGGGTTGTGCATGAGGAATAAGAACTTCCGTTATGTATCGATGTCCAGTCAGTGAGCCGTTTTCAATGAAGACTAACTCTGTACGATCCATTGAATTTATTCCTGCCCAAAACATAATAGAGCCCCCACCATAAGGTGTGATTTCTTCAAAACAAGCCTCTGCAAAGCGTTCTCCTCGTCTTCGTAGCACTCGCCGACGTCGATCTTCACCGAACAGAGATATCCTGGCTTCATCGGAGAACAATACCCTATTCCAGTCTTCTTGAGTCCATGACTCACAATTTCGAGCAAACCTAAGCCTGGCAACTCTGTGCTCACGGAGTAACTTAGGGCCGCGGGCCGGGCGATGACTGCGTATATTGGCCGCGAGCAGCCTCCTCCTGACCGTCCATAGACTAATATGCACATTTCTTACTTCTTCGAGGTTGTTCTTAAGGTCCACATACGAAGACTTGCGATTTCTCAATGCGCGACTCACAAGAAAACGATCATCCCGTGGTTGGGTACATGGTTTTCTTCCAGAACCAGGCCTTCTCTCGACGGAACCGGTGTCTTGATACCGCTGCCAGGTCCTTTGAACCGTCGAGCGACTCACACTTAGCCTCTGAGCCACGAAGCATTGGCTGCAGCCCTCTTCGAGCAGCGCAATAATTTTGGTAGCTTTTACCACTTTCTCTAACATTATTGAGACAGCTAAACAGCAATAAATGAAGCTTTGACAATTAAGAATATGAAATAAATTCATAAAAATTGACTAAAAGTTATGAAAACCGATATTATCTTTTGGAACTTCGCACCAAAAATGTAGGATAAAAAGTGGTTTTCTGTAAAAACGAGCATCAAACGAAAATTTTAATTTAGAACGTACTGTTTTAAACACCACGGCATTTTTAAAACCGGCCAGTAACATGTACAAATGATTGAAATCATTTTGGTACCGTATTTTTTAAAAAAATAATTAAAATCCAAACCGCCCGCTTTTTTTGCAAATGAGTGTATAATAAGATTAGTAGGATAGGGCATTAAGCTTGCGACCCACCAAATTTTATAACGGCGGTACATTGGGTGATATCTGAGTGTACTAAATGGCACCTCTGCCTATGTCTAAAATGTATAGGTACTTAAATATATTATTATTGATTGATATTTACTTTTTACGTTACATGTCAGCGAAATGAATATGAACCACCATTGAAACGTCAAGACTTGAAAGATTTCAATATATCAGTTAATGTGAAGACATCCAGTGAAATAAGTTTAAAGAAATAAAAGAAAGTATTGCAGCAGAAGATGAAGAGATAAAAGAAGAAAATTAATTACAAGTTATTTCTTATTAAAGTTGTTCATGATTATACAGTCTGAAATTGAAAATATTTTGCAGTGAAATTTTGCTAATATTTGAGATTTTTTTAAAAAGTATATTCCAAGTAGCAAGCAAAGAAAAATTACATATAGTGATAACATAAAGACTTTTGCTTTAACATTACACTTTCAGTCGCCGAAAACATTTTTGTTTTATAAATTCAAAGATATATTTGCCGAAAGAGAGCACATTATGGTGATCTTTAGCAATCTTTAATTGTTTTGTTGGCTTCTTCACAGAAGTTTTAGAATATTAAAAATAAATTTAAGGACGAAACCTCACCCGCAGAATGTAGCGTTAATTTTTGATTCCATGGCTCTCAAACAAGAATTTATTTAGTATTGTAATTTGTAAAACATCCACGTGTTTATTACTTTTGCTATAAATGTCTACACAACTTTGTTTACAATCAACTTACCTATGGAATTTCACACTAGATGTTGGATTGCAAATAATTCTGCAACCATGAATTACACAACTCATAGTAGAATATCTCTAAAACACAATATGTATTATTATGGATAATTACAGAAAAAAAGTTCGCAGAATACTCGCAAAAATTGTAAAAAAATAGATATTTAGATAGATAAAATAGATATTCGTAATATTTCAAAATTACTTACTGAAAATTAGGTTATTAACTTCCTAAATGTGTATTTTTTTTTATCTATGATTGTTTACTTTTATGAGTATGTTTTTTTATTTTTTTTTTATTATATTTAAATTCAACAATAACTGTAGTTTTCATTTTTAAATATCCCAATGTTTTTCTGTCTAACCTTACAGTCTCCATATTTGGTTATAAAGGCCGGCAAACAACGTGAACATATCCAGTCGCGGGGGAAAGTAAAACATATACAATGTGAGGCTGTGTGTCGAGCAAAAAAAAAGCACGCGAGGCCCCGTGCGAAGCAAATAATTTTTTTTAACAGCTTTGTAAGTAAGGTGCCAAAAAACGGGCCCCCAAGGAGCTGCAAGATGCCCCTGTAACTGCGAGGCCCCAGGCGGTTGCCTGGTTCGCCCCCCTCCTCCAAGGCCGCCACTGAATTCACCACCGCGTGGTGAGGTATTTTATTTATGTAAGTGGAACTAGTAGTTCCGAACTACACATACCCAAAAAAGTATGTAAATATGCCAATTTTGTTTGGAATAAACTTTCTAACTCAAATTATATTTTTTAAATATCAACTATTACTAGCCGCTGTAGTTGGTTTTCATAATTAATTTAAACCGCATTACTTTATAGAGATAAAAATAAATGAAATCCTCCTAGCCAGTTTCGGCCACGGCGGCCAATCTCAACGGAGATCAGCCAGGTACGCAGGAGATATTATAGTGCACAAGTGTGTGCGCAATACACAGGTGCACTCGCTATTCCTTCACTCTCATAGTCCGGTGAGACGGCAATCCGACATGACCGGAGAGAGATCAGGCGCAGGACCAACGGCTTTACGTGCTTTCCGAGGCACGGGGGTATCACACCGCCAACTTCCTGACTCCGAGCTGCGACTGAGTAAATTTTAAGATGGAAAAACCCAGTCACAATTTTTTTGGCTCGACCCGGGATTCGAACCCAGGACCTCAGCGCGCAAATCGTACTCGTAATGCGTACGCAATACCACTACGCCACCGAGGCAGCCATATTATATCACTAGCTTTTACCCACGGCTTCGCCCGTGTTAATAAGTTTTTCCGGGTTAAAAGTACATAAAAACCTTGCCGTTGAATCACTCTATGACCATGACGTTGATACAACTCTTAACAAATAATGCATCAATTTCGACCAAATTTGATTACCATAAAAACGGTTCTAGTGAGTTAATCTTAAAAGATAGACATATACTGTCGCGGACATTTTTTTAGATCATTTCAAGAGGAATAATTCTTTCATACATATATTTTTGGTATCTTGAACCGTTTTCGCAGCGCACGCAATGGAAGCCCTCAAGGATGAATAATTTTCCTCGTTTTTTTTTACATTTTCATTATTTCTTCGCTCCTAATAGTTGCATCGTGATGTTATATAGCCTAAAGCCTTCCTCGATAAATGGTCTATTCAATACAAAAAGAATTTTTCAATTCGAACCAGTAGTTCCTGAGATTAGCGTGTTCAAACAAACAAACAAACAAACAAACTCTACAGCTTTATAATATTAGTAAGTATAGATATCATATTATTATGGACAGTTAATTATGTTACGTCCTGGTTTTGAAAATAAACCTTTGTCACTCTAAAGAGAGAGACAGCAGATAGCTGTGACATCA
The DNA here is from genome assembly GCA_949316025.1 of Lapara coniferarum. Taxonomy (NCBI): domain Eukaryota; kingdom Metazoa; phylum Arthropoda; class Insecta; order Lepidoptera; family Sphingidae; genus Lapara; species Lapara coniferarum. The sequence goes on along the minus strand of OX438931.1, from coordinate 13,697,252 downwards.
CATTTTATTCTTCAGTTTGTTAAACGGAATGAAAAATCCATATGGGTATAACATTCTTGGTTGGTACCAACTCTCCACATTACTCACTGAATTGTTTTTTTTCTTGTATTTAATAACATATCACTAAAACTTGCATACAAATTGTAGTTTTGGAATCTAAAAAAAAAGGTCGCTGGAAAAATTTTGTACAGGTTCTTTATGTTACAGTTGCAATTTATGTATATTATTGTGTGTGTACTATTTTTTTTTGGTCGAATACCAAGTTTCTGTGACATCTGTACCACTATTAGTGAGACACTATCTGGCGTCCCTGATCTCGCCGCTCATGGCTTCCTTAGAGTAATAGTGTTCAGACCCAAGACTAGATTGTTAAAATATGGATTTTCTCAATTTTATATAATATAGTCTGTATTTGTCTCTGCTGCTCTGTGTGCTTTAAAAAAAATATTGGATAAAATCTGTCAATTGTTGCTGGTGTGAGAGTTTTGGCGGGAATGTGGAAGTGTCATGAGGTGCTCTTGTTTTAATTCATTATTTTGGTGATACTTAGTGTTATATTGCATAATTATGGTGGTATATTATCCAATATAGTTCTATTAAAGTGCTCAAATGAAGTGAATTGAAACAACTGTGTCAATCAAGTGTTTTTTCGTTGCCGCCAAAACTCCTTGATAAAGTCTTGGTAAGGTAGCCACTGCTTTACTACGACAACCAGAGATATCACTTAAGACGAGGCTGTATGGGCTTGAACCCTTTGCCTTCCCTGTAAGGGAGAATTATATATAAAAAAAAAAAAAAAATGTTGCTGGTGTGAGGTTTTTGGCGGGAATGTGGAAGTGTCATGAGGTGCTCTTGTTTTAATTCATTATTTTGGTGATACTTAGTGTTATATTGCATAATTATGGTGGTATATTATCCAATATAGTTCTATTAAAGTGCTCAAATGAAGTGAATTGAAATAACTGTGCCAATCAAGTGTTTTTTCGTTGCCGCCAAAACTCCTTGATAAAGTCTTGGTAAGGTAGCCACTGCTTTACTACGACAACCAGAGATATCACTTAAGACGAGGCTGTATGGGCTTGAACCCTTTGCCTTCCCTGTAAGGGAGAATTATAAAAAAAAAAAAAAAAAAAAATATTATAGTTTCGGAGTTTTGGCGGGAACGTGGTGGAAGTGTCATGAGGTGCTCTTGTTTTAATTCATTATTTTGGTGATACTTAGTGTTATATTGCATAATTATGGTGGTATATTATCCAATATAGTTCTATTAAAGTGCTCAAATGAAGTGAATTGAAATAACTGTGCCAATCAAGTGTTTTTTCGTTGCCGCCAAAACTCCTTGATAAAGTCTTGGTAAGGTAGCCACTGCTTTACTACGACAACCAGAGATATCACTTAAGACGAGGCTGTATGGGCTTGAACCCTTTGCCTTCCCTGTAAGGGAGAATTATAAAAAAAAAAAAAAAAAAATTATTATAGTTTCTAAATAATTTGTTAAATAATCATTATCCCTTCATCATAAGCCAAATGGAATAAGCTGTGAAATATTAACTTTATAATTTCAGTAGTAGGTAAGCATACCGAATCTGCACCATTAGCCACAGAATTCGTTGATAACGTTTTTAGTTGACGACGGCGGACTAAGGTACCCTTGCTTGATTGAGTGGAAGCCTTAATTCACATTTCTCAATGAATACATGAATATCACTCTTATGAAATTTGTGCATGAATTCAATGAGTGATTTATCCCGTAGGTTTATGTAATCAAGATGCAGTACACATCGGATGAAGCATACGCGCGCCTCATCAGTCATAACATGACTGTGCCTCAAAGGATTAAGGTGGGTAATTAGAAAAATAGATCTGTAGACGGCTATTACTTATACACATACCATAGAATAATAATATTCTTGTCTGAGTATGCCAGGTAATTGAAGAATCACCTATTATCCTTGTTATTGTTGTAACAATGTTACCATTGGTACCTGCCTAATGCGAAGCATGCATTTGAACAAGATATTAATATACTTAAAAATCAAGCTTTCTGCAATAAGTAGATCAAGGCTATTGTGTCCTATGGTCATCTTTGTTGCAAAGAAGTTGTTGTTTAAGCATTATACAACAAAGCACACATTCCCATAAACTATTTATAAGCAAAGATTACAATTTATATTGTTTAATGTTCAAAAGGATAGATATACCATAAATTAATCATAGTATAAAAGTTAAAGATATTCAGGTGTTGAATACACTGTTTTAGGCAACTGGTGACATCATAGATGAAGACTCGGCTCCTAATGGAATGGTCACTGGTTGGGATTATGCTAATGAAAAGTTTGACATGAAGGTGCCTGAAAGGATATTGGTTGTGGGTCAAGATCAACATGTAGGTCAGTATGATTGAGGACTTTTACCATAGAATAACATACTATAGGTATTTTCAAATGATATTGGTTTCCAGTACATACTTTTTTCTTTTACCGTTTGAGAATTCATTCAATCTATTCTATTTTGTTATTTTTTTACATTGGTTTGACAGAAGCTTTTACAATCAAGCAGGTTTATTAGGCATTGCAGATTAGAGATGCCACAAATATTTAGTTCCTGTTCAGTATTCGGCTTATTCTGCCACTTTTGGCTGAATACTGAATAACAAATCACGCAATAAAGCTACACATAGAAATATATTATTTCTATGTGTAGCTGCATATTTCACCAACAATACTTGAAATTCACCATAGGTGAATAAAAAAATGTTTTTCAGCATTTGTTCCCAACCAATTCCACTTTTCTAAAATAGCCTCTGCTATCCAATCTAGGCAGGCCGTTTGAAGGTAATAATCATATCTCATTTGCTATAGAACTTTTCTTTTGCACATCCTTTTCTTTATCCATATTTCCTGTGGCATCTTCCTCAAAGCTTGTCACCCACAAAATGAAATAAAAACGAAAGAAAAGAAAAACAATTTATTTGCTACAGTCGCGACATAATCAGATAGAATTGATATAAAATAACAATTAATAATAACAGTGGCTAGTCATAGCTGTGACTGTGGCTGTGAGGTGGGTGACCACTCAGCATAATGTTGTGATACGGTGCAAACCACACCACAACACTGTTTTTGTGTGGTCACCTTAAGTGACGTACGGGCGTCAAACCGGCTAACTAATAATAAAAATAAAAGAAACAAAATAGAAAATGGACCTGTCGACCACTCGTAAACAACTGCGTAGATAATCTATACTATAATATTATAAAGCTGAAGTGTTTGTTTGTTTGAACGCGCTAATCTCAGGAACTACTGGTTCGAATTGAAAAATACTTTTTGTCTTGAATAGACCATTTACCGAGGAAGGCTTTAGGCTATATAACATCACGATGCAACTATAAGGAGCGAAGAAATAATGGAAAATGTGAAAAAAGCGGGGAAAATTATTCATCCTTGAGGGCTTTTGTTGCGTGCGCTGCGAAAACGGTTCAAGATACCAAAAATATATGTATGAAAGAATTATTTCTCTTGAAATTATCTAAAAAAATGTCTCCGACAGTATATGTCTATCTTTTAAGATTAACTCACTAGAACCGTTTTTATGTTAATCAAATTTGGTCGAAATTAATGCATTATTTGTTAAGAGTTGTATCAACGTCATAATATTAATCTTTATCCAAACAATTGTGTTGGATAGAGTGATTCAACGGGAAGGTTTTTATGTACTTATAGCCCGGAAAAACTTATTAACGCGGGTGAAGCCGTGGGCAAAAGCTAGTTCGTAATAAATCTCAGTTGCGTCGCGCAAGCCGTCGCAGGTCGTCGTCGTCAAATACGTAACTACTACCTGAATATTTGGTGCTTTGGCCAAAGACGTGGCTGGATATTCGGTATTCAGCAAAATCACTATCTGTGGCATCTCTGTTGCAAATAATATTGTTTTCACATCTTAATCTTAACAAGTTATTGTTAAAACATTGGTTGCTACAACTTATCAAATTAGGTGCATCCCAATGTGATATTATTAATAATTATAATGCAACAATTTATTATTATGCATGTATCTGGCAAATACACCATCTTGTATATAGTACATCTTTTGTTAACATACCAGAATTGATATGGACAGGAAACCAATATTGCTTTTGTCTCTCATTGTACTATAACATAATTATTTCCCAACCTCACAGTTTGTCGGTTGACTCCTCAAGCCCCGCTACGGACACCGGTGTCCATGTATATAGGGTTTTCCCATACATCTGTATATACCGGGTGGAAGGGAAACGCTCTCGGAAACGAATACAGGTGATAGTATTGGTGATTCCTGACGTGATGGCACTAAAAAATCGCGATCGCATTGTTACAATTTTAGTAGGATTTTCTCAAATTTCTGTACAGCTTCACGTATGGATAGATAAATCAAACTATTATTCTGAAAAACATAGTAAAAAAGGTCAATATTTCAAAAAAATCGTAATGAAACACGTACATCAGCTGACGGGTTAACGACCGCGGGCCACTGCCGGCGCAGCGCGGCGGCCGCCCAGTTTTTTGTACGCTTTACATTGCGCGCGCATGAATTACGGAAATACTAAAATCGTAAGTATTATCGCTTAGCTTTGCAAATGAATATAGTTTTTCGTTAATGTTATGGTTCTTCTCTCTTACCGTTCCGGTATAGAGAGCGTTTGCCTTCCGCCCGGTATATACAGGGTCATTTTAACATTGCGTTAATAAATGAAACTACATACTTATCTCGTTGAAAATAACGTTTTCCATTAAGTTATTTTAACTATAGACGTAAAATAAAAAAGTGTAATTTTCGAACAAAATAAATATCAATAAAATGTAACTTTAAGTTCACAAGCCCTAATGCCACTATGAGTGCTCTAGGAGAATTCGTCGCAGCAGCAACATTACACTTTCAGTCAGAAATACACTTAGGTACACAGCATATTCGCACTAAACTACAAAATGATCAAAGAATTGGAATACTACAATCGGGATTTTTGGCGGAAGTATTCGTTATTCATTGATGATTTTTGGCACAATGTTAGCAGAGGTATAGACGAATATGTGGTTTCATTTAGTAACGTAATGTAAAAATGACCCTGTATATAAGCGGGGCTCGAAGGGTTATGACCTTACAAAGCTTACAGAAACAAATAAAGATGTTGATTAGCATGTTAGCAATTATTAAATGTCTTGATTTTTGTTCCGTTCCATAAAGGTTGTAATTTTTTTATGTAAGTGATTATGTAAAAATATTGTTAACTAAAGTATATAAAGTACATTTTGCAATGACAATAAATACAAAATTTACATAATATCTTTATTCATTGCGATAATATTTCATGTGGTATAATGGTTACAGATTTTATCACAACAATGTGGCTATGACACCTATATTTAACTGATAAAACAATATTAACTAGTTCATTAAAAACAATAAAACTGTACATATTGAAATCATATTTCAGCCCTTGTAATATAACATTTTCCTGTGTTATGTACATAATACTACATTTTTAGAAACTATGTAAAAACTCAGGAAAATATATTTGTATGGTATGCATATACATTTTTCATTTAATGTAATATTGTCTACATCAGAATTAGTAAATGTAATATTTTTTTGTCCTAACCATGCTGTCACAGCAACAATATTGAATACAAGTATGTGAAATTTAAATATCATTTGCCTTTTGGTAGATTTTAGCCTGTCATATCTGTATTATAAACATTTATTTTGGGAGGTGTCATGTCCACTGTGACCCTGCCCTTCTGACCACGCCTGGGTACAGAGCTGATTTCACTCTAACACTAAGGTTCTTTTTCGCAATATAAATCAATATTCCGGTATCACTTTTACATTTAGGGTATGTTACACAATGTGAAATGAATGTTATCCACCAATTTAAAGTAATAAGCAATAACGTTTTACCGGCGTAAAATTTTACCCCATTGTAAACCTAGTTTCATGCTGGATAAGGGAGAATCGGTGGAGTACTGAGCTATTAAAAAAAATCGCAATCAATCGTTTAAGTGTCCCCAATCTTAGTTTACTTTATTACCAGTTTGTTACTTTAGTTTGTTCTAGTCAACATACCTCCTGGCTAGCTATTTACCTTTTATCTCTCGTTTATTGTGCGCGGAAATAAGTAACCTTTATGTACATAATTGGTATCGTTAAAATAATATCTGATATGAAAGTGTTACTAAGAACCATACCCTTTGATATTATAAAATAATTGATAAAATGTTCTCTAAATCATCTAGCATTTTTAAATACTCAAGTGTAATCTATGTTAATTAATCCATTCGACGCGACGTAATAATACGAAAAAGGTAACGCACTATATTGTTTAGGTACAAAAGCACCTCCCAGAGAGATCCAGTTGGATAATGCAGTGCTGCCAACAGACCCGGGCATGATCCGCGTGAGCACTCCTCCCCGTGTTATCACTCTCGACCAACATTATTTCCCAGCCGCCGATGACTTTCCACATGGAATGCCAAATAACTCGCCGCCTAGAAATGTTAGGGCATACAGGTCCCAGGGAGACGGAGCTCGCTCGACCACGCCTCGTCCAGACAACTTGAACGAATCTACTATGACTGAATCACGTTTGGTGTTGAGGTTGGTAGTAGGTACTACGTTATTAGGTATTATTAATTCTTTATTTTATTTAATTATTTTGATGGCTTGAATGAAAACAAATTTGGTTATATTTGGAGATTTAGTCTAAGCTCATACTTGCGTTGCTTTACTAATGTCCTTGTTTAACCCTTGACGTGATCAAATTAATTGAATAAGGGCCAGTTTCGCCGCATTTTATAAAGTTCCAGATAACGACCTTATAACACCATCTTACAAATAAATCTGACAAATTACTAGTGTCTTCTACCAGATATTTCTATTCGAGACTTGTGAAACCAAAAGTTGTAGTTTGTGGGTCTGCTTTACAGGTTTCAACTTAAAAATAAATTTCATTTGATAGTTATCGTTCAATTTTATAACCATTTATTTAGGAGCATAGATTAGTGTGTCTTTTGTATTTGGTCAACTTATCTATACTAATATTATAAAGCTGAAGAGTTTGTTTGTTCGTTTGTTTGTTTGAACGCGCTAATCTCATGAACTACTGAACCGATATTGAAAATTCTTTCACTAATAGGAAGCTACATAACTCCAGAGTGCTATTGGCTACTTTTTATCCCGGGAAAATATTTTTGTCCCGGAAAAACTTTTTCACGCGGGCGGAGCCGCGAGCACTACTAGTACATTTATGTGACGAGTAGCATTTATCAGCAAACGCCGTAATCTAAATGGCGGATAAGTTCCGAATAGGCTATCAGGAACTTTATCGGCATGTGGAGAAATCGACCCTAAATAATTATAATATTCCTAGGTGTTATGTGGGTATCATAAGGGTGAGTGAGCATAGTGTTAAGTTTATTATTTTGTACTGCTTTACCCACAGAGATCCAACCCCGCCCATGGGTAACGGAGAAGGGCTTTCGACTGCAGAAGAATTAGTTCATTTACGCCGCCAGATCGTCAAGCTGAATCGACGCGTGATGTCCATAGAGGCTGAGCAGCTACAACGGCAACAAAAAGAGAAAATAGCATATGCTATTGGCATTGCTTATTTGTTGTTCAAAGTGATAGCTTGGCTCAACCGGTCTTAATTATATGAACATCATAAAATAAGATGAAATATATTAGGGATTGTTAACTTCATTAATTTTCCTGAGTGTCCATTTAATCAATGGCACTGTCAGAAATGTCCTGCTTGTAGCAAAGATTGAAGTGTTGTAGTTCTTCAAAGACTATTGTTTCATTAGAGTTAGGTAACATTTTTTATACAATTATGTACGATTACCTATGCATTTCTTGTACAGTAAATCCTTACACATTTGAATATGCGTTAACCTTTCCATACTTATCAGTTTTAAATGAATTGTTACATGGCCCGTCCTATAGTGTATAGAAAAAATTACAATGGGCCAATTTTAATTAAAATAAAACTATAGACCACACCAGTGATGTTCTTTTTTTTTCTTATATCACCATAATATACTGGGTGAAATTGAAGTCAGGCATTAAGTAAACCTTAGCATACCTTAATAACATAGTACTTAATATGAGTACGTAGAAGTCATCTAAAATATGAATAGACCCATATCATTTTTCAAATAGCTTTATTCCGCGCTGCACGAAACAGCACAGGGCGCTGTATGATTTTGATATTGAAAGATTTATTAGTGCTTATTGCTAATAATACTTAAGTGTTTTATTTTTTCTGGCAATAAGTTTTATTTGACTCATCAAGTCTCGCGACGGACGCCGGCGTCCATATATTATATAGGGTTTCCCCATGGGTACATGTATATTATATATAAGCGGTGCTTGACGGGTTAAGGCACTTCTGGGTTTTTCATATTACATTAAAACCCCGCTTATATAAATAGATGGAGAAACTCTATATACTCGGACGCTGGAGTCCATGGCGGGGCTTGACGAGTCAAGAAGAGTATCACGAGTATTGAGTAATGTCTTAGGTTAAAAGAATGCCCATGAATTCAATCTCGCCTATATAATAATATTGTGTGAAAGCTAATTATAATCCACGGAAGTACATGTTGCGGAAGAGAAGACGATATTTATGATCCTTGCAATTTCGACGAGTGCAGAGTAAAAAGATTTAGCTAATAGGAAACAAATGTATGGGAATGACATATCCTATCGATAGGTGTATCGCTATATAGAATATGTCTTCACATAGCGTTAGCGTTAACGATTTTAGAAAGGCATTTGCCTGCGGCCCCTGTGATATTATAGACAAAAGTCTGCACGGGCCTAATCTTCACTGAGTAGATTATTATTGTGCCTAAAATATACAAATGTAAAATGGGGTGGGGGGTGGGGCAAGCTTACAACATAAATAATGTGGGCCACATAACATTTTCACCTTTGAAGGGGGGGGGGGGGTTCTTACGTAAGTTGATTGTTGAAAGAAGGGTTTTTGACATTTTGGTATCCTCGGACCCCTTTATTAGAAAGCTGTAGCTACGCGCGTGCGAAATAGATTTCTAAATAGACATTATTTATTTCGCAACGCAAAGTCGCACAAAATACTTAGACTGCGGCCAAACCACTTATGTTTTAAGTTGCGTGTCGCCTGTGCTGTGGGAGCACACGCCTAATGGGTCAAATATAACGAAGGCTACAGCACTGAGCCGCGCTGCATCTGACATAGGGGTTCGCTACGTATGTGCAGCAGGGACAACGCATCGTGGTTAGGGCTTTCAGTCTCGGAAAAAAGGGACTTTCGAGACTATTACAAATTAGTTATTACACTCATAGGTCCACGACTCACAGACTTTTCAGGCAGCAATACAAGATACATCAATAAAGTAGTTCATTACTCATACTGTTACAAACTCACATGTAAGTAAAATTACCAATTATTTATGAGACTTTATAATTAAAATCAAACAATTTTCCCAATTTATCATAACAATTATGTACTCTATCCGTGTTGTATTTAAAAAAAAGTTAGGTTGCGATTTCCGATAGATTATCTAAAATTTCCTTTTTCTGTGACGCTAGTTAACCGGATTAAAAAAATCTGGTGGTTTAGTAAATTATTTAATAATATTTAATTATTTCACTTGATTCTTGAAAGTCTCGTTATTCTCGAGACTGGAGGCAGCAATCTCGAGTCTCGAAAAAACAAAAAAATCGTCGAGACTCGAAATTTTCGGAACCGAGAGTCTCGGATTGAAAGCCCTAATCGTGGTCCGTGTGTGTTGTGCCGAACCGATGCTACTTAATTACTTAGGCGCCGCAGCCCGCCATCAGTCAAGATTACACATCTAGGAATGTTTGAGAAAATGAATATTTATTAGAAATGAACGCAGTAAGCGCTGAATGCATTTAGATGAAATATCCCACACGGATAGCTCTTTTGTTTAGCCCGGTAATTTTCTTTATATATTAAAATTTTTAATTTGATTTTATCAGTAGTTGGCGCTGGCGTCGTCGTACCGATGGCGCCATGTCTACAGTGATTTAGGGAATTTTGTAGTGGGAAAACCTTTACACGCGGGCGTAGCCGCGAGCATCACTTAGTTTGATTTTTATTATATTCGGAAATAAAACAATCCCTCTTTTGTGTGCTTGGGTTAAAAATAAAACACCAATCAGGATAACACTCAATATATTCCGAAAATGATCGAAAGACTGTCAACATACCGTTGAAGCATTCTAAAATATGAATGCATAATTATAGAGAAACATTGTTATAGTGTAGAAGATCAATAGCTTACAAAATCTAAAATGAATACTATTATAGGACAGTCACATCTTTTGTTTATACATCATAAAACTGCTAGATTTGTAATGGTTTGTCTTCATAAATAAATATTACAGAAAACAGTGGTCCACCAAGTCGCTGTGCTAACCACGCGTTTTTGACTACTGCTAACTTCAGTGAATCTACGGCCAGGCGCGCATTTAGGTTTGTATGTATGGCTCTGCCCATTCCTTCCATGACAATCAAGTCCACTCCACGGCGTTTCATCTCTGTACATAAACCTATAAAGAGCTTTCTTTTATTTACTGAAAAACAAATCAATTCACTTACGTAGGATAGTTTCTTACCTACACTAATTGTTCTGAGATCAAGGCAAGGACCTCTTTGGCCACTTGACCTTACAACTAAATCTCCAGTTGTCATAGCTGCCGCCAATACAGGACAAATTCGGGAAGCATGCTGCAGAATCTCTTCAAGTTCGACATTGGTAACATCATTGAGAGCTGGCCACTCATTGGCACAGAGTATAACAGACGTGCCTCTAAGCAACAGAGCTCGCACAAATGGCAGGATACCAAGAACGATGTCAACACCACTATTGTCAACAAATACAGCTGCACAATGATGAACTGTTTTCTGCAAATAAAAAAAATTATTAACTCTTATTCATTTTTTTTATTTCATACTGTACGCATGCGTATCCATTAATTTCTTCCAAGCTATTCAATAATACCTCTAATTTGTCGATCCATTTATCTAAACCATCAAACAGCCATGGCCTTTTTTGAATTTTTTCTAATGCCTCATATAGTCCACAGTCTAGTATAGTAGTGACCGCCTGTGCCCCCCAATCGAACATGTTTCCTGAAAAGAAGACACAAAATATAACAATTACTTAAATAACAAAAGAAGTTATTTATATTTTGCAAGCAGCACACAATGCATCGCTGCAGTATTGGGTGTAACAAAAATGTGCCCCCGTTCCCAAGGCGAACCTATAGGGTCAACCACACCATTGATAACTTGTTGTCTTAGTGCCTCCCTCTACTCGTAACTTCTCGAATAATTTCAGTTCATGATAATATGATAATAATAATATTATTTTATGCCACATTTTTGCTATTTATTATTATTATTATTCCTGCACGAAATAACGGCACGAAGGCTGGTCCTTTTGGAAGGCTTGCACAAAGATATGGATCCAAAACGTAGTTGCCCCTTTAAGATACATTACTCTAGTTGGGGTGTGTACACCTTGCAGGTACTCTCTCTGTCTACTTATGAAGGAAATAGAGCCAAAGAAAGCGCCCACAAGGTGCATGGACATACAATATGGGAATTATACTGGGTCTATGGATGGGATCTAGCTGGACTGGTTGCTGGGCTATTGATTAAGACAATGGGACGCTTGCCTAGTCAAATGTCTCAATCTCTAATATTCAAGACAGACAGTAACTTGCCCTCCACTAGATGGGCATCCCAAATGCGGCGTATGCCAAAGACGCAACATAGATGCAGGTGGCTAAAGAGTGTCGAGAGGTGTGCACCGATGTCACCATCGCGGGTCGCTGACGCGTCCGGGAGCAGGTTTTCTCGCTGTTACGCAGATTGAGCACTTCTACCCTGGAGCCAAGATTTTGTTGCTCTACCTATATCACCAACCAAATTATGAGAAGTGAGCGTGAAATGCCTCCGACACCGTTTGTAAACACTGTCTACTAAGATTATTCAAAACCAAAATAAAATATTCAAATTAAAATCTTATTTATATCTTTTCAGTTCTTCAGTGAATTTAATAGAGAAGACAGATATTTACGCAGTGGGTTTTTTTTATTTTATTTTAATATATTTTTTGTCCCATACAGCGTACGTGATTATTATTCAGGTGGCAAACTTTAAGGTGTGACAAACTGTGTGTGTAATATGCTGAATCATTCCCTTTCACACATGTGCACGCGATGAAGTCCTCTTGCTTTAATACCTCAATGCTTTGATATATACAATAGTTCACAGCTAAATAAAAACAGTAAAAAAATTTCAAATATATTGTCCCTTAAAGGACTAAGAGCGTATACGCCAAAAACAAAATTTTACAGGAGAGTATTTTTTGTGATTAACTTAAATTGTGTTAAGAGCTACAACTTACAAGTATGTAATGTAAAATATTTCGAAATTTAGTAAAAGACACTGAGTATAATATAATCATGTTTATTGTTTTAGGTAATTAGGAATTGTACCAACCAAAAAGCAATATAAAACACTTGACTACACCTCACGGTTCCGCCCACGTAAAACAGTTTTTCCGGGATAAAAGTATTTTCCCGAGATAAGAAGTAGGAGTAATGTAGCTTCCTATTAGTGAAAGAATTTTGAAAATCGGTCAAGTAAGTATGGTTGTTGGAAAATGATGTAAATAGTTAATTATTTAAAACTAGCTTTTGCCCGCGGCTCCGCCCCCTTTAAAAAGTTATTCCGGGATAAAAGTCCCGCTTTATATTTTCCCGGGATAAAAATTAGCCTATGTGTTAATCCAGGACATGATCTACCCGTGTGCCAAATTTCATCGAAATCCGTTCAGTAGTTTTTGCGTGAGAGGAACAAACATCCAAACATCCATACATTCTTACAAACTGTCGCCTTTATAATATTAGTAGGATGCTAAATGTATGACCTCAAAATTGACAAGTGCCTAAATCCATCTACATATTTTGGATGGGGTTTGATTGGTGAGAAGAAGCACACTATCTTCAGGAGTTAAAAATACCCTGGATTGGTGTCTTCTCATTATGTAGTGACTAAATAAAATTATGCTTACAATCCTCCTTTTCTTGTCTTTTTTCACAACCTAATATGAATCCATAACGCTAATAGAAGAGAATACCAATAGATGTATGGCAATAACATGTCCTAGGAAAAAGTGTATTGTTTAATATCAGCATTATTGATTCTAGAAAAGAATCTTACCGGTCCCTGGGGTAGCAGAAACTGAAGGCTCTAACAGTTCTAAAAAAATGTGTGTATAATTGAATAAATCTTGTATCTGAGTGAAGTTCAGTTTTGCAAGTGTTATGTTAATGTACAGTCAAACTTGGATGGATGAAAGTTGAAGGGACCACAATATCTTTTTTACTTCTGGAGGTTTCTCGTTATAGTGAGTTTGTCCATTATGGAGGTACAGGAGTAGCTTTTTATCTCATTAATAAAGGTTCAAATAATACAGCAAATATGTATATATTGCATGAGTATTATTAATTAGAATTTGACAAAGATGCAGAAAACAAAGAAATAGATAAAGAAAACAAAAACATCTCCTTTTAAGAGATAAAATAGGGAACGTGAAATTGAACTGATGAAGGTAAGGTTGAGATAGCTCAGTTGGCAGAGTTTACTTTTTCAATGTTTCCATTAAAGATGGAAACAAAAACATTAATATTTACTCACAGAAATTTGTTAACGCTTGTGCATTTCTATTTTTATATTTGTTGAATTTCCCTTTTAATTTGTGAAAAATGCCAAATTTATTATCTTTTAACAATGGCTGAATATTCAAAAGACTGTTGATGGTGGAGATATTAAATACACTTGACTATAACTAATCGAAGTAGCAGTATCAGTTGTAGAGGTCCACAAGCAAAAAACAACTTCCCATTTATCTCATTTATAGAGGTTTCAGACTTAAGAGGGATCTAATTATGGGACCTGGCAATTACTCTCACATATAGAGTTTTCTCACTTACTCAGGTTTCATTGTAATATCAAAGGTCAAACTTACCAGCTAACACTCCTCTGCAAAGTTCAACCCAGCGTTGATGGTTATCAGTCATTGCATCAATTTCTGCTAATCTGCTGGCAAGAGATGCCAGGGCACCATCATTTTCATATTTCTTTTGTTGTTTCCATAAGTCAAAGAATCCCTGAGAACGAAGGCATGTTTCGTTGACGTCAAGAAGTAATCGTATTGTCAACTGCCCATGAGCACTAAAATTACAAATGACAACATTAGCTAGGAAATGAAACCCTAAGCATTAACCCTATAATTGTTTGTTTGTGTATTAATTTTACATGTTTTTGTTTTCTATCATGTGTGTGCAATAAAGTGTTCTGTATTGTATTGTAACCCTAGAACAAATAAAACGATAGATTAAGTTGGCAAGTTGAAATTGGCAAGATTAAAAGTATTTTAAAACGAAGGGTTGATATCTACGAAATGTAAATGCTGAATGTTTGCCAAAACATTTTGTCATCATTAGACTAAAAAAAACTGCATAGAATACTCACAGTGGATTTATCCTAAGTTCTTTAAGCGCTTCTATATAGCAAGTCTTAAACTTAAGAGCTCGTATTTCGACGGTGGGGTCGTTATTATTGATAAGAGCAAAGTTTACGTATTTTTCGCAAAGTTTCTCGCAAGTATTAAGCCAATACTCTCTTGCCTCTTCGTCAATTAACAAGTCTAAGGTATCTGGATTATATTTATCTGGCTCGTATAATATGTGTGATAATCCAAAATGTTCCATTATGATGTTACCAAAACTAAACGACGACACGTATAAACAATAACTTATATTTGCTTATTGCCTTAGCCCATTATAATGTGTGTTATTTATCACTATTGAAATACCGCTTCCTAACAATATCTTATCAAATTATGAATTATACAGCCACGAAACAGAACAAAACATCAATTCAAATAACAATACAGCATTTTCACAGATTTTCACTAGCTGCTTCCACAGACTACTCAGAAGAACTACGTGCTGCTTCTTGTTTATTTGTCTCTGCTGCTGTCAGAGACAAATGAACTTTTTAATTTTTATTAATACCTACCAAGAATGTTATACCCATATGGATTCTTCATTCCGTTCAACAAACTGAAGAATAAAATGTGACGTCACAGCTGTCTGCTGTCTCTCTCTTTAGAGTGACAAAGGTTTATTTTCAAAACCAGGACGTAACATAATTAACTGTCCATAATAATATGATATGATATAATATGGCTGCCTCGGTGGCGTAGTTGTATTATGGTACGACTGCAATGCTGAGATCTCGGGTTCGATCCCCGGGTTAGTCGGGTCGGGCAAAGTGATTATTTTCCATTCAGTATCAGCTCGGAGTCGGGAATTTGTACACGATAAGGCGATAGGCTCGCCCCCTATCACAGCATGGAACGGAATAACGGCAAAAAGTGGGTGCACTAATTGCGCCTCTGTCTACCCGGGGGATGAGAGGCGTGAGTGTGTAATAATATGATATCGCACCATAATATTTATTTTTATCTCTATAAAGTAATGCGGTTTAAATTAATTATGAAAACCAACTACAGCGGCTAGTAATAGTTGATATTTAAAAAATATAATTTAAGTTAGAAAGTTTATTCCAAACAAAATTGGCATATTTACATACTTTTTTGGTATGTGTAGTTCGGAACTACTAGTTCCACTTACATAAAAAAAATACCTCACCACGCGGTGGTGAATTTAGTGGCGGCCTTGGAGGAGGGGGGCGAACCAGGCAACCGCCTGGGGCCTCGCAGTTACAGGGGCATCTTGCAGCTCCTTGGGGGCCCGTTTTTTGGCACCTTATTTACAAAGCTGTTAAAAAAAATTATTTGCTTCGCACGGGGCCTCGCGTGCTTTTGTTTTTGCTCGGCACACAGCCTCACATTGTATATGTTTTACTTTCCCCCGCGACTGGATATGTTCACGTTGTTTGCCGGCCTTTATAACCAAATATGGAGACTGTAAGGTTAGACAGAAAAACATTGGGATATTTAAAAATGAAAACTACAGTTATTGTTGAATTTAAATATAATAAAAAAAAATAAAAAACATACTCATAAAAGTAAACAATCATACATAAAAAAATAATACACATTTAGGAAGTTAATAACCTAATTTTCAGTAAGTAATTTTGAAATATTACGAACATCTATTTATCTATCTAAATATCTATTTTTTACAATTTTTGCGAGTATTCTGCGAACTTTTTTTCTGTAATTATCCATAATAATACATATTGTGTTTTAGAGATATTCTACTATGAGTTGTGTAATTCATGGTTGCAGAATTATTTGCATCCAACATCTAGTGTGAAATTCCATAGGTAAGTTGATTGTAAACAAAGTTGTGTAGATATTTATAGCAAAAGTAATAAACACGTGGATGTTTTACAAATTACAATACTAAATAAATTCTTGTTTGAGAGCCATGGAATCAAAAATTAACGCTACATTCTGCGGGTGAGGTTTCGTCCTTAAATTTATTTTTAATATTCTAAAACTTCTGTGAAGAAGCCAACAAAACAATTAAAGATTGCTAAAGATCACCATAATGCGCTCTCTATCGGCAAATAAATCTTTGAATTTATAAAAACAAAAATGTTTTCGGCGACTAAAAGTGTAATGTTAAAGCAAAAGTCTTTATGTTATCACTATATGTAATTTTTCTTTGCTTGCTACTTGGAATATACTTTTTAAAAAAATCTCACATATTAGCAAAATTTCACTGCAAAATATTTTCAATTTCAGACTGTATAATCATGAACAACTTTAATAAGAAATAACTTGTAATTAATTTTCTTCTTTTATCTCTTCATCTTCTGCTGCAATACTTTCTTTTATTTCTTTAAACTTATTTCACTGGATGTCTTCACATCAACTGATATATTGAAATCTTTCAAGTCTTGACGTTTCAATGGTGGTTCATATTCATTTCACTGACATGTAACGTAAAAAGTAAATATCAATCAATAATAATATATTTAAGTACCTATACATTTTAGACATAGGCAGAGGTGCCATTTAGTACACTCAGATATCACCCAATGTACCGCCGTTATAAAATTTGGTGGGTCGCAAGCTTAATGCCCTATCCTACTAATCTTATTATATTATAAAGGCGAAAGTTTGTAAGAGTGTCTGGATGTATGGATGTTTCTTTCATGCAAAAACTACTGAACGGATTTCGATGAAATATGGCACGCACACGGGTAGATCATGTCCTGGATTAGCACATAGGCTACTTTTCATCCCAGTAAAATATAAACAGTGACTTTTATCCCGGAAAAACACATTCACGCGGGCGGAGCCGCGGGCAAAAGCTAGTAAATAATAAAGTCTAAGTGGATCATAATTATACCAGTGAAATGTTAAAAAATAATATACTTACAGCATGAGTTTCTGGTAATAAATAATTATTTTTGACATCTACTGCCATATTCCGAGAAGTAGAAGACACATTATCACATTCAGAATCATAATCTTCTGTCTTTAAAAGTTGACTAGTAATTCTTGCAGACATCAAATTGACCTTTTAATGGTATTTATATTTAACCACGTTTTTGCTTATCTAGATCTTTAAGAAATCTGTAAAGAGAAATACAAACTCGATTTTATTTTAAATAAAAGTTTCAATAAATCAATGCTGGATACACTGAGAACTCGATTGTAACTGTTGATCCTCAGTTTTTATTTACGATGATTATTTAAAGATTAATAAGCTTTATAATATTCATTAGTAAGGCGGCTAGTATTACAAATACTCTAGCACCATTGTCAAACCGGTCCACCAAAGCTTACACCATGGTCACCCTAGCCTCTTGTTTATATACACTATCTATATATATATAAAAATCAATTGCTGTTCGATAGTCTCGCTAAAACTCGAGAACGGCTGAACGGATTTATCTTATCTTGGTCTTGAATTATTCGTGAAGGTCTAGGGAAGGTTTAAAAGGTGGGAAAAATTCAAATAATTGCCGGGAAAATCCTCAAAACAGCATTTTTCTATTTCCCATACAAACGTTTTCTAAATAAAATGGTGTAATTTATTACCGCTGCATAAAGTTCAAATTCGCGTGCGCGTTAGTAATCTTCTGACATCTATTACAAATTGTCGATAGGGCACGTAGAGTTTCGTGTCAGTGTCGTATTTAATGATGTAATGTAATTTAGAGATTAGATTGACGATGAGTGGTATAAATGTAAAATGTTAGGTACGTTTCGTTTATGTAATTCAAGTTAATATAAGGTGTTACGTGGATAATAATATACACGACATGTCTATATTATCGTCGACGGTGTGAAAACTTGCCTTATGTAAACGTTGCAAAAAAAAATGATGTCAGTGGTTACATTGCTACTAATCGAGTAGGTATGCTAAAACATTTATTTATCTTTGGAAATCAAACAGGTCTATTAATCCTATTAATATTATAAAGGCGAAAGTTTGTAAGAATGTATGGATGTTTGGATGTATGGATGTTTGTTCCTATTTCACGCAAAAACTACTGAAGGGATTTCGATGAAACTTGGCACACGGGTACATCATGTCCTGGATTAACACATAGGCTATCTTTTATCCCGGGAAAATATAAAACGGGACTTTTATCCCGGAAAAACTCATTCACGCGGGCGGAGCCGCGGGCAAAAGCTAGTTATAGATAATTACAGAGAAAATTTCGAAGTGAACATTTATTTGACAACTATATTGACATCGAACTTAACGTTTTATAACAGTGTTGCCGAAATATGTATTCGCAATTACCAATTAAATGAGGAAATTTTGTTTAACTAAAATGTTAATAAGGATAAAAAACCTTAAGGATATCTTATTCAACAAGAATAATTCTGAAATGAAAATAGTACTTATATCATTATATAAGATATGTTGGAAATATTTATATATAAATGATTGAGACGACAATAACTGTATTGATTTTTTTTATGGGTGGGGAAATAATCCGTAAGCTTTGGCAACATAGGTTAACGAGTGAGTGAGATAGAAGACAAAACAAAAGGTAATTTTTTGTCTTCAAAAAAATGTGTGTACTACGGTCTCCAGTAGTTATATTATAAACTTCTTGATACCTACACCTAGCGCAGGGATGCCAGATAGTGTCTCAGTAATACTGGTACAGATAACAGAGGTCCCTGAAAGTTGGTATTTCATCTTATTTCACAAAAAAAAAATGGTACACGCTATCAATGCAATCAGCCCTGTATTATATATTGCCCACTGCTGAGCACGGGACTCCTCTACTGAGGGGGTTTAGGCCTTAGTCCACCACGCTGGCCTAGTGCGGGTTGGTAGACTTCACATACCTTCGAAATTCTTATAAGGAACTTCTCAGGTATGTAGGTTTCCTCCCGATGTTTTCCTTCACCGTTAAAGCGACCGATAATTGATAAACAATACACACATTACTTCGAAAAGTCAGAGGTGTGTGCCTTGGGTTTGAACCTCCGGACAATGTCTCGGTAGACCGTTCCATTCCCAACTAGGCTATCGTCGCTACACGCTGTAAAATATACAATTTCAGTATAAAAAATTTCCGGCGACCTTTTTTTTTTTTAGGTACCAAAAGGAGAATTTGTAACCAGTTCTGCTACTTATACACGTATACGTCCTTGCTAATCTATGCTATCCAGTGCGTGATGTATTAGTAAATTATGACAATAACTAATGATGTAATTATGCAACAAGAATTGATATATTCTTAGATACAAGAAAAAAATATTAATTTTGTCATTGATGTTGAAAGTTGGTACTTTTGCGTACCAACACAGATTTTAGTTGGTACACGGTACAAGACCCTGAAAAATGGTACATGTACCAGGAAATTGGTACGTCTGGCATCACTAACCTAGCGTAACCCAGCAGTACTGCCAACAAGATTTTTAAAAATCCGCTTAATTCGTCGTATACCTCCGTCAAAACTGTGCGTCAAAATTCCGTTAAATCAACAAGTGACACGAGTGTACAGCTTGGCAAAAAAGAGTATGACGCGGTGAAAATAAGAACTAAAACTAATTATTTGTTGCAACACTATTAGACTTGTCATTTGTGTCAAATTGTTAGTACATTCTGTGTCATCGTTGTTTACGCTAAGTTATTTTCGACGGAATTCTGTAAATTCTTCTACGTTCGTTGCTTGTTTTATTAATTAAAATGAATAAAACGATTCGTAGTAATGGTAGAGCAGTGATATACCAAGTTTTCTTCGATGTTTGGCTGAATCTCAAGCGGGACAAATTTTGTCTCAAATTGACAATGTTTATCAGAGAGTTGCCGATATGACAGGTATTTATGCAAATTATTTACATTCTACAAGTCGAACCATACATTTTGCACTGGTTTATAACATGAGTAACATAAAATTTACGATATTTTAGTGTTTTGTTGACAAAGGTTATGTTTACAAACCACTTATACACTGACTTAATTTTTTGATACTTGAGACATGAAAAAAAATATGAATGTTTTATAAGTTCATGCATGTTTGGTATTTATTTTAGGTAAATCAATCAATGCTATAAGAACATTTGTTGAAGAAGGTGAACAAAATAATGGCATCTTTTCTACACCTGGGAAACATCAGAAAGGTCGACCAAAGAAAGATCTCGATGATTTTGACTTATGCGCAATTAGACAAAGGGTTAATTTCTTCTACACCGTAAAAAAGCAGGTATGAAATATATTTGATATTAAATTTTTGTCCTGGATCTGGCCATGGTAAAACGCTTTTGTGGGGTAAAGGTTCCAAAGAGAGAGCAATATTTAAAAATAATAATGCATAATAGAAATCTGCCTACAGAATTACAAAAACATGTTATTTATTTGGATGAAAGCTATATACACTCCAATGTAGGGTCCATTGACATAAAGGTAGAGATCTAGTACATAATTATTTTTTCTTAATGTTATTAACTTGAATTCATGATTAGTAATATTTTACTCCAACAGGTGGCAGCTGAACAAGCACTTCTAGCTATTACTGCTGAAGATTGTAAGAATTCCTGCCATCATATTATGAAAATTGAAAAGGAATATTATGATAGGGGTATGACTATGTATCATGATATTGAATAATTGGTTATTAACCACAGAGAAGACAGCAGCAGCGACACTGCTTCAGAATCAGATGATTTTGTTGTTGCAGGAACATCTAGCCAAGTCACATTATAGTTTTCTGGGGTAGAATACTTAGATGAAAGTGTTTTAGAATCGGATTAATTTTAATAGAAATTTTGTATTATTTAAATAAATTATGAAGATATAAAAGTGTTTAATTTTCCTAAATGTTTAAGATACGATGAACGGATATTTATACTACAATAGTATTTTCTAACGATGATTACACCAGCTCGAATCTCGCGAGAATAAGAAAGGCTACTAAATTATTTGATAACAAATGATTTCGTGAGTGAGCAGATGCTTCCATGTAATATTATTCATAATTCAATGGACTCAATTCTACTTACAAATTCAACTTATCAAAGACCTAGTGCAAAAAATAAACCTCTTTTCTTTTGCATGTATTATAAATCTCTTTGTTCTTTTATACAAATAATATTTACCTGACGATTGGAAAGCATCCCTAAAGACTCAGTAGGTAAACAACAATAAATGAACAAAACTGTGAGTTACATCAAACAAGAGGTTTTCGTGAGAAATATTTTTTCATCAACAATTGTGATTCCTGTGTTCTGGCCAAACCAAGAACCTTATACCCACTATAATCTTGGGCCAAACACAATGTGCCACTTGAAACTCATTGAAAAATAACAAGTATCTAAACACTTTACGTCGTAGTATACTGGGTTGCCATATTAGTGTTTATATTAGACTTAGGCGCCCTCATTAAATCCACACTCTTTTTTGCCAAGCTGTAGCTATAGCGTCCCTATTTGCAAGCCTATGTTCTTACCGCCCCATGACACAAAAATCACTTTCACGTATACAGCCCCCCTCTCCCCCGTCACATAAAATTGAAATTTTTACACACACATAGACACTCACGCCTTTATCCCCGAAGGGATAGGCAGAGGCGCAACTAGTGCACCCACTTTTCTCAGTTATTCCGTCCCATGATGTGATAGAGGGCGAGCCTATCGCCATATCGGGCACAAATTCCAGACTCCAAGCTGATACTGAATGCAAAAACTCAATACCACTTTGGGAATTGAACCCGAGACCCCAGCTTTGCAGTCGTACTGTAATATAACTACGCCACCGAGGCAGTCTAAGATTAATACCGGAATTCATTACAACCGCTTCAACAGTTGAGCATCTCCCCCTTCCAGCCCCACAAGTTTGGGGTTTATAAAAAAAACGTAACACCGCAATTTTTAGAGCCCATACTATCCAAATCCATAATTTCAGTAATTTGAAAATATTTGTGTTTTGTTACTAAACTAAAAAAAAATTCCTTTATTTCAAGGTAACACATTTTGTGTGATGTATACGCAATGCTGGTAGCCAATATCATGCACTATAACATAATTATTTATTAAAATCTATTGTGGAAACTCATTAAATTCTCTACGATTAAAAACCTTGTGGGCCTACGTATATGATGTATTTTGTTAATGTAAAATAACACAAATGTATTTATTTTAGTAATAGAAAACAATGAAATCTGTCATTCTGAATTGATAGTGTTTGTTGAGCTTATTGTTTAGGCTCAATATAATGTCAATCCTATTGAAATATATTATATATCTATGGTCTATCCTTGCTTTGCTGTGTTTATGGTCTCCAGTTTGACCAGAGACAAACTAGAAGTTTGACTTCAATTTGTGATCAGTTCGCAGTTATCGTTTGATTTTCTGAAATGTGTTTCCTAAGAAATAAACGAAGTTATTTCCGAAAAACAGTGAGTTTTACCTAAAGTGTATAGTGATTTATCATGTGCGCATGTAGTTTGACGTAATTATTGTAGTGATTTTAATGATTGATGTAACGAACCAGTGTACGGCAAGATGGACGAATTGTCTAAGGGCATGACACAAACAGGAAGCACCGCTACAACTGACAAATTTCAAGAAAATGATGGTAAATTATTTAAATAATTTTGTATCCCCTAATCTGGCCCTCTTTATATTCTCCGGCTAAATGTATAATTTCAATGTTTATTGACATTTCCTGGAAACTAAAAGAGGCAAAAAATATGATAATGGTTTTATAAAAAAAATCAAACTTACTAATTATTGTGGATTAGGTGCTAGAGAAGTTTTCCCCAACTAATATTCAAGGATGAATCTATAAACAAAAGTAAAGTGACATTAGGAAGTATGTTCTTTTTAAAAAGGTCAGAAATTCTGTTATTTATTTACACTTTATATTGTGTTATTTTTTTGTTGTTTCGTTTTATATGAGTAATAGTGTTCTTGATAATATATTACATTCTACGAAGTAAATTGATTTAAAAAAACATTTCTTTTAGGAGATGGCATATTTAGTATTTAAGTAAAAGGTATTAATAATTTTGTTTTTGGTATAAAATGTACACTTTAATGTTTATAAAATTACAACTTTATTTGTTAGTAGAGTATTAAAACTGAATGTGTCAATATTTTCTTTGTATGTAATGCGTCAATCACAATGTTGTTACTTTCATCACTTATATGGTTGACACCTATATTTTAAAATATAACATTTTCTACGAAAATTTTTTTGACGTAATTGCAACAAAATTGAGCTTATTATAGCTTAATTTGATTAATATTTTAATTGGTTACGGAAAATTTATCTCAAAGCACACAAAAATGCAATTAATTTCAGGTTTGATCTTATAGTCTAAGATCCCACTGCAGAATCAGTACACCTATTGAGTGTTTGCTACAAACCAAATTTTTACACATATTTAAGATTAGGAGAATATACATCTTCCAGGTTGCCTATCAAAATTTGGCCGCTAGTATTTTTAATTAATTCTAGTCTTTAATATATGGCCGTGAGGTGGACAATATTTTATTTAAAAAACAAGTGAATAATTTTTATTCCGAATAATTAATTAAAAATACTAGCGGCCAAATTTTGATAGGCAACTTAGAAGGTGTATATTCTCCTAACCTTAAATATTTGGGAAAATTTGGTTTGTAGCAAATACTCGATAGGTGTACTGATTCTGCAGTGGGATCTCATACTATTATAGCTGTTTATGCCGATATGAGATAATGTAAACTTTGTCAACATCTAGTTAACACATTCAAAGTTGTTTTATCATTTCATTGCACATAAGGAGGATGTATTAGCATAAAGGCAAATTAGGCAACTGACTAGGGGCCCCGCATCGGCAAAGGGCATTTCATCACGAAAAAATAATATGAGAAAATTATATTTTAAATTCTTATTAAATATTATTTTTACCATACCATCCCTGTATTATATACTGCTGAGCACGGGTTTCCTCTTCAACTGAAAGGGTTTAGGCCTTAGTCCACCATGGTGGCCTAGTGGGGGTTGATAAGACTGCATACCTTTGAAATTTAGAGAACTTCTCAGGTATGCAGGCTTTTTTGCAGTTGGTTAATTAGGTTGTTGTAAAAAAAATTTTAGGAAGTCAGGAAAGGGAGAAGAGGCCTCAAAATGGCAATGCCTGATATTCTTAATAGTTTTCAGTCAAAATCGTGCTTGAAACTAACTAACGAAAACTACTGTTTATTGGTATAAAAAGTCGCCTAAAGGATAAATGCTACAATTTCTTTATTATCAATTATAGTTAGTTTCAAGCACGATTTTTACTGAAAACTACTACAAATTTGAGTCTCCGTACAAAAAAAAATCTGAAACAGACGTTGGAACTTGGTGGATAGATTGAATTTAAAGAAAGATAAGAAAAATTTGGCTAGTTTAGCCAATTTGTGTCTTTCTGATGACATATTCTAAATTAACCATATCAGGTCATTTTTTTAAAAATCACGATGAAAAGTTGACTGAAAAAGTCGAAATTTTGTATATGGCCTCTTAATTCAGCCCCGTGCACATAGGATACAAAATTATATTGCATAATAATAATTCTTTTGAAAACTTGTACTCAAGTCAGCAAATTAATCAAGGCCTTATAGGTTTTGTGTGTAATAAACACCTGTTAATTATCTTATTCATGTCTTTTATGATATAAGAGCTCTATCCAGGAACAAAGTCCCTCTGTATAGTTCCAGAGGATAAAAGTTATACATACATGGTGGTGGCCAACTAATTAGGGTTACTGGTGTCATACAAATAAGATTTGTAACTTTTTTTTCAGGGGGTGTCATGCTTATGCTATATGAGTCAGGGAATGCCCTGTTTATGTCAGTAATAAATAAAGGACAGTAGCACACTAATACTGAATTTATAATCACTAAAATATATCCACAGGAAGAAATTATTTTTCGTATACAAATAGAAAACAGCAGAGAAAAAATTTTATGTAATAATTTTAACATAAATGTGGATTTATTTAAGGCTATATTATGGAAAACCTCTAAATGAAGTCATTTATTGAGAGATAAAACTTTCCCTAATTACATGACTATGCAGAAAAATAGTAATTATTCCCATACATGATGTGATTTTAATTATTTTAGAAATGCCTTTTTCTGATATTCTTTTATTAATATTTATTTTTATTCTTTTGTTAATATTTGTTATTATTCTTTTATTTATATTTATTATTCTTCTTTCATTACCTTAATGAATATGTATTAGTTGATAACTGACACTATAGCATAAAACAGTTACCTAACAATGACATTATATATACAAATAAAAACCTATATGACAATAATATGTATATTTGAACATTGTTTACTGTCCTTAATTAGCTGTCCACTACATTATGTTAATGCAAGGTAGGGTACACATACCTGTATGCCTATTTTCATGTGAATATATTCAGCAGTTTCTAAGGTTACTTCTAGCAAACATCCAAACATCTAGACAAAATATAATAATAAAAATATATTTGCATTTGTAATATTAGTAAAATAAAAGAAACATTTGGAATATTCAATTGTCATAGAAAACAGCTGGCCGCTGTTTGTTTCTTTTTACAAATTTTTCAAAAATGAACACTTTCCTTGCAAATTCAGTGTAGACTGCAATCTAAAATTCATGGACTTGTGTTCTATTACTCTTCTTATAGAATTCTAATGCTTAAAGGTAACATAAAAGCCTAATACAATAGGTTGGGGCAAAAGTCTTTTTGTATACACCATCTTACTAATAAACGTCTTATATGTCTGTTTTAGATATACAGTGTTTTGTCTTGCTCTTCCGAATGACATTTAACTTTTGAGGAAGCGAGACATGACATTATATAACTATGTCAGATCTATACAATGTTTATTAGTAAGACCCATAGTATGTACAAATTTGTAATAAAATCTCTTTGGCTGTACTATTTGTACCTGTCTGGTTTTGAAGACATTAAAAAGGTTACATTTTTAAACATAACCAACCTAGTAAAATGTTGATTTCAGCTATTTTTCAGAAAACCTCTAATTAATACATAATAGTTCCTACTGTTAATATTACTACTTACTAAAATTATAAAAGTGAAATTTGTGGAAATGTTTGTTGGTTTGTTAGAAGTTAATGTAGAAGCCAGAAAGTGTTTAATGAATATAGATGAAATTTGGCACCCATTATATAGACATAGATTAACATACTATAGGCTACTTTTATTATGTGTCAATTGAAATTATTACATTATGGGTCTGCTTCATAAGTTTCAAATAGGTAAATTATATTTGACAGTTATCATATTAAACAGCTCATTTTATAACCATTATTTATATGTCATTTTATTACCATTACTACGCTGGGAGCATAGATGAGAGTGTGACTAATATACTGGGTTGGCAAAAACATTTATGTGACATTTATTCAGAATTTGTGAAATGGACACTTAGTTCTATTAATTTGCAGTATAAGTTGTTCCTTATTTATGGGTGAAAAATTGCAACCCAGTTCCCGTATCCGCGGCAAAAAAGCGCTATATTCGCGGATCGGTAAACAGAAAAGGATTCGTCATTGTTATGTCAGGAAAGCTGACCTTAAACTTGAAAAATCTGAGTGAAGGTTTAAGCATGGCAAATGAACTTTGTGATTTCTTCATAAATATTGATCAAACTATGTAGAGGAGCCAAAAGGCAAATTATTGATGCTACAGCCAAATAGCAATCAGAATTTAAACACCTATTAAAAGCAGCAAAATAAGAAAAATTATTATTTTTTTAAACACATGCCTAAAGCTGAGCTAAGCATAACTTCTCAATAAATTAATTTTCTTTTGATACATATTGGTTTTATGTTGGCACCTTAGAAAGTATCCCCTATGACCACTTACTAATTACCATTCCATATCCATGGTTCGGTATTCTCGCCATATTTATGGAACATATGACCCGCGAGTAAAGAGCTTAGACTGTATAAATGTTAGAATGTCTATTTAGTATAAATGTCTACTTCGTGCGAGTTACTCTCCTATTTTGTGACAGTGCCGACTAATATAATTACGCTTTGGTATATGTATTGCCCCAGTGACAGGCGACTAGCGATCGAGTTATCTTTTGTGATTATCATATATATTATCGTGATATCACGCGGTTTTGAAACTCTTACTGTAAGAGAAATTATATATCTTGGTTTTAATCAGTTGGCGATGAGCAATGAACTCTAAATATTTTATTACAGAACCCAAAATTGTAAAAATGTATTTAAAACTACTTTCATTCATTGGGGCACTTTAGTCCATGTATCACACAACTAACCCACATTTATGTATGAAGTTTGTTCTGTAATTGCCATTTTTTTTTTTAATAATTTTCCCTTATATGGAAGACAAAGGGTTCAACCTCGTCTTACGTGTTATTTTTGGTTGTCTTTTTTTTCCTACGTACTATGCCGTAGTAAAGCAGTGGCTACCTTACCAAGACTTTATCAAGGAGTTTTGGCGGCAACGAAAAAACACATGATTGTCACAGTTATTTCAATTCACTTCATTTGAGCACTTTAATAGAACTATATTGGATAATATACCACCATAATTATGCAATATAACACTAAGTATCACCAAAATAATTAATTAAAATAAGAGCACCTCATGACACTTCCACGTTCCCGCCAAAACTCTGTAATTGCCAATTTTGAATGCCTTAACGGATTTTTTTTTCTCTCTTTGGCAAGGCGCAGTTTGCGCATCTGCCAGTGTCAACGTTTTTTGGAGATTTGGTATGTAAAAGAAAGTATGGGAAACAACACGGAATAAAAAGAAAATAGGAAAATTACGGGATGGAATCAGAGGAGTATATTCAATAAATAAGTACATAAATATTTAAGAGGAAGAGATACAACCCTTGACGGATTCCTGTAAAAATATGCCCACTTCCTTAGAATAATAACACACATTTCTTTTTTATAAATGTTTCGAGTCTTGATATTTCAATCTTGTATTTTATGTTATTTTTGTAGTTACATTTGATGTTATTTAAGAGTAAAAAGTTTAAATACTTTTATGCCAGTTTGACATAGGTTTTGTACCGATAGTATAGCTGAAGAGCGCTGCGTTTGCAGATGGCGTAAAGCGTGGTTCGCGGCACGCACGCCAACCATGCTAGCGTTGGTAGAACAACTGCGGTCGTACCTCGGTGGAGGATGTGAGTGCGTCGCATGGCGTGGTCTCATTACCGTTTCTCAATACTCATACATCACCAATAATAATTATTATTAATCTGTCCATAAATGTAAATACTTCTGTAATAAACTTTCATATTAGCAAAGGGGAATTCTATGCCTAAGCATATTAAAAGAACGTACTTAAATATAGCAACAGAAATGTAATGCATGCATTTGGTGCTCATTTGATATTATTATCATGGAGATAGGTAGATTTAAACAGCGTTTATTATGCGCATAAACTGGTATTATGCGTCGTTCAGAAATAACGTGATTTATTTAGAAAAGAAATGATGTATTAATAACACGTCATTTAAAATTACATAACCATTTTCCTGCAAAATCGGAATTTATAAGTAGCTGGATTTAAAATATATTATTATGAATGGGTTGAAATTTATGCTACACTCATTTGCAAAAAAAGCGGGCGGTTTGGATTTTAATTCTTTTTTAAAAAAATACGGTACCAAAATGATTTCAATCATTTGTACATGTTACTGGCCGGTTTTAAAAATGCCGTGGTGTTTAAAACAGTACGTTCTAAATTAAAATTTTCATTTGATGCTCGTTTTTACAGAAAACCACCTTTATCCTACATTTTTGGTGCGAAGTTCCAAAATATAATATCGGTTTTCATAACTTTTAGTCAGTTTTTATGAATTTATTTCATATTCTTAATTGTCAAAGCTTCATTTATTGCTGTTTAGCTGTCTCAATAATGTTAGAGAAAGTGGTAAAAGCTACCAAAATTATTGCGCTGCTCGAAGAGGGCTGTAGCCAATGCTTCGTGGCTCAGAGGCTAAGTGTGAGTCGCTCGAGGGTTCAAAGGACCTGGCAGCGGTATCAAGACACCGGTTCCGTCGAGAGAAGGCCTGGTTCTGAAAGAAAACCATGTACCCAACCACGGGATAATCGTTTTCTTGTGAGTCGCGCATTGAGAAATCGCAAGTCTTCGTATGTGGACCTTAAGAACAACCTCGAAGAAGTAAGAAATGTGCATATTAGTCTATGGACGGTCAGGAGGAGGCTGCTCGCGGCCAATATACGCAGTCATCGCCCGGCCCGCGGCCCTAAGTTACTCCGTGAGCACAGAGTTGCCAGGCTTAGGTTTGCTCGAAATTGTGTCATGGACTCAAGAAGACTGGAATAGGGTATTGTTCTCCGATGAAGCCAGGATATCTCTGTTCGGTGAAGATCGACGTCGGCGAGTGCTACGAAGACGAGGAGAACGCTTTGCAGAGACTTGTTTTGAAGAAATCACACTATATGGTGGGGGCTCTATTATGTTTTGGGCAGGAATAAATTCAATGGATCGTACAGAGTTAGTCTTCATTGAAAACGGCTCACTGACTGGACATCGATACATAACGGAAGTTCTTATTCCTCATGCACAACCCGCATTGGCTGCTTTAGGCGAAGACTCAATTTTTATGGACGACAACGCTCGCGCCCACCGGTCTGGCGATGTGGAAGCGTATGTGCAAGAGGTCGGCATTCGTCGTTTGGATTGGCCAGCTCGAAGTTCCGACCTCAATCCTATAGAGCATGTCTGGGACGTTCTGAAACGACGCGTGAGATCAGTACAACCGGCTCCGCAAACCATCAGAGAGCTGAAGAATGTGATTACCGCGGAGTGGGAACGTATTCCGCAAGCAAGTATCCGGGATATCCTCGCTAGCATACCCAGACGAATTCAAGCTGTGATTTCAGCTAGAGGGGGTCACACTCGATACTAAACATTTATCTGCTTTTACTTTATTAAAGAAAAAACAAACAAAAATCTTTGTTAACTTTTACTTCACGAGCATATGCACTACTAGCGAGCATACACTACTAGTGAACTTTAGCATTAAAACCCATAAATTTTATCAAAATTTTATGATAATACTGACGAAAACGATTATTTGCTTATTAATATACAAAATTGTGAAAGTAAAACTACCTATAATTATCAAACAAACCAATAGTAACATTTGAAATGGTTCATTGCTTAGGTACCCGTTTTTTTTTGCAAATGAGTTTATAATATATATAAAACTTTTCTGTATGATTTAGAAATGGTTTATTTATGAATATACTTTACAGGGTGACTGGAATTATAACGTATTCCCTTTAAGAGCACGTTAATTAAGGCAAAAGCAATTGGTTTTATCCCTTGAATCCCTATCCAAAAATTAGATTTTATTGCAATTAATGGTTTATTGAATTTTAAGATAAAGCTTATCAGAGCATATAAAATTTAACAATAATATAGAGGTAAGAATAATTCGAGATAATAAGTAAACCACATTATCTTATAAAATAGTCTGAGGGCAAAATTAACGTAACAATTTTACACAATACGCGTAATAATGCAGAACCTATCAAGATAAATATAAAAATGCTTTAGTGACAAAAGCCAACACAATGATATTAATTTGTGAAAAACATTAAATAAAAATTTTAATAACCCCCGACACAAAAAATCTCCAAAAAGTACATTAAGTAGCTGTTTACTACGGAAAGTAATCAAATAATATTTACTTGAAACCTGTGAAGCAGGCCCTAAATCTTAAATTGCTCAATAACTATTGAGTTCCGGATAGGCCTTCATAGGATGAAATCGTTTGCATTTGGAACAATTTACATGGTCTTAACGGGAATATTATCTTATTTTACTAATACTATACATGCGAAAGTTTGTGAAAATGTTTGGATATTTGTTAGGCCGCGACGGCAGATGGCATTACTATGCAGTATTAAATTGTATGAGACCGATTCCGCACACGAATTCCGTCCTGCCGGGCGTCATTTGCCGTCGTGTGAGGAATCGGTCTCATACAATTTAATACTGCATAGTAGTGCCGTCTGCCGCGTTCTGCGGAATCACAGCATTAAAGTAAACGCAGAAACAGCTGAACCGATTTGGGTGAAATTTGGCACACAGATAAACCATGTCCTGGATTAACACATAGGCTACTTTTTGTCCCGGTAATTGGCTCCCATGGGAACTAATGGGGTATTATAAAATTGATGACACTGGCGTCGTACAGGCGGTATGTATAGTGCCGCCTATACGAATTACATTTAAATTACATTTGAATTCAGAAATTTACGAACGCTACCTCGCTCGGTAATTGTCGTTTTTTATTTACATCAACAAGGTTCCATCTCATTTTGATCGTGCGCGGATTATATTATAGAGTTTCAACCTAGGTGTTGTTCGCGGCTTCACTCGCGTGAAATGCTTTTCACGCTACATAATTACCTAAAACGCTGTATGAATATATAAAACGCTATCTACTTAAAGCATCCGATAAAAAATAACCATTACTTCTCATGGGAGCAAATTACCGTGCTAAAAAGTATGTTATAATCCAGGATATGATCTACCCGTGCGCCAAATTTCAACCAAATCCGTTCAGTAGTTTCTGCGTTTACTTCGAAGAAGCACCCGAACATACAAACATTTTCACAAACTTTCGCATTTATAGTATTTTGAAGTTCATTATTAAATACACATCCAACCAATACAAATCATAGAATGGACGAAAATACTTATTAGCATTTTCATAAAATGGGCATAACATATGAGACAACATGCTTACCTAGATTAAGTATATTTATAGTGTATAATATATCCGATTTTAACAATATTATTAACTACCTTGTCATACTACATATTATGGAATAAATGGCCTTTTTCCTGTGAGTTACTACGGGACGGGGTATTTATTAATACCGACCTAAAGTCGCGATGTTCGAAAATAAATTAGAGTAAGAAATAAGATAAGACGTGAGATAGGATAGGTACAACTTTTAAGAAGTTATGAGACTAAATACACGATGTTTGTAACAAGGAAGTCACACATCGGGAGGAAACTCCCACATCATTGGAATAATAATTTCTAATGCGCGTCCGATGTGACCGTTAGAGGCACGGGTGTTAGGAAATAAACATGTGATTAAAATAAATTGTCTAATAACCAACTACGTGTTCCTGCATGTTTTTTTTTACTGACTAAAAGCAACGGTTTTCAATTGCCTTTTTTTTCTAAATTCCATTCAACATCATAATAAAAAAAAATGTCACCAGCACTGCTCACACCTAGTCTTGCCATAAATATTGTAACAAAAGAATATTTTTTTTAATTGCAAATAACATTTATTACTTTTACAGTGAGTGTGTTAGTTTCATACATAAATATAAAACAATTTAAAATGTAAAAAGCTTATTCGAAGTGGTCTCCATTGGCTGCAATATAGTCCTTTAAACGTTGAGGCCAGTTATCAATAAAAGCACGCACTCCTTCCATGGGATAATTCTTCACTGCCAATCGTATGGATTGTTTTAGGGTCTCCAAATTATGATAGCGTTTAGAGCAAGCCGTACTCTCTAAAACTGACCATAAATCATAATCCAGCGGATTAAGATCGGGACGACGACGGCCTGTCTTCAGCTCTGATGAAGTCCGAAACATTCGCTTCCAACCAAGACTGCGTGGACCGAGCTTTATGACCCGGTGCCGAGTTGCTGGAAGGACCGTGCTTGGTTATTGAACATGGTGTTGTTAAAGGGCTTAACTACCTTCTCAAGAATGGTATCTTGATGCACTTGTGCCGATGTTTTCACAAAAATATGTCTCAGTCACTCCCTCAGAGCTAACACCGCACCAAACCAACACTGAACTCGGATAATGCCCATGTTGCACTCTGTCGACTGATTAGGAAGCTCCCTTAGAGCTTTGAGCATAAATACGGTCATTTTGTTTGTTAAAACCTTAGATTCGACAAGCCACAAATCCTTGTCAAAGAACACCGATTCCTGCCTAGGATGATTCGCGAGGCTATTGAAATTAAAAAACATCCCAATTTCAATAGAGAAGATGGTTGGAAACTTGCATAAGCCTGGAACCCAGTAATACATCTAATTAAATCGGGCCCCAAAAGACCTGCTGCCAGACCTCAAGACAGACTTCTTCCTGCGTAGACCGGATCGCAAACAATGACTAACACCTTAATATTGTATAATTGTAAATTGAAGGTAGATTTGTAATATTAACTTTTCGGACCACCTACACCTCAGTCCGCCCCGTGACCACGAAGTGCTGAAAAGCCTTCGAAACGTCGGGAGAAAATATAAATTAAAAAACTGCGATAAAATAATTCGTAAACAACATTTTTCTGTGACCTTTTGCGTACCGCTTCAGTAGTTGTTTCGATTTTACCTCCCTATTCTATTTTAAATTTTCAGTTAAGAAATGACCAGTGCGTCTCTTATAGGCTGCAAGTCCTAAGTCTTAGCCTATTTAAAATACGCTACATGGTTCTAGGTGCTATCTTCATCTCCCGAGATAAAATCTTTTGCTTTCAGATAGGATTTCTTGAAATTCTTTCCCTTAATGCTTTGACCACCTTTTTCGTACGAACTCTACGTGAACGGCCAGGTCTTTTTCTGTCACAAACAGAGGAGATCTCATTGTACCTATTTAATAGCCCGGTACATAAACATTTGACTAATACCAAGTGTATGGAGATTTTTAAAAATTGCATTTGATTCCATACCTACTTTGTGTAATGCTATCACAGCGATTCGGTTCTCTTTATCACCCTACTACATTTTAATATCGCAAAATATTGCACAATGTCTTTGGCAGTCACGTATCTCCCCCCCCCCTCACCACAAAAAGGTTTAAAGTTTTACTTTACGCGTTTTCAGTATCAGTGCGTTGGGTTTTGTTGGGTCTCTCATATTATTATAATATGCCAAAGTTTCTGAAAATGTTTCTATGATTGTTAAAAGTGCACGTAGGCATATGTGTACATGTTTTGTGATCCGGATTATTTTCTTTTGTAAGATAAGGGGGAGGGGTCCGGACCCCCCAAAATCTCCCCCTTATATACGCCCCTGTATTCTATTATAAATATGTCTGAATTGATGTAGGACCAAAGTGTAGGACGTTTCTTCTTTGCACTAATTGCGCACATAACTCTTATACGAATTACGAACTGAGTAAATCTGGATTTCTTAAGGTTACAATAGATATTGTATGTGTCATCAAATATTACGCTCATCTTGTCTTGCCACGGTTTCTGTTGTCGAAGTTTGAGTGTTTGGCAATACTAAGTAGTTACTTGTAAACTTTATGTAACATACAAGTGATGCCGTTATTTTATCAGTCACCGAGGCGCGGGCGGCGGTACGGCGTTCATATCGTTCGTGCTGGTTTTGACTGTGCCTTATTTCTTTCATTACTTACTCTATTTTGAGTTATCTACAAAATTAAAACTGAAATAATATTGATTGCCGATGACCGATGTTTGCACGAGTTGGCATTTGGACCGCATACTTGTGCACAGAATTCTTGAAGGATTAAAGGAAGCGATGCATCGTCTGGTTCTTTTCAAGAGGGTTTTTGTAATCAGATAAATCATATTTATTGCAAAACACTTTCTTACGCGAAGTTTTCTTGCAACCTTACTTAAGGCTTGTTTCATAGGTTTTAAGTAAATTTTACATTACAGTTATAGTATTAAACAGCTAATTTAGATGGTACCCATTTTAGTACCATGTATATGGAACTGGCGATAGCCTAGTGGGAGGTAGATTGGACTGCCGAGACAAATGCCCGCAGGTTCTAAACGCAATGGCACGCACCTATGACATCTAAAGTTGTGTGTGTAATATTTGTGAATTATCGCTTGCTTTAAAGGCGAAGGAGAACATCGTGAGGAAGCTGCTTACTGGAGAAGTTCTCCAAAGAATTTCAAAGGTGTGTGCAGTTTCCCAACCCGCACTAGCTCAGCGTCATGAACTAAAGCCAAAACCCTCTCCGTATTAGAGGAGGTCCTTGCCCAGCAGTGGGACAGTATAACATACAGGGCTGATGTTACATATTTTCCAGCATAGAACGGAGTGTGACTTTTGTATTTGGCGGGCTTATACATTTATGTGACGAGTAGTAGGTATTTATCCAAGCGCTGAAATCGGTCCCTAGACTTACTTTCATGTGCACTTGTTTACTATTGTAATTATAGGATGTTGTTGTTTCTTTTGCTTTGCTTTACGTAGTACTATAATTACCATTGAATAGTATTTACTTCAGTAAACTACCCAGATGTTAGAAAGGGTGAATAGTAAATAATTAGTAGCAAATTTGAGTTAACCTACATATTTTTCTTGCGGAAATGCCGATAAGCTTTGACGCGTGCAGTGTCCAGGCGTTCGTCATACCGCTCTATCAGGATTACATTTTAATGAATCGTAACTTACAGTCGCGGTGTGACCACCTTCATCGTTACATATCAACACTAATATTTTAAAAAGATAATATATTATAAATCGAGCCCCCGCCACGTCTACCCGACTACGATCAATTCAAAAACTACCAAATAGGTTTCGATGATATTTAATATGGAGATAGTTTGAGATTCTGGAAAGAACAGACTACTTTTTATAATAATACTAGCTTCTTCTTGGCTTCGGTAGCAGAACATAATACGCTTCCATTTTTCTTCTGCCATATTGTCTGTTTTAGCGCACTTCATTTTCCGAGATAAGAGACCCGCTATATATTTTTCCAGGACAAAAAGTAGTTTATGTCATTCTCAGGGCCTCAAACTATGGCCATACGAAATTACTCGCTGTCCCGCCCTAGTGAAAGTTTTTTCAATATAAAAGTCCCGGTTTATATTTTTCCGGGATAAAAAGTAGCCTATGTCTCAAACTATCTTCATACCAAATTTCATCGAAATCGGTTCAATGGTTTGGCCGTGACAGCTCAACACGCGTGAAACGATTTTTCGGTTAAAAGTCCTGCTTTCTATTTTTTCTTGATAAAAAGTAGATAGACGCATCGGTAGACTTTATTATGAACCAACTTCAAAAAAGGGGGTTCTGTATTTGACCCGTATTACATACGGATCCAATACAGGACCACCTTTTTTGAACTCAGTTAAAAATAATTTAACTTTATATGTAATGTATATTTGGAGTAGGTGCCTATTTTAAATTTCCAGCTAAGCTAATCAAATACACGAACAAATATACGAAAATAAAGTTAAATTATCGTATATTTTCTTAGCTTAGCTGGCAATTTAAATTAGACACCGACTCCAAATATACGTATATAAAGTTAAATTATCGTATATTTGCTTAGCTTAGCTGGCAATTTAAATTAGGCACCGACTACAAATATACGTATATAAAGTTATAGTCCGTCCAACCATTTATTTAACTTTTGACATATGCACGCCTATGAAATTTTATAATTATTGACAAGGAATGGAAAACAATATAATTGACTACTTTATGGATGCCATTTTTTCTTTTCTATAGTGAAGTGACTTGCTTTTCAGCTCCGATATTAAGTATCGATCGATATTCGTTAGGCCCACTGATTGCGTAACAAAGATAATTCAACTCTTTTGCATTGAGAAATAAGATTTGGCAGTGTAAATTAAATATTGTCTTTTTATTTACGCGTAAACATATGGTAACCAATAAAATAAACTATTAAAGTTAAATATTGACAAATTTTACACTGTATATAGAACATATATATATACCTACAGAATTAATTTATAAAAAGAAAATACACACATTTAAATGCTTAGGCATGTTTATAAAACAATACAAAATGTTGAGAGAAAATAACACTTCAATGTGTTTAATCGATCAAAACTTCTTAATACATTAAATCGATTGTTACAAGAAATCGAATCGGTAACGCATCAGTACATCCCCAATTGATTAGGAACCGAACTGTCAAAAGTTAAATAAATAGTTGGACGGAGTATAAATGGTTTTTTCGTTTGTATTTGTTTTGAAGTAGATTGTAAGGATATAGCTGGGCTTTAATCCTGGAACAACTCTTTTACGTGGGCGAAGCCGCGAGTAAAAGCTACTAATATTTAAAATAACTAACTGGTACCGACTACCGGCACGTTGCTGCCGCAGAAGAAATAATATGTAATTTTATTATTTGAACAAATGTATAGGATACACTATACAATAGGATTCGCTTTCATTGCTGAGGTATCAGGGTTCGCCACTGCACAGTCAGTGTCTCACTCTAACCATCTTTGGTTAAACAACTAATAAAGTTGGTCTGTGTGGCGTTTGTTTTAAATATCAATAAATTAAATGTGATTTTGGTCATCAGGCTCGTCGAGTCCAGTGGTTTATGTAAATGAGTCGTGTTTGGAGTGCGAGCGGGTGCGCGCTGCGAGCGAGCGGCTGGGCGCGGTGGTGCCGGTGGCGGCGCCGGACGCGCTGCCCCAGCCGCAGCAGCCGCCTCCCTCATCCTACTACCTCATCACCTCTCCCTTCGAAGGCGAGCTCTTCGACACTGCACATAGAGCAAAATATAGGTGAGTTATGTAATAAGTAAACAACCACTTATTAATGGCAATGCTATCAAAACACCGGAAATTCTAAATTGCTGTATTAATAAAGACTCTTATAGGTCTAAACTCTAAACATACCATTATAATGTACCATTCGGAAAAATTGTATTTTATTCTCAATGTGATGACGTGTATAAAGTTGTTAACGAGATGTTATTGACATTTGTTTTGGCAGCGGGTGCGGGTGCGGGCGCGGTGCCTGGGTATAGGTTTAAGGAGCGACAGATGCTTTGTTACGCGCTGACGTTGACTTTTTGTGCTGGTTTAGGTACTCGGCGGTGTGCGTGTGTCGTATACGCACGCTTGTTACGTCGTCCCTCTAATATACCTATGATTTACTACCTACTAACTTTTATTCTGAATAAAATTCAATACAATTAATTTCCTTCATACACATTATTGTTCTGATCAACTCATGATGTCAAAATTTAGACGCGCGTCGCGTCAAGTGAAAAAAAACTAGGAGTAATTCGTTTAAGATATGTGTATTCTTAAATTACTATGCGGTTACTAACAAAAGAATCATTCATGAAATATTTAAAGAATCATTCGTCATCGCTCATCCTATGTTTTTAGTTTACAGTAGAAATCCTTCAACTTTTGAATGAACATAATATTAATAAGGACCTATGTGACTTTGTTAGCAATTATGGTCGATTGAATATTTTTACTGAGATATTATGTATGTATTTTATGTATACAATATTCATTGATACAAATCGACATCGAATTGACAATGTATACTTATTTTTTAGAAATAATATGTTCGCAGGGTGTTTCGATACTCTATAGGAATCGTTTGTCGAGACGAGGCAAACACCTCTGATGAACTTGAGCTGTCTCTGTGCCGCGCACATTAGCTGTTTAATATCGGCCTATTGTGTAAATTTTAATTATTCCTGGTTTTCTTTGTGCCTAGCCTGACTTTTATTTTAGCGTAAATTACATTTCTTTAGTGCTCAATAGCTCGTTATTTTTTAACCGAATTAAAAAAAGAAGGTTTTGTATTCTACCCGTACGTATGTATGTAAGTTTGTATGGCCGCGGTTTTCTCAAAAACTACTAAACCTATTTGGAGGAGGTCTTCGTCATTCAAATGTACATCTTTCAGGGAACGTTTTAGTATACAATTTAATTAGATCTGGTGAAGATCTTCGAAGATAGACAATGAAACTCTTCAATAACTAATACCAGATGACCCGCGAATGCTGCAATTATATGTCTATGACGTATTGTTTATACCATTCCATACTTAACTAACAAAAAGCAATAAATAAAAACTTTTTAACAAAAAATAAAACCGACTTGAAAACCACTACAAAACAAAAACTAATTTAACTTTATATATTATGTACATTTGGAGGCGGTGCCTAATTAAAATTACTAGCTAATTAAGTAATACGTCAATTGTAAAATTATGAACTGCCTGTCTGATGATATTAGTGCACGCGTAACAACTTGATCATCGTTATCGTGTTCGGTGTGCCTTTGCGTTCATTGAACACGAGAGCATGTGGAGGCAGAAGCAGTTGCACCAGAATACCTCACAAGTAGGGTTTGCAGAACCGGTTGGAATTTAAAAAAACGGGATTTCCGGTACTTTGCACTTACAGAACCGGGAATTCCCGGTTTTTTATGCCTTCAGGGCTTGTTTTTTTCCGTGGACAAGACCGTTTTACTATACTCTTACTTCAGAAATCATTTTGTTTAGTGTATTGACATGCTAACTTTCATTCTAAAGTGTTATCCATTGGTTACAAAAACACAAAATACCAAAATAATGCTCGAGTTGCCGGTCATAATAGAATTGAATAGCGATATGGCAAGGATAAATGTATTTTGGTTAAGAGAACACACAAAAGTAGAAAAAAAGTAATATTTTAGTAAAACTATAAATTCAAAAGTTTCAGTATTTTTAGGGGTTTATATGTTTGTTGGAAGTTAACACCGGAAACGATGAAAAGATGGAAATAAAAATTATCACATTATATTAATCCATTTAGTTATATTAATCCAGGACATGATCGGTCGTGGTGCGAAATTATTTCCCAATACGTTCAGCATCGTTTGAATAAATTGTCGATGGAGGCAAAGATATTGTGGGGGATTAAGAAGTTATACGGCCAGTCGTACGCATTAGTTACTAAACCCACCAACAGCTCACCCAGTGACCCGAGAGCCAAGCTGGTACGAAACTACAGTGTAAACATCCCAAACATTATCCTCTGTGAGATTAAAATGCCATTTGGATAACTCAAAAACAAGATGATCCGTGAAAACGGAATCAATATCGTACTTCAAAAAACAGATGTTACGCTGATACCCAAAGCATGGAACATAACTATTCCGTTGCATAAAGACATGAGACAGGGACGTGTTATTTCTCCGAAACTGTTCATTGCGGCGTTAAAAGATACCTTCAAGCTCTTGGTTTGAATAGGATTCGACATTACCATCAATGGTGAACATTTTACCTTTGATGTGACGGCAACATTGTTGTCTTGACATGGCAATCAATCGCTGGCACTGTCTCCAAAGACCTCAAGCCTCAACTAAGTTTCCTAACCTGAAAATGAAAATGGACAAGACTAAATCTTGTCGAATGTTCATGTTGTACCTGTGCCAATTACTGGTGAAAATTCAACTTTCAATGTTGTCTACGAATCCGTATATCTAGGTCAAGTGGTCCAGCTTGGAATATCCAACTTTGAAATAGAGGTCAATCGTTTAATCCAATTCGGTTGGGTAATATTGGGAAATTAGGCAGCGCCTTCATTCGTTCGCATCTTCGACGCGGTCTCTGACTGTAGAGCCTTCAAACGGCTCACAGTCATTCAGCGTGCTGTAAAGTGTATTACTACGCGATCAAATCAGAAATGAGGAGATCCGTACAAGAATGAAAGTCGCCAACAAAGCCCACTAGGACAGGACAGGGTACAAAGCATGTACAACTATGTACTGGCAAGGGCAGCGTTGAACGGCCAAAGGCGACCGGATAAAGCCGGACATAGGCGTTTTGAATGCGTGACCGGCCAAATTAAACGGTGTCCGGCTTTTACATTTGGCCAGTGACTATTAGGGGGCGACAAAATGTCTAAAATTTAACATGCCATGGATGGGATCTGTAAAAAAGGTTGCCGGAAAAATGGGGCCCGAAAAAATCGTATTAATACTAAGACACAAATTCAATAATAAATTAGGGTTTCCGGTCTCCTATATGTCCGGCCAAGCTAGCTGGTCTGTCCGGCTATTATGTTTGACGACCTGGAAACCAAACTTACAAACATACAATAAATATATAGTATATATCATAATAATAAAGAAAGATATTTTTATTTTTTTATA
The DNA here is from genome assembly GCA_949316025.1 of Lapara coniferarum. Classification (NCBI taxonomy): domain Eukaryota; kingdom Metazoa; phylum Arthropoda; class Insecta; order Lepidoptera; family Sphingidae; genus Lapara; species Lapara coniferarum. The sequence continues at coordinate 13,655,765 of OX438931.1, read as the reverse complement.
AAATTACCCAAACCTCCACTGGCGGACAAATTCGCCCTTCCGAATTTATATATTAGTAAGATAATCTTTATCGATTATGATGTGCTTTAAACACTCCACACGCTGCAATTACGAAATGAGTGTGGAATAAATCATAAAAGTGACATTATAATGCGGTTTGCACTCAGAATAAGGACTTGCTTTAGTCTTTATTCTTTGGGTTTGCATTATAAAATAAATTAAATAAAAATAATATTATTATTATTTAATATTAATTAATTAAATGGCGACATTGAGTATCGAAAGTACCGAGCGAACCGGGAATCAAATTTGAAATTTCCGGTACTTTTAGTCATCAAAAGAACCGGGACATCCTGGGATTTACGGGACCGGGATTTTCCGGTTTTGAACCCTACTCACAAGCGACTGGCAATGTTATTCTCGAAGTTCGCCTGAATAGAAGTGCATGCGATGCAATACCTTTGAAGTGCTTCATTGATCAAACAGGCATGATGAGTTTTAATTGTTTATTGTTTTACTCATATTTCATCTAATACCAGTGTTCCTTGCGAAAATTTGCGTAGGCGTGGCCTTTCTGATCAACGCTTAGTCATACATACTTTAATTTGTAACCAATACATAAGCATCGTAAACAGGTCTCAGGTATAGAAAACATGAAATTATTAGAAAATAGCTTTTGCTCGCGTCTTCGCCCGCGTGATGGAGTTTTTCGGGAATTAATTCCATATTTTCCCAGGATAAAAAGTAGCCGATGTCCTTCCCAAGGTCCCAACTATTTCCACCATATTTTATGGAAATCCGTTGGGAAGTATTTGTGTTTATCGCGTTGAGTTTTTACCAGACTGCGAAAGAAGGAGGGTTATGTTATGTAATATGTAATTAAAGACAAAATTTTCCGATAAGGTAATAAATATTGTTTATTTTGATGTATTTTTTTCAATGTAGGTATGTTTATTAAATTTTTTTTTTCATAAATAACCTTCTATGCAATTCTTCTAATAAATTATGTGTAGTATGTATAGAGCCTCCATTCGACCGCGCCAAATGGAGACTGCCGCGTTCAGTACCTAGGTACTGACTGTTTTTACAACTCACACACTTTACACGACCGCAGTTTCGTCCTCGCCGCGCCCCCCTAACAGTTCCGGCCCGCGTGCCGACGACGTAACAAATTGATGGATTAGGCTTAAAAATCAACCTTTCCCAAATTTTTGATGCCTCATCCTATATCAGTGACCGCCCTTAGCCGGGGTTTGTAACCCGCTAGTGGGTTGCCCTCAGCATGGTCATTTTAGTTAAAGGGTTGCAAGCACTTAAAGCCCCCGTGATGGACGGCAGCGTGTCTGACGCTGCCTCGGACGCCAGGGGCGTCCCTCGGTGTGCGGGGGCTTCAAGCCCCCTCAACAACAGGAAAAGGACCGCAACAGCGGTACGCGCAGGGGCGGTTGCGGACGACAATTTAGACGTGAGTCGGAGGATGCCCGCAGCCGTCCCTAATGCGCCGAAGATGGCCACGTAAAAAAAAAACGCACCTAAAGCGCTCACCCTAAAGTCCGTGTGTTTGTACCTATAAACCGACTCTCGTCATGCTAACAAACGGATAGTGAGGTAAAAAAAAAGAAGATACAGAGTCAGCTAATATTAAATTCATAATAGTATCATGAAGTCATTATTTAAATCTCTGGTGATGTAAAAAATCCTTAGAGAAAAATCGTACGATAAAGTATAGAGTTTTAAAATATGTTGTTTATATTCGCTAATCCTATTGAATCGCTATTCTATTGTTTGTGCTTTTTGAGATATCATCAAAATGATAAATAATCATTCTACTCATATTATCTGTCAATGAAATATGACACCATGCATCCTACGTTTTTTTTTTACAATAAAATATTTTTTTTTCTTTACGCTGTTCTTAATTCAAATTTATTTTCTATTTTTTAGTTAGATTTTCTATAAAGCGTTTTTTTTTAGTTTTTTTTTACCATTATTTATTTTTAAGTTATAATTCTACTATGGTCCAACAGATGTCACTAAAAAAAATAAACTATTATATATTCCTTTTTAGTAGGATTTTCTATAATAGCGCGTTTTTAGTTTAAAATATTGAATTGTCACCGGCCCTAGATAAGTAGGTATGCCAAATTTCGATTTAATCCGACGTTTTGAAGTTGATCAAAATCATTTTCAAAGTGTCAGTTACATACATACATACGTCTGAAGCTAATAAAAGCATGTTAAAAATATTACGGCAGCAGGCATAATATTATGCATAATATTCTTATGCTCATTGACACTTATTTTTAAATAATTAAATAAAAATACATCGTGTAAATTGATTCAATGTTCATTGAAATAGAATATCGTAACAATATGAATGGATTAAAATCTTTTATAACAAATCTTTCAGATGTACTGTCCTTATTTAAATTGCTAGTTTCGATTCGTTACTTGTGATTTTCATGTACGAACAAGGTTCGTACAACAAGGTCGTGTTAGAATGATGAAATTAAGCCACGCAATATTCATTTGTGTGAAAGCAGTCTTACACATGCAATATGTAAGGTTGGTTAGCACTGTTAGCAGCTCGGGACAATGTCACAATGCGAGGCGCGACTGAGGCGACTACTTCACCCTGAGTCAGGATTCGGGGTTGTTTACGCACGTGGAAGCTTCCACTCATAAAGCAAATGTATATTTGGTGACCGTATTTCATGGAAGCATGGATGTAAATAAAGGCGTGTGTAAGTGAATGTATACGAAGCGGTGCCGGTACGTCGGCAGTCGGCAGTGCGCGCATCTCCCGCCGCACTGCGAGGGTCGCCCTTGTGGCCACGCGACGCTCCTCGCTATTTTCGGCCTCACATTCCTCACGACTGTTTTTCAATCTAACGTGGAACGCATAACGCGCATGCCGTTTACGCCTTTGTTATTGCGGCAGCGGCGATAAAGTATTAAACAGTTTTTCTCGAATTAATACGACTCATGAGTTAACGATCATATAACGAAAATCGAAGAAAACCGGATGATAAGACTCTTTCAAATAAACGTGGCCACATTTGTTACAATGTTTCATAGTGTAAGTGAATGGGATCATTATAAAGTGTTTGTGTGGGAAAAAGTTCGGACTTGTGCCTGATCAACGGTGAACGGAATGACGATGGGGCCCACTCGGTTACCACCCACGCCCGAGGAAGAGGAGCTGATACAAGAGCTTCACGTGCTAATAGAGCCGAAAGCAATGGACTCCGAGACGCTCAACTGTGATTTGTAAGATAAAGATATCTTTAAACAAGTTTTAATGTTTAAGACCATATCTTGTCGGAAATATAGGAAAATAGTGAAGTTTAGATTAGTAGAATATACACTAGAATTAACTTTTCCAAGAAATCTATACTAATATTATAAAGCTGAAGAGTTTGTTTTTGTTTGAACGCGCTAATCTCAGGAACTACTGAACCGATTTTGAAAATTATTTCACTAATAGGAAGCTACATAGCTCCTGAGTCCTATAGGCTACTTTTTATCCCGGGAAAATATTTTTGTCCCGGAAAAACTTTTTCACGCGGGCGGAGCCGCGAGCATGTAATATATTTAAAGAAGCTGCTACCAATACCACAAAAACTTTGTGCTAAAAAGCACTGCGTGTCACTGCACTGCTCTTGTCATCATGAGACATTGGATGTTAAGTCCTATAGTTCTTCGTAATTAGGTACACTAGTTATTATGGTATTCAAACATGAACACAATACACAGCACTCATTATTGTTTGACGCAGGAATGGATATTGCGATTGTGCCTTAACCTACCATAATTATGGTCGGATATAGTAGACCCAGTGACCGTCCTGAGCCGAAGTTCGTAACCCGTTAGTGGGTTGCCCTCAGCATGGTCACTTAAATCAAGGGTTCCGAGCGCCTAAAGCGTTCACCCGAAAATCCGGTGTGGTCAGTAAAGCCGACTCGCGTCAGGCTACTGGCCGGTAAGTCCATTAAAAAAGGATACAGTAGAGACATACCGCGTAAACTCTACTAAATGTAGTTACTAACCCTCTGCTGTGTGGGTGTTCACGATCCATGTAGATCTCTAATTGTCAGGGAAACCACCTGTTCGTTGCTTATCTTATTAATATTGTCATATACGTAGACAAAACTAAAGATAATGTAAAAAGATAAAATCAGCTGTAAGTGATGTTCATAATGGATTCAAGACATTTTTTATTGATGTGTACAAGGTATATAGGTAGTTCTCACGTAAGATATTGTACAGTCAGCAGCATAAGTAGCTGAACAAATTAAAAATTGCAAATTGCCTACAAACTTTTGTCTTCTTACTAATCTTTTTTCTCTTCACAAAAATAAAATAATATAGATTTACTTTACTTCAAATGAAGAAAAAAATGTTTCAGTTTAACCCGTCAAGCCCCGCTTATATATATATAGATGTATGGGGAAACCCTATAATATATGGACGCCGGCGTCCGTCACGGGGCTTGACGAGTCAACTTAACGCATATTTATAGGCGATTTGAAATTGTTGGTTTTGTACAGATATCTATGCTGCTGACTGTACATACTGAATACGTAGAGACAAGTGACATAACACATACATAATATTATGTTTACATCTTGTCGTGGTTACAGAATACAGAATTCCATGTTGCAATGTGTATGGTGAAACATTAACCCATATTGTGATTGTTTCAATAAAATAATTTAATAAAATAGAACCATTGATGTCTTAAAAACCCTAGATGCACTGTTACTTGCAAATAAGACATCAATAAGTGTCGTCGATAAAGCAAACTCAAAAAAGGAACAAATAATTACCATTTTTAATTGAATCGAATTTGTCGACAAATTCGATCTTACGCCTACCACATAAACTAGATTTTTAAACGCAAGCAACGCACGTTTAGTCTGGTTTTTGATAAATGTCAGAAATGTAATCGCCATCACAACCAAAATAACAAAAGATTTGCACGGAGTCGAATCGTTTTTCTACTTATTTTATTAATCTACGCTTGAAAGGCAATAATATCTAAGCGACAAATATTTAATACATCAATAAACACTTTTACTTATTGGAAGTACGATATCCCATCCTTTTTTAAGGTCTAGAGTGATATTTTTGCATTTATTGAATGAACATTTTGTTTGGCATTCTTGACGTCCGTGCAGTAACAATTACTAATTGCAATATGTCCGCGTTTTGTAATTTGCGCGTATTAGTCTCCTGACGTCTTTGAGAAGCTAACTGTGCATCTTGGGTTTTTTAATACATCAATGAATAGAACCTATTAAATAGTAATTACCAGAACCAATTAAATAGTAATTAATAGAACCAATTTAATAGTACTTACTATCTACCGACCTTTGGATTTTCTTTTCGTTATAAAATTATATAAGTAATAATCGATTAGCCGATGACGTTACGCCTGCGTATAAACAGAGTAAATCTTCCTAGAACCCTAAATACATGACACTGACCTGAGCTCGGTACCTACCTTGGGTATTAGATATTAAATTCATAACGCTCTGCGATATTACTGAGTTTTTTTTAAGGCATTGAATGACGAGACGAGCATGCCGTTCGACTGATGGTAAGCGATACGACCACCCATAAACAGTAGCAACACCATCCAGCACCTTGAGGTACAAAGTACTGTGTGGCATTCCATTGAGCTCGTCATCCTGAGACATAAGATGTTAAGTCTCATTATGTCCTGTAGTTACACTGGCTACAATCCCCTTCAAACCGAAACACAACAGTGCATGCACACTGCTGCTTGGCGGTAGAAATAGACATTTCGGTAGTACCCACCCAGACGGGCTCTTACACATGAGAGACCTACCACCAGTGAAGTTGAGTTGAGTTCAATTTCTTTCAAGGCGGATTAGAGCAATGCTGGAACTTTCAGATGGAAATGAAATGAAATCATTTTTTCGCCATAAAATGTTAAACATTACATAGATTCAGACAATTTTTACTCAACCACCTGTTCGGAAAGCAGTTTCGTCCAGAGAAGAACGGACAAGAAACATAATGGTATTCACAACAGATATAGATAAAACGGTAATATCGTTTTGTTTTTCTTACCCCTGGTTAGACGAGTCACACGCAGAATAGGGAATATGCATAATTTTGTTTTTAAATGATTGTGTATGTTTTTACATTACCGAAAAAAAATATAAAAAAATTTAAATAATGAATAGTAAGTAAAAAAAAATATATGAAAACTGCAAACAATTTCCAATGATTTAAACGCTGCCTTTGGCGCGCTTTCTCAGTGACGTCACTGTACACAACGTCCTAGACTATATTATTATACACTGCTTGTTACATGCGAATGAATGGAACACCCGAACACAACTAACTCCTCTAACGTCAGCGGACGTAAAATCCGTATTAGATGTGAAATACGTAGACATCATAAAAGCATCTATTTTCGGAAGATTATCCGACTGCGCTTTGACAAAACCACTTTCAGTCATAGTTGCAATAGTAACTTTCACAAAAAAGCGATATGTTGCTAATTATGTACAAAAATCACATAAACAAATAACTACCTAACTCACCAAACAGTTTATACATACAAACAATAAACAAATAATAGCCCATAGATTATGGCATTATGCACTATAGCCAACTATAGTCCTTATTCTGAGAGCCAACTACAACCACAGTTTATAATAAAGGCGACAACTTTATAATAAAGGCGACAACTGTCATCATAAACCGTGACGTCACATCATTCTTCCATTCAATTGAGTGCGTTTTGACGTTTTAAATTTCCCTCGCAAATTTTCAACATTTTAATAATTAAATTTTATCATTAAAATAATATTAATTAAAAAAATAAATATTATATAGGTATACTTCTATAGCAATAAAGATTACGAAAAAAATATTGAACCGATTTTCGAGTTACGTGCATATTCCCTATTAGACTAGGTTAGAATATTTGAAATGTAGGTACCAATTAACACCAATATAAAAAAGTAAAGGCTGCCTCGGTGGCGTAGTTGTACGACTGCAGTGCAGATGTATTGGGTTTGATCTCTAGGTCTGGCAGTGATATTGGATTTTTCTACTCCGGGCTGATACTCAGCTTCAGCCCGGAATCTGGAATGGGAGGGAATACGCGCAGCGAAAAGTGGGTGCACTTGTTGCGCCACCTCCTACACATTCGGGGATAAAAGGCGTGAGCCCGGAATCTGGAATGGGAGGGAATACGCGCAGCGAAAAGTGGGTGCACTTGTTGCGCCACCTCCTACACATTCGGGGATAAAAGGCGTGAGTGTGTAATGTATGTATAAAAAAGTGTTACCTCCAGTTGGTCCAATATGCTGGCTCAAGCAAAATAGATACAAGCCTTATCGATTTTATAATGTTGCCAGTATGTATCAGATGTTAAGTAAAAAAAAAAACAAATGCGTTATTTTATAACGTCTGAAAAATAATTTAACTGTTACGTCTGTACCCGTCAACTCCTGCCTATCTATTTAATTTTTTTTTATCTGTTTTAATTCTGAACCCACTTGATAGTATTCTAATACTTAACAATATATTTCTCTGCGTACTTGTGTCGCACAATATTTTATATTTATAGTTTCCTTACCTTGTATCCCTAAATCCTGTCTTGTCCAAATACCTGACATTGGCTAAATGCAACTAAACTGCGAAGCCACGAAGAAGAAAAAAAAAAAACTGTTACGTCGGCGTGTGCAGTAGGTACTTTTTGTATCATTTTTAACTGTTACCAATAAAGCGCGACGGTATTAAGAGCCTATGTGAAAAACATATGGAATCGTGATGGGCGTGACTTAGCGTATTTCAAATGCGAGGCGCCGCACGGCCCCGCTGAGATAGATCGCGTGCCTCGGCCCTCGTCGCATCGCGTCGTTATCACAGGTCGTTGCACTCAAGCCCGCGAAAAGATCGTCATTGCAAATGCATGTCTGCGTTGTAAATATTATAGTTATTATAATTTCTAATAAATTTATAACTTATAAAACATAGAATTTATTTTAATTCGTTTATAGAACCATTATTATGTCACTATTATCTACCTAATTACTTGTACATTATATAAAATGACATTGTAAGTTATCTAAACTCATCGAAAGTATTATTCACTTATAGTTGACTTTTGTTGACAAGATAAAATTTGGTGTGGTGGTAGGTTCGAGTCTTACCCCTACGTAGGTCTGTATATAGGTAAAAAGCAAAGCAGTATGAAACTTCTATAATATGTTTTAAATTATATTTTGCTTTGCTTTGATTTATTCTTGTGGACTTTCCTAACTTTGGTGGACATAAAATAAATAATAATACAATAAATGCAGTCACTATTTTTCGGCCCGACTCGGGATTCGAACCCGGGACTTCAGCACAATAGGCGTATCGTGTGTGCAACTACGCCTTGGAGGCAGTCAAACATAGCATCACACCTTTTCTCCTCACATTTCGTTAGCTATTTTAGGTCTTATCAAATAGGAGACGAGCTTATTGCCACATACCGGGCCCAATTCAACAGACCGAGTTGATACTGGACAGAAAAAAATAGTATTTGCCCGACGCAGGATCCGAACCCGAGACCTCAGCGTGGAGGCCGTACCGGGCACGTAATAAAACTACGAGTTGCGACATCAAGGTAGTTTCGACAAGTCATTCACGATGAAACTTCTTCCCTGGAATGTCAGGTCAATTTTACGTAAATGATGCTTCACTCTAGTGTCACCATACAATTTAAAAATCGAATTTTGTATGTAAAGGATGTTCGAAATTTATGCAATGCTATAAAATTACATAGCTTGATATGAAGATTGATTACATTATTATGGTTGAATAGTCACTATATAGAATATAAATGTTACAAATGTTGAAGGCGGCCGCTACCTATCTAGATAATTTTTATAATTTTTAATTTGAACTGTATGTAATGTGGGGTAAGAAAAATATAGCAAGGTCATTCTTACTACGCGGGTACTTATGCTTATAGAGAATTTGAAATGTTAATTACTTACAATTTTTTAAATATTTTTGATATTTTGTACAGAAGAATAGACTGATGTTTACTGCAACAGCTACTTCTTCAATTCTAAGGCATTTGTTTTTGTTTTGCAATATAACAAAGCTCCGATATCCTTATTGAACTGAATGAAAAATAATGATGGCCATATTTTAAAAAGAGACGGGAAAAACTTCATAGAACTTTGGGCTTAGTGTTACAGAGATAATTTATGCATTATTTTATAGTTATATTAGAACTATTTCCAAATGAGAAAGAAAAATCTGTCTGTCCAATGGGAGTAAAGAAATAACCGCTGTAGAGTAGAGCTTCTAAATCATTTTTCGGTGAATAACTTTTTTTACCTGATGACATAAGATGTTCACAGTACCTAACCATTGCCCATTGGATTGCCCTATTGAATAGTGAACAGAGCTAGCTTAGATAATAACCAGAATTGAACATATCACATGGAATCGACGAGGACTGATATAAATATATAATGGCTCATTTACACTCTCGCGCGAGTGGTACGCCGAACACAATACGAGCCACGAGGCGAGGTGTGAAGCTAGAGTGTTAGTGAGTCAATAATGTATTTCAATTTGACATTACGTCGGGAGCGCTGAACAAAGTTGCCAGTAAAATTAAATAATATCGACCAATATTAAATATCCCAAAAAGTGAAAATGTATTTTTAGTTTAATTTCTAAAATACCTATAGTTTTTAATTCTCATTCTTTTTCAGCCTTTAAAAGGCTACTATTGCACATAGGGCTCCCCCAAAGAATTATTAATACTATTATGTCAATATTATTCTTGTTATACATGCTTGGTATTCTTTGAGTATGTAACCAACGCTCTAAGTTGGTGCCAGCGCCGTGTGTAATATTACACGAACCACTTGGTGCCACTTTTCACCTTTCTATAACTCAAAATCTATTTAAAGTAAACACATAAAACTGTGTGAGTTTAATTATATCTATAAGGACATCTAGAAGCCCAAATTTCATGAAGCTAGCTCAAACGGTTATAAAGATATGAAGGTCAAAATCGTAAATATTTGTACTGACTGACAGACTTATAGGATCTAAACCTAACCTACTTCCAGATGACCTAGAAGGATGAAATTTGGAATCCAGCTCGGTAATTACGTGTAAGCGTAAGAAAAAATCTAAAAATAAAAAAAGTTAAAAATACAGGGGTCCACATAAAAAAAAATATATTTTTAATGGTAGCGTTGGGACCGTTACAAGCAAATATTTGAAACAATCCCAATATATGTTTTATTATATTTGCTTTATAACAGAAATATAAAGATAAAGTTAAGCCAAAACATTTGTGGTGTCCCCATAAAAAAACACTTGTAATACGCGCTAAACAGCCGGCCAACGGTGTGTCGTCGGCGGCGCGCGGCACCACACAACTCAATACCTACCTAGTTTTCTTTACAAAAAGTAATGATATCCCACCAAAAACATAAATGTAAAAGATCTCACATTTGTAAATACCAGCAACTATTATAGGTATTCAATAAAGCAAACAAATAGAATTTAATACTTGTTCATAATGTTATTTTGATCCTATAAATACATATTTAGATTTTGCATAAAACTTGGCACACATTTAGATCTGCATTCTTTTTGCGGCGAAGCCCACAGCTAAGCATAATTTTGGTATTGAACTTGGCTACCATTTTTTACATTTATGTTTTTGGTGGGATATTTTTAAATAGAAGACATAAAAATAGAAGAATATTGATACATGCTTCAAAAGTGTAAGGTCAAGCCCAATTTCGGCCTTCTCCTTTATACCTATTAGAGTTTGTGGCCAGTCATGTCCAGCGGATTTTGATTTTAAAGCCAATAGCTTAAAAATAAATCTAAATGGCGGCCTTTATTTAAAATTCTAACATTACATCTGCCTTTTTTGCACAAAACAATGCCCAAATATCGATTTTGAGTTTGATTGGCCTTAATACAAAAAACTTCAAAATGGTGGCTACTTTTTTCAATTCTGACATTGGATCACTCTTTTGTTAATAATGTTACACCCAGATATCGATTTTGCGGTCGATTAGCCTTAAAACAAAGAAATTCAAAATGGCGGTCACTTTTTTCAGTTCTGACGGTGGATCTGCCTTTAGTAACTAAAGTGGTACTCAGATACCGATTTTGAGGTCAATTGGCCTTAAAATAAAGAAATTCAAAATGGCGGCCAATTTTTCAGATCTGACATTGGATCCGTCTTTTGTTGCAGGCAGTACAGGCTTGCCCAGATATAGATTTTGAGGTCGATAAGCCTTAAAACAAGGAAATTCAAAATGGCGGCCACTTTTTTCAAGTCTAACATTAGATCCGTCTTTTATACCTAAAGGCCTGCCCAGATATCGATTTTGAGGTCGATTAGTCTTAAAACAAAGAAATTCAAAATGGCGGTCACTTTTTTCAATTCTAACATTGGATCCGTCTTTTGTACCTACAGGCTTGCCCAGATATAGATTTTGAGGTCGATTAGCCTTAAAACAAGGAAATTCAAAATGGCGGCCACTTTTTTCAAGTCTAACATTGGATCCGTCTTTTATACCTAAAGGCCTGCCCAGATATCGATTTTGAGGTCGAATGGCCTTAAAACAAAGGAATTCAAAATGGCGGTCACTTTTTTTAATTCTAACATTGGATCCGTCTTTTTTACCTACAGGCTTGCCAAGATATCGATTTTGAGTTCGATTGGCCTCAAAACAAAGAAATTCAAAATGGCGGCCACTTTTTTCAAGTCTAACATTAGATCCGTCTTTTATACCTAAAGGCCTGCACAGATATCTATTTTGAGGTCGATTAGCCTTAAAACAAGGAAATTCAAAATGGCGGCCACTTTTTTCAAGTCTAACATTAGATCCGTCTTTTATACCTAAAGGCCTGCCCAGATATCGATTTTGAGGTCGATTGGCCTTAAAACAAAGAATTTCAAAATGGCCGCCGTGTATACCAATTCTAACATTGGCTCTTAACATTTTAGTTATTATTGATTCATAATGTATAAATAAATGAGTACTACTAAAAATCATACTAAAATAATTTTATGGTGTAAAAATTTGAACAGCCTTTACATGCAAAATACGATTTTTTTAAATGTATGAGCGGCACGCAAGCGTCATTTACACAAAATTGGGCCGGCATTCCAGGGCGTCCCTAGCTATGGATTACGCAATATAAATAATACATACATATACTCTCACGTCTTTTATCCCCGAAGGGTTAGGCAGAGGCGCAACTAGTGCACTCACTTTCCGTCGTGCGTATTCCTACGTCCTATGATGTGATAGGGGGCGATCCTATCACCATTTCGGGCTCAAAATCCAGACTTCGGGCTGAAAAGAAAAAAATCCAATATCACTCTGCCCGACTCGGGGATCGAACCCGAGACCTCAGCATTGCAGTCATAACGTAATACAACTACACCACTGAGGCAGTATAAATAACAAAAAAAAGCAGTGACTATTGTTTTTCAATCAGGGATTCGAACCCGGCACCTCAGCGTACCGATCACTAAATATAACTAAAGCAGGTCTCCGACTAGAAACAATTTACAAAGGTGAAAGGATGTAATAATTACGCTTGCTGCCTATCTTATAGACCTAATAGAGCCTATAATTTTATATTGATACACGGACGTGAGCTGGATACACTATAAAACAGAATTTCCAGGGCACCGTCAAATTTGCCGCGCGGTAGCGCGGACTAATCCCTACACTAGACGGCCAATTCAAACTTTGAAGGCGTCCGAAAATTTCGAGCGCACGTCCGTCGTCAGTAAAGATTCCGGACGACTGAAGCCGGCACGGGCCACTCCCATAACAGCGATAGCGTATTTGGACGTCGCGGATGAGAGAAAGTGACGGGTGGCGCACGCGTATGCCGAAATGAAATGGCGTAAGCGCCAAAACAATTTTCTTTTAATTGTGATTATACTATTTAATTCATAATAATTGTGTATTGATAGAACTTTGAAAAAATTGATGTATTGTATTTAAATAAAGTTACGAATGTACATATTCCACCATTTAGAGATAAAGCGCGTTTAAAGAAAATATCAGAGGTAACTTTGAATTTTTTTTCGATCGAGAAAATTTATAGCAATTGTGTTTTGGCTTTGACATATTATTGAGTTATATGTTCAATTTACACATATCCAAAAATCGAACTTCTGATCTTAGTAGTTTACGAGAAATTTGAATTTAAAAGTCCTTAAAGTTCCTGACATAGGCTCTTAACAGCATTATCGCAATATTATATACCCGCATGAAATAGAACACGCACAAATTTCGTAATTTATCTTAAACATATTGTGTTTTTGAATTCACGTTACTTTTTATAAAGTTACTGTAAAAAATTAAATACTCAAATGCTCAATGATAAGCTATGTAATTTCAGTTACTCGTATCGTGAAACATCAATTATCAGTGGTAGTGAGGGTTGTCAACTTCTTTTAAGAAAAACAACTTCTTTTAATTACTTTTCCTTCAATGTACCGATGCGACCCGCGGGTTGTGTTTTAAATTGTAATATGTAGAAGTAGATTTAAATTAGGCTGCACTGCATTTGTCTAGTTAGTAGTTACTTTGTTGTGCATGAAAAATGACTAAGACTATACTTAGACCATCCTATTATAGAAGACGATTATAAGTTTAAGATTTTAGAAAAGCAAAATTAAACGGCACGTCGTCAAAGCTAAGGCACGTTCACAATTTGCGCGAAGTGTGAAATATTCGGAACACCAAATGACCTCCGCCGTCATCCCTATTTCGTTCTATCAAGATCTGCAGCGCATCCCATGATTCTATTGGAATTGTGGGTGTTATCAAGTGACTGTGATCACTCGCTTATGAAATTAAAAAAAAGATAGTAGTAGTTTGCCATTTTTGGGATGAGAGACGTCATCGTTTTCGTGGTATACTTTTATCCTCTTTCGATAACGTCACGCGTTCTGAAAAAATAAGTCTGCAACTGGGCATTTTCTTAGAAACATAGCATTTTGTTCCTTTAAGTTTAGTATGAATATATTTTTATATTGTTGACATTTTGGGAGAGTTCGTCTGAAACTGAAAATATACGCAGTTATGCGCAGGTACGTTGTATGAGAGAGTCGTGCATGAGTTAGAATAACATTATTAGGAATTGTGTTAGCGGTAATTGTTAAACTCGTGGAATATGTGTATAAGTCATTAACTATTTGTACAACAGCACAGAGCTTTCGGCGGCGTTGTGCTGCAGCATGTGTGAGACATGGCTCCGTGCCCCGTGCGTGTGACGACTGAGGTGCGCCGTGCGGCGTCGGCGCGGACTCAGCGTTGCCAACTCTACGTCTTTTTACGTAGATCTACGTATTTTACGCCATTTCTGAAAACCTAAGACCTTCAATGCCCGAATCTACGTATTTTCTATTAAATACTAGAATTGACAAATTTCCTATACTTCGGCGAAAAAATATTATAAACGTTCAGTTTCATACTAACATGCGCTCACTTCATCACACTGTACGTCACGTCTGACTTCATTCATTTCATTTTAAATTTTAACAAAATCCCCATATCGCAGTGCTGTGATCACTGAACACTACAAAGAGTTTATTTTTTAATTAAATGCACTACTCAAAAAACTCAAATGAACACTTCTTATTTAATTCACAAAGAAATTCATTTTTTTAATCGTATCTTTTACAATCTCAAAACTGCTTGCTTCTGTGGCGTAGTTGTATTACGGTACGACTGCAATGCTGAGGTCTCGGGTTCGATCCCTGGGTCGGGCACAATGGTATTGGACTTTTAGCCAGTATCATCAGCCCGGAGTATAGAATTAGTGCCCGAAATGGCTATAGGCTCCCCCTATCACATCATGGGACGGAATACGCACGGCGAAAAGTGGTTGCACTAGTTGCGCCTCTGCCTACCCCTTCGGTGATAAAAGGCGCATGTGTGTATGTATTTAAAATCTCAAAACTAGAAAGAAACTCAAATATCTTAGGGCGGTATTAATAAATCAATCTCAAGTTTGAGTTGTATCTCAAGTAGATATAATGTATTAATAGTTCGATACAGTATGTCTACTTGAGATGTAACTCAAACTTGAGATTGATTTATTATACCGCCCTTAGATCAAAATACTGTAGACGGGCAGCCATATACCGTGTTGACGTATCCCGCGGCTGTAGGTAATTATTTAAGGACACGGCCAAGTGAGATTACTTTTAGTTAGGTTTACTATGTCTTTGTCGTCGTCGCACGTCCACGGCACGCAATCTGCACTCACCCGTAGTTTACGTTTGTTGAAACGTGCGTCACGCCGCTACTGCTCAGTGCTCACCGCCCACTACATCCACGAACTCTTTTAATTCATGTCTCCGTGAACAAGTTGTACGCCCTATTAATAAAATTATTATACATCTAGGAATGTATCCCCAATTATTGTGGCGTGAAATGTGCGTTCGTAAAAATAGGAGTTTCTATGTCAGATTGTAATTTTTAGTATATTTCAAAAAACGGAGGAGGTTCTCATTTTTTTTAATATTTACGCACGTACGACCACCCATCGAGGTGTACACTGTAAAACTCTGTTAAATAGTTTTTACAAAGTTATAATCTCCTATTTTACGCCTCAGGGGATAAATTAAAAAAAAATGCTTATCAGTGCTCATTTACGTCGTTAAAAAAGTTTTGTGCAATATTTAATGGTTCTATTGCCAGCTGTTTCGGCTGTGCGTTGATGGATTAGTAAGTCAGCAAGTCGGTGTCTTCTTTTATGTATAAGTAGACAAACTTCGTAAACATATTTTACATACCATGCGCATGGTGGTGTTATGAAAGGCAAATTATGTAGAGACGGAATTGCGTGTGTGACCGATTTATTTACGTTTTTTAAGGCGGGAGCAGATAGGCTACAGAATTTTAATCTATGATTTTACAATTAAGGACTCAACATATTTATTCAGATTCACTTAGTATACACAGTATATACGTATATTTGGAGTCGATGCCTAATTTAAATTGTCCGCTAAGCTAAACAAATACAAAGCAAATATACAATGTAAATTTTCAATTTAATATACCAACAAAACCGAATATAAAGTTAAATTATATTTTGGTTTGTAGTGTTTTTGAAGCCTGTTTTATTTTTAACCGACGTTCAAAAAAAGGTTCTCAATTCGTGTTTGTATTATTTTTTAATTGTTATAACAAATGCGTTTATCACTTTCGCGAGAGAAAAATATCTGTTCTTAGCTTATGCAATTAGTTTGTAACATTAACAAATTACATACACATTATCTAGCTTCGTATCTTTAGTGTTCGAGGCCGACCTTAGATGGTGACCGGCCGTTCAATATGTGGATTAAGATAATTATATAATAATAATATCTATGTGCTCTACTCAGTGCCGTATTTGCACATACCGCCACGTCAGTAGGCTATCAAAATTTTAGACGAAT
Organism: Lapara coniferarum; assembly: GCA_949316025.1. NCBI lineage: Eukaryota > Metazoa > Arthropoda > Insecta > Lepidoptera > Sphingidae > Lapara > Lapara coniferarum. The sequence goes on along the minus strand of OX438931.1, from coordinate 13,639,270 downwards.
ACCCAGTCACGAATACAGGTGTACTGACATACATACACACTAACGCCTTTTATCCCCGAAGGGGCAGGCAGAGGCGCAAATAATGCACCCACTTTTGGCCGTGCGTATTCCGTCCTATGATGTGATAGTGATGCGAGCCTATCGAATTGTCATTGTCGAATACAAATGTAAATACTGAAACAGCATATTCGAGTGTATTCGTTATTAATATTCTTGCACAAATTAATTGCCAAGTTATTGGGTGAATTATTAGCCGATAGTCTAAATGAGGTATAAGAGTATTGCGATCTCTTCGAACAACACTGAGGATCTTCAGCAGGGCGAGCTCGCCCTGCTGAAGATCCTGTGTCTTCCCGTGCGTTGAAAGGCTGGGAAGCTTCCCAGCCTTTCAACGCACGGGAAGACACCCTGCTTCAAACAGACGGAGAACAGGCTGCGGAGCCTCGGGCCTAGATGTTTGAGGGCATTTTTTTTTTACGCTTGAAATCCATTTAAGTATTTATGCCGGACCCACCGGTATAAACATTCCTACGGACCAAACCCCCGCCATTCTACTGTCTCCCTTATATCGAAGGTCCCGAGGTGCAAAGCAACCGCAACCCTCGCAGGAGTCTGCTCTTGGGCAGAACCTCTCGCAGTCTGAGGAATAAGACCTCGGTAATATCACTGCACGCCAGCCTCGTAGGCATTCTTTGCCCGATAGCGGAATGCTCGCACGCCACCAACAGGGCCACTTAGGAGGTCGGAGGTCGTCTCCGATGTCTGCTGCGAGAGGGGAGTCCAATAGACCGGTCCCTGTTTCTCTCCGCCGCCTCTTCTACGGACGTGACTTGTTCACAAAACCAGGCAATGGAGTTCCACCCATCTTCGTTCTCGACCTTGGCTGCCGCAACTGATGTAAGGGACAAGTTACTGCTTATGGTCGTGAACACGTTTTGGGGAGTTGCGTCCCTTGTGTGACAAATTACTAAAGTTTACTGTGCCGAGTCTTTGGCGCACTCACAATGTTGGGACCCTGATATTGGCTTTCGACAAATCCGGCACAGATACTTTCCGAAGCAGCCGTGACTCGAAAGATGTGTTCGAGGGCTAGCCCTCGGGCTTTCTGGGAATGCCGCCGCGCTCCGGGACCGTGTTTTTACTCCGCAGGCGAAGCATTGCCGCCTTGAGATTCAGCGGGCACAACCTATGCGGTATCCGTTGTCAAACACTCGAAATTTTGCCGCTCCAACACATATCTACAATTTGATATCTACCTTAGTTCACAATCATGTAAGTTACAATTTGTTGTCAATGAAATTGTAACTATATGATTCGGGCACTATCGTCCTAATTCCACCTTATTTTATCATTTCATTCATTTCATACTTGGTTAATTAGGCATTGCGTCGCGGTAGGATAAAGGTCTTAACTAAACGCCGTTCTGTTTTGGAAACATGAAGGGTAATCAAATTACGTACAAGAATAGGGACGCCATTGCGATTTAATTTATATTGTGTAAAATTCTTTCATAATGATAACAAAACGCATTTAATCGTGTAATGAGCAACATAACATATGGAACACGCCTATCCTATTGTAATTGCACTTGCTCTATGGGCATTACGTGTTGTCATAATCTGTTTCTAATCATTATTATTGTTAATTGCTCTGATTTTTTAGACGAGAGAAATTTTATTGATTCAATCTTATTTTAACGTTGAGTTGGTTGTACGTTATTGGTTTAGCGCCCTGTTCCGTAAATATTGTTCTAATTAAAATACTGCAGTATCGGTTGAGTTTTTAAATATAACGATACATCATAGACAACAATATAAGTGACTTTTTGTAATAATAATAATAATTATTATTATTAATTAATTGTATCTTGACTTATCATAAGTGCAACTATGTTCGCCTATGTGATGAATAAAATACTTTATTTTATTTATTTTATTTTGACCTTCATGGGTCACCGTTCGCAGACTGTCATGAAATTGTGTTATGAATTCTGTATATTGTACGCGGCGCCTGGTGTGAGTAGTATCTCAATATTGTTATGCGCTACACACTCGGTATGTACTGGGTATTATTGTCTAAGTAATTCACAATTGTAATAAAATCTCAAGTGAGTATAATTTTATTGTAGTGTAGGTATATGACGGAGTGTATTCGGCTGGCGTTTTTATGAACGTGTGCGCGTTCAGAACTAACTCGCGCATCTCGTATGATCTATTGAACATCTTTACAACCGGTTAAATCAAAAGCAACGGTTATTTAAAAAAAAAATTATAACCACATTTGTGTCTTGTTCTTGAATGTTGTGGAACTTTTCGAATGTCAGAGTGCTTTGTAGCCTACCTAATCTCTATTTTTAATCTATTAATACGCAAAGAATAATCTTTGTACCCCTTTTTAAGCAGATAATGCGCGCATGGAGGAATTTTACATTTGGAATAATTGAAATTTCTCTAGAGAAGTGACAAAAAATATATCATATGTGTTACAAATACATTTATCATTTTAAATTCGGCTGTCGAATTTCGACCACTGGACGACCACTAATCACGATAAAACCTTGCATATAACATTGTCATCTTAATGAGGGTGTATTGTGATGCGCAGGGTGCTGGGTCCGACCGCGGTGATCCAACTGGCAGAGCGCGAAGAGCCGCCGCCTGCCAATGCGCGCCCGCTCTACTCGCTGGCGATGCGCGGCGCGGTCATATGCTTCTCCGGGTTCCGGAAGAAGGATGAACTCGTTAGTAAATAAATAATTTTCATTTTAAAAGTGCGTTAAGTGTACTTTTAGGCACTCACGCAGAATACTGTGACATCGGTACAATAAGATGACTTACGATAAATTTACCGATGTGATCGCATTACAAAGGATAAAAAAATATACCATTAAAAAATAATAACGTCGAACCCAATTTTTACTAAAAAGTTGTAAATATATTACATGTATAGGCAATATATGTTTTATGAATGAGTATGATGCATGAATGTATGGGGTGCATTCGAATGTCGGGGTTACAAGGTTCACTTTCTCAGAGCTTCATAATAGTAATATCAATAACTTTTACCATATCCTTAAGATATAAAATATAATGCGTGCTTGTTTACTGTGTAGTAAAGGTAATAAAAACATTTTAATATGATGTGGTGTATGTGAATGTGTGTTGTGTTACAGACGTACCTGATAACGTTGATACACTACATGGGCGGGTCTATCCGCAAGGACATGTCTAGCAAGGTGACGCACCTGATCGCGGCCGCCGCCACCGGCGACAAGTACCGCTACGCGTCCGGGTTCGGGCTGCCCGTGCTGGCGCGCTCGTGGGTCGACGCGTGCTGGCAGCGGCGCGACGATCCCGCCTGCCGCGCCACCGACGACGCCCTCATTGTTAGTAAACATAATGCCGAGCTTCCCGTACTGCACATCCGCACACCTGCACACCCGACACTGACATCACCGTTACATCACTCCGCTCTCCGCACAAAAATTGGCGGAAGAGTGTGTTTTGAATGCAAACTATGCTCGCAGCTAGTTAATGCTTTTGCGTCTTTAATATTTTCATTGGAGGTTTACGATTCGCCGATAGTGAGTCTTTTAGGCTAAAGGTCTTCTTGTATATTGTGACATCATAATGTTTATACAGCGGTCATGCAGATACTGAACATTTTTATGACGCATATTTGTTATATATTTTAGAGTTTAATACTCCAAGGTTCATTACATGTGTGAATTGCATTAAGTTTACTGAGGTTAGTAATGAGTCGATTTTATCAATAACATTTAGAAACCTTTAACGTAATACAACAACTTAATGATTGAACATGAATAGATTACTATGGTTTGTGCTTCATATTTGATGTGTATCACTTACTAATAAATGTAATAAATATAGAGAGAGTAGACAGAAGAGTTAAGTTATATGGAATCGTTTTTTTTTTGTTTGCTTTTTAGACTGCCTCGGTGGCGTAGTTGTATTACGGTACGACTGCAATGCTGAGGTCTGGGGTTCGATCCCCGGGTCGGGCAAAGTGATATTGAGTTTTTCTATTCAGTATCAGCCCGGAGTCTGGAATTTGTGCCCGATATGGCGATAGACTCGCCCCCTATCAATATGATGGGACGGAATACGCACGGCGAAAAATGGGTGCATTAGTTGCGCCTCTGACTACCCACCCCTTCCGGGATAAAAGGCGTGGGTGTGTGTGCTTTTTAGATATTAAAAAAATGTGTAAATGAGTTAATTGAATCTTCCGTGTACCTTTAAATGTGTGATATAATTGCAGAAGGAACACAAGCTGAAGGTGTTCGCGGGCGCGCGCGTGTGCTTCGTGGGCTTCCCCGAGGATGAGACGCAGCACATGGCGGACGTGCTCGCCAGCAACGGCGGCGCCGCCTGTCCGCTCGACGACGCCGACTGCACGCACGTCGTAAGTCACCTCCACAACACCCGCACGACACACACTGCACACCCTTTGAATCAGTGCCGAGGGATGCAGACGCGACAAATATATTACACTGTAATTGACTCTACCTCGTGTGTCTAGCAAAACGACTTATAATTGTTTAACAGAAATCCGTTAAACTACTGCGGTCCGGTTACGTTCTTGTTATATACATATTTATGATATCTTTACCAATCCCTACCGAAACCGTGTCTATCTGTGCTGACTCCTTTCTTTGTGCTGAACAATTATATGATCACCTTCTACGGTAGAGCCTCATTAAAACGCTAAACCTCATTTATAATGTGTACAAAGTAGGCACTTGATTTTTAATTTAGACGCGTACAGTCGTTGACAGTTAGAGAGAACTTCGGCATACCTACACTAATAATGCGAAAATGACGCGTTTGGCAAAACATTGCTCACATGTAAAGCTACGATAGACGAATGCTAAAATACTGTACGAGTTTCCTCTGAACGAACATTTACCTCTGCATAACTCACGTCGTTGTTTATTTATATACTTCTTGCTACATTATGCATATTAGTGACTAATTTTAGTATTATGAAGTCGGCATGTACATATTTAGTACCCTTGGGAACAGAGATCACACTTGGTTGTTACACTGTAGACGTAGCAAATTAGTGGTTTTTAGACGGTTTTTATAATTAAGATATACTTTGTATTTTGTATGATGGTCTCTCTTGTTAGTCACGTTATTTAAACGAGTTTTCAATGTCAGTCATATTATGCTATGCGGGCACGTAGTTGTGCAGTTCGTTTTCAGGGGTGTAGGTATCTTTAGTTTAGTATAATACATGACCACTGTCCTGTTTGAGAACGCTTTCGTCTAGAAGATATTTTAGCGAGACCTATGACGTGGCGTGTAGTATCGTTGTAGTGCCGCCGCGGTAGCTGTTCAAACAAATAGTATCAGCTGACTCGCGCGCGTCCAGTCGCCGCTCAATGTCAGCTCTGATTTCACAACCAAACAACAGTCATGCAATGCCTTATTCACATTCACGTAAACACAACGTAATTGAGTATATTTTTGTGAATGTAGTTGAATTGTATTGATACGTTTGTTAATGTCAGTATAGTTGTAGTTGATTATAACACAAGGATCGCTGAAGCACTTGCACCGCACCCCCACCAGTCCCACTGCACGACGTAAAGTCAACCCATTGTTCGCTCATTTGTACTCCTTCACCAATTAGTATGACCATTATAACGTAGTGTTCGTTCGCTCGGTGTGTTCTCTGCCCACCGTCCGACGTGGTGTCGCGCTCGGCGGCTCCAGACTTCTCTCGGTCACGCTGGTGTCTGCTCATCATCATTGTGTAAACTCACTTGTTCTAGTAACAATTCTTCTGGGCTATTGTTGCAAAAAATATGTACCTGTAAAATTCATCTTCTTTCTGGTTTTTGTATAAATATGTTGTGCTACGTGTGCAATATAACTGACTATTGAAACATTAGAAACAAATGTACTAGGTAACGCTTATCTGTATTTAACTGCCTCTATCACGATAATTTATGTATAGTTGTGCATGTATGTACTGGAATGGCTTCATTACATCATTGCGTGGTGTGTTTCACACATGTTTCAGGTAATGGCCAATGGGGAGACTTTCGGTCGTTCGCTTATCCTATCGCCTCACCTGAACTCGTCCAGTTCCTCTGCGAAGCCCTCCCGGCCTACTCCCAACCGGTCCCAGTCCACTCCCAAGACCTCTCTGTACCGCAGGCTGTCGGCGCGGCTGTCGGGCCGTCGTCCAAGTCCCACCAAACATAGTAACAGCGAGTGTCAAGACGACAGAGAGGCTCGGTTGCAACACGCTCTCGACACTATTAGAGATAAACAGTTGACGCCCACAGACCAAACAGACGGATTCAGTATTAACTATTTAGGAAAGTCGTTTACGGACGATTTGTGTTCGTACGATGGTGACAAAAGTAACTCGCATGTTGATCATGTTGACTTGCGGAAGTACAAAGCGTGCGACAAAGAGAATAAAGATGTATATCAACAACTGCACAACTCGCTGCGCACTAACGTTAAAGATAAACGAGAAGTTTTTAGGAACAAATCAATGAATGTATTTAATTTAGTGGACTGCCTCGCAGAGGCAGGATCCTTACATTCTTCCCTCACGAAGAGTCTGTGCGATCTTGACCCTAAAGATGAGGCTGGGTTCCTTTTACCTAATGCAAAAGGAAAAAATGAATTGCGTCAATCAACTACAACAATTTCCTCTGGCAAAAAAAGGAGTCGAAATTCAACCGATTCTAATTTTCAAGTGAGCACAATAGACGTTAATCTATCGCCGGATAAATGTGAAGACAGTAATTGGAAATCTATTAAAAGATTAAAAATTAAAGATTCATTTAAATTTAAGACTAAACCTACGATATTTAAAAAAACAAAGAAGGAATCTGTTTCCAAACCCACGGGTGACATAGTTGTGGAACCCGTGAGCCCCGACAGCGTAAAGCCCACAGATCCAGCGGGAGAATTTATCGCTTCCACATCTTCACCAATCAGAGAAGATGACAACGCTTCAATTTGCTCAATGAACACAAGTAAACAGTCGGGATTTTTCGATATATCATTCGCTTCGTTACGAACATCAAAAACTGCAAAATCTGCTTCAAAATTACGCCGAAGCGTTAAGTCATTCACAGCGTCCTTCCGAAGCGAAAGAAAAAAGAAATATGAACAACGCGCGGAACGCAATACAGTCGAAGTGGACGCTAGACATTTACCTCCAAACCTTAAGAACGTATCGACACCTAAGAGAGACCTGGATGAGATGAAATTAGACATTTCGCCGGTGCAGGTGGATACAGTAGATAGTACCGAAATAATTACTCCAGTAAGACACACAGAGGTGGATGAATTAGACGATTCAACAGTGTTTAAGACTCCGCAAGCGATATGGCCTCGGAGCCACCGTCACTCGATCTGTGGAGGGTTCGAGCTGCAAGCTTGCACGTCGTCCGGCCCGCCGACGCCCCCGCTCCACGCCCCCGCCGCCCCCGCCGCCCCCGCCGCCCCCTCCGTCCCGCCCGCTCCCCGGTCCGGCCGCGAGCTGACGCAGCCCGCCTCGACGCCCCCCATCCGCGACGTCCGCGCCATATCGCAATGCCATGGAATCTCGCTGCCGGTACTAACACCATTTTATTCAATACTAATTAGATTAGCTTGTCACGCCATTATGTCAGCAGTCTTCGTCAGTTTCGATCGAATCAGGGTCTCCCTCATCTCGAATCGCTCTCGGCCGACTTGCATGCTCCGTGCGAATACTGTAACTGCATACACTCTATAAACGATTATGTGTAAGGCGCTTGGAATTTCGTAGGGCAAGCACAGGGAGGCATGTCGGTAACCGCATACGCCCGGCCGACAGCCCCCGCGGGGTGGTGGGTTTATTAATACACACAATTCTGGCATCGATGGTGATTTGAGCTTACATTTGATTTGGATGGGTGCAGGTCGTCGATGAACACAATACGGTCGTGGCGCCGGAGTGCTCGGCGCGCGTGCACGTCGTCAAGGCCGAATGGTTCTGGGCGTCCGTGCAGAACGAGGAGGCGCAGGACGAAAGGGACTACTTATTCAAAGACGTAAGTGATCATTCCTAAAACTCTTCTTATGTCTAACATATTATAAAACTGAACTGATTAATTTCATACAGTACTTAGATGAGGTATCGCGGCGATCGTCAGTGGGCGGCGCTACAGGCGCGTGCGTTACAAGTGAGGAGGCGAGTGCGGGCGGCGGGGGTGGTGGCGGCGGCGGCGCGGGGAGCGCGGGTCCGGGCGCGGCGGGCGGCACGCCGGCGCACCTGCAGCGGCTGCGCAAGCGCAAGCTGCGCGGCGGCGAGTCGGCGCTGCACAAGCGGCGCTCCTCTGTGGGCGACGCCGTGCTGTTGAGCCTGTCCGGTAACCTGCTCGACTGCACGCCCTCGCCCGATGGGAAACAACTGCTTGAAGGTGACTGAATCGCATTAAGCGATAGTGGCTTGAATTAAACGAAATGTGGTATAGATGTCAAAGAACTTACTTCATGTTCCAGTGCGAAGAATCGTCCTGGAACATGATACACTGATCAACAAAAAAACTTTTTTTCTATGTAACAAGAAAAATTTTGGCTGATTCTATTAGGAATAAGGTCAAGTAGATTAAAACTAGTAGTCTAAAATTTTCGATACGAATAGTTTTATTGTAATATTATTTTTTCACTTTTCTTAAATTACAAGTTATTTTAACAAAAATTAAATTATTATCAATGTTATAATATTAATATAAGTACTTTTTTATGATTTTTTCCTGTATTTCGCGTCAGGAACGTCCCTCTGTAATCCCCAGCAATAATCTGCCAGCATAGTTGGACTCCATTTTCCCTGGTATCGTTTTTCTATGGTAAAAATGTATTGGTGGAATCGTTCCCCGTGTTCATCACTAACTGCACCCAAGTTTGGGGGAAAAAAGTCTAAATGTGAATGTAAAAAATGTATTTTTAAGGACATATTGCAGTCTAAGGCGTTATAATTCTCTAAAAGTTCCTGGACAATAGTTTTATAGTCATTTGATCGGTGATTTCCAATAAAATTTTCAGTGATTTTTATAAATGATTTCCAAGCTAGTTTTTCCAGATCATCGAGTAGCTCTTTAAATATATCATCTTTTATCACTTGCCTGATTTGAGGACCTACAAAAACACCCTCTTTAATCTTGGCGTCACTGATTTTAGGGAACTTTTCTTTAAGGTATTGAAATCCAGCGCCATTTTTATCCATTGCTTTCACAAAGTTTTTCATCAGACCAAGTTTTATATGAAGAGGTGGTAAAAATATATCTTTAGGTTGTACTAATGGAGTGTGTTTTACATTTTTTATTCCTGGAGTAAGAGATCGTCTTCCGCGCCAATTTTTCTTAACGTAATGGTTCTTCCTATCCCTACTGTCCCATTCGCAAAGAAAACAAAAAAAATTGTATACCCAAGTTGCAATCCTAATAAAAGGGCAACAACTTTTAAATCTCCGCAAATTTTCCATTTATGTTCGCCATATTGAATCTTTTCTAAAAGAAATTTCATTGTTTCATAGGATTCTTTCATCTTTCATGTTAGGTGTTAAATTTCTTCGTTGAGATACAAAAGTAATGTCACCACAAATGTAACAGAACTTGTCAGGATCATTTTTACACTTTCTTGACATTCTTTTAGAATCACTTAACTCAGTAAACACAAAACACAGCCACTTTTCTGAAAAATAAAACACTGAATTAAAAAATAATAAGGAAAAAACAATTAATATGAAATTTTATTGATAAGTGCCGGAACACAGAAACTAGTCCGAATCAAATTAATATACATATGATTTTGTGGAGAGGTTAGGTAGATACTTCGAAATTACTGCTTACTTTTCTTGTTACAAAATCTTGTTGATCAGTGATATTGATAGAAATCTTTAATCATTAAATTATGTTTGATAATAATATTAGTCTTCAAATCGCAACTCAATTTAAAAAATTGGGTCATCTAAACCACATTTGCTCTATCCTAAATTGAGTGTTAAACTTTATTATTTAATGTTTATATGGCGTTTTATAGAATCTGAAGTTCCTGATAATGTGGTCAGAAAGTTGATGTCACCGCGGCAACAAGTATTTATGGAACTATTACAAACTGAATCGAACTATGTTGGAATCTTAAATACAATAGTCACGGTGAGTATGTGTGTGAAAGTCATTTGAAAACATTGACTTAAGGAAATTGTTGACCAATTTAAGTCAATGTTGTCAGTTCTTAGTTAGGAGTAGGGCTTCGCACTAAAGATGATATTATTTATTACCCTCCAGAGATTCTCCGATCTAGTTGTGCCATAACAACATTAAACATATGCATTATTTTTTTTATTACTTTGAAGTCACTTCTTTTCTTAAGTAGTAAGTTTATACTATAATTCATGATTCGTACTTGTACAGCGCCATTTTTTTTTCAAGTGGAAAGCTTTATAGCTATTTCCACTGGAGGGATGAGTGGAAAATTTATGATGGTTTCACTAATCTTGCGACACAATGTCGACGCTTAGGAGTAAAGAATAGTTCGAGCGATTATTGGGCCGAGTTCCTAAAACTATGTGCACCCTATACCGACATACCGACCAAAGCCTTCTTGGGCGCATATGGGACGCCCGCAGGATATCTTGTTGCACTAAGACAGCTGCGCAGAACATCCCTGCACGATGCAGGTGGAAAGTTACCACCCGCATTGTTGTTAAGCCATCGCTAACACTTGTTTATATTTTTTAGTTGTTCAAACAACCGTTAGAAGTGATGGCTGAGGAGGACAGCAGTAATGGCAAAAATCAAGCGTTGCTCAATAATACTGAACTCAAAATTATATTTGGCAACTTACCACCAATTTACGAGCTGCACCAGTGAGTATGAATTACGTTTTTATGCGTGCACTAACTGTTTTTGTTGAGGAGCAGATAACGTGAGATGATTGTGTTGCAGACGGATGCTGGAGGATTTGCGGCACACGCAGATGCACTGGAGTGAGGAGATGAGCATCGGCCGACTGGTGCTGAAGTATACGCCCGACATGGTGAAGGCGTACCCACCTTTCGTTAACTTTTTCGAAAACACCAAGGAAATGTTGCAGCAATGTGATCGTGAGAACCCAAGGTGAATTTAAAGTATCAATTATAATTAGTTATAACTCGTAAATATGGTGTTATATTCATTCATGACTATTTGTAAGTTTGTAAAACACTGATTAATAAAATATGTAATAACGGCAAGCCTCACTAAATACATTATATTATATTTTTACATATAGTATATATTATTGTCAATGCATAGGAATATTTTGCAACACTAATAATAATTTATAATATATTTAAATACTATTTTTTTATTCATTAGTTAATAGATATTAAAATAAAATTAATTCATTTCAGATTTCATGCATTCCTGAAAATCTGCCAAACTAAACCAGAATGTGGTAGACAGAGCTTACAGGAACTATTAATAAGACCAGTGCAACGATTACCTAGTATAAGTTTATTACTTGACGGTGAGTATAAATAAATTTATCAGTAAATAATATAGATTGCTTACACATGAATAGCAGATTTCATAGTAGGAGAGTAGATTTCAGGTAATATAAAACCTCATTGAGAAGGATCAATTCATTAATCCTATGAATAATATATTAATGAATTTTATTTCGACTGCCTCGGTGGCGTAGTTGTATTACAGTACGATTGCAAAGCTGAGGTCTCGGGTTCGATCCCCGGGTCGGGCAAAGTGATATTGAGTTTTTCTATTCAGTATCAGCCCGGAGTCTGGAATTTGTGCCCGATATGGCGATAGGCTCACCCCCTATCACATCATGGAACGGAATAACGGCGAAAAGTGGGTGTACTAGTTGCGCCTCTGCCTACCCCCTCGGGGATAACAGGCGTGAGTGTGTGTGTGTGTGTGTGTGTGTGTGTGTGTGTGTGTGAATTTTATTTTAATTATTGGGGTTGAAATAAAAGTGACAGGTCTGCACTTTCTCACACCTGTGGGCTTAGAACGTGACAAAAAACACGTCACGAATCCGTTTCGTTTTATTGTGATTGGTTGAGAGACTAACACATGACTGACCGTTTTGGTCTCTCGATCAATCACAAACATCAAAATCAAATGACATCGTTTTACGAGTTGCGCCTTTTTGTCACATTGTAAGCCCACTGCTTTATTCCCAACTCATAGTCGAGTCTCGTTGATGCAGGTTCACCTACTATATACGGTTTTTTATGATATATCGGAGTGTATATATTGCAGATATACTAAAGCATACGCACAAAAACAACCCCGACCACGCGGCGTTGGTGCGGGCGCTCGCCGGCCTGCGCGAGGTCATGTCGCACATCAACGAGGACAAGCGCAAGACAGAGGGGCAGCTGCAGATGTTCGACATCTACAACGACATCGACCAGTGTCCGGTACGGCGGTAACGCACACGTCGCTATCTATTCGTTCTATATGTATGATAACGAAATCGTGGAACTTTGAAAATTTTCACTACAGCAAAAATCATTGTGCTTATTGGATTTTGTTTGAGTACTTGATTTCTTGAGTACTAACGTATATGTTGTAGTGTTTTAAAACTAGTCACAATAATCTATTTAAGCTTTAATAATTTGATGTGAGCGCTATAGACCAAGTGACAGTGTAACGTATAAAAAATGAATTACTAGTCATGAAACGCCTAACGGTTACAAGTTGATGTTGTAGCTCATAGACAATTAATTGCTGTCACATTTTTGTAAGGAACTACCGAACAGAATATTATTTTATTATGCAACAAACATATATTGAGCGATAAGACCGCCATTTGTACTGCTTTTTATTCTATTATTCTTTTTAAATTGTTATACCAGTGTGCAAAAAAGTGAATAAATAAATAAATATATTTGAAGACTCTAGTAATTATTACTAGAATCTGCGATGCTCAGGAAATCCCTACTTGGATAAACACAATGGAATTTAATGCTCAATTCAAAATTTAGACATAGCACTTAGCAGAGGAAGTGCAACTATATCCTTTCTATTTTATGTGTAGGCTCATCTCGTTTCGTCACATCGGTCGTTCGTGTCGCGTTGCGAAGTTGTTGAACTGTCTAAAGAACTTTCTGGCCGCGGAGACCATTTGGTGCTGTTTCTCTTCACCGACACCATGGAAGTTTGCAAGAAGAGATCTAAAGTAAGTTCCACAAAAAATTATTAACAAGAAATATTATATTTGGCTCCCTTGTATTCAAAAATATAAATTGAATATTTGTTACACTTACCGCCCGCCGTATGGCGGCAAGCGGACATGATACACGATATTTCTTCCCCACTATATTTCAAATGTATTACAAATTCGGAAAATTTCCACTAAACTAAGTCGAATAAATTGAGGAATCAAGTGTTATTTACTTGAACTTTTAAAGGGTATTTTATTTATTTTTAGGCTTTCAACAGTAAGAGTCCTACGAATGGCACGGGCACGATGCGAATAGGGTCCAGCAAACCGTACCGGCACATATCGCTGATGCCGCTGAGTACGGTCAAGCGGGTCGTCGATATCAGAGAGGCTGAAGGTATGCTCTTAGACTATTCGTATATACACATGCACATATACATAATTATATACATACGTACATAAACTTGCGTACCCCTATGGAATAACCGACAGGGATTAGGCAAAGTTTATTGAGCGCCACATGCTACAACCTTGACACACCTCTTTTGCCTCTTCCACATTCATAGTATTCATGCATAAGCAAACTTTACCATTTGAGGCAGCCATACTCGTCATTATTTTATTCGGATTCCAACGCATGTCACATATGTGTTTAATTTTTTTTTATTATTTTTAACCCATTTAGATAGGAGAAGGTTACACAATTTTTCGGTATTTTTTTTTCACCGACAATGTTTTTTGGACTAGAATGATTATTTTAGTATTGAGTTCAATTAGATCTATACTTACCTAACAAATTTAATATAAAGTTTTCAATAAAAAATAAAATCGACTTACATAACTACTACTACAAAAAAAATATTTAAGTTCATAAGAAATTATTATAACACAAGTAATGTTATCTTCTTTTCAATAAATTTATTTGTGTTTTTCTTATTCATAAAAAAAAATGGAGTTGGTGCCTACTTTACATTGCTAGCTAAGCTAACCGAAGTCTATTATTTTTATCGATGGGAAAGGCCAAATTACCGTTTCGGTAAACATTACCAATGTTCGACATCACTGGTTGTTGAGACTTAGTACTCTATATTTATTTTGCCAAAAACTACTTCGATGTTTATTTTACACGTTGGGATTGTCGCTATTTTGTGTGTTAAATCAGAAAAGCACCAAACGAATACATCGCACCTTTAGAACGAAAACGACGCAATTCAAAAAATAGAAAATTGAGTTGTCATTTTTAAATGACTAAAAACTAGTCCCTTATTGATAAAAATATAATAAAAAAGGGACTGATATAATAGCTTCTTCCTTTTCCTACTTGAATATGGCTGTGTTTGAACTATTGTTGTATTGAGTACTTCGTTTTAAGTAATTTTGTAACGATAACCCAATTTTCTATCTTTTTGAATTGTGTCGTTTTCATCCTAAAGGTGCGACATATTAAGTCAAATTGTATGGCTAGTTAATGATCACCGCCGTCTAGGAAATGCTACTTTACATTATCAAGTATGTTGTAAACCTTTACAGAAGTTTAAGTTAGTAAAGAATTTTGTACATTGCAGATTGCCACAACGTGTTCGCACTGATGTGCCGCAATAATCAGGAGCTGAAAGAGAAGCTATTCTCGTTCATGATCACAGACGAGACGGTTGATAAGTCATATTTCTTGCGGCAGCTCTGCCGACAAATGGCCAATACCGTGTGTAAAGCGGATGCTGTAAGTTTATATTCTTCTTCTTCTTTTTAAAAACATTAATAGATAACTTATTCAAGCTAAACTTAAGTCAATGTGACGTTGTTATTGTCAGCCTTAAAAAAATTAAACACAAATAAAACAATCTATGAACTAGGTGAAAAGAGAACATATATAGTAAGTATATAAAAGTATACCATACGAAATATATAGAGGTAGGTTGATTCATTTTACGTGTCATCCTGTATGTTCGGATGCAGCACTTCCTCGGCAGGGATTGGATTGACTTAGCCTTCCGTCCACCGCGCTGGCTGACTCATTTCACACTTATGTGGTTTGGTGAATAACGTTAATATACTACTCGCCGACGTAGTGCCAGTTAATAGTACTAGAACGGCATTGAGCCCATGTTGAACTTTAGTATGTAGATATACCCTAGATAGACGCTAATTTTGGTATAGAAGTCTAGTTTTATTTAGGGTTAAAAATATAAAAAAAATATATGTATGTTTTGTGTTCCATAGGACAAATTCCTCGCGTGCCTCGACTCGCACCAACTCGACATCGACACGAGCGACCTCGCGCTGAGCACGTTTTCAAAAGTATCTAAATTTGCAGCTAGAACTAGAATAAAGGTATTTCAATATGCTTTTTGATTAACATAGTAAGTGCGCTAAGTACTCGTTGTATTTTTTCGTATATACATAGGGTATTCAACACAATTATCGTTGTTTTATTGTTATAAAGTATGTGTACATAACAATATAATTTTCTTTCTGAATGCAAACATGGACATTTCCGGTTTAAAAATAGAAGATGGATCTGGGTTATAACGAAATATGATTGTATATTGATTTTTGTGTTAATGTCCATGTTTGTATTGTAAATTTATGGTCTGGATGATAATATTCAGAGTTAGAGCATGATCTAGATATAACCATAGTTACTGAGCTTAGCTTAAATAAAATAAAATAAAATGTCAGAATTTGATGATACAGTTGCAATGTTTCTGAACTTTGAACTTTGCCACATACATATTTATGTAACTAAGGCATGAAAGCATACTCTATAATGTTTGCATTCAAATCAATATGTTTCAATCAGTAATAACATCAGTCCGTCATCAGTGGCTACACACATACATACGTTTTCATGGAGGATTTTAATTCTAACCTGCAACCACGCAGGTTTTTCTTGATCTTCTGGGTATTATGCTAGAACAGTGGCACTAGGGGTAACACACGCACCGAGTCGTCAGAACACGGCTCGCGGCAGTAGTATAGAGTAGAGTAGAGTAGTAGAGGTAGTGTAAAGGTGTGTTGTGCCGGAGTAGTGGAGCGGGCTGGTTGTGTTGTAGCTGGAGGCGCTGGCCGGGCTGGGCGGCTGGCTGCGCGCCGACCCTGGCGCCGGGCTGCTAGACACATGGGTATTGCGCGCTCACTTACTCGCACAGGTCTGACGCGGCTCAAACACACTCCTCGAGCAAACCTCCGCCCCTCAACCCACTAATGTTCATCTACTGTGACGTCACGCGCCATCCGACACCTCTCACCGTTAACATTTCTACTCAGGACTCAGTGTGCGTTTATAAACACAGTTCGTTCGTCGCATTAATAGTGCGCATTATAATCTGCTTCTTAATTTCAAATGAATTGCAAAAACCATAGTAGCTCCATGTTGACAAACACGATCAGTCCCGAGGAGTTTGACTCATTCATCAGAAGCGAGGGTCAGAGGAGTGAATGTCACATTTAACGCTTCGCTTTGAACTCATTTATGATTAACCATCATTTGTGAGCGTGCCATACCTATCTGACTATTGTTGTGGTGTTACGTGTTCATGTCTCTTCACATTCTTAACCTGTTCCTCCTTCTTGTTCAAACTGACGTGGGGTTTCGGTAATCAGTTCATTTATTAAACTAATTTTCGTAAATAAAAACGTACACTAACAATTAATTATAATTAAGTAAATTTTAATTTGCAACAGTTTAATTTGTATAGTACTGTTTGATATACAGTTTATATGGTCCCATACAACAGTAGCATGCTATTAATTAATTTAACGAGTGTGGATCATAATATTAAAATATATTCCCATAGTATCACAGCTACGCGATTATTTGATAAAGTTAAAAAAAGACCCGATGTTGCAGGTGGGTCGAGCGTTGTCGTTCAACAAGACCCCTTCGAAATTGAAGCGCGCGATGTCGTCCATGATATCGCCGTTCGGGTCCACCTCCAACCTCACGCCCGCGTCGCAGCTGGCGCAGATGAGGCTCGCCAGCTGCAACAATATTAATGTAAGTACCACTCTGTCCTTGCTATCCAAGTAAATAAATAAAACGTTTGGCTGTACAGTTCGATCTAAACTTACTTACGTACTGGTGGTAGGACTCTATTATGTAAGAGTCCGTCTGGGTGGGTACCACCGCAATGTCTATTTCTACCGCCAAGTAGCAGTGTGCATGCACTGTTGTGTTTCGGTTTGAAGGGCATTGTAGCCAGTGTAATTATAGGACATAATGAGACTTAACATCTTATCTCTCAGGATGACGAGCGCAGTGGAATGCCACACAGTACTTTGTAACTCAAGGTGCTGGATGGTGTTTCTACTGTTTATGGGTGGTCGTATCGGTTACCATCAGGCGAACGGCTTGCTCGTCTCGTCATTCGATGACATAAAAAAAAGACGTGTGGCACTCGGAGACTGCCGCGGTAAAGCTATTGCATAGCATTTTTTATCAACTTATGTAATTATAATTATTATTATTATTTTTTTATTGTCCAAATTTCACTCGTGCCTTAACTTCAAAACTCTAAGCAGGCAATTCTAATATTTATAACCTCTTTGAACAAATACACTCATTTGCAAAAAAAACGGGCGGTTTGGATTTTAATTCTTTTTAAAAAAAATCGATACCAAAATGATTTCAATCATTTGTACATGTTACTGGCCGGTTTCAAAATGCCGTGGTGTTTAAAACAGTACGTTCTAAATTAAAATTTTCGTTTGATGCTCGTTTTTACAGAAAACCACTTTTTATCCTACATTTTTGGTGCGAAGTTCCAAAAGATAATATCGGTTTTCATAACTTTTAGTCAATTTTTATGAATTTATTTCATATTCTTAATTGTCAAAGCTTCATTTATTGCTGTTTAGCTGTCTCAATAATGTTAGAGAAAGTGGTAAAAGCTACCAAAATTATTGCGCTGCTCGAAGAGGGCTGCAGCCAATGCTTCGTGGCTCAGAGGCTAAGTGTGAGTTGCTCGACGGTTCAAAGGACCTGGCAGCGGTATCAAGACACCGGTTCCGTCGAGAGAAGGCCTGGTTCTGGAAGAAAACCATGTACCCAACCACGGGATGATCGTTTTCTTGTGAGTCGCGCATTGAGAAATCGCAAGTCTTCGTATGTAGACCTTAAGAACAACCTCGAAGAAGTAAGAAATGTGCATATTAGTCTATGGACGGTCAGGAGGAGGCTGCTCGCGGCCAATATACGCAGTCATCGCCCGGCCCGCGGCCCTAAGTTACTCCGTGAGCACAGAGTTGCCAGGCTTAGGTTTGCTCGAAATTGTGAGTCATGGACTCAAGAAGACTGGAATAGGGTATTGTTCTCCGATGAAGCCAGGATATCTCTGTTCGGTGAAGATCGACGTCGGCGAGTGCTACGAAGACGAGGAGAACGCTTTGCAGAGGCTTGTTTTGAAGAAACCACACCTTATGGTGGGGGCTCTGTTATGTTTTGGGCAGAAATAAATTCAATGGATCGTACAGAGTTAGTCTTCATTGAAAACGGCTCACTGACTGGACATCGATACATAACGGAAGTTCTTATTCCTCATGCACAACCCGCATTGGCCGCTTTAGGCGAAGACTCAATTTTTATGGACGACAACGCTCGCGCCCACCGGTCTGGCGATGTGGAAGCGTATGTGCAAGAGGTCGGCATTCGTCGTTTGGATTGGCCAGCTCGAAGTCCCGACCTCAATCCTATAGAGCATGTCTGGGACGTTCTGAAACGACGCGTGAGATCAGTACAACCGGCTCCGCAAACCATCAGAGAGCTGAAGAATGTGATTACCGCGGAGTGGGAACGTATTCCGCAAGCAAGTATCCGGGATATCCTCGCTAGCATACCCAGACGAATTCAAGCTGTGATTTCAGCTAGAGGGGGTCACACTCGATACTAAACATTTATCTGCTTTTACTTTATTAAAGAAAAAACAAACAAAAATCTTTGTTAACTTTTACTTCACGAGCATATGCACTACTAGCGAGCATACACTACTAGTGAACTTTAGCATTAAAACCCATAAATTTTATCAAAATTTTATGATAATACTGACGAAAACGATTATTTGCTTATTAATTTACAAAATTGTGCAAGTAAAACTACCTATAATTATCAAACAAACCAATAGTAACATTTGAAATGGTTCATTGCTTAGGTGCCCGTTTTTTTTGCAAATGAGTTTATTTCAAACTTAGAATCACGTCATCCCGCCACGGGGACGTTCTCATCAACTGCGCGCGTTTGACATTTCGATACGTTTCACTGACTGGAACAATTTTTAAATACACGGTAATTTCGACCTTTTATCGTTTAACATTCAGCTCATATCCTCTTACATATTGTATTCTTACAAGACTGCGATATTAAATTTACTTATGGAATTTTACACTCTACATGGTTGTGATAGAGTTGAAAATAAATTACAAGACTGCGATATTAAATTTACCTATGGAATCAAAAAAAAACTTTTATTATTGTATTTTTTTTTTATCTTTTTATATATTTATATTGTAAAAAGTCAATAATAATTATTCCAAATAAATTCCATAAGATTTGTCCTGTGATCCAAAATGTGTAAAGATCATTATTAACAATATTACAACAAAACAATATAATTATTGAACTATTGCGCTCGGCTGTACTTAACGTGATCGTCTGGTACCTACCTAATACTGTGTTCTGCGCATCGGAATGTACGATGTTCAGAGTCGCCAAGAAGTTTGAATTACACCAAAAATCATTTCAGTTCACAATTTTTTTATTTAATCTTTCATTGGAATATCTTATTATATCATAAAAAATGACGTTAAACGCGTAGCAGATTGCGTCGTTTTGTATAGTGTAGTAATCAGTGTTGCCAACTTAACGGATTTCCCGTCATTTCTAACGGATTTGGATACGTGTGAAACGGGAAAAAATCCATCTAACGGCTGACGGGATATTTAAAGGGACAGAAATTTCATTTTTATGTGAGAAGGGGGTGTACATGTGAGACGAGGTTGCGCCCCCCCCCCCCCCCATCCACGTGAAAAACTATAGCTACACCTGTGTCGATTGTTGATCTAACGGATTTTTGATGGAAATATACGACTAAATTGACGGAATTTTAAAAATCTTGTTGGCAGCACTGGTAATAATATAGTGTTGTTGGTGTCGCAGGAGATGGGCGCGAGCGGCGGGTGCGGCGGGTGTGGCGGCGGCGCGGAGGGCGCGGTGCTGGTGGCGCCGCTGTCGGTGCAGCCCACGCGCAAGGCCACGGCGGGCGCGGCGGCCGCGCTGCGCCGCTTCTGACGCCGCAGCTCGCGCCGCGCCTGACGCCCGCACTAGACCCCGCCCCGGAGCCGCCCCTGAGCCGCCCGATATTCGAAACCCGTTTGACGTTGTGTCAATATTGCTTGTTGAACGCTCGCGCACGCGTCCCGGTCTGTTATTGAAATTGTGCCAGGTGTGCCTTGGAATTGAGTTGGAGAAAGAATGAATTTACTCATGCAGGTTAAATTATTTGATAGTATTATTATTTGTTACCGTCGACGGCCTATTGGAATCGAATATAATATAAATGATAATTAAAAGTGTGTATTAGATGTTGTGATTTCAAGCGACGTTCATATAACTGAGAGATTGAGTCACTAATCCCGTATTCGTCGGCAGTGAACGTGTCGACAGGTTATGTAACGAAGTCTTTCAGTTCTATGAGCCCATTAATTTTAGTTTCGGATGTAATGCATAACCTATTTTCTGGGCGATTACGGCGCTATCATGCGGGATCAGTGAAATATCTTTGTAATTATAATGTGAATATTTTACGTGTGGTGACATGTCACAGAATATTATTGATATTATTGAGATTTAGTGTTGAGGATAATGTGTACATATTGTGATATTTTAATTTAATCAACAAATAGGCAACGTAGGTTAAAGTAGTCATTAACCATATTCCCTTCTGCTATGTTGTGGGGCGTTCCTATAGTGTCGAGCCGCCGGCCCCGTCGAGTCCCTCGCCCCGGGGCCGCTGTAAATTTTCGCTTGTTAGTCATTGTTTCGGAACAGTGGAAGTCGCCGACGTGTAAATAGCGTGCATCAGAGCCTCTAATGAGCCATCATAACGACGCCCTTATGTATATGAATTTCCTTGATACTGTTTGAAATGCGTCTGTTATGTCTGTACAAGTCTTGATGGCCTCTTGTGCAACACAAACGTTGTGATCAGTCTGCGCAATCGCCGTTGTTGGACGAATTGAATCTGTTGATCCTTTGTTGTATTATTAGAACTAACGCTGTAAATTCTTTGAATCATTAAAGGTATTGATAACTCCGTTAAAAATAATATAAAAAATCAATAAATTGATATTGAAACTGTATGTGAACATGAAACGCAATATCTACGTTATTTGACTAAAATGCCAAAAAAAACACGGAATCGTCCTTTTGAGCAATCGAGTATTTCGAGAATATAATTCTTTCTCGTATTAGTTAGTGGAGGTTATATAATAATTGTTAAACAATGCCATTAAATGTGCTGTAGTTGTAAATGGCGGTGTTGTCTCTGTATTTTTGGATATTACGGGCACTTGTTGTTTTGCCATACTGTAAGTCATAGTATTAGAGTAGGCAAGTTTGACGACTGGACTCGTAGTGTATGCGCCGGTTGTAAACTCGGCGCGTCGGACAAGAGGCATAAGGCTACGTATCATTAATTATATGTGCGCATATTAATGCATTGTACAAAGATCTATATTTATAAATATTTTAAGTGATTGATAAAATAAATTTTATTCTCAATCAGTGACTTTTTTATTACTTAAATTACAAAAAATGTCGTGTTTTTCAAAATGAATATAATAAAATAAATAAAGTCCAATAAATATAGAAAAATCAAAATGAAAAAAAAAACATACATTCATGCTCACTCACGCCCGTTTCTCATAAGGCTTGGTAGAGTATTGAGTGCCTCACGCTACGCTGTTGACATATCTTTTACCTCTTAAACTTTCGTACTTCTCATCGTAGACAAAGAAAGCTAGTTCTCATATATTTTCGCCGTCTGTACTGCTTACCGGCTTTTTTCGGGGATTATAATTATTATTTGTATGTTCCATCCACATTCGCTCGACAAATACTTGTCGTGACTCTTCTTTCATCCATCCTCACCGCGTGCCCTAACGATCTCAGCATACTTCTTTTATTATTAGTCACGACACCACCCTTCATTTTGCAAGTAACACTTGATCTTCTTAGGTATAAAGAAGACACTTAACTGACGCCTCTCATTCATCTCATTCAGGGCTGTCCCACAACTGTTTATATTATAGAGATTTGACTCGGCAAGCCCTGCTACGGACGCTGGCGTCCGTGTATATAGGGTTTCCCCATACATCCATATATACAGGGTCATTTTGACATCGCGTTAATAAATGAAACCACATACTTATCTCCTTGAAAATAACATTTTACATTAACTTATTTTAACCATAGATGTAAAATAAAAAAGTGTAAGTTTCGAACAAAATAAATATCAATTAAAAGTAACTATAAGTTTACATACCCTAATGCCACTTCTACTACTCTAAGAGGACGAGTCGCAGCGGCATCATCATACTTTCAGTCAGAAAAATACTCACGCACACGCTATATTCGCACTAAACTTAAAAATGATAAAAAAATCAGGAAAGTAAATTTGAGATTTTTGGTGAAAATATTCGTTTCTCATAGATGATTTTTGGCATAATGTTAGCAGAGGTAAAGACGAGTATGTGGTTTCATTTATTAACGCAATGTCAAAATGACCCTGTATAATCGGGGTTTGTCGGGTTAAGAACCATAGACGTGCAAAACATCCTTGTCTGACATCCTTTGAGATGTTAACCCAGTCTGCGTACGCTCCATTAACCCTGATGCAGGCTTTGGAGTTCTTATGCAGAGACTAATGCTTTTACCAGGTGGCCCTCAGTACCATATGTGACATCGTTGACCACAGCTCATTCTTTGGCTCGCGATCATGAACCTTTTTCAAGTCTACGAAGACACAAAAGACTTTTGATTTGGCCAAATATTTTTCCGATACAAATCGGTCCAGTCGTTCTTGAGTTATAAATGGTGTAACTAACACGACTGGTTTTATACAATATAGAATAGAAAAATGATTAAAGATTAATTAAACGACAATAATATTGGTGCCAGTTTATTTACATTAAAATATTTTTCAAATAATTTTACTTTACATATGAATTTCACTAAGCATTTTTCTCAAAGGTAGGCAAGTTCGGCTATACCTAAACATCAATTATAGTACATTTCGGAATAATACTGACATCGGGCATATAACATATATTTTGTGTATATTATAAGGTTTTCAGGTTCCGTGGCGTGGTGTTGGCCGTAAGAACACATACGCGTTGTGACAAGCACGTAGTGGGACCGCCATTGCTACACCCGCTAGAGGTGCAATTGCCAAGTACATGAAGGTACTTGGCATCTCGGCATCTATAAGGAGTGCTATTTTTATTATGAGCGTAGCCTGAAACAACAGGTAAGAAAAACAAAATCAATCTCATGCTCTAAGCCAAAAGGTACGGCCCGGCCGATCTCAATAACTTACCTATTAAGATACAGTGTGTGTGGGCTCATAAGAATGTTTTCAACGAGTAAGTGTTAGATAGTTGATTATCAAGGACCCATAATGGAGAATATAGTAATTTAAAAAGTTTTAAATAAAAAGGTAATTAAATTTTAAATAACCCCCAACACAAAAAATCTCTTCTTAAATATTGAAAAATAAAAGTCTTTGTTTGTCGTTTCAGTACCTAGTAATATTTTGACCCAAGCGTCCTCGCGTCGGGGACCGATACCCGGACCAAAGAGATAAAAATACCTACTTCTTTCGCGGTCCCCCGAAGTGACCATATATTCCCGGGATAAATAGTAGCATAGGCTACTACATAGAGGTTTATCCAGGACATGATCTACCCACGTGCCAAATTTCATGTGTTAACATAGATATATTTCATCCCGAGAAAATATAAAGCAGGCATTTTATCCCGGAAAAACTTATTAACGCGGGCGGAGCCGCAGGCAACAGCTAGTATTTCGATAATTTTACTTTGCCTTGCGAAGTTTTATAAAAATAGCGACATGTCTTGTTATAGGTAAACTTACCAAAGTAATAATAGGTAAGATCTGCCATTGCGTGCTGATGCGAGTTGAGCACGCGTTCTCTTCCGTGGCTAGATTCAGGTCGGAGACAAAGTCGTGGCTTCGGTACACATACAGCATTCCGGCCATTTCCAACAAACAGACGAACGGCATCGCTGTGCCGCTCATGACAGAGTCCACACTTTCCAGTAACGCAACACCACCCTATATCATAAGTATTTACAAATAATATCAACCTAAGTCCGCACATCAACAAATATCGGAAAATATATTGAATAATGTATTATTCAAATCAGCAAAGTTCACTCATACCAAAATCCATAGGGTAGTTTTGATAGCATCTTCATAACTAGTATTAGTACCTATTCATATCACGGTGTTCGTTTATGGCTTGATCGCAGCCATAATACGACTAAGTATATTATAAGAACTTTAATTGCTACGTACGTTAGTGGCAAACAGGAAACTTATCATCATACAGGTTAATATTAGACCGCCGACCACTATTTGCTCGACGAAACTGAAAATAAATATGTACCGACTAAAAACGCACTAAATACCTATAGGTGCATAAAATAATAACATATTATAGGTATAGCAAGGAGGACTTACACAAGTTTTACTCTGTATTCAAATATCGTGTGTAAAGCTGTCTTGAGCAAAGCAAACGCCACCGTCATGTACGAAAACATCAATCCGCCGAATATTAATGTGGTGCTAAGACAGAATCCATGTTATAATCCGCTTACTAGTTATAGTCACTTTCTGCGACGCACTGTGGAACGTCCCCATAGAAAGGGCGTGACATGTACCGGTAGTACTGAATGTCTGATAACTGGAAACTGAAATGCATTGTGGAAAGGGGACAATATGACCTTTCAAGTTTTATAATTTTCACCCCTCTAATCACTTTATTTTACCTAATATATAGCATCAAAGTTGAAGTATCGAACACTGTCGAAAATGACCTCACTGTTTAAGAAAGATATTTGTGGTATTCGCAATAATTTGGAGAAGTATTTTATAAATAAAACGGTTTAATAGGATACACTTATATAAATGCAACTGTTTCTTTTTAAAAAGACGTTATATTTTATGGTTAAATTAAAGTTTAAAAAAGTAATCGAAGTGTTTCATAAAATCTGTCATATAATAAAAACGCCACAAAACCCCGACCTAATGATACTCGTGTTTGATAGTTCAGAGTAATTAGGAAATTTTCCTAGAACATTATGTACCCCCCCTCGTCCCCCTTTCGAAGAAAATTAACAAAATAGGTCAAACGCCTGATAAAAATATCAGAGCATCTACATTTTTCATCAAGCTGACTACATTTTGTGAAGTATGAATATTTCATCAGGTGTTGATATTACACAAAAGCAATCAAGTAGGTTGGTGTAAATAATTTTTAACATTATGCTTTCAATTGTTGTGTCATTTTAATCCATCCTAATATAATAATATTACTCGAAATAAGTTTTTTAAAGCGTTAGGAAACGCCTGACAATTTCTTTTGAGTAAAGTCCTTGAGATCGTAAATTTAGGCGATTTTAAGACATGTCTATTTTTCATTAATTAGGTTAAAATATACCCTATACTGTATTGTATTTCACTTGTTTAATTGCAATAATGTCAAATTATTGTGTATCTATCCTAAATTTGGTTTTAAACTCCCTTGAAATATAGGCATATTTCAGTATTTTTTTTATAGTCATATCAGTATTTTTCAAATAAACTACATTGGTAATGGATAGGTCTACTATTCAATAATACATGTAAAAAAATTCAAATCTTTACGTTGTTCCGTTATCTTAAGATATGTAAGAGAGATACTCATGTCACGCCCTTTCTATAGGGACGTTCCACCGTGCGACGCATACAACGATTGATATACCTACGTACCCATGCGTACTTGCAAAGTTAACTAGCAAATTGTTGTAATAGGAACAAATCTAGCAATACCTACATAATATTACACGCCCTTTATCCTCAAAGGGGTAGGCAGAGACGTAACTAGTGCACCCATCGCCGTGCGTATTCCGTTCCATGATGTGATAGAGGGCGATCCTATCGCCATAACAGGCACAAACTCGGCTAATACTGAATAGAAAAACCCAATATCACCATGCCCGACCCGGAGATCGAACCCGAGACCTCGGCTTTGCGATCGTACCGTAATACAACTACGCCACCGAGGCAGTCAGTCAATACATAATAATATTATATTTTAGTTATCTGCTTACAGAAGGTGCGAATAGTTGCCAGACGCCGTGCATTTGGAATACATCGGTATGATCCACAAAACACCTAAGGAACATTGTTTAAAAATTATTTTATGCATCTGCTAATATACATGGGATTTTTTCAATATAAAAATCTAAGTTTTCCATAAAATAAGATACAGTCAGCCACATAAGTAGCTGAAAAAAGGCAAAAATTGAAATCGCTTATACACGTAAAGTTTAATTGAAACTTTTTTCTTTGTGTGAAGTAAAGTAAATGTTTTATTTTTGTGAAAGAAAGAAAACAAAAAATGGTAATAACATAAAAAGTGTATATGCGATTTAAAGTTTTGAATTTTTCTCGCTATTTATGTGGCTGACTACATATTAGAATACTTGAACCGTGGGCGAATATGGGGGGGGGGGGGGCAAATATGTGACCATTGAGTGGTTAATAAAATAGGAACATCAAGGTATGAACAAAGAGGTTACGTAGATATTCACTTTCACGCATATTCATTAATCCTTGAGAATTGGGCTGTATGTAGTCGACTAGTGCGCACATCGCGGCACCGCCCGAATGTAATGCCGTTAGCAACAACACTAAGCCTGAGTGCCACACATTTTCACCGTGTAAATGGGGATCTATGTGTCCCGACGCTGAAAAATAAGTGAATATTATAAATCATCTTGTAGTAAAGACATAATACGGCATCTATGTATATTGTCTGTTATAGTTTATTTTCATAAATGGAAGATTTTTTTTATACGGGGTCATTTTGACATAGCGTTAATAAATGAAACTACGTACTCGTCTTTGCTTGTCCTAACATTGTGCCAAAAATCATCCATGAGAAATGAATATTTTCATCAAAAATCGAAATTTTACTTTCCAGATTTTCTTATAATTTTGTAGTTTAGTTCGAATATGGCGTGTAGGTGAGTGTTTTTCTGACTGAAAGTGTGATTGCTCCTGCGATGAATCTTTCTACAGTAGTTGTAGTGGCATTAGGGCGTGTAAACGTAAAGTTACATTTTATTGATATTTATTTTGTTTGAAATTTACACTTTTTTATTTTACATCTATGGTTAAAATAACTTAATGGAAAGTGTTATTTTCACGGAGATAAGTATGTGGTTTCATTAAGTAACGCGATGTAAAAATTACCCTGTATATTACTATTATACAGTTTGGTACCAAAATGATTCAATCCTTTTCCGTGTAATATCTCCGTCCCCAAACTTGCTGAATGGATATAAAGTGCTACTTCTAACGCGTCAGCTAAACCCTGAAGCACCACAAATCAAATTAAAGTGTATTCCAACTTTGTACCAGATATATAAACAAATATATCATAGGTATTGTGTATACATTATCAAAACATCTTTGTTTGTAGGTAGTGGGTACTAGGTACATTGTGAATTTCTAGTAGTTATGAGATTGAAAATATACTTGATATACGTAGTGTGAACAGTCTAAAAATATGCGTGTAAAATTAAACTCTTTTAATACAAAAAACACACCGCTATTATTTCTTTTGCACCAATTCTAAATGCTTTACGCAATGCTTTATGTAAGGATGCAAAGTTAGAAGCTGCCACCAGGACCAATAACACAACCCAAATCCACGGTACCACGACAAACCACGGCTTAATGTTGTTCCAAATCAGCTGTAACATGAATAACAAAAATAACAGAAAATCGAATGAATCTTAATGATATCTGAACATATTTAATTATTTTTTTTAATATAATTATTACACTAAGCATTACAAGATCAAAACGAAAGAAACGCCTTACCCTGCCATGTAGAATTCGTTCAATGACCAAAAAACCCCACAGCATAAGCCAGGTTAGGATGAGACAAGCCACCAAGGACATGTTAAATTGTCCTAGACTTAAGTCCGAACGTAAATGAACAACTTCCACGCTACAAAAAGATACATAGCATAGAATGTGCAATATAGACATTTTATTTTTTGAAGTTATACTTCTTTAGGCGCGTTATGAAAAAATGATGAGAGTGAAATTTTACGCGCGCATGTGTGACACAAAATTCTCACGGTTGTTCACAAAGGTTGAAGCTGTATAATGAAAACTTTTTGATAAAAATGAAAAGTAAATATTAATCTAAGAAAACAATAGATATTTAAATAATGAATAAACTTGAATTGAATTTTTGAATTTATTAATTTACTTTTAAAATATTAAATAATCAATAATAAATATTTAAAATTAAGAATCTTATAATATTTAGTACAAATAATACGTCATACATATTTACAATTCTCTAACTTATATTTTAATTATATATCTATTTAATATTTCAAATTTAAACTGAACTTTATTGACTGTGTTGACTATCCTTTTCCAGTGCTTTTATCATTTTATTGTAATTAATTATTTGCATGCAATCAAAAAATATTTTTTAATGATGCCAAAGAAGTATAACTTCTCACGCGCTTACATACGTACAGGCACCGATATTTTTTTTTTATTAAGTATGTTTTTTGATAAGTTTATTTAATAGGCAAGTAGCACAACGATTATAGTAAATAACTCACGATACGTACTAGAAAAAATTATATGCTGGAGTACTATATAACGGAGGGTAATCTGTGTAAAGCTCCTCGCATACAGCTATTTTACGTGGCTTGGTTTTTGATACAGTTGTTTCATCCAGTAACTTGAACCTGAGGTGCAGCAATAATAAATAAGTAAAAAAAAAACTAGTATATAAAGCCATTATTAATCCGTTGTGCAGTATTAGATACACCTTATGAAGGATATATTTCGCCAAGCTGCGTCATAAAGTCCGACGGTTGTGCCGACTGAGGAAAATCTTTGTTCGCCGCTGCCTTCTATTGCACCAGTTTCCAATGAAAACCTGGTCTAATATATTGTAACATGGAAAAAGAAAAATAAATTGGAATAATTATTTTAATTCTAAGGAAGAGGTGGATGGATTGTGTAAGACATGACATGAAAGGAAAGGGCGTGAATGACTTGATGACGAAAGATAGAGGAGAATGGATGAGAAAAACATGTTGCGCCGACCCCAAGTAATTTGGGACCAGGGCAGGAAGATGATGATGATGGAAAAAGAAAAATAAATTAAGTCTACATCAATTATATTTATTATTCAGCAATCCCACCCTGGAACCGCTATGCTGAGAGGTGTAGGTAGGTAAACACAGTCCAGTGCCCGTGTATACACATGCATTCTTTAGATTTTTGATTAATATATACCTTTTAGATTGACGTAGGTATGAAAGGAACAAGTTCTTTTTCGCTATCGAGAAACATTTCGAGGACTTCATAAATCAAGAAAAGAAGCTGATTGTATAGAGTACCTATAGACGATGTATTGAATTTACACTAAACGGAACTACTTCTAAATTTATCTTAAAGCAACTATATCGTTACTTTAACAAATCGGCGCGGGCGCTTTTGGCGCTGATATCAAAGCTACACCTACTTATTCTCATGCAATTGGATGCCTAAGGTCCCGCTCATTTTCACTGATTGTTGGCGGTCGATAGTCACTTTATACGTGAATTGTATGTTCAGACTTCATTCTTCAACAGTTATTATGTTCTGGTATTAATAATGAAAGAAACGAGTGGCAAATGCCTTTCCGAAAAAATATCATTTTTTGTGTACAACAGGTTCTGTGTAAGTATTTATAAAATTCTGTCTTTATAAAAAAGGGTTTCCTTTCACTTTCATCATTAGTAGCATAAGATATCAAATACAATAAACATAAATAAGCCATCCATATTAAGCGACGTAAAAGTATGCTACAATCATTAATCAGATCTGTTATCTTGGTCGAAGTTACCGACTAGAATAGGTTTAGTTAAAACTTAAAACAATATCAATTTACCTCTTGTAAACTCGTGGTTGAGAGTTCCTTCCATAGCGGTTCATATGCTTTTAATTCAAAATCCCTGAGAAATATAAGAATATTGCTAAATTGTGAAACATGGGCTTATCTCGTGTGCCTACACGAGATTACCTGCCGGCCATCACTATAAATTCTTTAAGGCAAGATCGACATTGTTTTGGGAAAGGATAACAAACGATATAAGAATAAAAGTCGATTACGATTACCGAAAGCTGGCGCCTTTGATTAATAATAGCCCCTGAAATTCGTTAGAAGGAGTAAGTGTCATGAAGCATAAAAGAGTCGCAATACAGTCATCGGGATTTACTATGCGCGCGAAAGATAGCAATAGCTGGGTACCCTACAACGCGCTCATTCTTGAAAAGAGTCGCTTGTGCATTGTAAATAGGGAAGTTTACCATGTATTATATTGAACATTATTTTCAAATTTTGAATGGCATACAATTAGCATAAATGTATTTAACAGTAATCAACTACTCTATTGTAATATTAGAAATATGACAATAAACATAGGCAACAATCTATACTAACTATATGTTTATGGGTGGTCGTATCGTTTACCATCAGGCGAACGGCATGCTCGTCTCGTCATTCGATCTAATAATAATAAAAAAACTGTATTGACTGTTTTTACTATCCCTTTCTAGCCTAAAAGGACTCATTTTATTGTAATTAGTTATTTGCATGCAATTAAAAACTATTTTTTAATGATGCCAAAGAAGTATAACTTCTCACGCGCGTACATAAGTACACGCACCGATTTTTTTTTATTTTATACTTACCGACAGTACGTGAAAGGCAGCCTAGCATCAGATACCGAATGAATTACGTACATCGCGGCTATAGCGGCAACTGTGCACGAAGTGATTGCGCGAACTATCGCGTTTATACATATTGCTAATCCAATACCTAAAATTTTATATTTAAATTAACTTTTTTTTAAATAAAATGTTACTTATTCGTAATTTTTGAAAGTAGTTTTACCATCAAGCATGGGTATGATACGGAAAGCACGTCCGGGCCCGCTTATACTCCACTGACCTAAATATACTTCAAAATGCCGTAATGGATTTGCAAGTGTTATCACAGCCAATATTAGGAACATCATGAAGATGACTGAAATAAAATGTTGATTTACTTGGATATAAATCCCATAAATTTTGTAAAGCAAAATAAAAAGTGTAATAAGTAAAAAAGCGCTAACAAAATCCGCCAGTGAGTGCTGATGCTGTAACTCGGCAGTGCATGGCCAGCAGCGTGCCGAGGGCGAGCGAGCCGAGGCGCAGGCGCCGGCGGCCCACCACGCGTCTCTGCGGCCGTCCACCCGTGGCGTTGTCCATGCCCGGGATTTGTGTCGTCGACCATACTACTGACCACTGGCTCTGCTATACATCAAAATAATTATTATGTACATAATTAAAACTGCATCGGTGGCGTAGTTGTATACCTAATGTACCTATTACAGTGCGACTGCAATGCTCAGGTCTCGGGCTCGATCCCCGGGATGGGCAGTGATATTGGATTTTTCTATTCAGTATCAGCCCGGAGTCTGGAATTTGTGCCCGGCGATTGGTTTCGCCCCCTATCACATCATGGGACGGAATAGGCACGGCGAAGGGTGGGTGCACTGATTGCGCCTCTGCCTATCCCTTCGGGGATAAAAGGCGTGAGTAAGCGTATAATTAAAATACTTTTCTAGCTATCATATTCGACCTGATATTTCAAACTCTCCCCTGTTTCTAATTGATTAATTTCGTTGCTGCACACAGATTAGTGTTCCATGAGACTCGCCTAGCTTCGCCACTAGGTGTTATAAAATGCGTGCCACTGTTGATCCTGGCTTGCAGCAGACGCAGTGACGAGTGTAATTTAATAGTCTCTATCATATTAGACTCCTACGCTAAACACATGTTTCAAGGAACAGATACCACAGAAGTTCATTTCAAAAATGCAGGTCGCATCGAAAGGTCGTACTGTTTATGTGATAAAATTATAGACGTCTCATAATGTTTGAAGGAAGAAATCCTAGTTAGCGCAATTAATATTGTATTGTTCAATCGTATTAACTTCTCTGTTATTACTACTCAACGACATTTCAAAAGGGTCTTGGTATAAGAAATATGACCAATTATAATCAGCATGCATGATAAAATATTTAATAGTCATTAGCGCGCGATCCTTGGTTTGGTACCAGGTCAAGTAAAATAAATAAACACTGTTATTTACCGCATCTCTATTATCAAATGTTAGTATTGTTTCAAGAGATTCTTCAGCCCTTTTTGATTTAGCTAGCATACTTTCTATAATTTTTTAAACATTATAATAAGTTACTAAAATAATTATAAAAAAGTCGTGTGAATAATTGCAGATTGAAGTCTTGTCAAAAAGCCATAGAATAATAAAAAAAAGCTCTGGATTTTTTTCTATCTATACTAATCTATATCCACTTATACTAATGTTATAAAGACGATAGATATGTTTGTATCGAATAAATTCGAAAACTAATTCAATTAATTCTTTCACCAATATAAAGCAACATTATCGGCGAGAAGCATAAGCTACTTTTTATGCCGGGAAAATATAAAGCAGAATTTTTACCCGGAAAAACTCATTCATGCGAGCGTAGCCGCGACCAGTCTATAAAATTAAATTTAATTAAAGTCTATTAAATTAGCATTAGTATTTAAAAGTAAAGGGCTTTACGGACGGTCCATCTTGTCGTATAGCATGCTGTCAATGGTATTTATACAGAATTTTAATGCTTACATCATACAGATATGATACACACACACTCACGCCTGTTATCCCCGAAGGGGTAGGCAGAGGCGCAACTAGTGCACCCACTTTTTGGCCAGTATTCCGTCCCATGATGTGATAGGGGGCGAGCCTATCGCCATATCGGGCACAAATTCCAGACTCCGAGCTGATACTGAATATAAAAACTCAATATCACTTTGCCCGACCCGGGGATCGAACCCGAGACCTCAGCATTGCAGTCGTACCATAATACAACTACGCCACCGAGGCAGTCGGCACAGATATGATATAAATGCAAATATTTACAATTCGTGAATAATTTATAAAGATTTAGATATATTTTTCGGTTACGGACTAAAAGATTATTTATTGTCTATCAGCACGATGCTCATAGCGACGGGATCACTTGTTGATTATATAATATTATTAAATCTAAAATGTATTTCAAAACAATTATTGTGCTCGTTTATTAGGGCATTTCACACGATCCCAATGCCAAATCCAGCATAACATTAGCCAAACAAAGCTTTTTATTATTATTATTATTTTGGTCGATTTCAGAAGAAAATGATGAATTTAGTAACTTTTTGTGATTCATTTTTTTTTATTATTTACGCGGGTCGGCGTAATTGTGCCGACCTACCAGGAATGTTTATCTCTTGCCGGTCGACATTATTTTATGGGCTTCACTTCATTTACCATCAGATGCAGTGAAGCCACTTTGTCGAGCCATCGATAAAAAAAAGATAAATAAATAGTAGACGTACCAGTTGGCAACACTGGTTATAGACGCCCTCGCTGGATCGTGCAAGTCCAGCGAGCTAATAATAATAATTGACGTACGTCGAGACTATTTACGGTCGTTTTGCATCGTGCATGACCTTGGTTGGCTGTACGTCAAGATGGACCGAGCGTAAGGCGCTTTAGTTCCAAACAAAATAATATCAATAAAATGTAACTTTAAGTTTACACGCCCTAATGCCACTTTAGAACTGCTACTTTTCGTACTATTATAATGCTCTTTGACTGCTACTTAACGCTTGCCGCACACGTTCGGTTTCCTAATTAGGTTTCCTGATCAGGAATTCAGATTCGGAATTCCAAGTGACTAGCGCAAACGTCAGAGTTTTTGTACCAACACGTACGGTTTCCTAATCAGGTTTCCTGATCAGGAATTCAGATTCAGGAACGTGTGCGCGTTGTTGAACATGCATTCAGGTTTCTGATTTTTATCTTTTAGCTTTCCGATAATGGTCTATATTTTTATAACGTCGAGTTAGAAATTGGTAACACTTTTTAAATTTTGGAAAGTGTGACTTGTGAGGCAGGCTTTCGTACTCAGATTCCGAATTCCGTTTCTGAATCCAGATTGCCATCCTAGAACAACCTGTGGTAACTTGAGTGACAACTAACAACCAAGATTATAAGCTCATAAAACTTAGTTTGAGGTGAAATTAAATTCGATGTTATAAAATATTTTTTATTACAATCAATCTACTGTTTTTACAGTTTGAGAACGACATAAGGGTCCTAATACCTATGAGGCTAAATTGTTTTACAACAGCGATTTTTAGTACGATATTCTATTTTTACGGAGAATAATTATCTTATAAACAATACTAGGTATCTGAAAAATGGGGATGCTCTAAAGCTGGTTGCCCACAGACCGAAGAGGCGAAACGTTAGCGCTCAAGAATGCACAACTCTAGGTATTTATGCTTGTGGTATTTATTACAAGGTCGGGAAATTTAATTAAGGGCGCATTCAAATTGTCGTTGCCACTCGGTTTCTTGTAGCAAGGATGAATGTGTCCTTAATATCTTATTTCGAATATGAATTCTATTTTGTACACTACGTTGCTCGACTATGCAGTGGGCAAACATTAAAAATATTAGGGTACTATATCGAGTTCTTGATTATAATACTAAAATAACAATAATACATCATACAAATAATATTACATTCAATGATAATCCGTATCAAATCGATATAGAGAAAATCCATTATTTACAATCAGTCGACCTACAATATTAAACATTCATTAGCCAATTTATTTTTCTTGGACCCAATGTATACCTAATATCATTTTTATAAAAAGGATATACTATGAACATGAAATATACATTACGTTTGTTCCACGATCATTACTTTATGTCCACCTTTATCTATAATACAACGAATCACGCAAATTACTTATACTTACATTAATACCATTGCTATCTAAGTTTGGATCTGAATATACCGGGTGACGCAACAAGTTGGTATTATATTATATACACATATAAAAACATCATATACATGATACACAAGTTATAAACAGACATAGTTTGTAAATTGTAAAGAAAGATTCATTGACGGGAGAGTAATAATTATTACCTTTACAATATCGTTCTTTAATGCTTAAAAAATTGGCCGATACGAATTCAGACAATTTGACATTTTAAATAAGTCTTAAAGTAATGTTTTAGTAGAGATATCAATGTTATTGATTCGTATCTTTACTAGTAATCTACAAATCCTTCTAACTACATAATATAGTGTTTTATGTAGGTTGCTTGCAAGAACATGTAACATGTTAACTATTTTTATATGTATTGCATTCTTTTAACGCTTAAAGACGTCGTTGATACGATCACAGTTTTCAAAGTATCCGATAGATCACGTTTAATGCGTCTTGAACTAAACTAATGACAGTAACATTTCAGACACAAACCACATGGTATAATTCAAGTTTCTCCAGTCAACACTTTAACACTGAACGAACCTAAAGTTCAAGTTGTTCTATGTATTGATTTGGGCATCGATTCACGAGACCTAGTATCTGGCGTACAGCATGAATAAACTTTGTAGCCAACCATCCTAGCTTGGTACGTTTTCCTTTGTTTGCGATGCAAGTTTACCATACAAAATATATAAATACAAAGACATATCGAACATAATACTTCGATATCTCTCGGCAGTGTGCATCTGATAATCGGGATCAAATGTGACTATCGAAAATCGATGCCCAAGCTATGAATACCAGGTGAATTGAAACACTAATCGAGTTCCTAATTAGCGAATAATAATGAAAGTCCACAGTAGAATCAGCACAAGAGATGGTTGTCGCTGTGCTATATGAGCGCGTGGTGCTTGGAGAGGTACGGAGGCTATGGCGGCGGCGGCGCGGCGGCGGGCGGCGCCTCCTGCGGCAGCGTGAAGTTCGTCAGCAGGTCGCGCACCGCCGGCCACAGCGTGCACTCCGAGTGAGACTGGTTGAACTCATTGAAACTGCAACAATACAAACAAATATTTGTAAAAAATATCGGTGCGTGTACGTATGTACGCGCGTGAGAAGTTAGACTTCTTTGGCATCATTAAAAAAGTAATTTTTTATTCCATGCAAATAATTAATTACAATAAAATGATAAAAGCACTGGAAAAGGATAGTCAACACAGTCAATAAAGTTCAGTTTAAATTTGAAATGTTAAATTATAATTATTAAAAACATCATTTAGAGAATAATAAATATGTATGACGTAATTGTACTAAATATTATAAGATTCTTAATTTTAAATATTTATTATTGATTATTTAATATTTTAAAAGTAAATAAATAAATAAAAAAATTGAATTTAAGTTTATTCATTATTTAAATATTTATTGTTTTCTTAATTTAATATTTACTTTTCACTTTTATCAAAAAGTTTTCATTAAACAGCTTCAACCTTTTTCGTGAGAATTTTGTGTCACATTTGCGCGCGCATCGTAAAATTTCTCTCTCGAACCTTTATAATGAGAGAGCAGACGCGCTTCGGGGCATTCGAAGTTTAGTTGGCTAACTCAACAGAACGTTGTTATTACTCTGTATTGTTGTTCAGACGAAATATATTACGTTTATATGAGAAAACTTTTAATTATTATGGAGGACTTAAACTTAAATCATGACGAAGTCTAAAACATGGACATACCACCTTCGCCCATACCTCCATCATCCAACTCCGAAATATACTTGTCTAGACTCTAGATGAATAAATGCCAACAAACGGCATACAATGCAGATGTCACAGAGCGCGCTACATGTGAGTGAGCTCATGTAATTACTTGTTATCAAACTATAAATGTGTGGGTATTTTGGATGCACATTGTAGATTATTTACCTATGTTTCTTTGCCTTATTAAATATTAATTCTTTCCCGTTTATAAAAAATATAAGTACGAAGAAACAGGGTGAACGCTTAAGGCGCTCTCGCTCGCACTAACTTACTAGACAACGCTAGCCTTTTTATACTGAGTGGTAAACAACCCTACCCTGCCCCACTTCTGACGTCCTGCAACTCCTGCATAACAATTATTATTTTTCTAAAATGGTAACCTTATAATGTGAAATTACGTTTTACGATACTGATGTAATGTGTAATCTTTGTATATTATATACCTTTTATTTTAATCAGCAACATCTCACACGTGCGCATCTTAAGATTTCACTATCATTTTTTCATAACGCGCCTAAAGAAGTATAACTTCAAAAACCATGAAGTATTAATCGTTTCACTCACTCATGTATAGAAGCTGTATTATCGGAGATGAAAAAGATTGATGATTCCCCACTTTAATTCTAATCCGGTATGTATTGCTTTAGTTATTATTCTGAGGTTACGACATATAGTACTGGGTATGTAACGTCACTCACCGTTTGAGATGTAGACTGACGGCAATGAGATGCGGCTGTGCGTTCTGCTTGTCAGCCAGCTGCGTCACATTCAGCTGCATGTCGTACACGAGCGGCAGCACAAGCTGCGTGTCCACGCGCGTCAGGCAGATCTACACACGACGTTGTATTATTGCTAAACCTTGTATATTCCTGGTGTGGTTTGTTTTACTAGACATTTACTATACAAGTACACAAGGCAAATATTTAGACTAGAATCTAGATAAATGATTTGATCGTCAGGACATGTTCATATCAATAAGAAAACGACATAAAAACGTAGCAGAAAGAAACATAATTAAGTGGGCTTAGAATGTGAAAAAAAAACGATGCGTCTCCACTTCGTTCCATGGTGGTTGGTTGAGAGACTGACGTATCGGTATTTTGATGTTTGTGATTGATCGAGAGACCGATACGTCAGTCTCTCAACCAACCACACTAAAACGAAGCGGAGACGCATCGTCTTTTTTTACATTCTAAGCCCATAGGAGTTGGATTTTTACAGATATAAAGAATATTATGTTTATCATGGCGGGTTATTTTTGGTGATTGCACAGAAAATCAATAAAGTAATACCAATAAAAACGTCTGAAATTAACACTCTGAATTTACGAATGTAAATAGAATTTTAGCTGTGAAGCCAACGCAAAATGTTAGTAGGCCCCACGGCACTTACAAAGAAGAGAATCTTGTGTTTGGCGAGCAGCACGGCGGGCTGGCCGGCGGGCACGATGGGCGGCGCGGCGGGCGGGATGCGCAGCGCCCACTGCAGCTGCCACAGCGCGGGCGCGGCCGGCGCCAGGTCCGCGCGCATCAGCGACACCAGCGACGGCAGCGCCGCCACCGGCGCGCCCCACCACCGGCCCCAGCCCTGCAGCGCCGTCGCGCGGTACGGGGCGATCGCCACGCGCTGCTCGAAGAACTTCTCCATCACCTGCACCGCACCCAATTTATTATATATCTCACCCCAAAATATGACAATATTACACCAAAATTATTTGTTGAAGACTCTTCTTTAACTACGAGAACTCATTGGTCGGTGTAATATGACCGAACACAAGCATAAATGAACACAGCGCGTTTTCTTAAATTGTAATTTGTTAGTCGTGTAGTAGTTATAACATAGTCGTTTTCCACGGCAGTCAGTTTCAATCCTCACTACCGTAATTGAGCATTAACAAAAAAACAATTCATATAATTACACATTTTTATCATTACATCTGTACTAACTTTTGCCCGCGGCTCCACTCGCGTTATATAGTTGTTCAGGGACAAAAGTCCTGCTTTATATTTTCTCGGGAGAAAAAGTAGCCTATGTGTTAATTCAGGACATTTCGGAGTTGGATGATGGATGTATGGGCGAAGGTGGTATTTCCATGTTTTAGACTTCGTCATGATTTAAACTTTCTATAATAATTAAAAGCTGGTTTTTCTCATATAAACATAATATATTTCGTCTGAACAACAATACAGAGTAATAACAACGTTCTGTTGAGCTAGCCAACTAAACTTCGAATGCCCTGAAGCGCGTCTGCACTCTCATTATAAAGGTTCGCTCCCCTCTACATAATTTCATACTACTTGATTCATTGAAGTCAACAGTAATACAATATTCATAAATAAAAATAGTCAAATCAACAACTTATTTTACAAATTCAAATTAATCTGCAACATTGTGTATTTTAAATCTCACTGTGCAATATTGAAATACTGGTAATTAGCTAGCATCCTATTTTATAGTATTTTAGTCACTCCGACACGGCCATTCTGCGATACGGTCGCCTCTGACCTGTAAAGAAAATTAAAAGTCGCAATTCGGAGGCCTCTGCCATCAAACGAATGCCAACGCAATTCGGAGGCCTCTGCCATCAAACGAATGCCAACGCAATTCGGAGGCCTCTGCCATCAAACGAATGCCAACGCAATTCGGAGGCCTCTGCCATCAAACGAATGCCAACACACAACGCAATTCGGAGGCCTCTGCCATCAACGAATGCAATTCGATTGTCATCGACAAATGTCAACACAATTCGAAAGGTTAATTTTTTTTTCTCTCTTTTTTTTTTTTTTTTTTGGGTCTGGATGACAGGAGCAATGAGCAAGCCGTTCGCCTGATAGTAAGCGATACGACCACCCATAAACAGTAGCAACACCACCCAGCACCTTGAGTTACAAAGTACTGTGTGGCATTCCACTGCGCACGTCATCCTGAGATATAAGATGTTAAGTCTCATTACGTCCAGCAGTTGCACTAGTATGCCCTTCAAACCGAAATACAACTCTACATGCTTACTGCTGCTTGGCGGTAGAAATAGACATTGCGGTGGTACCCACCCAGATGGACTCTTACATATGAGAGATCTACCACCAGTAAATGATGAGTGTCAATGCAATACGAAAGAGACACAGAATTCTCAATTGTTTAAAAACACAGTAAAGTTATAGCTCTACTTATACTCTGTGTACCTAATGATACTCCGACACGGCTATTCTGAATGTCGAGACTGGCTCAGACATCAGAAGCAAAATATGATTCAATTACAATTTAAATCTTACTAGTTAAGGAACAATAACTCATTCCTTTGATATACCAACATGTTTATATTGTAAGTGACACCAAATCCAAAATTATGGGATCCACATTTTTTTTTCTTTCTCAGGATTCAAACACTTTTACTCACGACTTTCACTTTGAGTTGTTAAGTGATAGTTCAACACAACAAACCCTGCAGTCCATCATCTAGTTGGAAATATACCCAGGCACTCAACGCACATATTCACGTAAATAGTAGGAAACAACTACTTTCGACAGTTTGTATGACGTCAGAAATCAATTTTTTGTTTAAATTTTTCGTTCTTTTTTTTTTTTTTTTATCACCGAAATTAAGTGCCAAAAAACAATAAAATAAATATAAACGCATTTGGAACCGAAAAATCTAAAGAAACGGTATTTTTGTCTTAGACTCGTTTAGGCTCCGAAATGGTATGAATTAGTAGGAGTACCAACTAATTGTACAGAGACAGCAAGCAGTCCGTGCACCGAGACGCATCCGTTAGAAATGTGTGATTAGGTGGGGGCGATGACGTTCGGTGCACGTGCCGCCAGCGCAAGATATCGAAATCTCTGTCTTGCACTGTACTTCACAATTGCCACTGTCAAGGTCATTCTGACAATCGCAATCGGCCCTTAAGTGCCGCAATTTTCTTTAATGTAAACAAATGACAATTTTCCAAAATTAGCTATGAATCAAATGATCTTACTGATGGACTAGGTCATAAAAAGACCCTTTCGTCGTGTAATATATACTGGTCTAGATATTCATTCCAATGATGAAATCCCTTCAATTTACGGAATGCTTGACTAGATCATCTATCCCCTTTAGTAGGTGAAATCTTCAGCTATGATACAACTGGACTAGGTCAGATCCCTCGTTACCCCTATAGTACAACTTTGTTCAATTATCAAAAAGTGATACTAACAATTTCTCCAGCAACACGGCTGTCAAATAGTTACTAAACTGAATATAGTTGAAACAACTCTTATCTAAGAAAATGTCCAACAGCAGCCACAGTGAAGACTGCTCTTCAATCGAAACAAGCATAGCACTTGTGGTACAACCGATAATGACCTCAATTATTGTAAAAATAAAGAAACACAGCAACAGCTCTGCCATTCCTGACCCAAACCAGATAAATTCTATTCCGATTTATTTAAAGATTTTACTGAGATTTGTATTGTTACTTTGAATAAACCAACTTTCATTTACCAAAATAATCAAATCAAAGAAAATTTATCAAAATGAGTTTCCAAAAATTACTTTTCAACATCAAATGCATCAACCGTGAAATTCAGACTTATACTTGATTATCATCGAGCCATCTTATTAATGAAATCAATTAATCTAACTAATGAAGGCCTGCATGTGACCTCTGGCTACTCAGAGCCCAGTAACCTCCAGTCACCCTCATATGCAAACCCCCACGGGAATGCAGAACCTCTCCCGGACTCTATGCGACCCCCGCCAGAGGTGGCTGCTTACCGCGTACTCGTGCTCGACCCTAATAAAAGTAGGCAACGACTTTTACTGAGCTATGGTTACATGACAACCTGTGGTATGGTTCACCCCGATCATCATACAAACCTAATTACTGTCAGTACTACTTTTCTCGGCTTCAATTTTATCGATTATGCTCTGACCTTCCGGCTATTTACCCAATCTATCATCACGTAAACTTAATAACACTGTTTGGAAAGTTTAGAAAAATGACTGAAGGTTCATCTACAACACAAATCTTGATTTACCAACTGGTCAGTTTACTACATGATTTCAAAAGACACCAAACGCTCAGACATCGTGCCTCTAGGTACGATCCTCCCGGGATATCTCCATCGTGCGTTCCAGTAACTACTTGTGTCACCACGCACAAGGTTTCTAGGATATGCCTTCATCGTGCGTTCTCTGCTAGAACACGCAAACATGAGTTTCCCATACTTGTGCTTCCGTTGAGCACAAAGCAACGTGTTTACTATTATTTTAATCAACAGCCTCATCTAATCTGTTTTACAATTGATCTTCAGGCATTTCTATAAACCATCATAAGAACAAATTAAATCTTAACACAAAACAGAATGGAAGCTTCTCCTTGCGGAGCTACAAACTTTCAAAGGGTCACCCTAAAATTGACAGCCGTCAAACGATGATCTGCAGAGGCTTTTCCACTGAGGCTGCTCAGTAGTTGCTCTGTACACTACCCTCTAACCTCGCAGTTTGGTGCTACCTGTAGCACGCTGTTCTGCGCCGGTCTGCATAGCCCAAAGAGCCACTCTGGCATACATTAC
Organism: Lapara coniferarum; assembly: GCA_949316025.1. Lineage (NCBI taxonomy): Eukaryota > Metazoa > Arthropoda > Insecta > Lepidoptera > Sphingidae > Lapara > Lapara coniferarum. The sequence continues at coordinate 13,596,519 of OX438931.1, read as the reverse complement.
ATAATTCTGAATGGGCTCACGTTTGTCCGCTATCCGCCTGATGCTAAGCGAAGATGCGGCCTAAGGTGAAGCACGCTTGCCCAGAAGAAACCGATTCACTCGAGACTTGAAGAGTCTCAAATTGTATTTATGCGGAAATAGACAATATGGTAGCGAATTTCATAATTAGGCTGCCCGTACAATAAAGGTGGAAGCAAAGCGCTTAGTGCGAGCTCTTGGAGCTTCGACCATGTAACAATGGCGCTTCGCCGTATCTCTGCTGGTACTGTGGTGGAATGGGGATGGAGGAATCAAATTGTACAATTCCGTTGCACATTCTCCGAAATGTATCCGGTAAAAATCAGATAGACTAGCAACTTTGCGACGATGCTCGAGGCTTTGTAATCGAGCTTTAACAAGGGTATCGTTGACTATGAGTTTAGAACTCAAGATTAAGATGGTCGGTTATAGGCACGGACGCATTAAGGAAAGAGGGAGCCAGGTCAAATGGCCTCTTTTTGGCAGAAAAAGGATAAGCCTATCTTGGCTGCGATGAACCTGACCAGATTGGCATTGCCTCAATCGGAGACTGCCTTAAGGAATATGCTCAGGCGTTGGATCATAGCTTCTCTGAGCAAATAGTACATAGTACCGAGGTACATAGTACTCTACGACCGTGCTGTCGTCTCCGTACTCAAAGGTACCGGCATGGACCACCTTGTCCAAACGTCCTCTATCGTTGCAGTAAATGTCAGGTCTACCAAGGACCCCACAGAGGCTCTTCAGTAGTCACGCTTTACTGAGTCTTTTACAAATATTGAGTGAGTGCTCCCTGCAAAGATCTTCAGTTCCTGCAATCAAAAATATCAACATCAGCATCAAACCGTTCAGTCTACCCTGGCCTTTAATAAAATGTTGCATCAAACTGCGCCTACGAATTCGATAGTCATTTTAATGTGAGAATAACCTCAAAATTGGCGCATGACTCTCTTTATCCAAAGCTTTAAACAGTTCGGTGCTGCAATCAGTTACAAAAGAATGCCAACAATCCTTTAGACTAAACACTATTCACCTGGATCACTTGTCAACCAAGGCCATGTACAGTCATAGTCTACTACAACAGGTATTTTTGTCCAAGTCCTTAAGTTCATGAACGGCTCTGTATTAATAATAAACATGACTTGCTCGTTAATCTACGTCTGCACATGCCCTGTTAAATAAAATCTCAATATCGGTAAAGGTTACCAAGAAATAAAAGGAACCATAACCCTCAAAGGGTTAAGGGTCATAAGATCTCAATATTGGTAAAGGTTACCAAGAAATAAAAGGAACCAGAACCCTCATAGAAGGGTTATGGGTTATACGATACCAAACTTCCTGAACGATGAACTTCCTCTACAATAGGGCAGTTAGCATCAACCGCCAGTTGTTGCCTGGTCACTTTGTCCAAGACATCAATTGCGACACCACACGCAGCATATCTACCGGAACGCTTGAGCACCAACAGGACCGTTTGAACACCAACAGGAACGTTTGATCGCGGTAAACACGCAGATCCTTGTTCATTTGGAGCCGTATGCACATGACGTCAGAAATAAATATGTGATGGTTATGTTTCACACGTAGTAACTTTTATTCATGTTGTAGTCTAGTTCTTCTTCCGATATTACTCAGCGCATTTTCTTTCTTGATGTTTATTGCGGGTAGTCAAATATCTCCATCGTACCTTGTATGAATTCCACATAGCGTTCATATTATGTAGTGAGCGCAATCTATTTCTGTGGGCATTTGATTGTTTATCCCGCTTCTGATTTCGGAGTTGGATGATGGATGTATGGGCGAAGGTGGTATTTCCATGTTTTAGACTTCGTCATGATTTAAACTTTCTATAATAATTAAAAGCTGGTTTTTCTCATATAAACATAATATATTTCGTCTGAACAACAATACAGAGTAATAACAACGTTCTGTTGAGCTAGCCAACTAAACTTCGAATGCCCTGAAGCGCGTCTGCACTCTCATTATAAAGGTTCGCTCCCCTCTACATAATTTCATACTACTTGATTCATTGAAGTCAACAGTAATACAATATTCATAAATAAAAATAGTCAAATCAACAACTTATTTTACAAATTCAAATTAATCTGCAACATTGTGTATTTTAAATCTCACTGTGCAATATTGAAATACTGGTAATTAGCTAGCATCCTATTTTATAGTATTTTAGTCACTCCGACAGGACATGATCTACCCAAAAATTGTGGGCCAAATTTCATCGAAATCCATTCAATAGTTTTTGCGTGAAAGAATAATAAACATACATACATCCTTTCTTACAAGCTTTCGCGTTTACAATATTAGTAGGTTTACATCCTCGCTATGTACTCGTACACTCTTACTATTAAAATGTATATTTATGGCATCTCACTTAGCGTGTTTCGTGATTTCAATTGTTTGTGAAATATTGACGATTAAGCCTCTAGGCGCCACAAAGAGTGACGTGAAAAGCCTCCAATATTTTCAAGTCAGTTGCGACCAAAATTTTGAGCCGTAAACATTTCCACATTAGCGATTTAATACATAGTACAATGGGCCCTTATACATCGTGCTATTGTAAAAACAGACAGGTTTTAGGTTGTCAGAAAATTTGCTTTACTTTCCATAGTTAAGTCAATAGTTTGACTTAATCAATTTATATTTAAAATTTATCGAAATTCATCTTGTATTCATGTTTTTATAGCTACGTAAAACGCAGTGATGTTGGCAAGACCAATCGTCTACACTTCCTTATACCTCAGGTAGTTTCAGAGACTCTCGCGTCCTCACACCCACCACTGCAACTCCTGTAAGTCAGGATCAGCAGTGGCACGCATTTATCACACCGAGGGGTGAAGCTCGGCGAGTCTCGGGGAACACAATCTGTCCTTAACCCGCAACAAAGTTAGTCAAATAGAAAGAACTTCCCTCCATAGCAAAGCGGGAGACAATAATAATTATTATTTTTATTGTATTGAACTAAAGAGATATTTTAACCTCGAGTTTAGGGACGTTTAAAGCTAGAAAAACCAGTTGTAAAGCACCATGGATAAAATTTTATTGAAAGGGTCCTTACAAATGAGCTGTCAAATTTGATTCCAATAATAGTCATGGCAAACACGCCGGAAAACACGGAAATTTTTCTAGTCTCTACAAGGTCCATGTAGTATATAGACCCAGATATTATTTGCATACTATCCAACGTGATGTTGCGCTCATCATGCCAAAGACTGCACTCGTAACGTACGTGATGCGCAGACTATTCATATTCGTAACCGGGTGTAAAACTTAAATGAAAAAAGTTTGCCCTTAAAATTACCGTGGCCAGTAAGAAATTGCGATACACAATGGTCTATTTCTAGCCAAGTTTTATTTAGGCGATCGCAAACGCATAGAAAGTATTTAAATAAATGACGCCCTTTCGAAGACTTCAGGTAGTCGACAGAATTAATTAGAAGAAGAGATCGGACATTAAGTGTATTTTCTATGTTGTGAAAGGTCAAAAGCAAATAAATTCCAATCCAATTTAGTTAAAATAGTATTGTAGTAGATATAAAAGGTCGGTACTTGTAAGTCGTCGGCAGACCAGGACTCCTTGTGGTCGGGCAGCGGCGTGAGCTGCAGGTGCAGCGACTGCATGTGCTGCGGGTGCAGCGCCACGCGCGCCGCCAATCCCGCGCTCTCGCATCGGAACGTCAGGCTCGTTGCTTCCACCGACACCAACGTTAACTAGACATAACAGATACATTCATAACAGATCTAATCTGAGAACTGCTCATAATTGTTTAAAGATTATTGTATGGTTCTGCTAGGTATAGTGTATAGTGTAGCGTGTAGTGTGTACTCACGAACTCCTCCTGGTGCACGAAGCGCTGCAGCGTGCGCTTCATGTAGACGCAGGCGAGGAAGCGCTGCAGCGGCGCGAGCGGCGGTCCGGGCGGCGCGCCGGGCGGCGGCTCGCTGGGCGTGCAGAGCGCCTCCAGCTTGGCGACGGGCAGCGGCGCCGCGCTCGCGCCCGCCCACGCGCGCCCCGACCCGCGCGCGCCCGCCGTCGACGAACTCGACATCGGACCTGTACAGCCAGCACCATAAGTATCTGTACTAAATATACATTTCAAGTCGCCTATTTACGCGTTAAGATAAATTGAAACATTTTTTTTTTCGTTTGAAGTAGATCTCCTTTATTTTATTTTTGTGAAGAGAAGAAAAAGATTAGTAAGAACACAAAAGTATGTAAGCAATTCGAAATTTTGAATAAGTTCAGCTACTTATGCTCTTATTAGTGACTGCACAAGTACATTATTGTTTACATTCTTTAATATCATTCAAATTTATCACATTCTTCCAAGGAATTTCTAATATAGTTGTGAACTTACAATTATAGATGCCTGTTTCACAAGTTTCACATACATTTAATTTAGTTAGTTATATGAAACCTTTTTTGTGGCAAGTATAACAAAGCAAGTATGCCTTTCGCCTGATGGTAAGCAATACGACCGCCAGTATTAACAGTAGTAGTAGTAATTAACAGTAGTAACACCATACAGCACCCTGAGTTACAAAGTACTGTGTGGCATTTCACTGCGCTCGTCTTAAGATCTTAAGTCTCATTATGCCCAGTAGTTACACTGGCTACAATGTTCTTCAAACATTAAATAACGGTAGAAATTAAAATTTTGGTGGTACCCGCCCAGACGGACTCTTACATTTGAGAGACCTACCACTGGTAAAACTATGAAACTGTTTATGTAGGTAGTGCTCATTTTAAAACCATTTATTTGGGAGCATAGATTACAGCTTCAGTTTTGTATTTGGTGGGCATACATACTGACAATAAAATAATTATAGAAATTAATTGACCCTTAATATATTAGAGTCGACTTGATTCGCATACGACACAAACGAAAATAAATATTTTTTAGGTCCCATAAGCACTCATACCTTTATGTTCGAGATGGTGTCGAGGCGAGGGATGGTGTCCGGGCGACGGCCTCGGTAGTGAAGGCGAAGCGGGCCACGCTGTAAACGGCGATGTAGGCGGCGGGTGCGGGGAGGCCGCGGGCGGCGCGTGCGGGGAGGGCGCGAGGGGCGACGCGGGGGACGCCGACACCCCCGCGCCACCCGCCGACCCGCCGCCGCCCCCCGTGCCGCTCGGCGGAGACGTCAGGTTAAACGACCCACCACCCATCTGCAAATACCATTCCAACTAAAGTCTGTCTCACGAAAGAAGTCCCGCGGCAACATGTGGAACTAATCATGACAGATGTCACAGATTGGCCAGCATCTGTTTTTTTTTTTTTTTTTTAATTATTACGGCTCTGGATACTAGTCCATTGAGCCCGTCTTTCATATATTTTCATCCTCAGTCCTAACTCCTAACTAATATGTCGAAGTAAAGCAGTGGCTACCTTACCAAGACTTTATTAAGGAGTTTTGGCGGCAACGAAAAAACACTTGATTGGCACAGTTATTTCAATTCACTTCATTTGAGCACTTTAATAGAACTATATTGGATAATATACCACCATAATTATGCAATATAACACTAAGTATCACCAAAATAATGAATTAAAACAAGAGCACCTCATGACACTTCTACATTCCCGCCAAAACTCCGCCAGCATCTGACAATGATAACATTGCCAGGTGCTGTTTACATGCAGTGTTGCAAAAGTTCCCGATTTATCGGGAGATCTAACGATTTTGTCTGTTGTCTCCTGATATACCGATTTTACTATCATATCTCGGGAGATATATTTTCAGATTTCAGTATTTATTTTAGTATTATTGTGCTAAATAAATACTGAAATAAAACTAGTTATTCGATGTTCCCCCTTTTTTTTTAATATTTCATTTTGTATACGACGTTTTGAAGATTTTGCAAGCTTGCTCCATCATTATGAAATGCTGCAAAGCATTCAAAACGTCGCGTCAGGAGTAAAATAAAATTGTAAACCTGCCCCGGTAACCCTAAATCCCCCGAAACGCAGATTCTTCGAATACAGCAATATTGTTAACATTTTGTTTTACTTTTTCATAATCACTAAAAATAATTATACCGCAATCTTTTAGTGATTTAGGGACGTCTAACACCTTAAAATTAGCAACATTACGTCGCACGACTGTGGCGACACGTCTGCGGGACTTATTTCGTGAGACAGACTTTAATTCGAAACTTGTATGACTCTGGCTAGCGCGTCTTGCCATAAACAAAAAGCGGCAAAAATCACGATAAAACTCGACCATTCGAAAGTTATACCTGGTGTGCGGGTGACGCAGGATGTGGGGTGACGGGCGCAGAGTGCGGCGTGTGTGGCTGCGGCGGCGTCAGCGGAGCCGGAAAACGAAGGCCTCCTGATATGCAATAGAACATAGCTCTAAAGATTACTTTATAGTTCAAGGAAATGCAAATTAAAACCAGTGATGAGTACCATCACAGCAAATGTTTTCCGAGATTAACGCCCGAATACTCAAACGCTACTCAACCAACCAAGTTATCTGAGGCCTACTTAATTTTAGCCGGCTTCTTATTTTAAATGGCATTCTCAAACGCACTTTAAAAGATTTGATGGAAAACTCAGCCGAGAAGCAGTCATTTTGCTACAGATTATAAAAAGTTTGTTTTCGATTACAATTTTAATAAATTTGATATTTGTGTGTCGTTTCACGCAGTATAATTTTTAAGATGTTAAATATAAATAAATCGAATAACACAATGCGCAGTTTGAAAATGATTTACAATGTTATAATCTGTTAAGAATATAATAATATGTAATTATTATATTCTTAACATTGATGTGATGAGCTTATATTGGCATTATATTGCCACTTGGCAGTATGTTAGGGTTGACATTAGCCGCTTTAGAAAAAAAAATAAACAAGTCAACAACAATAATATTTATAATTCTTATTTCAGTTTTATCATCAGAAGTAGGCATATTTACAAACATTTACAAAATATGCTAACTCAACTGCCATACTACGCACAATACGATGTACTACCGTTGGTTGTTTCCCGTGAAAAATAACCCCGATGACCTTAGGCTATCGGTTGGATTGTTTGGTTTCTTTTTGTGTTCGGCTGGATATAATCCCGATTTTAAAGAACATAAATGAAGAACTGTTTCCTTGCTGAGTTGGAATCTTCTTTTACGATAAGTTAAGATAAGATATGATATATTTATTTGTCAAACATTAACATTAAATTATCATTATTGTATTCTTCGAAAGCGTTTAATTTCTCTCGATTTCTTCCTTTGACACCACACTCCTCTTCAGACAATGATGATAATGAAGAAAAAAAAAACGATTTATTAAATCCAAAGAGAATATAATAAGTAGTTATTACGCAATAAAATTATTAAAGATTTGAACGTAAATATTTGAGACTAGTCTGAAGCACTCTCAAATTGATCTCGATTAACAGCCATATTTGGAGGCCTTACATAGCTGTCAAACTTTAAGCAGTGTTTGTGAATACCGTTTGAATCAATAAGCGGACCTTAAACTGAGTCGCCTTAAATTTAAGGTTAAGAGATAAATGACGTTTCAGTATACCAATTTCACCAATAACGAATGCGTTTGAGTATTCGGGCGTGAAGTACGGAACATAAAGCGAGCAAAAAATTTTCGTAAGGTACGTAATAGACTAATGTTATTTTTCTTGCAATATCATTATAAACAGCTGCGGTTTTTTTAACATACATAGCACATATTATATACAACATTTACCTGGAGGCATTGGGGACATAGGAGATGGTGGATTGTCGTCTTCAGCCAACAACCGTGCACTCATGTTGTCTTCTACATATCGTGATAAAAATGTCTGTAAATGGCATTACTATTAGTAATTATTCTTATCAACAATATTATCTAAAGAAACAGTGGTTATTCATATTCAATTATATTCACCTTCAAGCCCTGGGCGGGCGCGAATTCATCGACCACTGGACTCCGGTCGAATTTTGAGTATGAACCGTCGCGGATGGTGACCACGCCACCGCCACGTATGCCTACTTCTATGCAATACGCGCCGGCGTATATAATGCGGATCTGTGGTAAAGCTTAGTTGTTTATAAAAGTGTAGAATGAAATTAAATAGCCATCTTAGAATTACATAAACAACATTAAGGCCGGTTTTATTACGGAGGCTTCACAAATGTATGGTTACCTTTCTCCAAGAGTGCGCAATGAGCGTGAAGGTGGGCGTGGGCATCTGCGTACGCACGTGGTGCAGGCCCAGCTGCGGCAGCGCCGGCAGCCGAGACAGCGCCAGCAGCGGAGCGTACGTCTCGCGCAGCACCACGCCCAGCGACATCAGCTCCTTGTGCCTGTCCACACATACGCTTTGTACACAAACCTGCAGCATCCCCGGACGTTTTTATATTATACAACAAAGCTTTTTTCGTGATTTTAGCTTAACAAAACGAAATTTTACTAATGGTAATGGGTCAGAAATCATACATGCAGAGAATGTAGGTAAATATTTAGTCAGTAAAACACGTACGTGTTAAGGTAGTGGTCGAGGTGGTGGTGCAGCAAGTGGTGCGCGTTGGCGGCGGGCTGGTGCGCAGGCGTGGCCACCGTGTACCGCTGCGCCTGCGCCGACCACGTGACCACGCACGTGGCACGCTGCGCCGGGCCCGCGCCCACCACCAGCGCGCGGTACGAGTACGAACGCACGCACACGCCCTGCCACATGCTCTCGCGCTCTAAAACATAAATGCACATATACGCGCCTTCTTACGGGGGGTACAATATAACACGCACCTGGGTACTATTTCTCGCATAATATAGGCCTTATGATACCTGTTTTGGAGACGAAATATACTAAGTAGTTTAATGCCGAACAATTGTGGTACAGATTACTTTTTATAACATAGTTTGCGTACCCTGGACTGGGCGCTGCATGAAGTCGTATATGAGCGCGTGCAGATGCACGATAGCCGCCCAGTCTGCAAGGAACGCCTCGGCCGTGCGCGCCGCCTCCGTACCCAGCTCGTACTGCAGGTACACGCACCGACGCTCGCCTGCACGACAGAAACAATGTCGTTAATTAAATTTATGGCTGTATACTGTGGATTATACGTTGGGAAATTTATTTCCAGTCACCTATATTTTATGATAAAAGTGTAGTTAAGTTTTTTTTTCTCCTGAAATTATAAAACAGCACCTTTTAAAGTTGGAAACATCAAGGTATTTAATCATAATAAAGTCTTGTATTTACAATGTAAATTGTAATGCATAACAACATTCGATATTGCCAGAATGAAGTTTTGAGTAAATTAAGCATGTATGTAAGATTTATTAAACACAAATTAGCATAAAATAAATAACATTGCAAAGATTAGTTGATAAACAAAGTAATGACCTTGTTCTTTGGGGTTGGGCGTGCGCACAGGAGAGCCGTGGAATACGATCTCGGCGGTCCAGACGCGCGCCTGGTTCTTGGTGGTGAGGCGGATGGTGGCGGCGAGCAGGCGGTGGCGCAGCGCGGCGGCGGCGGCGGCGCCCGCCTCCTCCGGCACCGGCAGCGACACGATGCGCATCGCCAGCGCCGACCCGCTCCACTCCGGCTGCACGCCGCCGTGCGTCACGCCGCGAGACGCCAGCTGCATACACACGCAAATATACACTGAAGGGTTTGCTAGTTTTAGATGTTTATTTAAACATTTTAATATAAAAATATTTAACTTATAGAAAATACATGGACTTTGAGGCATTGTATTTTTTATCGCAGGCACGGGTTATTATGCAGAGCTTGGACGAGGCCGAAACTAATAATGTAATCATTAGTATAGCTCGCTACGCTGTAGTCAAGAAAAATTTGATGTTTTTGTTATGTCAGGAAATAAAATATGGAACTTCATACTAGTCAATCTTTAGGTCAAGTTCACAATTGTTCACATTTTACAGTTCACATTCAAACTGAGGAGATTTTTACCTCTTGTGCAAGGTTGACGAAGGGAACCCGTTCGTCAGCGGCGGCCACTACGTGCGCCAGCTCGGGCAGGAAATATGCAGGCTGGCGCACGCGCACAGCACGGATGTTTGCAGGCGACAACTTGCGTTTGCCTGCCTGCATGCCTGAATGAAAAATTTGTTATTGAACAATACGATTCCAAAATCATTAAAGTATTTTATTAATTTCTAACTTCTTAAACAACTCCAAAACCCTTATCTTAGTCTCACATAAGCACCTTGAAGTTCGTCACGAGCAACATCGCATAGCGCAATATGAAGTGCTAGAGATGAAAAAAAAATTAGAACAAAGTAAAGTGAACCTGGCGTATCGAGCGGCGTGAATGGCCCGTGAGTAAGCGTGAAGGTGTCCAACTCGACGAGCGAGTGCAGCCTGAGGAACGCGCGCGCCACGCCCGCCGGGCTCGGCGCCGAGCTCGTACCCGCCTACGTACAAAACATTTAAATGTAAATATCTTACCGCAAATACAATATCGACATACCTACATCGAAACAACTATGAAATTATACATTTATTAGTAAGTAAGTAATATGCATTGGTGGCGTAGTTGTATTACGGTACGACTGTAGTGCTGAGGTCTCGGGTTCGATCCCCCGTGTCAGGTAAAGTGACATTGGGTTTTTCTGTTCATGATCAGCCATGTACGGCGATACGCTCGCCCCTATCATATCACGGGACGGAATACGAACGCAAAACTGCACCCAGCACTTGTTGCACCTTTGCCTACCACCTCTACGGGGATGAAAGGCATTAGTGTGCGTGTGTGTAATCTATATTTGTCAAGTACTCGGAAGTAAGGGCTAGTCTACTGGCTTCGTTTTCTATAGATAGGCTCATGTCAGCTACTTACACGCTTCAACGCATTTCCTAGGTTTCGCTATTATACAGTATACATTGACAATATTATGCTCTGATGAGCAAATTTTCGCAAACGAGAGATTACTAATTGTAATATGATGGTATTGTAGTTGGAGTGGTTACCTCGTCCTCGCACTCGTCGGGCGTGCAGCGCCGCGCGCCGGCCAGGTGGAAGGAGAGCGCCACCGAGCAGGCGCTGCCGCTGTTGGTGCTGTTGCTGGTCGTCGCCGTGCTCCCCGCTGCCACTTCCTTCATCTCCACGATCTGAAGTTACATTACACCAGTTTTTTTACTACCGAAAGATAGATAATTCTTTATTTTACACTAGTTAAAAAAACACTTCAGACAACTGCATACTGACCAAAAAACTATCATGAATAATATGAGAACATTCGGTCAAACGCAATAAAATTAGATATAAGAATTAAGATGTTTCTTTTTTGCCCGTTGACCGCTAAAAGTGATCTTCATTAAACACATTGGATGAAATGAAGGTACTTTTTTCTGTCTAATTTGCCGCTAGTTTTGAGATTGTTACATGTACGTATGTTGGGGACATATGCAGTCGCACAGACGGGTGATCAGTTCGCCTCATTGGAACTATTTCACCTTCAGTCCCAGTTTGTGTGGGGCTGCCACTTTCGCTTTGGGTCGGTCCGCTTCGCTGGTATTCTGCCTAGGGGCCGCATTCACCATAGGGAGTTTCGGCTGTGGCGCAGTAAGACCTAGAAGCATCGCCGCTCCCTTCCAGGTATGTACCTTCCAGGTTGCCAGTGTCTGCGCAGCACAGCCCTCCCCTGAGGCTCCCGCCACTTTGGTTTAGTAGGCTTTTGGTTTTCTTATGATCAAGAGTCTTGATGAAGATCTTAGATTGGCGACAGCGCTTCATATCTTCTTGCTGATTACTCCTTTCGTGACTTTTGCCGGTATAGGTATGCACGGTTCCGGTCCTATAAATGTTTCGTCAGCTCCCTCTCTCGCTAACTCATCGGCCTTTTTCTCGCCTGTGGTACCTTGATGGCCAGTTACCCAGGCAATGATTACTTCTTTGTCAGCTGCCAGCGTGTTCAGTGTGTGTTTGCATTCTTTCACTAGGGCCGATGTTGTCTCTGGTTTATCAAGTGCCTTTAGGGCTGCTTGACTGTCACTGTAGATCAGTATTGTACTGATTTCCTTATTGTTCGTCTGCTTCACGCCGTCAGTGCATTCCAGAATGGCCATTGTTTCCGCCTGGAATATGCTCGCATAGTTACCTAGTTTTATTTTGATTTCTTCTGTGTTGGATGGCGTGGTTATAAGTATTTTTGCCCCCGACAATCCTGTTGATTCTTTCCTGGGGCCATCTGTGAACCATGCCACCCACTTATCATGGTTATGTGGAAGTTCCCAGTTTTCTCTAGGTCCTATATGTATTCTGTATTTTTGTTGAAGATCTTTTTTCTGAATTAGATAATTATTTCCCAAGGTCATCAACATTTTTTCTTGAATTGTGATTACTTCTTTGTGTCCTTTGTTTGTAGTTTTCCATAGTCCATAGGACTTTAATCTATAGCATTTTCCTAATGCTCTCTTTTTAGCTTCCAGATCCAGCGGTATACATCCTAGAATTATATCCAGTGCCGCTGTTGGAGTAGCTCTTAATGCACCTGTAGTCATCAGCCCAGAGAGTCTCTGTACCTAGGCCAGCTTCTTATATTTTGTCTTAATGGTTGCCCTATACCACACCAAGGCTCTGTAGAGTAGTCTTGGGAGTATGATGGCCTTATATATCCAGTAGGTTATATTCGGCTTCATACCCAAGTCTTACCTATTGCTTTACCGCATTGCATCAGCTATTTTAGCTTTTGTGCATTGCTGGCTTATGTGCAAGTTGAACAGTAATTTGTCATCCAGCACTACTCCTAGATATTTGATTTCTTTTACAAGTTTTAGATTTCGGCCATCTATTAGAATGGGTGACAGTTCTTTATTATTTCTCTTTTTGGTAAACAGAACCACCCTGGTTTTGTTTGGATTGAGGTCGAGTCCTCGCTCCCTACACCACTACAAGGCTATTCTAATTGCCATATTTAATCTACTGCATAGCATATTGACGTCCTGTCCCACTACTAGGATAACCCCATCATCGGAATACACCTGCATGTATATGTGCTATTTATTTCCTTGTTCCCATGAGGTTATAGAGCAGCAGACACCACATTAGGGGAGACAGGCAGCCCACTTGCGGGAAGCCCCTGTATACCCTAACCGTATATCGTCGATGAAGTACCAATACCTCCTAACTGACAATTTAGTCCAAAATTACTTTTTTATTACAATAGACATAAAACTCATATTCGCATGGATTGAATTAACTTCTATTCGAAATTTCTTTACCAGTAAGTTTCTTGAGCTATGTGAAAACATCTACTTAGTGACAGAATTCATTCGTTCGTATGTATTAAACAGTTTTTTTCTTCTGGTGTAAAATTTGATTCTCAACACTTAGGAGGTATTGGTACTTCATCGACGATATGTTATGTCACCTAGTTCAGCTGTTATTAATCTTTGATTCAGCATGTTCATAATCCATTGTTGTATTAGGGGGTTGATCCCTTCTCTATTAAGTGAGGATTCTATCGTGTATGATGTCGCCCTGTCAAAGGCGCCCTCTACGCCGAAGAAACACCCAATTGCTGGTTCTTTCCTTTCCAATGTGTTCTCGATTGTAGCCACTAAGTTGTGAAAAGCTATCTCCGTGAGTTTATTCTCCACTAGCTTTTGCCGGCGGCTCCGCCCGCATTAAAAAGTTTTTCCGGGATAAAAGTCCCGCTTTATATTTTCCCGGGATAAAAAGTTGCCTATGTGTTAATCCAGGACATGATCTACCCGTGTGCCAAATTTTATCGAAATCCATTCAGTAGTTTTTGCATGAAAGAGGAACAAACATCCATACATCCAGACATTCTTACAAACTTTCGCCTTTATAATATTAGTAGGATGTGTGCACGCTGTTTTGCATGCAGTGGCTTACTACCTTTTCCTGTTTCTTCTCGTATGTTCCTATGTATTAGTTTCTCAAGTGCCTTTAATAGGAATGATGAGACTAATGCATCTGAATGGTTTAGGATCTTGGTATATCTTTTTACCTGGCTTGGGTAGAAAAACAGCTCTTACTTGCCACCAGCTTTCTGGTATATATCCGATTGCCAGACAGCCCAGACAGACATGTATATTGCTAGAAGGTCATCTTGATATACTTAAGTGCCTGTTGTAGCATCTTGGGAAAAATCCCATCCGGTCCTGCTGCCTTATATGGCGCGAACGACCAGATGCTCCAACTTATTAGCGCCTGTCTAATTACAAATTTTGTGGCGTCACCGAGGACAATGCTGGTCCCCCCCGTCACTTCACTCTTTGCGGGTTCAAGATTGTTACATACATATTCTTATAATTTAAAATTGAAATGATACATGAAGTATAATTGCAATGGGTTGCAAATTATTACCAATATATGATCGGTGTGTCGATGTAAGGTGACATAGAGTCGGTCAGGTGAGAGCTTGTTGAGAGGGTGGTCGGGCCCGTGCAGGAACGGCAGGTGTTCGCAAACGCTCGCTGGCAGATGCTGCAGCGTCTTCTCGCATCGCCGTGCCACCAGCCAGAATCTACGGACATGGTTCAAATTATTTTAATATTCAAACATAATAATGTACGAAATATTGAAATATTTGTGGAAGCGTATAACAAATGATAAATGTAAGTCGTTGATTTAAGCCCTAAGAATTACTTGGGATTTGGATATGGATATTTAACTTAACAATATTATGCTTTACCATTTAGTTCATAGTAGTACAGTGAAAACATAGAGATCGAGCAGTCGTATGTATTTATTGAAGTGTACCTGAGGTGTGTGAGCAGCGTGCGTATCTGCGGCACGTGAGTGGCGGCGAGCGCGTTAGCCAGGTCGGACATGCGCGGCGTGTTGGGGTAGGCGGGCACGCGCGCGCGCAGCCGTCCGCCGTGCGCGCCCACCGACACCAGCAGCTGCTCCGCGCGCAGGCACGGGCTCACCACCGAGCACGCCAGCACGCACGGCCAGCCGCCCACGCTGCACTCCACGCCCAGGTCGCTGAGCATGACGCGCAGGTCGGCCAGCCGCTGCCGCGAGCGCACGTGCACGGTGTGCGCCAGCAGCCGCTCCATGGAGGGCGCATGCGGCGTCAGCGCGGCCGCCACACGCTCGCCGCCCGTCAGCGCCGGCACGTGCCACACGCACAACGACTCGCCCTCCGCGCCCACGATCAGACGGTACCCGAGCTCGCAGCCCAGCTCCCTCACATCATAAATTACAATTATCTCACCATTTACATACCAATCTGTTATTTCATTCTTTTTATAAAATTTAAAACTTTATCGATCTATTCAGGTTTTTCAAAAATAGGTGTTTATTACGGCTTTTCCCACGTGAAAAGCTTTTCCCGCTACACAAACCCCTATATCACTGTAGCGATCCATAGCGCTATTTATACGACACTAGCGCCGCGCCGTGTACTTAAAAATCTGATTAAATTTTCAAATATTTCTCAAGAGAGCAAATTACCGAAATAAAAAGCCTACACGTATACGTTAATCCAAGACACGGTCTACACGTGTGCCAAATTTCATTAAAATCCTTTTTGCAGTTACTGCGTTTACTTCTGACAAACATTCAAGCAACCAAACAATCGAATTTATCATATTGGTAAGAATAAGAATTAAGACATATTTGAGTAATATATTTTCTTTTAAATATATACTTACTTCCAATACGAAACTTGTAACTTTTGTCCTGGTATGTACTTGTCGACCTGCAAATGACGCGAGAGACGATCGCGGCACAGTCTCAGTGTCTGCGTGTACAGCAGCTCTAGCGACAGTGAGCGACAAAAGAATCGAAGTGCTGCCAACGCACCGCTGAGCCCGGCGGCTGCCAGTCGAGCTTGTGCCACACCACGCAACCACGCCAGTTGAGAACTGTACACTAGTGGTTTGCCTTCTGCAAAGGTTTTTATTTAGAAAATGCAATGTTTTTTTTTTTATGTTATCACAATCATTTTGGTATTACCTCCAGTTTCACTATCTTGTATAAGAATAGCAATGTCCAACAGTCGCCATGGAAGATTAGGAGCATCTCCCATAACAGTTAAAGATACACTGAATTCTTGGCCAACTGTAAATGTAGCACGCCCGTTTTCCACCTATATGCAAATTGCTTTCGTTATAATTTGTTGTAAGATGAGTGTTGACATGAAAAGTTTATGCAATGCAATCAGCCCTGTATTATATTATACTGCCCACTGCTGAGCATGGGCATCCTCTACTACTGTGACGGGTTAGGCCTTAGTCACCACGCTAGCCTAGTGCAGGTTGGCAGACACATCCTCGAAATTCTTATGGAGAATTCTCAAGTATGTAGGTTTCCTCACGATGTTTTCCTTCTTTATAACAATACACACATAACTTTGAAAAGTCAGAGGTGTGTGCCTTGGGTTTTGAACCTCAGGAGACCGTTCCATTACCAACTAGGCTATCGTGATACATTTTACCATTACCATAATGAGCCTTGGTTTTTAAAATAATACTTGAAGACAACAAATCAATTTAAAAATATAAATGAGTCATTACTTTATTTGACTACATACAAGTTTCTTCATAAAGAATAATCCTAAGAATTAATATATATGTATATGGCATAAACACTAACTATGGAATACCTTTAAATTTCTAACATCACTTGGTAATGATGCAGTGGTTAGTCTTTGACGAACTATGTGAGCAAGGGCACGCAGTGTAGAGCGGCGCTCTGTCGGCGTTAACGATGGCGGCGGCACCAAACGTTCTCGGATCACAGCTGGCAAGCGACTGTATGTGCCCAAAGTCAGCACCTCTACAGCTGCGGCCATGTGGAATGTGGGCAGGCTGACAACAATAATTGAAATTGCTCAGAGAAGCCTATGGGACAGTGTTTAAGTAGATCTATTTCCACAAGACGTACAAAATATCTCCAATGTTTTAACTTGATAATTGTTATTGTAATCCTACTGATTCAAATATTGATGAGGAAGATCCCAATATAGAAGATTGAAATGATTATTTAAGGCTGATAAATAATAATACGAAATATTAAAAAAAAAAACCGACTGCTTCAATATCTGCCATCTATATTAAATTCATTGAAGAACTGAAAAGATGGAAACAAGATTTTAATTTGAATATTTTATTTTGGTTTCTAATAATCTTAGTAGACAGTGTTCACAAACATTGTTGGAGGCATAACACGCTCACTTCTCATAAATTGGTTGGTGATATAGGTAGAGCAACAAAACCTCGTAGTGTCCTTATGCCTCCAACTGTGTTTGTGAACACTACCAACTAAGATTATTCAAAACCAAAATAAAATATTCAAATTAAAATCTTGTTCTATTTTTTCAGTTCTTAAATAAATTTGTTAAATATAGCAGATTTTGACGCAGTCGGGTTTTTTTGTTTAGTTTTTATAATTCTTTTTCGACATTTAACCCTTCCATCGGATTTCAAAGGATCTTGATATTTTTATACTGGATTTTGATCGTATTTTCTTATTTTCTGTGTTACTTTAAGACTTACTGGTGATGGGTCTCCCGTATGCGAGGGGACATCTGGGTAGCTAAACAGGCCATGTTTATTTCTACCATCAAACAGCAGTAAGTATGCACTGTTATTATGTTCAGATTTAGAGGGCATTGTAGCCAGCATAATTACTTATCATTATGAGACATAGCATCTAATGTCAGGGTGAGGAGCATAGTGGACTCCCATGCAGTACTTGGTAATTAAAAGTTTTGTGGGCTGTTGCTACCGTATATGGGTGTTCCTATCGCTTACTATGAGGAACTCTGCTTATATATATAGATGCATGGGGAAACCCTATATACTTGGACGCCGGCATCCGTCGCGGGGCTTGATGAGTCAATGCCTTTTCTGATGTTAAATACTATTTTATGTAACTTAAATTTACAGAAATACCATTCTATAGGATTAAAAAAAACATCCATAAAGGACATGATATGTAGTACATAATAAATTATTTTTAATTTTAATGATTTCATATGATAATCCCTAACACACTTAAGACCAATTATATAAAAATCTTTTGTATTCTCTAGATCCTGTTCAAAACTAACTAGGCAACACTTCTGGGTGTTTAGTATGAGTAACTATCTTTAATTTTTGTTTTCCATTTTTTATGAGCTCAAACTTGACAATACTAGCTATTTCATACTTAATATGAACTTCAGAATAAAAAGCATAGCACACTTTTATGAAAATGCAACATTGTTAAAAAATTTAGAATGCAGATACAAACATACTAAAGATAGATTACAATTATACCAACCGAGCATGCACAAGTGTTTCTCTTGCTACTCTTGCTAATACATCAGCAGTTTCTACAAAGAGCAATGCTTGCTTGTCCAAGAAGGCCATGATGTGTGCTGACCGATCCACTTTTGTTGCGCTACTGGCCCACTTCACAAGAGCCAGCAAGCGCACGAACAGTTGTCGAGTGCGTGCACTAAATTTATAGATCTCAATCTTGCGCTCCATATCAGTTTTTCGAGGCAGCCTAAAAACCCATTTTAGTCAATAGATGTAAAATAACATGTACTGCATTTACTTAAATACTGATTCTACTTACAATTCAGCCAACACGGTAAGTTCATCATAAGTTCTTTGAACGATGAAGTCTATTAACATAGCGAGAGAAATGGAACCACCACGAGCTCCACCACCTTCAGCACCTTGGGTGCATCCTTCTATAGCCACAGGCACCATGGCGGAATCACGAGAGGAACTGCTCAGGTTTTTTATTATCAGTCTTTCAGCTTTAATACATTTTATTCTCCCAGATTTATTAAGACATATTCACAATAAACAATAAAATTAATTCTTCAAAATAAACTACGAAGTAATCGAAGTGTACTAGAACTAGTGATGCGACTAGACTTAGAGACTGACGTTGTTAGTCAAGTAGTGAATTTGTTTATTTGGTCATACTCGTAGCCTCATTGCGCAGTAGGAATACCAGTTGACGTCGCTAATTCACTAGACGTTGTCTATGTCACGAACGTCATTGCTTCCAATTTTTACGGCAAATTTAGCATTTTTATGTGACAAAATTATATTTAACAAGTGAACAGTAAGTATTATTTTGTATAATTTTTCATCTTCCAACATATTAGTAATGAAACAAATGTATTTAAAACACTTAAACAAATCTAACTCGAATTACTGGGTTTGTAGCAATGCGAGTAAACTCGAGTATAATAATGACTTTATTCGAGTGAATCGGGTTTCCGTAGTATTATAATGCTCTTTGGACTCGGGTCATAAAATCGTATTCGAGTGCATCACTAACTAAAACAAGGTTCCACACAGATTCAAATTTCATATTGACATTCAATCATTCCGCAAGGAGTGAGTGAATTTGAAATATAGTATACTAGCTTTTGCCCACGGCTTCGCCCGCGTTAATAAGTTTTTCCGGGCTAAAAGTACATACATAAAAACCTTCCCGTTGAATCACTCTATCCAACACATTTATTTGTATAAAGATTAATATTATGATGTTGATACAACTCTTAACAAATAATGCATTAATTTCGACCAAATTTGATTACCATAAAAACGGTTCTAGAGAGTTTATTTTAAAAGATAGACATATACTATCGCGGACTTTTTGTTAGATCATTTCAAGAGGAATAATTCTTTCATACATATATTTTTGGTATCTTGAACCGTTTTCGCAGCGCACGCAATGGAAGCCCTGAAGGATGAATAATTTTCCCCGCATTTTTCACATTTTCCATTATTTCTTCGATCCTAATAGTTGCATCGTGATGTTATATAGCCTATAGCCTTCCTCGATAAATGGTCTATTCAACACAAAAATAATTTTTCAATTCGCACCAGTAGTTCCTGAGATTAGCGCGTTCAAACAAACAAACAAACAAACTCTTCAGTTTTATAATATTAGTATAGATATGAAATCCCTCCTAGCCAGTTTCGGCCACGGCGGCCAATCTCAACGGTGATCAGCCAGGTACACAGGAGATATTATAGTGCACAAGTGTGTGCGCAATACACAGGTGCACTCGCTATTCCTTCACTCTCATAGTCCGGTGAGACGGCAATCCGACATGACCGGAGAGAGATCAGGCGCAGGACCAACGGCTTTACGTGCTTTCCGAGGCACGGGGGTATCACAACGCCAACTTCCTGACTCCGAGCTGCGACTGAGTAAATTTTAAGATGGAAAAACCCAGTCACAATTTTTTTTTGGCTCGACCCGGGATTCGAACCCAGGACCTCAGCGCGCAAATCGTACTCGTAATGCGTACGCAATACCACTACGCCACCGAGGCAGGCCCTAATTTTATAGTATATATAAAATTAGGGCGGCGACATACTATTAACATGTGACGCGACCTGATGAAACACGATGCGTGTTGACTCGAATCAAAAGTAAAACTTATATATGTCGGGACAGGAAGGAAGTATAAAAAGGAATTATCATTTTTATTAATCACATTGAGGGTGTCTGAATATATTACGTCGGGTAAGACTAAATAACAATCGTGTTGAATTCTCGGAGCGACAGTTGGGTGTATAAAAGGGGTGCCGAATCATTTGAAGAAACAGTCTTAGTCTGTCGTCATTAAGTTCGGTTGCGTTGCAACTAGTACGGTGCAGATCACTACTAAGTGGTAACTATGGTGGTTTTCATATCGGTCAGTACTTAGTAAAGCGGTTACTATGTTAATTCGGGTTGTTACTAGGTGAGTCGTTTTGAGTTGCGAAGTTTGGTTAAGTAATTGTCTCAATATGCAGTGTGTTATAAAAACCAAAGTTAATAATGAATCCTGACGTGGTATTGTACTCTGTGAACACTTGATTACGCAATAATTGACCAACGAACAATAAATAGCTAGTTAAAGAGAATTCATTTGTGACTTTTATTATGTGAACCTACGTGTATCGATATCGGCAGTCACTGTTTCCGACATATATGTTTTCTATGACCAGAATCTTTCTTTCTTCATTGCCAGAATCACACTGTTAAAGGGCTTTACGCACGGTCCATCTTGACGTACAAGCATGCTTTACGTCATGGCGCTGGACGTAGCTTACGCACTATCGTGCGTGCTAGACCGTGCTCCCAGGTATTCAGTTATCTATGTTCATCTTTACTCTCTGGTCAATGCTATTTATACCAATGAAGAAAGAAAGTAAGAGGAAGTAACGTAAATTGCATATATAACTTTTTCTTAAACAAATATGATGCAAACATAAACTTTAATGTCTAAAATATATCTATCTCATTGTTATACGGGTTAATCTACGTAAGTAAAAAAAGATCAATAAAGGTTCATAGACTACAATTTTCTGTAGTCAATTATTGCAATGTCAATTAGCCCCGCCTTGTAGCTCTATTTTTGACATGACGCCATGATGCCAACGTACTTAAGTACACGCCCAGTTTTTTATTTAATTGTGTTGGTTTGTGCATTTTACACAATCCCAATGCCAAATCTAGCATAACATTCGCCTAACAAGGCTTTTTATTGTTATTATTATTTTAGTCGGTTTTTTTAACAGAAGAAAATGTTGGCAAATTAGGAAGAATTAGCTGTAGCTGCAATTATTTGATCCGGAGATAAAGTCTATTGTATTTGATCTACTCATCGTCATTTTTATCTGCAGCCCAAATCATCAAAAGGTCTAATTATTGCAGTAGAAACTTTTGATGTGGATGGAGGCAGTTTTCAGGAGAAATGACCTCAGGTTCTTCATGTTGTTCGTTTAACCTTTGTCATTCAAGCCAATTTTTTATACTTTCTAGCCAGTCTCCATTTGCTCTTATGAATTGAGCTAATGTGCGATTGGACTTCTACCACCTAGTAGTTATAGTAGAACATAATTTCTCACAAAACTTTTGAAGTGTTACACTGTTTTCTTCTGTCGCATGTATTTTCTGTTGTAGAAACACCAAAGTCCAATAGTGATCCGACCTGTTCTCTTAATACACTAAAGAAATCTAGATTAGAAACTAGGCTCTCAATGATGCCGAAAACAACGATTCAAAAATAGATGGTGTGGATAGTAGTATGGATAAGTTAACACTAATGATATCAAAATGTAGGCCATTTTATACCATTTGTAAGAGTGAACGATAGCCTAGTTGGACATTGTCTCGGAAGACCGTTCAATACCTGCATTTTGAATTCTTCTTCTCGGCATCATGGATAGTTTACTTATCTAGATTTTTTGTAGTATTAAGAGAACAGGTCGGATCTCTACTGGACTTTGGTTTTTCTGCAAAAGTAAATGTGACCCAAGAAATCACTATACTTCAAAAGTTTTGTGTGCAATTCTGTTCTACTACAACTAGGTGGTAGAAGTCCAATCGCACATTAACTCAGTTTATAAGAGCAAATGGAGACTGGCTAGAAAGTGTAATAAATTGGCTTGAATGACAAAAGTTAAACAAACAACACGAAGAACTTGAGGTCATTTGTTCTGAAAATCTACCTCCATCCACATCAAAAATTTCTACTGCTTAGTCCTAGAAAACCTTTTGATGATTTAGGCTGCAGATAATAATAAAGACGAGTAGATCAAATATAAAAGATTTTATCTCCAAAGTAATTAACTGCAGCTACAGCTAATACTTCTAAATTTATTAATGTTGAGAGTAATTTAGTAAATTAAAAAATTGTAGTGATAGTTTTGGCATAAGTCTATTTTTTAATTAAATTATTTATCGTTTTTTTTTCTTAAATATACTAGTTAGTTCTAATGATTATCAATTTATTACATATTTTTTTCAATTAGTGTTAATTTGAGTAAGACAATTGTTTTATAATTTTTTGAAACCGTATAACTGGAGAAGTGACCAGTTGATGCAGACGTTCGAAGTGCACAAGTATAGTTGAACTGACCAAGATTAAGAATAAAAAGGTTTCGAAGCAAGACCTCCTAGGATTTCGTAGAAATTTAAGATTTTATAATGCGTTCAATACATCAAAAACAAGATTATTTTTTTTTACCGAAACTATAAGGCTTAACAATAAATTGCTAGTAATTAATATAAGAGTTGAAATGAAAAATCTGCATATGAAAATATTACCTCGATTCTGGTATCAACGCATAACATCACTATCGAAAAGCGGGATGCGGGGCAGTGCGGGGGGTACAAGCGTTCGCCTCCCGTGCGTCTTTCATGCCGCGGCGCGTGATTTCAATTTTACCTAAAAATATATTGAAATATGGCTTGCCTGTGAAACGTGATATTAGAATTCTGTTTAGTGTGTTTCCGAGTGTCGTTTTTACAACATTCCACATACCATTTAACCATTTTGCAATATTAATAATCAAATATTCGCATAGATCTCACTCGCGTGTGCTCACACCGTTACTACTCGAGTGACTACAAGCGCTTGCGGCCGGCGCAGGACGATGTTCCCACCCGTGCCTATTGTTCCCACTTGCATACACGCGCTCTATAGTAGTTATACTTACTCTGAGTTTAAGACCCTGAAAAGGATCGATGCTACTTCTTATCCCGTAAAAATATAAACCGGAACTTTTATACCGGAAAATCTTTTTGATGCGGGTGGAGCCGCGGGCAAAAGCTAGTAAAAATATTGATGTTGAAACAGGACGACAAAAATCAGAGCAGCGCGGCTGTGTCACCACTTTAGACGATAGGTTATTCGTCACCTTTGAGTATCTAGCAATGCAAAGGAGATGGGATGACCAGGCGAACCCTTCGTTGGACATACATGCGCAGCTGGTCATAAACTTTTATTAAAACCTATATGACTTGCGATCGCTGTCATTACATTCAACGATAATGACATTAAGCGGTACTACACAGAAATTGTGTGTTATTGTGTAAAAAGCGACCTTATATTCAGCCCTGCACGTGTGGATTTTTTTAAATTAAATTTGTGCTATCCATGTCTACCTCGTCCCCCGTCAGGATTGGCAGAAAAAAATGTTTGCGCGTTATTGCCATATCATGTCCATTGGTTAAATTGTCTATGTTCGTCACTCACAGACGTGACTGTGGTAAATAGAGACGTAGTTATATTATAAACTTCTTGATAGAGACAAATAAACTGACAGTAAAACGTTCTGTCTAATGGACGCCTATTGTAAGTACCTAGCAAAGAGTATTATATCAGTACTTATTCTGTAAAATTTGTATCAGGAATGCCAGACGTACCAATTTCCTGGTATCCGTACCATTTTCTAGGGTCTAGTACCGTGTACCAAGTAGAAGTTGTGTTAGTAGGCAATAATACTAATTTTCAACATCAATCACTGAATTGATTTTTAAACTTGTATGTAAAAATATATCAAGTCCTCTTGCATGATTTGATGCTTTGAAAACGAGAATAGTAGTACGGGGATCTAAAAAAAGAAAAAGTCACCGAAGAAACTGAATACAAATTTTTCAAGTTTGAAAGTACGTACTAGTAAGTATGCAGTACTGGTTACAAATCGTTACAAATGGGACTTGAAAAAAAAACAACGTCACCGGAAAAAATGTATACTGAATTTTTATGTTATAGTACAACTATATTAATTTATGCCATTGTGTGTATAAGTCGCGGCACGAAACTCTAGCGCTGAGCGAAACGTGGAGGGGATAGCTGCGCATGGGTACCGTCGCGCACGCAATACAAATTAGTAATTTAATTGCTTAATTAAAAACAGCAAAATAATGTTTTAATGTAAAGTCAAATAGTAAGTCTAGCGGTGAACAAAATGTGGAACTTAACTGCGTATGGGTACTGTCACGCACGCAAATATTACTTAAGTAATATTACTTCATGTTTGAATGAATGAATTTGTTTCAGGGAATTAATGAAATCATTCGATTCCCTTTTCAGAAAACAATGCACGTCAAACACCATTTTCCGTGCCTGTCTTTTCAAAACAGTATTCCTTCTCGGCCTCGGCATTTTCACTGTTTAAAAACTGTTCAAACTTAATCAAACAGTGAATAAACTAACAAACACAACAAACAAATCAACAAAACAAACTTAACAAAAAACAACAACAAAAATTAACGATGACAACAAAACAATTCAGAACGCGACTGTACACTGGAAGTGCGCGGAGTGTCGTATCGGCACGGGGGACGGAGTACGACTGGAGAGCCAATCGGCGCAACGCACGCTCGCCCTTCACTCCCGGTACCCCGCCAAGACACCTTATTTTTTACTTCTGCGCAATAACGGTCAGCGCTAGAGTTTCGTGCCGCGACCAATATATCTTTTTTTTGGTCAAATATCAACTTTCAGTGGTATCTGTTCTAGTATTACTGAGTCAGTATCTGGCATCCCTGATTCTAATTATATGCTCATTGCTCATTCTCTGACTAATATATAGTTATCTGTGTTGCTCATAAATGATAAAACTGTCATTCTGTCAATGTTCTGTACTTCTGTAGCTTTGCAGGTATTTTGTTTCTTTTAGATAAATTATGTATTTTAATTTGTTATCCTGTTGTCAACTTATTACATGCGGTTGTGTGAAGGCAGTGTTGAAGCGTGACTAATATTGTCATTATAAACTTTCAATCAGTTTTATTACATTTCATTGATGAAAGAGATTGCGGCGACTAAAGACCTCGATTTTTTATTTCTTACATAAATAATGGAATCGTTTTGATCAAAAACTTTGAAACTTTTAAAAGCAAATGTAGTTTTGTCCTTTCATGCATTAAATGAACATTTTATTAAAAGTGAGAAGTGTGTACTTTAAAGTTGGAACTGTAAAAGCTCTGTGTGGAACACGTTTTGACTTGCGACGGTTACCGGTAGCTAGAATGGGTTTATTAACAGAGGGAAGCCCACTCTCCTGGGAGGAGACAAAGGCGTTGGCGGAGCATGTTCGACAGCACGGCGTTGAGCAATTCATCAACTTGTACAGCAAACTGCAAGATAGGACTGGGGATGTGCTGAAGTGGGGCGACGAGGTATGTTTTCCTAGATTATGCTACATTTTATGGCCCTATATGTTTAGCCAGTAGTTGTCACTTCCTGATTTCTTATGGCTTACAACATTGAATAATGAAATACCTACTAATATTTACACATCTGGTAATGATATAGTGTTGTTTGTAATTGTGTTCATGCTGTTAAGGTGGGATTAATGTTTGATTATAATTTGCATGTCAATAATTACAGATGATGTCTGAGTTAAAAATTCTGTTGTAAAATTTTTATATTTCAGGTAGAATATATTATAGTAAAATTTGATGATGAAAATCAGAAAGCCACAGTGAGTCTCAGGGCTGATGAACTTTTGCCTAAACTACAAGAGAAAGAACTAGCAGATCCACAGAGTGAGTTATCTAATAAATACATTTATAGAAAGAAATAAACTAAAAAAGTACCTAATAACCAATACTAGATAATTGATTCAATGAAAAGGAATATCTGAAAAAGTTCATTATATTGTATCATCATATTGTAATAAAAATAAACATCACAGACAACTACTTGTTTATAAAAAAAAAACATCTATTTCTGTTGTTGATTTTTGTACAAATATTTTTATATTTTTGTAATATTAAAATTATTAATCATGAATTTGTTATCTAAACTGGTTATGATTTTAATTAATATTGTCTACTATTTTTTAAATAATTGTGTAATGTTATATCCATTAATTACAAAACACTGCCCAAATCATATTATGAACGTCTATAAATACTAAGAGATAATGAATTATAGTCAGTATAAATGGCTCAACCTTGGCAGCTTGTGATAACTGCTCACTGTGCTCACTCAATGGCTAAATGACTTGCACTTTTTCCTAGTTTTGTACATTAGGTTCAAGTTCCTCATGACAGATGTAATTAATTATTTTAAACTACACACTTCAAAATATTTTTATTGGCTGTATTTTTACAACCGATATTCGGATAGCATCCTGTGAACTATGTTATTGAGGCCTCGGATAAATATTAAATTCTTTGATTAATAATATGTCTAGATTGACCCTGAGCACTTCAAATGCTTTAAAAAAATATAGACAAACTTTTCACATTTAAATCAATTTCCCACGGTTAGTATGCTTTGTGCTGTCATGGCGGTCGCTCATGTTCTTACGCAGATTTATGTTGATCGTAAATGTCAGTGTATGTCTTTAAAGTTTCCAAAAAAAAGGGTCTATGTAAAACAATGATAATGTCACCTATCACTGGTTAGTTACATTTTTATAGTCACTTGCAAAATAAGCCTGTTGACATATAAAGCGGCGTAGTTTGTGCGCACTTACTACTCTT
The DNA here is from genome assembly GCA_949316025.1 of Lapara coniferarum. Taxonomy (NCBI): domain Eukaryota; kingdom Metazoa; phylum Arthropoda; class Insecta; order Lepidoptera; family Sphingidae; genus Lapara; species Lapara coniferarum. The sequence goes on along the minus strand of OX438931.1, from coordinate 13,569,301 downwards.
ATCTCCATTTTTATGTCATCCACTAGTCCTTCTTACTTGACTCCCTACTTTCAACACTTGAACTCAAATCATGACAGACATCTTCGTTCTTCAAATGATCTTCTTCTACTCTGTCCTTCTCACAACACTGATTTTGTACATTTATCTTTCCCAGAGCAAAGCGTTCTTCTATGGAATGCACTTCCCCTGGAGATCAGAATGAGTGCAAATCATTATGCATTTAAAATGAGGGTTTAGAAACTGTTCTTGGACAAATTGGCGGATTTATCATCACTGCATTAGTATTAATTACTTCACTACATTTATTTATTTTTGTATGTATATATTATATTATTTATTTCTTGTAATTATATGTTTTAATTTATTGTATTATTTATTTATATAAGTATTTAAGTAGTATTGTTTTTGTAGTTATGTAGTCCGTCACTTTCATCATTCCATTTTAATTGTTTTATTTACGCACCTACTTCCTTATATGTCTGCACTACCCCGTCAGGTCGACTGGTAGAGAATGCCTACGGCATTAAGTCGGCCTTAACACCATGTACAAAGTGTTAAATAAATATTTCGACAAATGAATTAATACAAGTTCGCAATTTTTATGGGCTGCTAGCAGGTTTCGAAAAAATCCGGTTTTATGATAACAACAAAAAATCCGATTTTTAGATGTATGTCCATTATATTATATCGGATATATATCCAGGCTAAGAAAAAGAAGCTAATTTCATTTTGTAATTGGATTAAACACTTAAAAATGTCAGACGAATTTTTAAAATAATCTAAGTCATTAAGTAGTAGTAAGTAAGTGTCAAATTACCACATGTTTAATTAAAAATAGTAATAAATAAAAGAATTAGTGTTTATTTGGGAATAAATTTTTTAATGAACACTTAAAAAATCAAGTAACTATTCTTTTAATAATCTTAATATGTTTGTGGGATAAATCAACTAATTTTAATAATAATTTGTACATACATGTATATACATATACACTCACGCCATTTTTTCCGGAAGCGGAAGGCAGAGGCGCAACTAGTGCACCCACGTTTTGCCTTTATTCCGTCCCATGATGTGATAGGGGCGCGTCTATCGCCATATCGGTCACAAATTCCAGACTCCGAGCTGATACTGAATCCTACTGTCCTACTAATATTATAAAGGCAGAAGTTATGTCTGGATGTATGGATGTTTGTTCCTCTTTCACGCAAAAACTACTGAACGGATTTCAATGAAATTTGGCACACGAGTAGATCATGTCCTGGATTAATACATAGGCTACTTTTTATCCCGGGAAAACATAAAACGGGACTTTTATCCCGGAAAAACTTTTTAACGCGGGCGGAGCCGCGGGCAAAAGCTAGTAGAATATATAGGAATATATAGGATCTCGAACTGTCAACTGTAAATGACCTAATACGACATGCACGCTAAACATTTTTCCAATAGATCGTAAGAGATAACCCTACAAAATTTCAGAGTGTGAATGTCACATGGCACGCCATTATAACTGACTGCCATTCAATTTAATCTGTTAAATTGACAACAACTAACGATACATTTCCGAATTGTAGAAATTTGTTTATTTATTATATTTTTTGTTTTGTTTCTGGTGATTAGAGGTTTTAAGTAATTTGTTTTGTTTCCAAAGTAAAAGTAATAGTTTTAATGTTTGTTGTACGCCATAGTTTCATTGCCGTAGCAGTCTTCGTAAACACTTTCGTAAGAAAAGGTTGACTACCCAGGAATCATATGGCATTATTTGTTTACATTTAGTTAAATACCTAAACCGACAGAGTATAGTGTGTATTTTTTATCAATAATTATCGTTCGCTTTTACGGTGAAGTAAAATATCGTGAAGAAACCTACATACCTGAGAATTCTCTTTAAGAATTTCGAGGGTATGTGAAGTCTGCCAACCCGCATTAGGCCAACGTGGTGGACTAAGGCCTGAACCCTCTCAGTGGTAGAGGAGGCGCGTGCTCAGCAGTGGGCAATATATAGTACAGGGCTGATTGCATTGCATTGCACTGTGTGCAATTATTGATCTGCCATTTACTTGGCAAATATGCTGTTGCAGATGTGAAATCACTATGGCGTCCCGAGTATGGTGCTTACATGGTAGAAGGAACTCCCGGCAAGCCCTACGGTGGGCTCCTGGCACATTTCAATATCGTAGAAGCCAATATGCAGTACCGCCGAGCTGAGGCTAGCGCTCTTCTTAAGGATGGCGAAGTTATCATGAGCTTAACGAATTTTCCTAGGTAATTATTCGTTCAATTAAGTTTGTAACTTAAAGTGACTGTTTTAATGAAATAATAATGGCGATAAATAAACTGTAGCATCGAAAATAAATATTTTCGTGTACAATTCATATGAATTGTGAATTGCTTTATTGCTCTGATAAGTCGATATCTACAGTTGATATAAAATTTATATTTTCTATTTTGATACAAAAAAAAAGTAATTTAATTTGAAGCGAAATTTTTAAATTTATTTGTAATTTTTTTATTTCAGTATTTTAATTAGGTGTTAAATTTAATGTAAATTATCTTTTTAGATTAGGGTGCCCGAATTTCACCAGCCCGCCGTTTACGCCGACACCGAAAGATGGAGTAACCAAATCGCTTTATTTTCCTGACGAAGGCATATTTCCCGGACATCCTAGATTTAAAACATTGACTGCAAATATACGGCAGAGACGAGGAGAAAAAGTTGCTATCAATCTACCAAGTATGTACCTATTATATACTCTCTAGTACCGTAATTAGAGGTGATCATTAAACGTTATAACTGTTAATTTAACTCATTATAAAAAAATAGCTGTTAATTCTATTAACTACTATTGCAATATTCATTAAACGTTTAAACTAATGAACGGACTGCGGAGGCAGTTAATGCCATCTGTTAATTTATCATTCAACTAAACTTGATAACTGTTAATCATAGAAAAATGCTAATAACGCCTCTATGGGTTATTTATTAAATGAAATTTAATACTACTAATAAGCACAAAAATGATATTTTTTCTTTCGTTAAGACTTAAATTATGCCTTGTCGTGATTTGTGAACAATAAAATCGCCACTTGCAATGATTGCGAAAATAATTTTATTTAGGTAACGTCAGAATTGATAAAAGTGGCCGCCATTTTGAATTTCTTTGTTTTAAGGTCAATTGACCGCAAAATCGGTATGTGGGTATAACTTTAATTACCAAAGAGTGGTCCAATGTCGGAATTGAAAAAGTGGCCGCCATTTTGAATTTCTTTGTTTTAAGGCCAATCCACCTCAAAATCGACATTTGGTCATGGCTTTAGGTACAAAAGACGGATCCAATGTTAGAATTGAAAAAAGTGGCCGCCATTTTGCATTTCTTTGTTTTAAGGCTAATCCACCTCAAAATCGACATTTGGTCATGGCTTTGGGTACAAAAGACGGATCCAATGTTAGAATTGAAAAATGTGGCCGCCATTTTGAATTCCTTTGTTTTAAGGCCAATTGATCTCAAATTCGACATCTGAGTATAACTTTAGTTACCAAAGAACATTCCAATGTCGGAATAGAAAAAAGTGGCCGCCATTTTGAATTTCTTTGTTTTAAGGCCTATCGACCTCAAAATCGATATCTGGGCAGGCCTGTAGGTACAAAAGACGGATCCAATGTTAGAATTGAAAAAAGTGGCCGCCATTTTGAATTTCTTTGTTTTAAGGCCAATCGATCTCAAAATCGATATCTGGGCAGGCCTTTAGATACAAAAGAAGGATCCAATTGAAAAAAGTGGCCGCCATTTTGAATATCTTTGTTTTGAGGCCAATCGACCTCAAAATCGATATCTGGGCTGGCCTGTAGGTACAAAAGACGGATCCAATGTTAGAATTGAAAAAAGTGGCCGTCATTTTTATTTTTTTTGTTTTACGGCCAATCGACCTCAAAATCGATATCTGGGCATGGCTTTAGGTACAAAAGACGGATACAATGTTAGAATTGAAAAAAGTGGCCGCCGATGTATATGTTATTGGTTCAATGTTAAAAAATTTAACATAATTAAAATAAACGACGCAAGACACGTGTTGAACATGTTATCGCTAATGCTTTTCACGTAACTCCTTACTTCTTGACCGTTATAACTTAACTATTAATTTAACACGTTATTTTTTTTTAATGTTTAACTATTAACCATTAAAAAATTTTAACCATTAATCGCATCACTAACCGTAATACTATATTATATTATAAATTACATACTTTGACATGATCGTAATGCGCGCAAATTGGCATATTTTCCTACAAAATATTGTTTCTTTATTAAATTAAGGCACCGAGACGTCTTGTCACACAGACGTGTCACATAAGACAGCGACTTATTACCAACCAGTAGTTCCTCGTGGCTTCGCCCGCGGGAAAAGCCTTTCCCTTTATAAAAGTCCCTAAAACACAGTATGACCCTAGGTACCATCTACTATTCAAGAGTCATTAAAAAAAATATTTTTTTCTATGGAAGCAAATACTATACTGTATAATGTGTTTGGTATTAGCATAAATTTTTGACATAGGTAACTCAAAAGTAATACTTATAGTCCGTCCAACCATTTATTTAACTTTTGACATATGCACGCCTATGAAATTTTAAAATTCTTGACAAGGAATCGAAACAAAATAATTAAATACTTTATGGACACCAGTGTTTGTTTTCTACAGTGAAGGGACTTGCTGTTCAGCCTCGATATTAATTATCAATCGATATTCGTTAAGCCCATTGATTAACTGTAACAAAAGTAATTCAAAACTTTTACATTGAAAAATAAAATGTCGCAGTGTAAATTTAAAAAAAGTGTTTTTATCTATGCGTAAGTATATAATAACCGATAAAATAAGCTATTCAAGTTAAATTTTGACAAAATGATATTGGATATAGAATATATACCTACAGAATACATTTATAAACAGAAAATATACACATTAAAACGCTTAGGCATGTTTATAAAACAATACAAAATGTTGAGCAAAAATAACATTTCAATGTGTTTAATCGATCAAAACTTCTGCATAAATTAAATCGATTGCTACAAAAAATCGAATCGGTAACGCATTAGTACATCCCCAATTGATTAGAAACTGTCAAAAGTTAAATAAATGGTTGGACGAACTATAGGTTTATGTTTCAAAGGAGAAAATGTAGAAGTACCGGTGGTAGGTCTCTCGTATGTAAAAGTCTGGGTGGGTACCACCGCAATGCCTATATCTACCGCTAAGCAGCGGTCTGTATACATTGTTGTGTTTCGGTTTGAAGGACATTGTTGCCAGTGAAACTACTGGACATAATGAGACTTAACATTTTATGTCTCAGAATGACGAGCGCAGTGGAATGCCACACAGTATTTTTTAACTCAAGGTGCTGTATGGTGTTACTACTGTTTATAGCCGGTCGTATCGCTTACCATTAGGCAAACGGCATGCTCGTCTCTTCTTTCAATTCCATAAAAATAAAGTAAAACATGAGAGGTAAATCGCGAATTACATTGAGTCAGATAAGTTCAATAAATTACTATAAATGAATGACTAACAGTAACAATAAATAGTTTCTCGAATTGCACAAAAAACAGGATTGAAAACTTTTTTATTACATTCATTTAAAATATGAGAAACAAAATCTCACAAAAAATTATTAATATTGGCGGAATATTAAGTAAGGTATAAAGCTTTGAAATTTTGTGGAAAGGGTAGTTGTCAAATAAAGTCATATCAGACTATGACGTCACCGAGTGTTACCGGCCGTAGCCCCGCGTGCGTGCGAATGAGATAGTGCAATATCCTGAAACGCCACCACTTTTACTTATCACAATATCCTACTAATATTATAAAGGCGAAAGTTTGTGAGTATGTATGGATGTCTGGATGTTTGTTACTCTTTCACGTAAAAACTACTGAGCGGATTTCGATGAAATTTGGCACACGGGTAGATCATGACCCGGATTAACACATAGGCTACTATTTTTCCCGGGAAAATATAAAGCGGGACTTTTATCCCGGAAAAACTTTTAAAGCGGGCGGAGCCGCGGGCAAAAGCTAGTTTCAAATATGAATAACCGCCTTATTTTTTCACCAATTTTGATGCTAACTTTACAGTAGAATTTTATTTTTAATATTATTTTCTGTTACATATAAAATAATGTACCTACATAATAAAACATAAGAAACTACCCTATTCCACAGTGTCGAATCTAGTATCTCGTAACCATGCAATATGTTAAATGTTTTGTTCCGTGCTGTTTCTAAATTAACTTAAGTATATCACACAGCACTAGCGGTGTCGTGAAGTTTATGTGTATTACAGGTAGTAGGTCTGTATGTGAGAGTCCGCCGTGGTAGGTGCCACCGCAATGTTCATTTCTGTTCATGGACTGTTGTGTTCTGGTTGGAATATTGTAGCCAATATAATTACTTGGCATTATGAGACTCAATATCTTATGTCTCAGGGTGACGAGAGACGAGCGCAATGGAGTGCCACAGGGTACTTTTTAATATTCTCGATGGTGCTGCTACTGTTTATGGTGGTCGTATCGTTTACCATCAGGCAAACGGCATGCTCGCGTCGTTATTCAAGTGCAATAAAATATGTTAAAGCAGAAGGTAGGTCCAGATTGGGTTCTTTACGTATTATCCCATCATATCTTCAAGAACCGTCGAACCGTTTGGGTATTGAAATAAAAGATACCTTTATTACTTAGACCCTAATCATCCCTTTGGAATTCTACATTTAAAACATGCCCTAAATATGTTCTTACAAAGCCACGAATAAACTGCACAAATGAGTGAAGGTAAATGATATTATTTTGTCAGTATTCCGCGATAAAAACACGAAGATCCCCGTGGACGAGGCGCACGCGCTGGAGCCGGGTGCGGCGCTGCCCGACTGTGTGTACATGGACGCGATGGGCTTCGGCATGGGCTGCTGCTGCTTGCAGCTCACGTTCCAGGCGTGCTGCATCACCGAGGCGCGCACGCTCTACGACCAGCTGGCGCCGCTCTGCCCCATTATGGTGATTATAACTAGCTTTTACGCGGAGCTCTACCCGACTTGAAGTCTTGTCGTAGAGGAGAGTTTAAGCTTTTTATCAATGGAAAATGGAGCTTCTCAATTCATCGCGTATCTATACTAATATTATAAAGCTGAAGAGTTTGTTTGTTTGTTTGAACGCGCTAATCTCAGGAACTACTGGTTCGATTTGAAAAATTCTTTTTGTGTTGAATAGACCATTTATCGAGGAAGGCTTTAGGCTATATAACATCACGATGCAACTATTAGGAGCGAAGAAATAATGGAAAATGTAAAAAAAGCGGCGACAATTATTCATCCTTGAGGGCTTCCATTGCGTGCGCTGCGAAAACGGTTCAAGATACCAAAAATATATGTAGGAAAGAATTATTCCTCTTGAAATGATCTAAAAAAATGTCCGCGACAGTATATGTCAATCTTTTAAGATTAACTCACTAGAACCGTTTTTATGGTAATCAAATTTGGGCGAAATTAATGCATTATTTGTTAAGAGTTGTACCAACGTCATAATATTAATCTTTATCCAAATATGTGTTGGATGGAGTGATTCAACGGGAAGGTTTTTATGTACTTTTAGCCCGGAAAACTTATTAACGCGGGCGAAGCCGTGGGCAAAAGCTAGTATTTTAATATGTTCTTTTACAAAGGAATCCGAATGTGTGTACTTTGACAGGTTTAATGGTCTTGTAATGCTTACCCGTACATGAAAACCTGGAATGGTAAATAAGTTGAGCCTCGTTTGTGATTGTAAATTTATACTAGTTTGAGCGCTAGATCTTGCGAGTCACAGTGAGAATAACCAACGTCTGTTACACGCCTTGGTTGACTCATTCGCTTATGTCTCGTCCATAATGCGCAACGTCATCTTTGTAGTCACTTTAGCTTGCGTTGCATGACCCAGCTGATATTAGCGTTACAGTATATCTTTAATATTATACACGGGGATTAAATCTTATAGTATAGGACGCTACATAATAGTCACTCTTCCACTTACTGTAACTATGAGAATACAATACTTCATAATTAATGACGTTTTACTGCAATGCATTATTGTGATATTTATGACACATTACAAATACAAAAATACACAACTTACAATTTAATTGTATGAACGTATAGTATTTATACCAGGAATATATCGCATCTTTAAAACGAAAACGACACAATTGAAAAACAAAAAATTGAGTTGTCATTTTTAAATGACTAAAAACTACTCCTTTATTCATAAAAATATAATGAAAAAGGGACCGATACAGCAGTTTGGTCCTTTTCCTGCTTGAATATGGCTGTTTTGGAACTATTATTGTATTGAGAACTTCGTTTTAAGTAATTTTATGACGATAACACAATTTTCTATCTTTTTGAATTGTGTCGTTTTCATCCTAAAGGTGCGATATAATTTCCTTTACTGTCCAATGCTTACAGGATAAGTGCTAAAAATAAAAATGTAAAACCAAATAACACTCTTTATAAAAAATTCAACTTAAAAATAGAAACTAAATTTTAATAGATTAGTATGTTTGTAAATTGTTTTTTATTTTTTATTTTTATTTATGTTTGTAAAATGTTTTTTATTGTTTTTCATTCCCTCCGCGCGCCTCTGTGGCGGTCAGACGTGTCTTTTAGCTCCGTGTCACTTAAAGTTACAAATTAGCCGTTTAAAATATTAAAGTGCAACAGTTGAATATAAGCCTTACGTGGTTTACCGAAAGATCATATTTCCAATTACTCCGACTCGTACCACCGGAGGTCTAGCTTATATTGACGGATCGCTTGTTTGTACGATTTTCGTCGCGAGGTGCCCAGATAACAAGACCCCTAACAAATATGTTGAACTCGTCATCGTGCTCGGACAAACAACCCAATTCAAATTCAAATTTGAAAAAAACGAATGTTACAACGCGGAAAGGATGCAAACAGACTGATGATGGCAAAAATACGGACTTGTTAGTGCAAATCAGTGAAATGAAACAAATGTTTCTTGACTTTAAGAACCAACAAGAGCAGAAGTTCGACAAATTGCACTCAGCATTTGAAGCTATCATAAAACAAAACTCTGAAATACGTTCATCTATAGATTATCAGTCTGCTTCTTATGATTCTTTGAAGGAACAAATAAATACACTGGAATCAGACCGCGAAAAAACCCTTTTGTATGTTAAAGACCTGGAAAATAAGTTGGATAAATTTGAGACTGCGGGACGTTCTACCTGCATTGAAATTAGAAACATACCAGTGCAAACTCAGGAATCGAAAGAAATGCTGCTAAAAACTATTATTTCTATTGGAAGTGTTTTGGGCCTGTCTATCCAACCAAATAATATAAGGGATATCTTCAGAATAAAGGGCAAAGATCAAGAAAGCAGAACAATTATTGTGGATTTCACTAGTGTGTTGATGAAGGAAAATATGATATATATGTACAAGAAGTTTAATAAAGAAAAATCTAAACTTACCACAGCATCCCTTAAAATACAAGGACCATGTAAACCTGTTTTTATCTCGGAAAACTTAAGTGCCAAAATGAAGAGGTTATTTTTTCTATGTCGGGACTTTGCTAAGATGAATAGTTATAAATATTGTTGGGTATCAAAGGGCAAGTTGTTTTTACGTAAGGCTGATAGCAGTTCAGTTTATTTAATTAAAACTGAGAAGGATTTACATGCTTTTAAAACTGCAACATGACTATTTTTGAAAATCACACTCTGGTTTGTAGTTCAATTGTATTATTTAAATTGTGTTTCATATTATAATGCATGGTATTCAATATTCATGTTTATGACTAAGTATAACTTTTCGCCACATATACTGTATTGCATCATAACCATTGCATATTATTGCTGTTCACCACAGTTTAACTGTTATTGCAATTATTGTTGTTGTTTTCCATATAGTTTAATTATAGTGCAAATGAACATGTTTAACGTGCAAAGTTATAGATTAGAATTTAGCATATTTATTTTAATTTATTTTTCTGCACTCCGCTATATAATTTTTTTCCTTGCCTACCCTACAAACATGCTTATAACCCAACCATATTGGCCAAAACTTAGAATACCAACTATGTATAATTGTTTTTATGGCAATTGTTTCATATTATACAATGTAAAATGTTTATTACTCTGTACTATGATAATTTACATAACTTTATATTATAATCATATATCTAAAAACTCAAATGTAAACATTGTTTGTCTACTAAAAATAAGATATATAACTTCATTTATTTATATTTAAAATGTTATTCATGTTACAATTCATTAGATGTTACTCGGATACTTGTGTCTAACTACCAGTACTTAAGGTTAGAGCCTAGTATAATGGTTAAAATTAGGAAATATTTGTATTCCTGTAACTTAACTTTAGCGTTGAATTATTTACACTCCATGCATTTACGCTCACACTGCACCCATTCGTATACAAATAAAACTAACACACTTACACATACAAACTCACCGTCTTTCCGTAATGCCCATAGCACACAAGTTTTATGTTACACCTATTTCAGATCTATACCTTGTTATTCTCTGAAATATATTTATGGATAGTATAAATATTTTGAATGAAATTGAGGAGTTCCGTATCTCCAAAACATATTTCTGCGCCCCAGAACAGTGTGAATTTTACATGAGATATACTGATGGTGCTTTTAATATATTACACATCAACATTAGAAGCATAAACCATAATTTTAACGATTTCACAATTTTACTCGAAAGGATTAAAATTGATATAGATATAATAATTTTATCTGAATGCTGGTTGAGCAAATGCCCATTTCTCCCCATTCTAGTCGGTTATAATTCTTTTATGTCGAATCATACAAATCAAAGTGATGGGGTTGTAGCCTATGTAAGACAGAATCTACCCTTTATGGTTGAAACACCTCATTTTCTTGATGGTAATTGTTTAGTTTTAAAAAAATAACAATACTGCAATTATTGCGATTTACCGTTCACCATCATTTAACAATGCTGATAACTTTTTAAATTCATTAGATTCTCTTTTACGCTCAATAAATAATTATCAAAATATTGCTATAATCGGAGACATTAATATAAATATATCATTTGATACCAACGATCCTGCTTCCGAAACATATTTAAATATGCTTTCATCTCACGCTTTAATACCAGCTCACACCCTTCCTACTCGAAATTCTAGTTGCCTTGATCATGTTATGTTAAAATCAAAGAACCTTGCTACTACGATGGTTATTGATTCATATATTACTGATCACGCACCCGTACTATTTATACTAAATACTAAAATTCAGTCGCGGAAAATGAATTCTGTCTCTAAACGTATTGATGTAATAGCTTGTGTTGATGATCTTAAAAAGGTCGATTACGCCTGTATCTTGTCATGTTATAATCCAATACAAGCTGCCGCATTACTGTATAAAACTTTAACAGACGTTATAGTAAGTCACACTTGTTCTGTATCCATACCCAGTAAAAGAAAATTACTTAAACCGTGGATGACACCCGGTTTATTAAGATGTATACGACATAGGGATAAACTCTTTCGGAATACTAAAAAAGACCCTCCAAATAGTACAGCAAAAACTATATACAACCGGTACAGAAATTTCTGCAACAATCTTCTCAAAACAGTCAAACGGGAATATGAACGTTTAGAATTTAAAAAAGTAAATAAAAATCCTAAAGCTACTTGGGACCTGATTAAAAAAGTAAGCAACCTTAGTAAAACTTATAACAGCTCTTCTGAACTGATAAATAAGTCTAGTGATCCTATTACCGAAATAAATGCAATAAACAATTATTTTGCTAACATAGGAAAGAACTTAGCCTCTAAAATTTCTGGAAGTAATAAAAGTTTAATGAGTAACGTAGTTATAAAACAATTTCTACCTCCTTCAAATGTCAATTCAATGACCCTCTTAACTACAGATAATACAGAAGTTGAATATCTTATAGATAATCTTAAAAACACTTCAGCTAGTGGATGGGATGGTATACCTACATCTCTAGTTAAAGCTGCTAAACACACACTGATACCAGTACTTGTTCATGTTTTTAATCTCTGCCTCACCTGTGGTATATTCCCGAAGGTGTTTAAGAAAGGTCTTGTTCACCCAATTCACAAAAGCGGTGAACATGATAACGTTAATAATTACAGACCCATTTCGGTGCTGCCTACATTATCGAAAATACTAGAAAAGATATTGAATAATAGGCTTCTTAGTTTCCTCGATAAGAATGATATAATTTCAAATAATCAATATGGCTTCAGAAGTGGTAAATGTACGGAAGATGCTGTTTTAAAACTGACTGAAACAATTACTAAAAATATGGATAATAAACGCAAAACAGTTGGCATCTTCCTTGATTTATCAAAAGCTTTCGATACTGTTTGTATTCCCACACTTATTTTAAAGCTTGAGCACATAGGAGTCAGAGGAATTGCCCTTGATATTTTTAAAAGTTACCTTAGTGACCGTTCTCAGTATGTCAAAATCGATAATGTGGTAAGCAATGACGAATCACTCAATTTCGGGGTACCACAAGGCAGCGTTCTTGGCCCCACTCTCTTTAACATTTATATAAATGATCTATGCCAATTGTCTTTACCTAACTGCCAAATAATTACATACGCAGATGATACAGCTTTACTTCTACATGGTGACAGTTGGGCAGATACCAAAATTCTAGCAGAATCTGCCTTATGCACGGTAAAAAAGTGGTTATGCTGCAACTTATTAACGTTAAATATAGAAAAAACTAAATTCATCCCATTTGCTATTAAATCTCCTTTACTACCCTCCTCATTATTTGCACTAAAAGCTCATAAATTAGACTGTCACTGTTTATCCAACAGCTCCTGTGAAACTATAGCGGCTACAGGAAAAATAAAATACCTTGGTGTTTGGATTGACAATGTCATGTCTTGGCATGATCACATTAAAGCTACTGCGAACAGGCTCAGAAGACTTATGTATGTCTTTAGGAATCTTAGATCTATACTAGACCTAACAACCTTAAAAACTGTTTATTTTGCATTAGTAAAATCCGTTATATCATACTGCATTACAGTTTGGGGAGGAACGGGTATTTCAAAAATGTTGACACTTGAGAGAGCACAAAGAGGTGTCCTAAAGGTTATGACATCAAAGCCCATGCTGTTTCCAACTAACGTTTTATATGCTCTTACCAAAGTATTAACAGTTAGACAAATTTTTATTTTACAATCAGTTCTTCGTATCCACTCCCAACTACCGTACATAACTACTTCTGCGAAAAGAAGAACTGATATTGTCTGTGAAACTTTACCATGTAGAACGGTTCTTACTTCTCAACAGTTCATTTTTCTCGCTCCTCGCTTATATAACAAAATTAATAAAATTCTCACTATATATCCCTGCACATATCGTGCATGTAAATTATCGGTTACTAAATGGTTGCTTGGTCTTGACTATACAGAAACTGAAAATCTTCTTAAACTTTGGTGCTAATTGGAAATGCTCATGCACACGCACACACACACACACACACGCGCGCACGCGCACACACACACACACACACACACACACACACCACTCACCCATACACACACACACACGCACGCACAAACTTTACTTAATTTAGTTTTATTTTTGGTAGTTTTATTTTTAGTTTGTACTTTTTAAAGACTTTATTTGGAACGCCCAGTTGCGTATGGAGGGGGGCGCTTGCATTTACGACACAGTGTATACTAATGTAGATGCTTTTGTTAACCTTGTGAATAATGATCAATTTGTTAATAACCCGAATAAAGAATTATTAATTTTTAATTTATTGTAAAAATAGCGTGGGCTGCTTTAAGATATTATAAAAATGATAATCCTTCTACTCATATTAATATTGTCAATAAAATATTTATTATTATTGACAACATGCACCCCACGCTTTTTTTTACAATAAAATACATATTACAAATATACTAATTTATTAAAATTTATTTTCTATTTTTTAGTTAGATTTTCTATAAAGCGTGTTTTTTAGTTTTTTTTAAACAATTATTTGGTTTTCATTTTTTAGTTCTGTTCTACTATTGTCCAACAGATGCAACTAAAAGTAAAGAAAAGCGCCATCTTGTGACAAGTTGGATTTTTTTACACATGAGAGTAGCCAGATTAGTTATAATTCTACTATAATCCAACAGATGTCACTAAACATAAATAAACTATTATGTGTTAATGTTTTAGTTGGATTTGCTATACAAGCGTGTTTTCTGTATGGGTGGTCATATTGCTTACCATCAGGCGAACGGCATGCTCGTGTATCTAATAATAGAGAAGTGTTAACATTGTAATAAAAATATTTCTATAATTTTTAGGAACAATCCTTGTTAGCGACACTATCGAAGGGTGTAATGATAC